>OX388346.1:35502708-36702708 GCA_947579665.1 Sympetrum striolatum
TCTCTTAATTTTTGTCATTTCAATGCAAAATGGTTGATGTGGAAGAGAATTTACCACAAAAAAATTGGTGATTAATTCGATAGCGTTCGTTTGACTTATTGGAAATGTATTACAGATTGGTTTAAGAATTATACTATTAAATGTTACAGATACTTACGGTTTTCGTAACCATATGACTAATTTCTCAATTCTTTAATGAAACCTTTACAAGAACGTATCCGTACCGCAAGCTATCTCCACATAGCTAGTGTCCACACCCAGAATTGGGTGTGGACATTTTTTTTATCGATTAAGATACGATGGAGCCCTTACTCTTCCAAGTTTGAGGTCTGAAAAAGTTTAATTTGCAAGTCTTTGACGAAACCTTATTAAATGCTCTTCCCTTATTTGTGCATAGCACAATTACTTCTTTAGAAATTATAATCATAATTTGTTGTCTTGGGTATATGAAAGCATACGAAACTGTGATATCAGATCGAAATACAATTATGGTTTTCCAATCATCTGTTTTATACTATCAATTTACATAAATATACATACAATTTAAACTATAATAATGTTTTATGGTTGTTTAGCGAAGTATCTTATGTTTTTGTTTACACTGCTACTAGTAATCACGTGGGTGTTTGTGATAAAAACCTACTTGCGATGAATGTGCGATTGAATTATTAGAAAATATTTTGAATTCTCACTTTTCTTTTAATTTTCTTGTTTAGATACGTTGCAGTAATGACCACTTATAAAAGATTCAAAGTTGAATCTATCAGAAATTTTAATTTGGAAGTTTTGAAGATATCGATTTCTTAAACTAAAGATAGTTTATAATGTTAGTTAGTATTTTCTTTCATTTTTACCCACCGGAAAACTTACGGGAATCTTTCGCACAATTTAAAAAGTGATTGCTCCTATTTCTGCGATAATTTTGATGTTATATTTACTCGTGGATCGCTTCTCAACGGAGCCCATGCTACGGTGGAGAAAAACGCATTTGCTGCATTCTTGTCACCTTGGGAAATGAAATACACGAAAGGCTCGGCGTATGAGTTATGCACCGAGAAAGTAAAAGCTCAGTGAGACGCAAGAGGCAGGTGGTTCGGAGGAATTGAGTTAGGTGATTTTATGGCTTTCTGGGAGAGTGGTGAGTAAAACCTCGAGCGGAAATCATCTTTATTCGTGACGATAAAAAGTCATTCTCGTGCAATGAAATAACACGCACGATTTAAGTTGTAAACCTAGGCAATCTTCGAACACATAGGTTGTGCTTGTGTGATTTCTATTATTCCTTTGCTAAGTTGATGAATATTTCAGCTCATTTCTGATTTAAATAAGGGTAAAACAGCATAATTTCATTCATACACTCACCTAAATTAATATATTCACACAAGCATCATTTTAAACATTTTACTTGTGTTAGAATTAAAATAGCTAGTACAAAAATGATATTTTGACAGACTATGTATCCGTCTACAGCAGAGTTTCCCGAACTATGTTCCGCTGGTCCTGAATAGGTGTTCCGCGGCAATTTGTAGTCTTAATGGAGAATTGGAGAATAAATGTCATTAAATGCCTTATTTATTCATATTTTTATACTTATATAATAATATTATAGTTTTATATTTAAAGATAATTAGTAAATAATTAATTAGTTGCAATTAAATGATTTTTAAAATTTTACTAATAGAATTACCGAACCTAAAAATAAGCTAAGTGTTTCGTTAAACTTCCCAGGTTTGCGAAGTGTTCCATTACAGAAAAAAAATTGGGAAACCCTGGCCTAGAGGATAGATATGTATGCACAAATAAATGAAGCCAAAAACGCAATGTAGACAACATATTCATGCAGCCCCTCAGTTACATATGACAAGCATTACAGAAAAAAGTGCTTTAAAATTCGAACAAAACAAAAGAATAAAATATTGTCACTAGCATAATATTTCATAATTTATGGTTTTACGTATAAATATTTATGAATTATTGTTACATTTCAATTTTTATTTATATATCATGCCAGCTTAGTTACGTTATTTTATATCAACATTGGTAGTTTACTGTTTCTTTCCGAATAATCCTTTTTTTTCGTTATCTTTCGTGAAATTCTCTGCACTCCTACTTTATATTCAAATCGTTCACTTAATAAAATTTCTTTGGTCTATACCCAGGAAAAATGACTAAATTTAGTTTAGGTCTCTTCTTTCTACTAACCCCCATTAGCATACAGGTGCGTAGTAATAGAAAACCGTAAGAATAAATGAAGTTGCCAATGAAAATCGCATCCATGAAAATTTTAATAATATCGCTACAAACCTTGGAAAGAAATGGATACATATCTAGGTTTCCAGCTTTATGACGGTTTCTTCTAGTATCACCCGTATAATAGCTCTTAAAATTGGAATGGTCCAATAACGTACCATATGAAGTATAATGGATAGTGTTATTGCCATTTTTAGAGTTGAAAATACGAGAATATTACTTATGAGTAATCAGGCACTGAGTGAATAACACGTAGGACGCTGCGTACAAACACGCTCAGGTCGTTTTGTTTTCAAAAATTCCTCTCCATCGCTTGACCTGGTTTATCCTGTTAGTCGCAAGTAGATGTCGATATGTTAAAGTATTTACCACGAGGAGATTGTGGGGAGGCTAGAGATACGATCTGTTCGAAAATAAACGGCTTCGAAAGTTGTCCTACAAATGTCTTGTACGAACATCCATTAACTGAATGAATTCGTTCCGCGTCGGGAGAGTGGTCAATCTTGCAGAAAAGACCCCCTGCTCTTTAAAGGTCATCCCTTTCTTCATTAGCTCAGGAGGGGTTTTAATTGGTGCCTCGAAATTAAGTTATTACGTACCCCCACCCAATAGCACAACTGCTTTCGTTCGGAATTTGCGGCTCTTTTTGTGCTCGTGCGAGGGTCTACGGCTTAAATTGATTTCCCTTCCTTTAGGTGAGATGGTCGTCAGTTGTATGTGAGGTTGAAATATATCTGTACGAGAAGCGGACGTGTTTCTTACGGAATTACATGCCGGTATTCGTAAGGAAAGAGGCTTGCACTTCTGGTGTAAGTCCAGAAATACTACCACCAAAGATGAAAAAATGTTCAACTGCTATAGATGCTTTTACTCAATTTGCAGCAATGATTACTTGGATTTTTCTTCCAAATCTTGTTTTCGATGCGTGTAAATCGTTCCGTGTAGTATTCTGCGGTCCCTTCTGTTGATGAATAGGTTAATTGAAGTATAGACTCATCATCCGGTACAAGTAATACGTAAAATCAATGTTAAAGAAGTAATGATTACGTAATGTATCTACAAGAAATAAATTTAAATGAAATAATTGGATTCTGCTGATAATTACTATCAGGCTGAAATTAATCAAATACCAGTTAAATATTGCAGATTGAACTGATTTCGTTTTGATAATCGATTTATACTACGGTATTTTCAGCATCGAAGTAACTGATTAATTCAACCTAAAACTATGCATTTATTATTTACATTATATTTAGATATATGGAATTAAAATATAGTAGTTTTCGGAGGAAAATATTAATATAATAGAACTAATAAACTCATGGATTGTGGTTATTATTATTCCAGTATTCTTAGTTCTATAGAATCTAGAATTTTCATTACATTAATGTATACTTATCAAGTCATTATATAGGTTTACATTTATAGGCCAAGGAAACAGGATTCCAATCATTCTAACTTAAAAATTCGATAATATATGATAGAACCTCAAACTGTACTTCGGTTGATTTAATTCAAACTCCTCTATTAGAGAAAACTACTAATCCACCATGTAAAATAACAAAGAATCCAAGCACATGTATACTTCCCCTTAAGCTCTCTCAACATCAAATAGATTTAACCACGGCGGCCTTATGAACGTTGAAAATGTTAAATCACTCCATCGCTGAATCTCTCAAGAGTAATCTCCATGGCGATTTCCTGCCTTCTTATCGCAAGACCTCCGCTGCATTTATGCTTCGTCGGAAAGATTTAGCGGCGACCGCCCCCTTTATCCCGTCGTCCTTAGGCGGTCGCCTTTCTCCTCCAAATCCGGCCGAGATTATGAGGAAAGGTATCGATTGGCCTTAAGCGCGATCGACTGAATGTCATCTCTCTGTCACCTTTCGATCCACGCTTTTCTTTCGCTTTCAAATATTTTTTACGGGAAAGGATGTTCTTTTTTGCCCTATAAATCCTATAATACGACTTGCAAAGTTTCACCTTGTTGGGCCCTTATTTCTGAACATTAAATCGCACAAGTCTTCAACGAATATTTGCGTGGGAACGAATACTTCTTCAAACCGTGGCTCTCTATAAAGTATTCAATGATAAATATATTATAATTGCCTTGGACATACTTTTGTATACACTGCAAGTATGCCTGCAAAGATGCAAGGATTAGAATGGACGTAGAATAATTCCTAACGTAGAATTTAGGTGAATATCTATCAAAGATTCCCTCCTAAGTATGAAATATTTTGTGGATATTTCCGTGGGAAAGGAACTCGGGAAGAACCCCGCTTCGGACGACCCATATCCTGACTGTATTTAACATATAATATACATAGTTTATCAAGAATGTTTTCATAAAAACGTATGATATTAACGTAGAATAATTCGTTGCGTGCAATTTAAATGCATTTATGCATTGTTAAAATAGAAAATTTGGGAATGCGTAGACAGATATATAATAATCATATTCATATAAAATTGGGAATTACTCTTAGATTCACACGAGGCAAGCTTCACATCATTTATTACCAGTTGCGTATCCTTCAAATAAAAAGGATTCTTCAACGAAGGATTCACGCAAGCCCTCAGTATAGCGACAAAGTCTGTAACCGAAAAGTCTATATCGGATGTGATTTTTACCTGGCCGAAAGCCCTGTATTGCTTGTAAATCTGAAAGTATTCTTGAATATTCGTTGTGACGTGGTTTCCTATTTTGAAATGAATGGATTTAGTCATTTACTGTAATTAACTACATTATTGTGACTGACGACAAGTGGACAAGTTGTAAATTACAGCTGATTAGTTGTAACAGTATAGGACATTAATTACTCGTTGTTTCGGACGTGTTTCCTTGATGATCTATTCCTCATTCGTGAGGAGAAATGATAGAAATAATGAAGACAAATTTCGGCTCGTTCATTGGCCTAAAAGCACTATAAATCTAATCATCCGCCGGAAGTGTCAGTTAGAGATCTCCAGCTCATTCGTCGAAGATGGATATCCAAATAGATTCGGAGGATGAAGGCGTTATCACAAACGAGAAATCCCATTTTTAAATCTATCGGAATGAGTGTCGAAGGATGCGGAAGTGGAATGGAAATCACAACTGTGTGGACATGCGTCGTCTCTCTCCAACTCTCTTTCACTTCCCATCCTTCACGAGCCTCGAGGGGTCACGGGACGTGATTTCTCACGGGAAGAGGTAATTTCATCTAATGCGCAAAGTTTGTTCTTTTTCCCTCCCAACGTTTACGTAAAATTACCTCGCATTCCGTTCCTTTTGTCGTCGTGTTTAACGAAGGCTCCCAGCAGAAGTGAATTATTCGAGGGAAGTTGCGTAAATCATTTCATTATGCGTGTCGTCGGCGAGATTCACGCCCGAGCATGAGTTCGGTGTTGTATAGGAGTTTGTGTGCCTTTCGGGAGAATCTTTCGGATCTCATAAAAAGAGGATTGCCTTTCCGAGAGTGACATTCTGAGAGCTTAGGAGCTGTTTCTTCCGTCGCTTTCGGACCCCGTAGTGGTATCTCCATCCTGCGTAGGGGATGCTGGACGGAGTGTACTTTAAAGATAAAAAAGAAGAGTATTAAATTGTGAAATTAAATTTGTGCATTTTAAATACTACCCATGTTTGATTATAGCGGGTAATACTTCAAATTCGCTACTTCGTGCGCTTAAATTACTCGGAATTACGCGAAATTTTCTTTTTTACACGTATAAATACCGAAAGCTTACTTCACTGGTTCTCTCCGCCTGATTGTATAAATGCATAATGCATAAAATAATGAAATCACCTCACAAATCAAGTCGCACGCTTCCATGTACTGTTAGAACTTAATTCTATCATTTATGATGAAGTCAACTCGGGTAATACTCATATATATATAATAGTTATCCTTAACCGAATAATATTCTGTGGAAAGAATTATGTTACGTCGCTTGATGCTTAATCCTCAACTACTTCTCGTATGACTTTACCTACACTCCTCGGCTTATAATATACATTTTTAAAATTACAAAAAGCTTACAAATATATAAATATTCTCTAAAATCCTGCTCCATAAATTCATATAAATCGTTGAAAATAAGCCATTATTACAACTTTAAAATTAAATGAAACTAAAACGGTATTTTCAATGGGAATAAACTTTTCTATCTCCTCAAGGATTTAAATAAACATTTTATTTCTTTGTTCGTTTTAATAGTGAACTTTTTCCTTGACATTACTTTTAAATCGGTTGTTATGTGCGTATGCAATTGAAAAATCAATTAAATTCATTCATTCACGCCTTATCCTCCTATTTAAAAGAAATCGTCTAATTTTCTGGATAATATTCGTTTAACGGCTTAAATTAAAACTATAGATGTTTATCTCCCTTCCTTAGTGCATATGATGCCTCACTATTTTGAATTCCTAGAGGACAGAAAGTCCCACCGGAAAGGCTAAGAGCGTAGCTAGGCAACGTTCTCTCTCTCCGTACACGTGGTCCGTGACTCCCTGTGATGAATGAATCATCGCCCATTCATTGTTTTGAACCACGTGTTTAAACACCTGACTTACGCACGACTTCTCCGAACTCTATTAGCTACCTGTCGATTCAGTTAGATCCACAATACGCTACACTACTACTTTACTACCTGAACGGAAAATCTATCATAGCTCTGGTGAATGAAATCGTTTTAAGTGATAGTCGGACGTTCTTGGAATAAATATAGAATCTACCGAAAGCCCGATGATTCTTTAACTTGAAAATTTTGGCTTAAAAATTAGTCCTCTTCATAAACACGGTATTGAACTCTGTGTCCTTCGTTGTTCTATAGGTATATTAAGAAAGATAAGAACTTGGATCTTATTTCTTTTATGCCTGAATAATTAATTTCGCTATCTTTGGCTCGGATACTGAAAATTGACTGAGGTTTTTGTTTTTTAGAAGTATAAAAATAATAAAGCGAGTTTAATTTGAGGTAGAATCATACAAATCATATCTAACCCATTTATTATTCAATTAAAATCATAAATTAAAAACAACTATGACAATTTTAAAATTTAATACAACGAACGAATAGTTGGTTTTATCAAAGGAATATTATTTAGAGATATATCTTAAAATAGATCAAAATAAACCTTATTAAAAGCACTAATTAAGATAGTAGAGCAGTTTAACAATCGGAATTGAATTAAAATCAGTGGAAGAATCTTTCACTTTGTGGAACTCCAGACTAGGATAGTAGGTAAATGAATATGCGTAAGTTGCTCATTGAATTCTCTGTAGAACTTTTGCATCGTCCTTTACCTACTATCCTAATTTTAAATTAGCTTTACTAAACGTATTCCATTGGTGCCTTAGAGAGAATCTTTTTCAGTTTCATGCTCGAAATTTCTATAAAAATCATTTCCGAAAAGAAATAACTCGAACCCGTAATCACGCTGTATGAGAATATGAAAAATTATACTACCGAGAGTCTATGAAAAATTATACTACCGAGAGTCTCTAAGCATAGTCGTATTCATGTGGAGGAGACCCTCAGATAGTACCTAGTCGCCCCAATCGTGAATCACCCCTGCATTCATCAGCGTCATTCATAACTCAATATCTTCGTACCTTCACCACGAATGAGGTGCGACAAAATTAGATCAGAGATGCATTTTTTCCATCCTGCACCGAAGGTCAAAAAAATGCCCTATTATCAACATACGGTAGCGGTGGCAATTGTAACTGATGGATGTTTTTTTTCTTCTTCACAGCCGACAATCGGAAATGAAAGCCGAAGACCTGCGGGCTAGGATGGCGGCGAGGAAGACGGCCCTGACGCTCGCCGTCGCGGCGGCGCTCTTGCTGGTTCTCACCTTCACCGACGGCGCTGCCGGGCGCCGGATCCCCCGCGTCGGCGAAGAAGTCGAGGAGCGGAGGGCCCGTCACAGGGCCGACGAAGACATGGGGGAGGAGGACGTGGAGGAACTGCTGGCTGAAGAAGGGGAGGAGGAACGGGGGGAAGAAGAAAGGGGGAGGGGAAGGGGGAGGAAGAACGGGAGGAGGGGGGAAGAGTTCGAGGAGCAGAGACGGAAGCTGGGGAGAGAGCCTTCTGGTGGTGCGGAACAGAGGGGGGGCGAGAAGAAAGGCAGGAGGGGCGGGGAAAGGGACGGGGGCAGAGGTGGGGCGACGGCGGCCCTGTTCGGGGAGCAGCAGAGGAGAGGGGGCAAGAGGAGGACCAGCTGGGGCCCTCACGAGGAACCGGAAGAGGTGAGAAAAACGTATACCCATTGAGAGCCGCGCTGCACTTTTATCGCCCGAAATGGAACGCTGTTTTAAACGGCACCATTCACTGGCTATATTTACGTTACGGTGCGGAGTTGATGAGGTTCCTCCGTGGTGAAATGGTTTCTTCGGGATGTCTTCGGGGTTAAATGGGGTAAACTTCCCGGGATGAAAGATGTCTCTGCTGGGATTATGTCCAGTTAAATGTCGAAGATAACATCGATTAAATAAAAATTTTACCGTACAACGTTATGGGTGAATTAACATTTGTCTATGGGCTTACTGGGATCCACGTTCTTAGATCCCGGAATGATCTGGCCCCATAACCTGGTGAATGTATTTATCCTTACAAAGGAAGAAGTACCGACAAAGTCAACAGAAACAACAAAAAGTTACTTTGGCAAGCTTGGTCACTAGGGTAAACAAGTCCGGCGGTAATTTTGAATACACGACAATCGTATTCCAACAGTAATTATAATAAAGTCGTTTCTAACGAAGGCTACTTTTCCCTTCACCATCCAAAGCGTCTTCTTCCCTGCCCTTAACGTCTTTGGCTAAAGAATCATCTTATAAAATAAATAAACACAGTAAGTGATAGGTGTGTCACTCTGAGCGTTAATATTGTCGTTAAATCGTTTTCGGTTCCGTTAATAACAACGCCTGGGAGTAAGGTTGTTAAACATATGTTGCAAAATTTGTTCATTTATTAAATATACACTTACTTTCAAGGAGAATTTCAATACAGTGGCAGAACGGAAGAAATTAATGTATAATTAGGCACAAAATCAAATCACTCTCATCGTGAACTGTGAATAGCAATATTTCTTACCGGACACTTTCAATACTTATCAATAGAATACCAAAAGCATCAGAATAAACGCGTCCCAAGTTTCGGTGCACAGCCTTATCATCACGTGATATACAAATTTTATCTTTATTATACCATGGCATACCAGTAGTGAAGGCTGAAACCATCAACGTGAATAGTGATAGTTATAATGAAAGAACTCAATGTTGGAGGAGAAAACGCTTGACTATTATCATCCCCACCAATGTTAAAGTAAGAATCACTAGATTGTTCTTCATTCAACAATAAATAGAATGTCATAATTGTGTTTAATCGATGAAATTTGATTATATTCTCGATATTTGTCGACTTAATCAGAAAATTCTGTAATTTTAGTAAATTAAATTAATGTAATTAAAGAAGAGCATAGGATATTCTATTAATTCAGGAATTCTAAATGTGTGGTCTTCAGCCATTTCAGCAACAATAGATAGTATGCTATAATAGTTTAATCGGTCACAATCGATCTTATTGCCGATATTTGTTGGCTAAATCAGGTTAATCCTGTAGCATAAACTCTTAACGACCTTAAAAATAACATTGGGCATCTACTTCACTTTGGAATTCATTACTTGCGGTTCTCAACCTTCTCAGAAATAATCCAGCAGTTTACCGTCAAAATTTTTAAAACTTTACTCGAATTTCGTTGGATAATTCGTCTATGTCACTATGTGAGTCATAATTTAAGATATGGAAGACCTCTGGATTATCCCAACTCATACGAACGATCATTCAAAAACGTCGCGCTTCTGAGGAATCATTTAATGCCTTATTTTTACACCCATTCGCACTCTACGGTGTCACTTTACACGAAAAATTAATTATTGCCCATTTATTTATTTGTTTCAAGGATAGATAAAACTTGGCAATATTTCCGGAAGCTTTCATATTTCTTTTTTATCTTCCTCTAGAGGGGCGTTTGGCGCCGTGCCATTTGTTAGTTATATTAATGGTTCGGAGACATATAGAACGAATATATTTCGCCCAGTTTCAACACGGGAATTCACTTTTATTAATACGGGATGACAAGATGCGCAAATTATGGAAAGAGAATCGGTCACGTGACCTCGTTTTAAATAGTCGATTTGCAGGTTTTTTATTTTATGTATTGCAGTTCCCCAGATTTAAGTGTTATAACTTTTTAATACGTAAATTGAAAGATGACGTTTGATATTATCATAATTGATATATTGATATTAGATAATCATATCGTAGTTGGAATATTAAAGTAACATAGCAAATTACTACTACATATATGCATATTCATGTCACATACTTGTAATACCTGGTTAAATTTTCCAGTCTTTTCGTTCTCTATTTAATACAATTCACATTGTCAATAAATTAGTTTACTCAAGTATGCTCCATAACAATCTTTCGCTGTTAGCTTACCTTCGTGTATATTATAAATATTCCTCGACTATTTCCTTATTTGTTTCACTTATTTTAAAATCATCTTTCCTGCCAGTTTTATCGCAACACATTCTAAAAGAAGTTTCTAGCTCTTGAGAAACTTATGTATTTTAACAGCGTGCATTCTAATCTCCAAAACATTATTTTTTTATTATTGCCGTTTCATTTTTGAGATTGCAGATTACATTTGTTTTTATTCATCGAAATTGCTCATCAAACGATTCATTTTCTAGTTATAAATGTTAGTCTATTGTCAGTTGTCGTTCCCTTGACGCTGGTCATTCTTGTAATGGCTTCTTTCCTTTATATAGCTAATAAACTCATAAATTAGAGCTCCTAACATCTCAAGATCAGATTAAAACAGTAACTGGTGTAAGATTCTATTTCTGGAAATGTTTCTTTGGGTGCTCATCGTTCACGAAAAGAACTCTACTACTTCCTTAGCTTCTCGTAATACCTAATATTTCATACGATGTTAAAATAAACAAGCATTTTTACTGAAACTTATTTCTTCATAGAAAGTTCTTTCAGAAATTTATATCGAAGTAGCAGCGGACGAAAAACGTAACGAATAAAGACGAAAGGTTATGTCAAGATCTTCGGTGATCAAGTGTGAAAGAGTTGAAGTGTTTATACGTTTGCCCTAGCTACTTGCGAAGGAAATATTTAAATATCACTGCAAGATGGAGACAAGTCAAATCAAATAGATTCATTGATTGATTCAGGGGTCCGCAGAGCGGTAGATATAAACCATTTAGGGTCGATATGGCATTGTTAAGTATTGAGTAATGCTGGGAAGTAGACTATAGTCGACTAGAAAAATATCAAAATGCATATTAAATTAATGTTTATATATTACTAAAAGTATTATACTTATTAAAAGATAAGTAATATAAATTCGAGGTTGGAATAATTATATGAGAATGATCTAATGTAGAAAAACACGAGCATTTAAATATAAATAAAAAAATCAGAAGTGTCAATTTTTACGACGAGACAAAGACTTATATAACCTCAAAAGTGTTTAGCTCCCTGGGTTAAACTAAAGAAAGGATATTATCTGTATAATAATATTGTAGTAGTAGTAGTATTGTTAAAAGTGCTTCGACAGCTTAGGTCATTTAATAATATTGTACTAAACGGATATTTTGAAATACTAAAATCAAAATCTAGTTCGAAGTGAATATATCGAGAAAGTAATTTACGCTCTAAAATTACCTTAGGATCAAATAAATCCTAAAATTACCTTGAAACGTAATCAATTTCGAATTAATTCACGTAAATTTGAAAATACAGCGAAAATTATCGTTTACTAATTTTTACCAGTAAAGTTACGTACTGAAACTTATTCATTTCCTTTCATTCTCAACATACACACACAACGTAAATATAGAATTGTAAGTATTCCAGAAATACTAACGAGCCGCTTCGAAACCTCGTTATACTGAAATTGGCTGGGAATTTTTAAAGGATGGAAGAAGGAATATTTCGGTAACAACTCCCGGCGGTCCTTTCGCGGTAAACGGAGAATCCCCTGGTCCACCTTTTTCGATGGGAATGCGCTTATTACTTCTCTTTTAAAACTTTTAATCCTTTCCAAGTGTGAAACTCGGTCCTCTCACCAAAAACCCAATGAAAAGGTGCCAAAAACCCCTTTCGCTCCCTCAGAGCCCCTCTTTTGTATTTCTCTCCTCAAACTTTTCTATACCGGCGGAACTTCGCCGTTCTTTGAGCTTTCTTACCTGAACTCCTATTAAAACTACTGCTTAAAACTTTTCCTGAGGATGAGAGTTCCAGCCGTGCGTATGTATTTCTGAAAATTATCGAATATTATTTTTCCATCTTTTCGTTTCGATGCTGGATGGAGAAAAATGTGTCTCATTTACTTCTGATATCGGCGATTTTCATGGCTATTTTTGCATGGATTTGATTTTTAAGAGATAGATAGACCGAGAATGAATAAGGTGAAGAATTCCGAGTGAAAACGGGTTGAAGAAAGATTGATCGGACCCAGGATCTTCCTCTATGTACGTTGGATGGTAGAGGCCTTAATATAGTGGTATTTCAGTGTAAGTATAATAATCTATTAAGACAGTTTATTTATACGAAACCACAATAAATTTACAAGATATGCGACCTAGGTTTCAGAGCTTTGTTGCATATCTTGTAAATTTCTTGTGGTTTAGTATAAATAAATTGACTGTATAGTTTATTATTCTTCCTTTACCTCTTGTCTATACGTCTCCTGGGTGCACGCTCTTTAGTGCAAACTTATTTAAACCCTTTCATATGGGAAACTCCAGAGATACACGTAGCTTTAAGAAGAAATGGGAATCAAAGAAAACACGTTTGAATTGTCGTACGTGAAAGATTCATGCAAGGTTAGTGTGAAGGAATCTTGTGAATACACGTGGAAAATAAAACGCCCACCCAGAAAGGGAAAAGTATTTAAGTTTGTCAAGTGCTGTCTTTGAAGGCATATAAGTCGCTCCTTTCTTTGCAAAATTCTCAAATATGACTCAAAATACGACCCCCGGGTCTTATATGCCAAGGTTCGGCCTTCGTTATCATTTTGCTCTTTCTGCGGCATCAAAAGAGCCACGATCGTGATATCGCCCGACATTGATCGATTATCACGTATAATTGTAAAGGAAGCCTTTGGTGAAAGCGGTCCCGGGTTCGAATCCCGGTGGAAGCCAATGTGCGAAATGACCGAAGCTGTTGAAGCACTTTTAACAATACTACTACTACTAATTGTAAAGGAAAAACGTGAAATTTAAACTTGAAACTTAAAGGGATGTATAACATCAGTTTTAACAGTGCACGAAACATATCAACTTTTTTCTTCAGTTTATTCTACAGAAATGATATACATTTTATCAGTCGTCGAAATTGGTGTGTATTTCAGTAAAGCTTGCTAAGGAATGATGTCATCTATGTTTACGAATTAGGAATCTTAATGAATATTTAATTAAATCATCCTTTCATTCAATCTGTGGTATCCTATTAGATGTAAATATCCTATTGTGAATCTTGAATTTTTCTAAATATTCCATATTTAGATAAGAGACAAGGTAAGTGTTATCCTACTAACAAAATATCTTGATAGAGGTCTCAATTAAAGTATAGGAATCCATAAAATAAAGTGCGATTAATCTTACAGTTAGCTTTCATGCCAAAAAGATAATCCAGAGAGTGTTTATGATAAGTTTAGAGTTGCAGAGACTTAAAGTTGGACTTACGAGAAGTCTCGAATTGTTTATGTCTACGAAATTTTCCACGAAAATGTGGACAAGTTTGTGGTTTAAAGTGTATTTAAAATAGAATCCTGCAGCATTCTAATCCTTCGCATTAGCCAGAAATTTCGTCCTTAAAATTTTGTTGGACATTACCTTACTAATATAGGTTGATTGAATACTTCATTCGGTAAAGACCTAACCTAATTTCTTTTTCCGTTATAGTACACAAAATGTAATTGGCATGCTGAAGGGAGAACTATTAACTTTGAAATAAAAAATTAAAACTATTATAATTATGATATTCGAAAATGTATATTGTGGAAAAATATTCGCAAAAACTTGCGCCATTGAAATCTCCGGAATAACTACACTTTCTCCAAACCTCACGTAAGTTGAAAGGGAAAGGAGCACATACTTAAAAGAGCACGAGTTATCAAAATTTAAACAATTCTAAGTTTTATCCTCGAATTTGGAACATAAATTTTCGAAGTGACAAAATTTCAAAGTGGAAGGCCATAATTAATTGAATAAAACTTCGTAATCGTAACTTCGTAATAATTTCGCTTAAAACTAGGTTTATATTTTGGTAGTTACATAGTTGACGGATTATTTAATACATTAGCATGCGCACCTAAGGCTAGGTTATAGCGAATCTTCAGTAGTGCAAAACCAATCTTGCTTTCCGTAGAAGTTCGCTCTAACGGGATTTCATTGTGCATGATCTTAGTTTCCGGTACAGTACCGTAGTGCATCTACCGCTATGTGCCTTCTTCCTCGTCATTCCGTGCATAATCAATGAAGGGATTCGAAATTTAACAGCAGATACGTGACCTCGAGGCGTGCGGTTGATAACGCGATTGTTTGGATCACATGCGCTAATCGCAACAATCGATGCCAACAATTTTGTTCTGAGTAAGCTCTCTTCGGCGGGAAATTGATTCTTTCGACCTTGATACTTTCATTGCGCCCAGCTGTGCTTTACTCGGAATACGTTCCCGATTTATCAGCAGACTGCACGATTTCTGGCGAAGGCTCCTTCGCACGATATGGAGTGACTGGAAATGTCCAATGTCACCGTTCTTAGCACCGTATAAATTACTCATACCGACGTGTTTTAAATCTCCTCGCCTTATATACCCACCTAAAAATGTCTACCGGAGAATTCCTGATGGAATGAGATGCTTTGCACCATACCTTGAGGGATGGAATGTTTTTCATTTGTATTTTATTGCAAGATGGGAAAATATCTCTTTCGTTTGTTTTTCTCTACTGTTGTCCGTGTTATTACTGTTGCTACCGAGGTGTGAAAGATGCAGAATAATGGTTAAAATCCTAGACACTCCTTAATGGATGCCAAGAAAAGTGCAATTCATTGAGTCATTGTGCTGCAGTACCGCGGACTTTTTCCACTAATAGCATCTTTGCACAGAGAGGAAAGCAAGGGCCAAGTATTTTAATCCTCTAGCTGTCTTGCAAGCTCATTCCCTTTCTTTTCGTACCTATGGTGTAGGGAAATCGGCTTTGGAAAATTAAATATTTAATAGGAAATATTTTACTTTAATATGACTTGAAATATATTGAATGATCGGAGCTAGGTATCATTTGTCCCGCAGAATTAGAAATGAAAGCGAGTATCTTCAAAATTATAACCACTCACATTAATTTTGTATGCTAATTGCTAGTAATTATAACTTTTAAAATAGTGAAAATCAATTCGAACTAATTACTAAAATTCTATTTCTAATTACCACAATCTTTTAGGATCTGACTATATTGTTTTTAAGGCGTAGAAGCGTATTATTTGGGAGAATATCCCAAAACAAATTAGTCGTTCCAATCAAATACCATAGGAACAAAACTGAAATTACTTTATCTATTCGTTTATCACGTATATGTATTTTTCACTTTTGAATCGCAATTTTACGGACTTATCGAGGAGAATATTTAAGGATTACACGATTAGGAAATAAAAAATCAGTATTAATGCCAAATGATTGAATTAAATTACCAGAACGGGTTATTGTTTTTCATTGTGCATATCTGTTGGTTGACAAACACTCAGTAATATAGCTAACTCTTTTTTAAAATCTTTTGTTAGTTAAAGATAATCTGTAGGCCGAATCGTTCCAGTTCATTTTCTTCTTTCATCCCCGTTTGCTCTTGATGTTATTATAAACTATATCCTAACAAAATATGGAAATTAGCCCACCTAATTCTTGGGTTGTCTTTCACTGCTTCGTTCGCCCCGATGTTGACGAATGATTTTTTAATGTATTTTCTTTGAAACGTGGCCTAATTTTATAGTCATTCCCGTATCTTCTCACGGATTTCTTTCCCTATCCTAGTTCATATTTTTTTATTTCCTAGACCAGCAAAGTACCCCATTCGGTTTACCCTCATTTTTTTGGGTCTTCTACCCTAGCGTTTAGGTCACGCTATCCTCTCAAATCTTTCTCGAGTTCCCAGAGTATACTTAGCAGTCGCTATTTATATCCCATGCGGTATATTCCTTCTATGTAATCATTCACATATCCAAATGTTTTGGGCGGACGAGATCCTTTCTTTATTCAAACGATGTACGAGAATTATTAGCTTGAGTCGTGGTGATTGGCCGGTTGAGACGTATTGTTGCTACGGAAATATCTTTGTTGTATATTGTACGTATTTTTATACATTTCTTATTGGAGGTTATTTTACTGGAAAAAATGAAATAATCGACTTTATTAGTAAAATAAAATGCTGTAATGTTAGGTATACACACATGACATTAACACCGAAAACAAGTAATTAGGTTCTGTATTAATTAGTGGGAAAATATGCAGCTTATAGAAGATTGATATCCTTTTCCTTTTGAGCAAGCAAATAAACCTGTAGTTAAAGCCCGTTGTTGCGGATGGTGGAAAATTTAAGTCTCATTTACGAATATGCCCATCAGAAAGAAAGAATGGCTTAACGTAGTCCATCTACAAGAAAATACCGATAAATCGTTGAGCATGTTGGAAAACAACTGTGGTGAGGTACCAGAGGTTCAATTCATCTCGGACTTACAACGCGCGATGAAAGTGATACTGACTGGATAATTTGCAGCAAGCACAGATATAACTCAAAAACGGTTAATGCACTAGTTCAGCGAAAGAGGTCAACTTATTGCATGACAACGGAAACTTCCATTGAAAATGTGCAAAGAAAAGCCATAGCTTGGTCGGATCGTTTTACTTCATCCAACGTACTCGCTGAGTGCTAATTGATAGCCACATTTTTTATGCGCTGCAGAACGCTTTCACAGAGAGCAAATGGACTGAACTTTCGAAATGACAGCTAAGTTGAGAGGTTAACCCCAAAGAATTAAGATCAACAACCTCAAGCATTTTACCGAACCATTATTGATAATCAATGAATCAATAATTGCCACATGGGATTGTAAACAGTATTGTTATCGGAAAGAATCTAAGAAAGATTTATACTTTTACCACAAATTTATTTTCACAAATAACTGTGACATGACCGGTCGTGTTATTTGTAAAAATTAATTTGTGGTAAAAGTGCAGATCTTTCTTAGATTCTTTCCATTATAGATTACCACAACACCTCGCCTGTAAAATAATTCTTCGTCCCTTAGAGTCAGCAAGTGTTTCTACCATAAGACAAATTCCAGGATAAAATCAAACAATCGGCTGAAACGTAAACTAAGGCCATGTTTTTATGTGGATAAGTTGGCAGCCACTGCTTTATATATTTTCATTTTTTATCGAAGGCCATCAATATTTTTATTGCATTTCTCCTTCATCATATTCAACAATTCATAAGTGCGTTTATGAATTTTCTCCCCTCGGTAATAAAACTTAACGTTCTTTCGTAGTGCGAAGCTGTTTTCTCATGTTTCAGAAAAACGTTTTTATTACCGGCAGCGTCGGCGCCTTTGCAGTGAAAATGCATCTTTTTATTCATAAACCAGTTTTTTTCTGAAAAACTAAACTTGATTGCCCATAATCGTAGTGTTAAAACTGGATAGGTTTGGAATTCTTTCCGTAAATTATTATCTTTAATCGTAAATTTCCTTCAGTGGAAACATATGGGAAACTCCCTTTAAAAGTTCAAGGAGCGAGCGCTTTCGTAAAAACATCGTGACATTTTTCTTGGGAAATATCTAAAAACGCTAATATTTTCCGTCTTAGATCCGAGAAGCGTGTTTAAAAAACTCTTTTGAATGTCTTTTTCTGTCCGAACTCAACGTCGTATCTTACGTTAAGTTCCGTTGGTCGGCGGGGACGCCTTCCGCGTAAATTCGCACAGCTGGTAAGGGCACTTGCAACTTTCTGGGAAAGTGACGTTTTTATGACATCGTTTGAGACAGGATATATCCTTTTGGAAGATTATGACAGGTGCTTTACTGCCATCCTTGTCACGAGGTCTCTTTGCGCACGATTAACATACTCTTTAGCCATACATTTTCCTACCTGTTTACCTTATCCATCCATTATTTCTCGAGACGCAGGGTGGGTCCTGACTGCTTTCGAATTTTCGTGTTCTTGAGAGCGGAAAATAGTACTCCGCCTTCATGTGAACGAAATGCAGGGGATAAATGGCCCTTCCGTTAAATTTTTCATCCCTGACGGTCTCTGCCCGAAACATATTAATGTGCCTCTACTATTTTGCCGCTATGAAGTAATACTGCGTTCTAGAAAACCGTCTCGGACACATTGTATCATTATTATAATCTTTCTAATTTCGGAAAATGCTTGACTTCATTCAGTCTGTCACCCTAATTGTTTAATTATATCTTTAGTGTTGTATAATTTTAATCTATTAATTAATCTATAATTACGTAAGCGTATGTTATTGATTGAAAGGTATCGTATCGAAAAAAATTATTAGCGCCAACTAACTAGTACAAAAGTACTGTATGATATTATACTGTAGTTTATTCCATGTAATTAAAGATATGGAAGAAATGTTGTGTATGGTTTCTGTCCTTCCTAGCTTGAACACTCTCTTTTGATTTTTCTCTCTGGTAGACTATTTCAAGTCTAATGAAATTGTTGGAATTTTTTATAGATCTTAAGGAATAATCCTTGTTTCGTTATTTGGAATATGTACTATTTGAATACCTAATTTTGCAACAAATAAATATTACACCTGTTAGTAAATCCTAATTCTCATGCCTCATTTACTCTTTGCATTCACAGGGATTTTCTTCTACAGACTCCTCTTCCCTGGCCTCTGATGATTTAGGGGAAATGGCAGATGAAGATCTTCCTAGTGGACAGCATCACAAAGTTCCAACGACGACTCCAAGAAGAGATACAGCACCCAAGAGAGGGAAAGCACGGAAACCAGGGCTTGGTTCTGCGTTTTTGCCATTGCCAAAGGAGAGGAAGCCCAATATAGTGCTGATTCTGACTGATGATCAAGACGTTGAACTTGGTAATTGACATTCTTTAATACATCCTGAAAAGGTTAAACCTGAAATTTCAGCATATTATTTTTTAAACCCTTGTTGCCTTGTGCTCTAAAATAATCATTTCTGTACTGAAGCTTTACATAATCTGTTTTTATAATCATATTTGTTGACTGGAATACCATCGATAATCTAAATAGTACTTTCAAGAATTGAATGAAATTGATGCTGGTAGAAAACAGTCATAGGAAATAAGATCATATGTTAAAAATCTTCTCACAATATCATCAATGGATCACATATAAGAATAATTACGCTATGACTCCAATTCACAATGATGTCAATAGGGAATATATTTTAACTACTTTACCAGCTTGTCCATGAAAAGTGAAGGTAGTTCTATTGATTTGCATTCTCAATTCTAACTTGGAATCATCAAATTTTAATCCTTTTAATATACAAATTAAATTGTAATGCTACCTCAGGATATTGTTTTTAAAAGGAAATTATAATTGTTAAGGGAAACTAAAATATTTATATGCAATAGATTAAGGCATCCCTTAATTTAAAAAATATACTTTTACTGTCCAATGTTGATAGATGTACTAAATTCCAATATACTGCATAAGTATGTTGCTTAATTGGATAACTCTTTCTTTATCAAACATATTTCCTTTCTCTAAAGGTTCTCTAAACTTCATGCCTCGTACGTTGAGGGCTTTGAGGGATGGTGGAGCGGAGTTCCGCCATGCGTATGTCACCACACCAATGTGCTGTCCATCAAGATCGTCACTGCTTACTGGCCTCTACGTGCACAACCATGGTGTGTTCACCAACAATGACAACTGCTCAGCAGCAGCATGGCAGGCAGAACATGAACCTCGATCTTTTGCAACTTATCTCTCTAACGAAGGCTATAGAACAGGTAAGAATTAAAGATCTTATTGTAATTATCATCAAGAATTGGTTCATACAAGCCTTAGAAACTATAGTTGATTCCTTATTCCTTCTTGTAATGGCTTTGTTTTAAATAATTGCACAGTCTTATTTCTTGAAATATTCCTAGCAAGAATTTTCACTTAAGTCTCAAGTTAAGTATTGTAACATCCAAATAAAATAATCTTGTAACCTCTTAACTGTAAATTAGGTGCATTCTGCCTCAATCATTTGGATTACTGAATATCATATATCATTCTGATTTACAGGATATTTTGGCAAGTACCTCAATAAGTATAATGGCAGCTACATACCTCCTGGTTGGAGAGAGTGGGGAGGTCTCATCATGAATTCCCGATATTACAACTACTCCGTGAACTTAAATGGGAAGAGGATCAAGCATGGCTTTGACTACCACAAGGTATTTTATAGTTTTGCAAATTGATTTTCAAGGTGATCATTGTTTTAATCAACAATTAATTTTAATTGTCACTTTAATCTTTACGCCTTCAATCTTCCTTTTTCTCCCAAGTTCTACAAGAATTTTTGAAAAAGATTATTTGCTTCATGAAAGTTGTAATTTAATTTAAATCCAATCAAATCGTTGAAGATCAGCTACCAATTAGCAACATTCTTATCCCTCTTTTTACTACTTGCATCAAAATCACTTTATCACACATCAGTTATGAAACTAATACTAAAATACTGTTATTAAAATGTTACATCAACTTCAAGCTCCACTCCAAACTCCAATTATTTATTCAAGTTGTTGTTTTATATTTCTATTAGTTATGGTAAAGGATGAAAGAAAATTGGGTTAATAAGAAAAAAGACTGCCAATGGCGTAGTTACTATTTGGTCATAAAATAATGAACACATTGAATTGCATTACTTCATTTTACTAGTGAGTCAAGAAGGAAAACTTATATGTTTAACAAGAGAAAATTATTAAGTAAGTTTTGATATTTCATATATTGGTGACGACTAATGATCAATGAAAAATATCTTATATGCATATAATATTTCAATTATTTAAAGGAGAATAGTTGAGATATCAATAAATATAAAGGGTACATCTTGAAATGAAGGTGATGCCTCCTTACGTATATAGCCAATGTCTTCTACAAGAAACTTTAAAATTAAGTCGCTAGAATGTTTTCCTATTCCCTGTTTAGTTTTACAATAAATCTCAATCTTTATCTCTTCTTTCTAGGACTATTATCCAGACCTCATAGCAAATGATTCTGTGTCATTTCTCAGGCAATCTAAGCGCTATTTCAGTCGAAAGCCTGTGATGTTAGTGCTCAGTTTTCCATCTCCTCATGGACCTGAAGACTCTGCTCCGCAATACTCTCATCTCTTCTTCAATGTAACCACTCACCAGTGAGTTGATATTTTGCTCTTAGCAGTAATCAAGCTCGTGAAAAATTATTCTTTGCAATATCTTTATTTTTAATTACTAATTATACTTCTTTCCACAGCACTCCAGCTTATGACTATGCACCAAATCCTGACAAGCAGTGGATTCTACAGGCAACTGGAAGGATGCAGCCTATACACAGGCGGTTTACAGATTTACTGATGACAAAGAGGTTACAAACCCTTCAAAGTGTGGATGACGCTGTACATAGGGTAAGGAAATAACAATTGATCTCCTATTTTCAACAGTTGAGATGCTTCTAATATTTTCTCTTACATGTCACAGCAGATCACAAAAATATGTTAGCTAACAGATTGCGCTAATAATAATTACCTTTTATCCTAAAATATTTGAAAATAGATTTGCATGGTTAATCTTTGGCCCCTCCAACTTCAACCATTATAAATGTTTTACAAATCCCTCATCACAATTTATCCGAAATGTAGGTTCAAATTTTCAAGATGCTTTTAAAATTATTTCCACAAATTAATTATTGTTAGAACCATTAGAACTACTGACTCTGTATATTCATTTTATCTTTTTGGAATTGTATTGATTAGCTTCTGCATACTATAATTATAATTGGAAATTTCATGTTAAGATTTTGACCAAATATATTTACTACTACTAATTCGTAATATTCATTTATCAAAACTTCTTTTACTCCAGATATACCTTGAACTCAAGGCACTGGGAGAACTTGACAACACCTATATCGTATATACATCTGACCATGGCTACCATTTGGGACAATTTGGTCTAGTCAAGGGAAAATCCTTTCCCTTTGAATTTGATGTAAGGGTACCATTCCTTGTGCGAGGTCCTGGGATTGAACCAGGGACAGTGTGAGTTATATAAATTTAAATTATCGTTTCTTTATTAATCTTTAATTTGATCTATCATTTTATTTATGCTCTAATGTTATAATATTCATTTTACAGGGTGGATGATTTAGTTCTAAACATAGATATTGCTCCAACGTTTTTGGAGATAGCAGGAGTAGAACCTCCACCCCACATGGATGGCCGCTCATTCCTAGAATTGCTACATCGCAAGTATGTATATGCATAAGTGAATTAGGTTTACTTGAACCATAGGAAAGCAACTATTGAAATACATTTTTGTTACACTAATTTTATTACCTGATTTCTATAGTAAAATGAAAAATTATGAAAGCTATATTCTTTAAGATTTGTGTAGGTCACTTTGTATTAAACAAACTAATTTTGTATTTTTTTTAGAACGCTAGATTTTATTCATATGTAGTCATTTTAAAGAAAAATAAAATGGTCAAATGTTAATGAAATTAAAAATCTCATTCAACATATGTGTATTCTGAATAAATATGAATGCACGATGTCAAAAAAGTTATTCACCTTTTAATTATTTTCAGTCATATAAAAAATACATGTTTTTAATCCTTATGTATCCTTTCCAGTCCAAAGTATGGCCGTAAAAGATCAGGGAAGTGGCCTGACACATTCCTCATTGAAAGGTAAATAGAACATTTTTGTTATACCTATTAATTTTAAATGTTGTATCATATAATGAGAGTGGTGCAGTGCAATAATAGAATTTTGTTATTAATTCGAATATAAGACCAATTATATATTAACATCACAATTACATCAATACTTATTGTGCTATGAAAATTAGATCAATGAATAGCTGAAATCTTACCCCTTGAGGAAATCTCTTAACTAAGGCATGTTAACCATGATTTTACATATCTCATTTGGTGAGAACTACCATTCTAGCATGAATTCAAAGATATGTTTCAAAATCTCCAATTGAAATTGATTGCACACTATTAACCTCCCTTTCTTCAATGATCCCTGTAGCAGTGGGAGGAGAGACAACTTAGATGCAGAACAGAGGAGAGAACTGAACCAAGTGGTAAGAGGCAAAGCCACACAAGCACCCCCGGTTGCTACTTCCAGAGATGAGGATGATCGTGGATCAGCTGAAGAACACGACGATGATGATGACGGAGAAGAAGGCACTGATGAGGGGACAGATGTAGGGGGAGATGATAATACAGATGATGAAGATGGGGGAGAGGGTGAAGAGGAGGAGGAGGAAGGTGGGGGAGTGATTCCAGAAGGGGAGGGGAGGGAAAGGGATGAAGAAGTGGCCATGGAGGAAGACAACCGCATAACAGGAGGAAAGATGGAAAGATTGGCTGCTGAATGCCAGAGGCCAGAATACCGGGCTCCTTGCAAACCTGGGCAGAAGTGGGAGTGCGTAGCTGAAGGGGGAAGGTATGCAAGTTTAGTAGAATAGAAGGATTTATATTTCTCAGTTAGTAATTAACTTGAGATTGTTGAACAAAATAAAATTAATTTTCTTAGCTCCATTTCCTGTACCTTTGCAACTTCATCAATTAATTAATTACAGATTTTAAATATATTTTTAATCGTTGAATTTATTTGTGATAAAGTTGGAATGGATTCCATATTGAACAGAGAATATAGGTTTACTCCAATAGAACATTTACAACGGAAGAAAAAGGTTTACTGGTTTCCGTATAATTATGCTCTGTTATGATGATGGTGTAATTTGTCACTAAAACCAGTCAATCTTTTAATTCCTCTGTTAGTTCTCTTGTGGAATAGAGAAAAGTTTGCAATTAAATACCTAAATAACTCTGCAAGGACAGCTTTTGAATTACACTTTACTCAAATCTATCTTCAGTTTACTTTAAATTAATATCATACTTGAACATTCCCTGGGTTCCTTCAATTTTGAATTCTATTTCTGCAGGTGGAGGAAACACAAATGCAAGAGCCATGGAAGAGGAGTCCATTTCAGATCTAAAGGAGCTTTTGATGGTCATAGACCTCTTGGAAGGAGGAGGCACAAATGTAGCTGTTCTAAACCGGGAGCAATCCCATTGCATTTGTTGAACCTCCATTCCCAGTCAGTTTACTTGTCTCATCTACCCCCTCATGTCTCTTCCTATTCCCTTCTTCCCTATTTGGAGACAGAGCACCATCGTCAATCAGGGAGGAGGAAGCACAGGGTTTACTTAAGGAACCACCAAGGAAGAAATGTGAGTATCATGCTCAACTTGTAAATTTTGTTGCTTCATTTTTATAGAAAGAATAAAATTTAGAGAAGTTGGAGTGTTACTGTAACTGTCATTGCAATATCCCTGTACTCCTTGTAGAAAATTTTTATTTTTCAAAGTTTAAGAACTGTGGATAAATGACAAAACTGTCTTTTATAATATTGTCATACTCTTAATTAATATACTGAATGTTTTCGTGGCTGAGTGTTTCAATTCCTGGAGTAATAGCTTACACTGCACTAAGATTCTAGGCTAAAATATATTTAAAATGCTTGCATTGGTAAAATTTATCCTAAAAACATGCTCTTTTGCCTTCCCAATTTCTCAAGACTATTACGGCAAAAAATTTAATTACCTGATAACAAATGAGGGTATAAAATTAGAATATCTATGGCATCTTTGTTATGTAAATAAAATACTGCAAACAAAATTAAACAGTAAAATACTGTAGTTGGAAGTATTCCAGATATTAGTTTATAAGAAGAGAGATATTTTTGAATTGTTTATTGGACTGGATTATTTATCTGTAACACCTTAATTGAGATATGTTTTTTCACAAGGAGCAGCGAAGATTCAAATCGAAATTGCATCGAGATTTTCGAAGGGACCGAAGATTTGCTATTGATGAGGAGAGAAATTTTGATATCCCTGATCCAAATCTGTTTGAAAAGAATGAAACTGATGACTTTGAGGAACCTAGAGAAAACCTTGAAGGTATGTGTAAAGTATGGTTTAAAATATAATCGATACGTTAGACTCAATTTACTAATTTCTCTCTGAAGCAATATTTTCATCCATTTCTACTGGAAATAAAATCAGTAAATTTCTGTTAATCTCATAAATCAAATTATTAACCAAGTATTTTCCTCTTTGGTATACGAAGGGCAACAGTAATTTGTCTTAAATGAACTCAGTTAATTTGTTACTTCTCCCATTATCAATCTAAAATGAAAATGTTTGGTGCTTAAAATTACTAAATGTCTATTTTGTTGCAGAAAGCAAGCCTACTTTTGAAGAAGAGAAATCCTCTGATACTTTGAACATGACTGCTGTGGTGACCAGGAGAAATGGTTCGAAAAGAGGTAGAGGAGGAGAGGTTCATCAGAGAGGAAGGCATGGCAAAACTGTTGAAGGTACATATTGTCATTCTGAAGTCTCACAGTGATATGTAATTGCTAGAGGTGTTTGTTTTTTGCAATTAGCGGTAAAACCAACAAATAACGCGAATTTTGGCTGATTTAGCGAAATTACACTAATTTCGACAGTTTTAGTAAGCAGTATGGATTTTGGTGATTTTCGCTTCATTTATCATTTGTAAAAGAGGGAAATGTAATTTTGGTATGATTTAAATAAATGTGCAATATATGATTGTATTATTTATGTATTTTTTGTCATAATTTTGATCATTCATGACATCTTTGCTTACGCGAATTCAGCTTTGATCTTTAGCAATAAATTCACAAAACTATCTTTCCATTATGGATTATCACAAAATTTCGCCTAATTCCACGAAGAAATATGTTTTTTTCTTCCTAACATCTATTTTGCCAATATGCTTTTAATGAAAATATTATGTTTTGTTGATCTGCAGCTGTGAAAACATTTTCCTTATGTGTAAACAGCACAGTTTTAAATAAATTTAATTTAAAATTTTGTATTTTAATAATATTTGCAATACTTTTAATGTTTATGCTAAAGTGTGCCTAATATTATTCCTTTGCTTATATGAGACTCTGAAAATTAGTAACACCAAATTTAGGAAACATAATAAAAACACAAAACACCACAATTTGGTTTTCAAATCAACAAATTTCAGAAAAAATAAAAACATTTTCACACCCCTCTAGTAATTGATAATGGAATCTTATAGTCATAAAGTTTATAAATATAAAGGGTGAAATTGAGTGAAAGTATCCGTCTGCTTTTGCAATTATGGCAAAATATATCAATGGACTAATTTAAGTTTCCATATTTTCCAGTTCCTCCAAAGGTGCCAGAAGACGATATGCAAGAATGGAGTAAAAAACAGAAAGAGCAAGAAGCAGATCTTGGAACTCAAGTTGACTCAATGATGGAGAATATTCGACAGGAACTTCATGGACTTCAGGTGAATTGAAATTAATAATTGCCAATGGTAGCGTAACATACACAGCATCATTGCGTCCTCTTTCCTCTTAGTTGAAACTGCATGCTTTCAATCCATAACCTTGATAAATTAGAGCTTATGTGATATGTAGAAGATCTTGTTGTATATCATCATTGTTTACTTTCCAGAAGTTTGCATTCTTTGATTTTTGTTATAAAAATGTTTTCATCCTTGAATTCTGATAACACTATGACCAATTGTTTTCATGATATTTCATCCAATGTCCAATATTTTGCATTTATTATTTCTTGGACTTCTGAGTTTACTTGTAGAAATTTTATTTAAAACATATTGTGTACTAAATAGTATTGCTTGCTGCTTTTATAATTCCTGATTTAAAAATTTTAATTGTTCTGCCATATGTTCATTTTAGATAAGCCTGTCACATTTTACTAATCATTCCTGGTAATTAATTTTTCCAACAGTTTGCTCAAAATCACCATCAGCATTCCCAACATTTCCACCACATGTTTGGACAACATCCAGCATTTACGGATCAAATAAAGAGCGATAATGGATCTTACGTTCCTCCTGCTTGCTCAGTTACTCCCTCTGGCGGTGTTAATTGCAGTCGCAATGTTTACCAGAATGCCATTGCATGGAGGCGCAGCAAAGCCAATGTTGAAGAGCAGATCAGGAACCTTAGGGTTCAACTGGATGGTCTTAAGGTAAATTGAAAGAATTATTTTCTTTTTATTTAGAAGTGAAAAATAATAAACTTTGCAAAGAGTTTGTGATCCTACCTATTAACAATAAAAATAAGTTGAGTGAAATGCTATCGGAGGCTGAAACTAAGAAAAATCTTCAATGGCAAGCCTTGGAATAAGAAGCTAATTATAATTCATTTACTTTATTTTCAGTCAAATTTTAGGTAACTCCAGCAATTTTCCTTTACGCTGAATTGACAATTTTAATGGTAATAGTACATATTAATAATCCTTGTGAATGCATAGATAATCAAGTTATTCTGACAAATTATTTTGAGCCTGTCATTTTGTAAGTTTTAAATTTTAAGGAAGTAAACTACCTCATATTAGGAAAAATTACTAGTTTCATTTACTGAACTTTAATAAGGAATCCTCGAATGAAAGTGTAACTGATAAAACTTTCCCTTCAAACAGGAAATTCGTCGCCATTTGAGGGAGAAAAGACCCATGGACATCATCCTTAAAGGTGATGATGACTACATGGACTGGATTCCAAAAAGACACCATTCATCCAATCATAGCAATGGAACTGGTAACAGATTCTCCACTCCCCAGACTGTCATGATTCCAGGGGACAGACCAATTTCCATCACATCAACAGCTTCATCTGTGGGTTCAACAGACTTATTTGATGACTCTTCTTTGGAGGCGATAATGCCTGGAGTTGCTCCTTCTATAGCACCAGCTACCTCTGGTAAGGATGGTTTTACAATTCTTTTTAGCGGCAAAATTCATAGATATTTCCATGTATTCCCTCATTTCATAAATACTAGGAATAAAACCCTTTTATCTCTATTGTTGGTAGATTGCTCTATCTAATTAGTTTGAGTTCCTGTCCTGTCAGACATTTATCATGGCCATTCTTCCTTTACTCTTTGAATTAAAATTATTATAAATTTATCAGAGCATTGAATCGTGCTTTTGTTATTGAGTGGCAAGATCAAGAGGCATCTGAGATATTGAATCAATAGTAGTATTTTCACAAGTGCTTAGACAGCTAGGCCATTTTGCAAGTGAGCTTCTACCGGAAATCAAACCTAGGCCCCCCTTTCTCCATAGCCAAATGCAATTTGGCTATCCAGAAACCCAGTAGTGGTACATGTGTTACTAAAAGCTTAGATCATTAGCATGTGGGCTACCACTGGGCTATCTGGGAGCCCTTGATATGTTGAAATCTTTCGGGTGATTCATTATTATAAATGATTTGATATCTCCTATAAGTAGTTATAATGAATGTTTTCACTTTTCTCTGAAGCTCCCAGGAGGACCAAAGTGGATGATGGCAACATATTTAATCTGCAGAGAAGAGTTACCGAACCACCATTCCATCGAGAACAACACCATCATAACTCTCACAGGAATAATGGAAGAGGGAAGAACAAAGGAAGGATGGGACCCCCTCTAGATGCTGCAGAGCCTGAAGACTGCTATTGCGAAGTAGAAAGGTGTGAATCAAAGATGTTAATTCCTGAGTAATTCTTTAGATGACAGGTGTTAGACAGATTCTTTAGAAACATCATTATGTTCCTTGTTGCAAAATAATAGATGTGTCTGACCATTGAACTCAATAGCCTTTATTTCAATTGTCTCTTCTATTGCATTATTCACCTCATCCAAATCTAAATACCCATCTCTTTAAGATATAATACATCAAAATACAACTATATCTGTCTATTTGTGGTGGAAAGATTACCAAGAAAAATGAATTTGATTAGTTTATCATGCATCTCATTGAATTTTTACAATATTTTAAGGGATTATGGATATCCAACTGAGGAGGACTTGGAAAGACAGCGGAGGCGCAGACTGAAGGAAGAGAGGATAAGGAGGAAGGAGAGAAAGTTGCGAAGGAAAGCAAAGATGGAGGACAAGGAATGCATCTCAGAGAAGATGAATTGCTTCAGCCATGATAATGATCATTGGCGTACTGCACCATACTGGACAGGTAAAAATTCAAAAGCCATCAAAGCAATGTAGAATTAATAAATTACTTCTATTTTAATCTCATGTCCTTTGGTAAAGGTTTCCCTAATATAGGAGTTATACTCTGAAGAACTTTCATATGAAATGAATTCGTGTTCAGCAAATTTTTAATCTTAACGATAATACATCCTCTGTAATAACCAGATATGATGATTACATTAATGAATTATTAAAAATGCTTAATTGAGATGAAGTTGCATAATTTCTGTAGTGATTTCCGGTACTTAAAATTTGATTATTGGAAAATAACTAATTGTAATCTCTTGTCTGAATTTGTATTAAAGTGGTGGTATTTTATTTGTGTTATGTGAATAAACTCACAAATTGTTACTTGTATTTATGCAAATGTCAACTGAATTTGTGTTATCTGTGGATTAACTGCACACAAAAGTATTAAGTAATGTTAGTTCATCTAAAGTCAGATATTAGTAATCCTTAAAGGAGAGCTATAAATTATTTTTGCAAAATGTTTTTCTTAAATTTCAGACACTTAGAAACACTTAGATGTTGTTAATAGTAGCAAATGAATACTCAGTAATAATGAATCCAAATATTGCTGTCATATCCTAAAACTTTTCTTCTTATGTATATCACAAGAATCATTTTTGCTCCTTGCAGATGGACCATTCTGCTTCTGCATGAATGCAAACAACAACACGTACTGGTGCCTACGCACAATCAACGCTACGCACAATTTCCTTTTCTGTGAATTTGTGACCGGCCTTCTGACATTTTATAACCTCCGAATTGGTAAGTTTATGTTGTTGCAGTTAAATATAAACCTTTGGTAGTTTTATTTAAACTACAAATATATATGGATGCACCTCAATCCTCAGTCTTTACATATTGCAGTCAGTCACTGATTTTTCATTATGCGTTCGAGAGGATAATATTGATTATGAAAAATTATTCACTTTGATATGGTGATTGTATAGGGTTTGAATATGGTAGAAAATTAAAAGGTCCTTGAGTAGTACAGTTTGTTATAATGACTCGTTTACCATTGTTTAAAATAAGACTATCATATTTTAAGAAGTAAGGTTTTCATCTAAATATCCTTTACTAATTTTTTCTACAAATGTATTAAGTAGACTCGAAGAAATTCTGTCTTTGAACTTAACAGTCTTTTAACTTAACTTTATTCATAACTCATGATTGTAAATTGTAAGCTTTGAATGGTCCAAGGATGTTCTTACATTACTGGGAATGATATTTCATGTGTTATATTGATTATGGAAAGATTTTTTTCATCAGATCTTTAATACTATCATGATGTTTTCGCTAATCTATAATGATTTTTCCATTGATTGTGCTATGAATGCTTTTCATAACATAGAATACATATATTGCTCATGAAGAGACTTTAAACATATTGCTGAGTGATGAGTATTCTGACTGAATTATATTCATGTCTACAGATCCATTTGAGCAGTGGAACAGAGTGCATTCCTTAACTCCATCTGAGTTGGCATCCTTAAAATCTCAGTTAGAGTACATGAAAGGCTGTAGGGGTTCTAGGCAGTGTGGTGGTCAGCAGAATGATCCTCAGCAAGGATTGCCTTCATCAACAGCAGTCAATCCTCATCCCATGCATTCAGTGTCAACAAGATACAAGAAACGGAAGTTTAGCCAGATGGGTAAGTTAATGCTTTTGTCATGACCTTTTTCATCTTTCAGCCCTTTTCACACACACTTTTATCTGTAGTTGTTTTCCTGCATTGGGTAATTATTCCCTAAGAATCTTTTAAGTTTTTTGTCTTCCAAAATTCTATTCATTTTTCTTACACTATCACTTTAACTTAAATATTGTACAATATATGATGATGGGCTGGACGGAAGAAGCTTTTGGTCTAAATAGGGCCAAAATAAAGATGTTTAATTATTTTCTTAACCTGTTAACCGTGGACTTCCCTTTTTAATAACGCCACGAAATGATACTGATTCCCTCCGTGTCCTACATTCAAGTTGAGAATGCATTAATGACTAATACCTTTGCTGTTCGAAAATATACGTCCCGCCTGTTCCAGGGCGAAATTTGTATTTCAAGGACGTATTCATATGCCCTTCCCGTACATGATATTGTTTACGTTTGACGTATTTATACGTCCCGCTCGGTTAACAGGTTAAGTAATTCAATTTATAGCACTCATTTGAATATTTATATCATATTTTGACATTTTAATAGAATGACAAAGCAGTAATATCTCATTAACATAAATTTATATGCACATGTCTCATTCCGTTATTCTGCTTGTTTTATCATCCATAAAATTGAATTGAATCAAAAATTCCCCTCTCTTTCCTCCACTACTATGAAATAAAATTCTCTCCAATATAGGGGCATGCATGCTTTTAAAACAAGAATGATATAATCTGTTTAATATTAACTGAAAATTAAGGGCATGTTAAGCAGTTTAAGAAATCAACTCAAAAGAACAAATTTGCTACTGTCAATTTTGTTTTTATTTTTTAAATTAATTGCCATTTCATCAAATCAAACGTAAAAATACATTCCATTGCTTTCCATTTTCATATTTTCTTGAATTTTAATGTTTTTTATGAAATTGTTAGGATGAATTTAATTACAATCATACTTTCCTGGTTTAATTGCTATCAACATTCTCAAATCCCTTTCCTGGACTACGGGCTTTTTGATTCTATCACCCCTATGCCAAGTACAAAATGCTTTGTTTTACCTCATCATTGTTTTAATAAATTTCATCTCCACAACTGCTTTCTAACAATTTACCTACCACCTGCTTGCTTTCTGTGTATGTGAAAACATGGATGCTATTACCTGTAGCTTTACTAACGTACCATCCATTCTCACGCTTGCAGACCTCTCTGCATCCTCAGCCTACTCGCTTGCCATTGGCCAGTCAGACCTGACTTCAGCGACAAAACGGAAGAAATTGCCAAAGTGAGTAATGCACACAAGCTGTTGAGTTTATTTTGGCAATATTTCATGTTTGAAATCATCTCAGCTTTCCTTATGTGGCCTTTAACAGCAAACCACTCCAGGAATTAGCCACGATCGAAACTCTTGGCAAATGTTTCGATTTAGCTATTTCAGTCTTTATATCATTTTCCCTGAATAAGTCATTCCTACATCTTACTTAGCGCTGTTAATCTGACATCATCATTTTCATAAATTCTTTCTTTTTCATAAGCAATGCTGCAATTACATAGCTCTCCATTATCATTGCCTTTTCTGATTCTTCATCTAACTATTTGTAAAGGTAAACCTGAGTTTTAATTAAAAAAGTGATAAGGATTTTCAAAGAAATGAATGTACTGGATTTACTTGAATGTAAGGCAAGTTTTTTTTTTAGTCTCAGTCTTTGATATTCCACCACTCTAGAACAGAAACTCTGCTGAAATTCTAGAGAGAACCTTCTAGAGTATCAAAGATATATAATGCAACTTTAACGTGAACTGACTTGTGTAGATGAAGGAATGGTTTACTGATGCTGGAGGAAAAATTTTAAATTTGCATTATTTCAAGGATGATAGAAATGAAGTTTTGTATGGCATGAAGGTGTGTGTGCCTTGAAATGCAATGCTAAAAGGAAGTAAAAATAGAATGTGTTGAATTCAGACCTAGTTCTCCCTCTTTTCGGGCTGATATTCTAATCGGTTCCGTGGGAACTGCGAGTATGGCAGCTCATCGGGCCCAACAACTCGCCATGCAACAACTGACTGGGTGACAGCTCATCACATGATTTATTTTTTATCAAATTTATTATTGAAAACTTATTAACTAGTTTCATCGGCAATTGGTAAAAAGACTACCATTCAATTCTTTAACGTTTAAAATTTGATGTTATTTCAACTGTCGTAGCGATCTGTTGTTTGCACAATGAGCTATCACCCAGTCAGTTGTCGCACAGTCACACTCTGAATTGTGGCACTTTAAGTTGTTGGGTCATGATCCTAATCACTAAACTACCATACTGCATCAATTCTTTATCTGTTTTTCAATGAAAACTTCATTTACTTCTATCAATCAGCAGATCCTGGAGAAACCGCAAGGCATGGAAGAAGAAACAGTGGCGTCATGGCCGACAGAGGAGAAGAAGGTACAGACAGTAGGTCTGAAAGAAGAGCGAGGAGGAGAGAAGGCAGCCACCATCACCAGCACAACCATGAAATGCCTCCAGGCTGAGAATCCAACTACTCAGGCTCCTGAGGCAAACATATCGCTTCATCTTTCTCTGCTTTTGAGACAAGGACAGTGAAACGCAGGGAGGGTGTGATTTTTAGAAAGGAAGACTGAACTGTGCGAATGGTGGATAAGTCTTCATCTAGCATTTCAGTAGAAGGACTTCTTTAGGAAAGTGAGATGACTTTTCACTAGAGGAAGAGTAACTGATGGTTTAGTTTCTCCAGTGAAAATTAACCAGTGAAATGTTGGAATCTGTGGTTGTATATTCGTCGCAAATAGTCAACTCAAAGTGATGTAGTTTGAGACAGATAGTAATTTTGAGTTCTGTTTGTTATCGTTTTCTTATGAGTTTTTTATCCTAGTCGTGTTCCTGACTGCAATGGATGTTTGTCATGCTTCAATTAGTGTGTGCTATTATTAATATTGAGATTACTGTAGGAAAGAAATGCCAGCTGTCTTTAACAGATGTCTCTCTTTGATGTATGAATCCGTGAAAGTATTCTCATTCATAGATTTATTCAAGAAAAGAGTATTAACTTATTAATGTTTAACCGAATGCAGAATATCTGCACTTGCGTATAGGATGAGCCCATTGAACAATTTTTGGAGAGGATGGATAGTCAGAAATTTAATATATGTATTTATCATGTGGATGTGAACATACTAGCAAGGGAAATTTAATTGCAAAGTTTTTGGATCATTTAAGACCACATTACTTTTAATTTGGCCTGTATTTAAAATAAACGTAGAAATACTATTTTTTTATGCTTTTCAAGAATTGAAACGTCATAGAAGATGTAGAACTTTTGTAGGCATTGGGCAATCTATTGACTATGTGACTGTTCCTAGATTTTCCATAGCCAATATTCCCAAAAACGAGGCTTTTAATTCTAGAAGCAGTTTGTGATAAAACTACAATTTTTTGTAATATATTCTGAGGATTTTTAGAGAACAATATGTGGTATATATTGTTTTTGATAAAATTACCTAGTAGCATTAATGGAATTGGAAATTCCATACATGAAAAGAATCTTTAGATATTATTTTATTACAAATATGGGTTTTCTACCAACCCAAACAATGGTTGATTATTTAAATGCATAATGTATTAAAAATATTCAATTTTTAGATTTATTCAGAATATTTATATAAATTATTCTGATTCCTATGATTTTTTACTGTGATGTTGTAGCCGATACACTTTGGACATGAGGAGGTGGCTTTGAAGACTAATTTCTCATGTCTAGATATTGTTTTAGTGGTAAACAAAATCAGTTGAAATGTGCCATGTACAAACAACAAATGGTGGCATGACAAGTAATTTTACTGTTTTTCATAAGCAATCCAGCCATTTAATAATTTATTTATTATGTTAAATCTGAGTAAATTTATCTGTTCCTGTTTTAAGTTTTTAGGGAATATCATGGTGAAATGTGCCAGTTGTAATAATTGTGTTCAATTCATAGGATCAAATGTTATTACTTGGCTGGCATGAAAGCCGTTAGTCAGAATTGGGAGGCAAATTTTTTTGATTTCCACCTTTACTGTCAGCATCTCCAGTGAGAACTATAATGTAAGACATTCATCTTTGTACATACATGTTGGTACTATTTTTTATTCAGTCCACATGATTAAGTTTGATTTACTGTTTAAGTTACTCTTCCCTACAATTCATAGAAGACAATTACTACGTAGCATTAGAGAAGTGCTGAGGAAGCTTCTTGAAGAAGAGTGTATATTTTCATCTTCTTAGATTGACACTTTAAAACGTATCATTATATGATGCAACTGTGCCATTCGTGTTAACTCAAATCCTGTGCTTTTTCAAAAGTGAATTTCAAACGCCCACGTAAAGTGCATCAATTTTACCTGGTTTATTTATGAGTAATTTAGTGATAATAAAATGTTTAAAATATGAAATAAAATAAATGATAATGCTAGTTTGTGTGTCTTTTTTAATGAATTTTCATCAAGTGTAGAGATATTGTAACGTTTTAATGCCCCGGGAAGGGCAGGGGGTCGTGGGAATGGGCACCAGTAAAGGAAATGATTTTGGGAAAAGAAAAAGAGCCCTAAGGTTCTCTCAGGAGATGACAATCATCAACATGACGATTCCTCTATCATCACCGAGAACAGCAGAGGTTGCAGAGGGAGGGGTTGCAGAAAAGGAAACCAAAAGGAAAGAAATCCTGACTTGGGGCCAACACTAATAATTCCAAAGAAAACCAATATGCCAATACCTGGCATTAACTAACCAAAAATAACAGAAATGCATAACTGGAGAATGCCAAAAGTCACCTTGCAGAGACTATAACTCCCAAATCGCTGAGCTAAGCCCTAACTGCCTCATCCTCCCTCACACTCAACCCAAGGTCCCTTCATACTCTCTGCTGTAGCACCATTTCAGGGCAAACAAAAAAGGAAGAAACGAAAAACAACAACAAAACAGGCACTTCCCAGCCTCACATCCAAACATCACAAGACATCTTGTCCTGTTCAAGAAAATTGAACCTAATTTAGCGAAGCTAATCTCCAATTTTTGTAAAAGATGGAATTGAGAAATACTCTTAGTCATAAATGTTTGGAGGGTGCAATAATAAGTGTATAGCATAACAAACTGCTGGGTTAACTCCTTAATGACATTACTGCAACCTAATATTACTTGTTAGATTCTGTCAGTTGATTTTTGAACCCTACAACTGCTTACAAGAGACTACATACAAAAATCAAGATGCTCCCTTGATGCAAAGTTTTGTGTGATCCATGTCTATGATATCAATCTGCAGTCCTGAATTTGAAGAACTTTTGGGATGGTCAAGCAAAACCATGTACAATCCAAGAAATGTTAAAAAAAATAAAAATAAGGAAATAATAAGTATAATAAAATAAGATGGAATAGATAGATACTAGATATGGGAGTAGAATGTGTGAATAGAGCACTAAAAACCAAGCTAAGATAGGAAAAAATAAGGCAAAGGAATAGCAGTGGAAGGGACAGCTCTGTGAAATATTGGTGCTGGATGAAAGTGGGAGTTGAAGCTGGGTAGGCATAGGATTGATGTATTCTATGGTAAAGTGAAATGATAGAGAGAGAATCCTATCAGCAACTAAATGGTCATGGTTAGAGTAGGAGAAATAGTTTCTGGAATCCAGCAAACATAAGGGAATGATTAAAAGAATATTACGAAGAGAAGACTGGTATAAATTACATCAAAGAAATCCAAATATGAAGGATTTTGCTGCAAGTAGAGTAAGTAATGTGCTTCAGATGACCTCAGGGGTAAGTTAAGAGGATTTACTCCTAGCTGTATTATTCAACTTTGTTCTGCATGAAGCAATGAAAGAATTGAAATTAAGGAGAACTCTTGTCAAGCCTTTTGTTCATATCTGATGTAATTATTGATCTTCATTATTACACTGATTAGCATTACTCATTATAATAATCTAATTACTCTTTTATCATGAGCTTATACTCTGAGTTAACAATGAACAATAATCATATCACTAATTTATGAAGTGATACATTCACCCCTAGTCTCTTCAAATGTGATCACCTTACCATTATATTAAGCAATGAATTATATTTTAAACACTGAAATATAAATATTTTTTTATGAAATTTGATTTCATCAAATTTATCACAATAATGGGTATATTTTAAATAAGATGTATTCTGTTCCATTCCCGATGGGGAATCACCATAAATTTAGTACACTTTTGGGAAAACTGCACACTTTTCGTTTTGAATTCCCTCCTCAGGGGAAGGGAGGGGAGGCCTTCGGACAAGTCAGCAGCTTATTCTGCAAGTCTGAAATCGTTCGACTGGTTGGCGCAGTGGGTCGAGGCACCTAGGTGCGACGCTGACTGTCAGAGGTTCGAATCCGGGATTAGAGGGCCGCCAAACCCACCGGAGTTTTTTAGCCTCACGATTTCGTCTGCACTGGATTTGAGCCCGTACATTTAGTGTTGCTGGCCCCCAGACCCCGCGTCAGCCCTCGAACCCGCTTGGCGAGCGGTCCAATCATTAATTCCTGATATTTTTCTCGTTTTATTTTTTTGGCTACTAAAAAAACCCAGTTTCAACTCAATTTAGTTCACGGCTTTCAAAAAATTGCACTGCTGGGCTCAAACAACAGAAAAAGAATTTTAAAATGCAGACAACCCACATTTTAATGAGTGGGTTGCCCGTATTTTAAAAATCATTTCCATAGCTTAGGCCCAACAGTGCAATATTCGGAAAGGGAAAACGGAAAAAAAGACATTATTTATATATTTTCGACACAAAATCACTGAATCAATCCGCGAAAACGGTGAGGGAACAATTTAAAACTAGCAACACACGATATTTTCGAATTTCGAACTGTAAAAAAAGGTGGTTGAGTCCCACACAACACTCACAAATACTAAATCGATCAATCGCGCCAATGGCGAGGGAAAATTTTTAGACAGGCAATTATTATGCTTTCACATTATGTGCACGCGTAAAACTTTCAAGATATTAGTGGTTTCCCCATGAAGTGGAAAGCAATGAAGGTAATATGGTAACTACACACGAGATATTGGGAATTGGTAATAGTCTATCTTTCAAATCGGAAACATCGTAAGCTGAGAATTCATTTGGCAGGGAAGTCGACTTAAGATGACCTCGGAGGTAAGTCAAAATGATACACTCTCAGCTACATTATTCAACTTTGTTCTGCATGAAGCAATGAAAGAATTGAAATTGAGGGAACTCTTGTTCATATATCTAAACAAGGTTTGACGTATGCATATGATATAGCTCTTATAGCAAAGAATTGTGAATTATCTTAATAAAATGTTTATCTTATATAAGACATTGGAAAAAGAATGGGCCTCAATGTTAATGAAGAGAATACCAATTAGATGAAAGTGTCTTCTTCACAGAGCTGAAAAACTAAATAATGTGGAACTATGAGTTGGAGGAAATCAGAAAATTTACTTAATCTGGAAATCATATTAAATAATGGAACTAAGGTTTTTGAAGAGATCAACCGAAGGGTAATAGAAGGAAACAAGAAGTCTTTTGAAAATCTATCCCTCCTCAAAGCAACTATTTTGTCTAGGAAAATCTAATTGAAAATGTATAATACCCTTAAAAGATTGTGTCGTAACATTGGAGTCTTAACAAGGAGGTAATGTAAGGATGTTATCCTAGCATGGTGAGGAGACACTAAGAAGATTTTAACAGAAAATGATAAAAGAAATCTATGGATCTGTTGGAGGAGGGATGTTGAGAACTAGAATGAATTGGGAAATAAATGGATTATAATAAGGGAGGAAATAGGCTCTGTCAGTAACAGAGGCTGGCATGCGTAGGACATGCAAAAAGAATGGAAGAGGACAGAATTGCCAAGCTACTACTCAACACCGAGATGAAAGGGACCAGAAGAAGAGGAAGACCACGTAAAAGATGACTGTAAGATGTTGAGGAAAATCTGAAGACAATGGGAGTTGAAAGATGGGGGAAAAGCAAGAAGAACTGAACGGAGACATCTACATTAATACCCTGCAAGCAGCCTTTCGGCGTGTGGCAGGAGGGACTTAAAACATAGGAAGCCAAGGCCCACACCTGGCTTTAGAGCTGTAAATGGTGGTGATTATTCTAACCTGGAAGAGGCTAAACTTCTATTATTTTTGTGGAAGAGGTTATGCTGCTTAACCATTCATAACGATCACCCAAATAGGAAAGGACTCGGAGAAGATCATTTAAGTGGTATATAAAAAATTGTAACACTTCATTTGCATACTGAAGCGAAAGAATACTTAAAAAAAGGAAATTATGCTATAAATTCAATACTCGAATGTGTTACATCGAGGAGTACCATTACAATAATGAATTTGAAAACAATATGTACACTTCTACAGTACAGTTAATTTAGCAACAATGATGGTAAATTGATTTAATGGTATTAAATTAAACACTATGGTAAGCACGAAGTGTTTTCGTTCCCATTACTATTAGGAAATTCAAATCTTTGAAAACTTGAGGAGCGTTTCTTACGATGCTGTTTTCTATTATTCACTTTGTTCACGGTTATCGGGGAATTCCGGTTGAGAAATATCCTGCACATCCGTTGCATGAAAGCGATCACTCTGAAATACGCTATCTCGTGTTCTCTCAGGCAAGAGCCGTGACTTGACGCGTTTTCTGAGATACATAAAGGCACTTTCAACTGCAATTTAATTCCGTAATATTCGACTGCCTCACGTCTGTGCCACCTGACGCGTCGCCACCCATTGTTAAGTCAACTTGCGTCATCAAGCTTTTTTCCCTAGATTTGCACCACATTTTCTCCCACGAACACTGATTTAATTCCAACTGAATTTTTGGTATTTTTACCTCCATGACATCATTCCACGGAAGCTCAATGGAAAAGAGGGAAGCTGTTATGTTACAATGTCTTCCAGAGAGCTACCATACGAAAATTTGCAACAGTCACCCGAATTTTTTATTCCACCCCACTGTTAGAAAACTCAGTTCACTCGAGAAAGGCTTTTAGGTAAATAAAATATACATCTTCAATTACATATTTTAATTAGACTCCAAAAATTGGAGTCTAATTAATTAACTATAAATAATTAATAACAAATTAACTGCCCCTGGAAGAGGCAGTCAACGTAGGAGCATTTATCAGGGGTGGACATAAAATCTTGCCAAGGGATGGTGATCTCAAACAAATTCCTGTTCATTCTTAAGTTTTCATATTTTTGTCTAAAAGCAACTGTAGATTTAATGCCTCAACATTCGCCTGATTTTTTTGCCGAGAAAAATCTGTTGCATATTAAATTATAGTAGATATCCTTCGCTGTTAGTTTATTAGTTAGGTAAGACAGCAAGACTAGGATTTATCGAAGCAGTAAGCCAAAGTCTTTAAAGGGTATGATGAACCGTATGCCTTGGCTGATATTTACTGATAAATCAAAGAAGAGAACACCAAAAACATGAAAACGTATATGCTGTTCACAGAGTAGAAAAGAACCTACAAACTTTAATAATGCGGAACTATGAGTTTGAGAGAATTAGAAAATTTACTTATTTTGCAATAAATTGCAAAAGGACATTTTCATTAAGCATTAAGGAATAGAATGAACCCTTTTTATTCGCCAAAATTATTGGTAGTGGTTACGATTATCATTTTTAGAATTTTGAGGTAATACTAGTGAAGTATTCCATCAGCCATAGTAGTGTATTGTTCAAAATAATCAATACATTATTAACTTTGGGATATCCTCTAACTTGAGTGTGAGAACGAAACTCAGGTTACCTTGAAAGCGAAGGCTAATTCGTTTGACAAAATCACGCGTTTCTCAAGGAAGATCTGTTGAGATAAATACGTTGCGGATATCATTAACGGGAAAGGGATGAATTAAATATTTCTCATTAATCGTGCTTTTTACGGACGATTAACTCGATGATGAATATTTTCAGTTCCTTCGCGGATATAAGAAAACAATAGAAACATGGTGACGCACTCTTTGTCCTTCTAACTCCAAGATAATGCAAATGGTTGATTGAGAAACAAAATAAAAAAATCGCTTTCTGGTGAAAATAGAATCATAGTAAAAGCACAACCGATTGTGATCCATATCAACCTTCTTTACCTTTCTGTAATCTTCGTATGTTCAAGAAAGGAGAGGGGATATTGGGATTTTACTGTATGATGAAATATTTCGTTGCGTATATTTCAGTGAAAATACCTTTAGAAAAAGTTCATTCCAATGAATTTAATCCTAGTAGTTAATTTTTATAAAACTGAAAGAGTGCATAAAAAGAATTAGTGGGTTAAATTACTGCTTGGAGGACTTAAAAGAAGTGAAGAAGTAGAATTCTGAGGCGATGTTCATCGAGAGTAAAAGATTTAGCAAACTTTTCCCTGATTCGACCTCTACTCGAGTATTACTTGGCGATTTGGGATCCTCTCGAAGTAGGATTAATTTCCGATCTCGAGATGGTTCAACGTAGAGCAGCTAGGTTTGTCAAGGGAGATTACAGATTTGACAGCAGTGTTTCAGCTATGATATAATCTCTTGAATGGTATTCTCTTAGTGATAGAAGACTGGTGTATCGACGGGAGTTTTTTGATAAATTTATCACTACCGATTTTGGGGAGAAAATAGATATTGTTGACCCCAGTTATATACTTTCGCGATCCTTGAGGGAAAACGAAAAAGCGATAGAGGGAAGTAGGTGCAAGGATTTTTGGTCGTTTTTCCGCGAGGTATTAGAGAAGCTAATAGCTGCCAAGGTTAGACAGGGATGCCGGTGTTTTACACCCCCTGCCACTTTCCACCGGCGGATTGCAGGGTTTAAATGTAAACGTGACAAATAGGAAGGTGCTCGAGGAAATAATAATGAAGTAGTCGCCGATAAAGATAGACCAATGGGATGAAACCAAAGTAAGAGTGGGTTCTTAAAAGGCGATGTTTCAGAAAAAGGGAAAATCAGAAACCTGGATGGTTTCGATATCAGATATAACGTTGTCACAAAATTCAAATATTCAGCATAGGTATGGAGTTGGACGCTAAGGAAGAAGAGTGAAAAATAGATCGAGGTTAATGTGGATTTGGAGAAAGATGACAAGAACTAAAAGGACTGATAGGAGAACAAATGTAGAAATACTAAAGAAGGTTGAACAGAAAAGGAAGTTATTGAGTGAAATGGAGAGAAGGAAATATGGATCTATTGGACATTTTATAAAACACCAATAGTTCTGAAGGAAAGATCTTAGGATAAAAATGATGGGTAGACACAAAAGTAACTTCTTCGAAGACGTAGGCACAAGAATGGGATGGATTGCCTACAACATGATTAAGAAGGAAGTGGTATAAAATGAGAAAGGTTGCATCGACAAGGTATCGCCTTTAGTTTGTTAATGATGAATCCCTGTTTGATAGATATGTTGCAAGCCTTTTAAGGGCAATTTATGATGCGTAGATAAGTTTCAAAGGCAATTTATCTTATCCTCTTCTAGAATAAAATATCTCGTTCGAATGAATATATATTGCTATTACCTTTGGCCCTAGTGAGAGTGCGGCTGAATAGTGATCGCCTTATACTTCCATTAGTAATCGCGTCATATAAATCACGCTGTAGTCTTTCCTTGAACTCAACCTGCGACCTCCAGAAACTTCACTTAAGAACTGTTCGCATGAATCAAATGACGACTGGTACCTCGTCAATATCCATTATACGTTTGTTAGAAAAAAAATTGTTTTTCAATGCTTTTGTCTGTAGACTTCGATTAAGCTGAGAACTTATTTTAAACGGTGGAATTCCATTCTTAAATATATATTCATAAAAATTATAGCAAAATAATGCTAAGCAAATGGATTAAAAGAAATTATTCAATGCGTCTATTTTACCTACTGCATTCAACTATGTCAGAGTTAGTTTTTCTGATAAAATTATTTAGTATTTTTTTTTGTCATCGCATTTTCTCTTTTGAAATGTAATTATATTTCTTCTTGTGTTGCATTTTAAGATTGTAACATATTTCCGATTTTACTTTTTTCATTGTAATAAAGCATTTTATATCCTCTATTTTGAGCATTATCATAATTTCCATTATTAAATGTATTACAGTTATTATTTTGGCATGATTGATATTTACGCAAGCTCCATCATTTTTAATGTCTTCAATTTCGCTAAACTCGTCCATCGTCTTTCTTTGAGTGACTAAATTTCGCTGTTTTTTATTGAGAGACACTCCGTCGAATTTTTATATGCAACATTTTTTATGCAATTCGTTTTAAAACATGAGTCTAAATAATAATCAGTTTTTATCGAGAACAGATACACATAAAATTCTCTTTCCTATAGCAAAAATGTTTACGCTATCAACCTCATTTCATATTTCACTCTGCGAAAGTTATGTATAGATATTTCAGGATTTTCGTTTAGTAAATCATCATATTCAAAATAAGGCAATGTATTTAGCTGATTTGAAAAGAAAAGTGAGAATTCATTCCACGACACGGCTATTTCCGGGTGGGTGGAATTCTTTGATTAGATGAATTCCTTTTGGGAGTGGGGGGAGGGAGGTAGGTACATTTAGAAAGGCATTTAAAACTTGTTATCGAAGCTGTCATGGGCGAAGAAAGATAATGATAAGGGCCGCAGAAAATATTTCAAAACTTACCAGGTCATGCAAAGACGGGAGAAACACAGGGATTGGATATTTATGATACAGATGACGGAATCGTTAACTCTTAAGTTAGAGGGTATTAGGATGCCTAATTTCTATAAGTAGGGTATGGCACAGCCTGGTAAAGGAAAGGTGAGCAGTGGCATGGTAGATCGGACATCAACAAGAAAGAGTTACAGAGTGACGAATGTTAATAATTTTCAGATTTACTGTGGTGAAAAACATAAAAGGTAATGGTAAATGACTCTATGAAAAAATTAATTCGTTTTAAGCACTCATGTATTTCATGTACACGAAAACTTAATTTTTACCATATTTTTGGAATATTTTAACCTTTTAAATACATGTTTAAATATTACCTGTTAAAATAAATTAAATACCTGTTAAAATATAACCTGTTAAAATATTTCAAATATATTTATATCACCGTAACTATGGATGCAAACATATAAAAGAAATACATAGACATGAAATCATTAGGTATGTATACTTCATATTACCTAAAAGTGTTCATAAAATTATTCGAGCGTTATTGATTGGCCTTATCCGTGATTTTAGTCCTTCCAAGCTTCATCGGACATTACGGTATTTTATCTTCGGGTAAAAAAGGCATACATAAGTTAGAAGAAATTGTTAGAAGAAATAGAATTTTAAATTTCAAACTAGATAATTAATGAAACAAATAAAGAGAAAAGTGATAAAAGTAACGCGGTATAGTAAAAATTGCTGCTAAAAGGAATTAGGGGAAAAAAATCGATTTTACTATTCCTTGAACAACCATTTTATTCTATTCCTTCGATATTAAACTATGGAGAACGAGAACTGCAAGTCCATCAAGATAATCATATTGTGAAACCGGCTTGATGAAGTGCGATAAACATTTACGTCAATCTAACTATTTCAGTCTTTCATTACATCCAGGAAACGATCAATCATCGCATTATTTTATTCCATTTTTAGAGTGTATTTAAAACACCAACAGCTACAAATACATCAGCTTCATGCATGATGCATCATAATCCTTGAGGTAATCAAGCATCAACTTCATGAGCAAGAATGGATTATCTAACTTTTCAGCTGTGTGGAGAATGACAAAAATGTTTCACGAATTGTTTTATCGAAATAAGAGACCTCGAAATTCATCTTAAGTTGAGGGATCATCATATTATTATAATCATAAGTAAGAATCTCACACACGCGTTCCATTACACAAGCGTTTTATCTATATCTGATGTAATGATTAAACTTCATTATTACACTGGTTAGGATTATTCATTGTAATAACCTAATTACTCTTTTATCTTAAGGTTTTAATCTGAGGTTTCATTATATGTCTTAATCATATCACGAATTTATGATGTAACACATCCACTCCATCCATTATATTAAGCAACGAAATTTATAAAAAAATTAAAAATAATTTTTTTTATTTGATTTTATCAAAGTTATCGCAATAATGGGTGTATTTGAAATACAATAAATTATACCACTTACGCTGGGGGATCTCAATTAATTTAGTATGCATCAGGGAAAACTGCGAGCTTTCCGTTTTGAATTTCCTCCTAAAAGAAAGGGAAGAGAGGGGAGTCGAGGGCTTCGGACAAGTCAGGAGCTTATTTTGCAAGTCTAATATCGTTCGACTGGTTGGCGCAGTGGGTCGAGGCACCTAGGTGCGACGCTGACTGTTACGGGTTCGAATCCGGTCGGGTGCAAATCCGGGATTAGAGGGCCGCCAAACCCACCGGAGTTTTTTTAGCTTCACGATTTCGTCTGCACTGGATTCGAGCCCGCACATTTAGTGTTGCGGGAGCCTCAGACAGTTTGGCGGGCGGTCCAATCATTAATTCCTGATATTTTTCTCGTTTTCTTTTTTTGGCTACTAAAAAAACCCAGTTTCAACTCAATTTAGTTCACCGCTTTCAAAAAATTGCACTGCTGGGCTCAAACAACAGAAAAAGAATTTTAAAATGCAGACAACCCGCATTTTAATGAGTTTGCATTTTAAAAATCATTTCCATAGCTTAGGCCCAGCATTGCAATATTCGGAAAGGGAGAACGGAATAAAAAAGTCATCATTAAGATATTTTTGACACAAAATCGCTGAATTAATCCGCACAAACAGTAAAAAAATAATTTAAGACAGCAAATACACGGTTTATTCGAATCTCGAACTATTAAAAATTATTAAGTTTTCGAATACATTATATAAATGCGAATAATATAGAAATTAGTATTTTTGTAAAGCTACTTTTGGAGTTTTTTTAACTTCCTCTTTAATCGGAACGCAAAAGTCTAATATAAATAAAATACGCTCTTATTAGAAAAAGGTAACGATCAATTTTGCAAAACGTTACTAACCCAATAGGAACTCAACTACGTAACGAATTATGGCAATAACTGCTATTTCGATACGATTTTCTCTGAAGGATAAAGTGCAACAGTGGAAGAAACTGTTCCGAGCGGTGGTGGCCACCGAACGCGATGCGAAGCTAAGTTGAGAGAACTGAACTGAACACTGAGCGGGCTACGCTTTGACAATCGGAACTATACTTTTGAATGCAGCTCCGGCCACCGGATGTGGCCGTATCCGCGAGGTTGTTTACAACGTCGAAATTGTGAAAACATTTTCGTAAAGTTTATCAAAATTCTAGCAATATCGAATAGTAACTTCCATTTGTGAAAAAAGTCGATCACACTCAATAACTTTGTAAACATTGATGAAGTTTTTTGTTGGCACACAATCACTGAATTCATAAATCCGCGCAAACTTTGGGAACAATTTAAAACTGGCATTTTCGAACTACGAAAAAGTGATTAAGCTTTCACATAAATTATGTGCACGCGTACAACTTTTCAAATCTTAGTTGTTTCCCCATGAATCGAAAAGTAATGAAGATAAATCTGAACAGGTAACTAAGCACGATACATTGGGATACGTTAACAGACAATCCTCCAAATCTAACCCATCGTAGGTGGAGAATTCAATTGGTAGTTAAAAAATCGGCTTTCGTCTACTTCATAAGAGTTTTCGAATAAACATTGATATTTAATATACTGCAAAAAAATGAAAATTTAAATATATCAAGCGTTTTATGTCACCGGTTTCAATGCTATTACATAAAACGATCCTATTGACATTAACTTAGTTTTCCATCTCAAAATTTCTATATCGCCGACCAACTATATATGGCTAGGGTCAAAGTCTAAATTCGTAAGAAAGTTATCTATAATGAACAATTAACTATCATCAAATAATACGAAAATATGTAAAGAAGAATGGAGACGAAGTTCCTAAGGAGCAATCTGGGAAAAACGAAGATAGATAGGATAAGGAACGAAAGCATCAGAAAAATGGTGCGTATACCTCAAATATGGATTGAGAGAATGAGATAAAGATAGATTGGCCAAAGGAAGAGAGTGAAAGATGGGCAACTCCCATGAAGAGTATTTGAAGGTAAGGAAAAAATACCAAGTGGAAGGCCAAGAGGAAGGTGGAAGGACATGTTTGAAAGAGATATAAATAAAAGAGCGGAAGACGCAGAAAAGGTGTTGGATGAGAGGTGGTGGGAGGATATAAGAAATGGCAAGCACTGGTCCACAAAAACCCTACCCTGTAATAGTTCTGAATGAGGGGGAAAATGAAGAAGGATACGAAAGTAACAATGATTACTATTTTAATAGATTTCTATAAAATGACAGAAACAACATGAATTACCACAGGAAATGCTGCCGTGATTTCTGACAGTATGGGAAGCCTAATGTACCTAAATATCAGCAGTATAATGCCTAATATACCCTAAAACCACCTTGGTATGAAACTCTCTTTCGTTGGGCATTGAAAAATATAATTTTTTAGACTGCAAAAAGTTATTTTGTATCAAAAATTGTAACAGTTAATAAAACAGCCAAAGAAATTGCACAACAAATGGATTTTCAATGGACACGAGAAAGCTAAATATTTTTCTGTGTATGTACACTCATGGCAAAAATTAACGCAGCACCTCCCTAGCGATTCTTACGGCCGGTGCTGCGTTAATTTTGGCCAGGAGTGTACATACTAGGTTCCCGCTATGAATGACTAAACCAAAATTTTTATGCAATTACAGATCTCGGTATGACCAACGACGCTTGGGCACATTTATCAACTGATGATGTAATGTGCGTTATTGACAATTCTATATTTTGGCCTTCACAAAATGTGACTGGCACCGATGTAACAATGGTATTAATATACCCCTAAATCTTAAACTAAGAAGGGAAAGACCAGATTTGTGGGAAACGGATTCAAGCGAAACTTTCAGGGCCACATTCTCTGCTTAAAAATTATGGACAAGTGTCCAACCGTTCAATTCAATGGGCCTTTGACTGTGAACAATTAGATATTGAACATATGAGTTAGGCAACCCCGACATACACATGCATTACCATTCAGATATAAAGATTTTCAAATTAGAAAATTATGTTCTTCCATTTTTTTGCTGATAATTTGACGATTTGTAAGTAAACCTAATTAAACATAATTACAAATGATATGAATTGAGGACATTAAATCGGAATATGTACAAGTTATATAAGTACATGTATATGTATATAAGTACATTTTCATTTGAGAAGGTGAAAGGAAATTATGGCTGATGGATTATTTTTATGCTTTTAAATTTTTTAAAAGATTTTTTGGTCTCACTGCCTGATTGCATCACTAGACGAACAGCCTATTAGAATATCGCCTTGATATTTCACCGTGCTTAAAGAGTTTGATCAATCTTTTACGAGTAAACTAAATTGCCTTTTTTAGATGACGAAATGTGTTGATACAGGGAATTAGGAAGCTATTATGAATTGTTATTCAACCGAGTGTTTATAAGATGGAGGACATTAGCAACCGGAAAATGTTGAAATACTTATAATAACGAGGTAAAAGGAATATTCAACCCCTCACCATCAACATGCTGTCTCATTCATTTGTTTAATTTTCTCGTCCACATTTTATTGTTACAAAATACCCTTTTCTGCCGATACGCGTCGCTTCCCTCCATTTTTTCATGCGTGATCGCCATCTTGCCACACCCTATGTTGGATTATCCTTCACCTTGGACAGCGCATCCCCTTCCTTTCTATTCCTTCTTCTCCCCTCCCCTTTTGTGCTATTCGCATTCACTTCTCTGCGTTTATATAAGACGACTGGCAACGTCATTATTGCGTGCACTTGCTTAGTTGGAGATTAGGCGGAAAGGTAGCCATCTTTCACTGGAAGCCGGGGAGACTTTGAGGAAGTGGTAGTTCTACGATCGAATTAGCTATGGGAAGGATAGCAGCCATGGGTTTCTTCCTCGCTGTCCTTTCGGTTGCGGTTTCCTTAGCCAACGCCAAATCTCTGCGTAAGTATTGCATCGGGGGTGAACTTTTGCCCGCATTTGTTCAAAATGAATTTCCGATTGTATTTAAATTTATCTGGATTAGGAAACAATTTGTTGATATCATCATCATTAATAATATGCTTCTTCAGGCCTCAGGTGCCTTGCCTCCTCCTTTTCTATCTTTTGCTCCTTTTTTATGGCTCCAAATTCTTCTCCGTAAGGGATATCGAAAAACTAAACTGTTTCCACAATGAATTTTAATCCCTACTCTACCGTGTTAATTCAGGTGCTATTTTAGAAACGTAATAAAATTGATATCTAAATTCTTATCATCTTTTTCACTCCATGGAGTACGGCCAAAGGAAGTTGGTTAAATTCATTATCCACGTTCATAGCTATCAAAAATTCTCTATTTTCTCCACCAAACCCATTCCAATCATTTTTAAATGGTTCTCTCCTGAATATGCATCCAAAACTGTTTCTATTCTTTACATTAACTAATTTGAACAACTTCCAGCCTTTTTTAACCACTCTCCCTCCTTTTTCCAACCTTTCTCATTTTTCTCCTGGCGGTCGCCTGACTAACAAACAACAAACTTGTAAGTCCGAAGTCTTAAAAAAGATCTGTTTAGTAGATATTGATAAAGGTAGTAAGCAAGTAAATGTACGATTTCAGTGAGCTCACGGAAAACTGGGAGCTTTCGAGTTGCAAATGTTTCGACTCGGAGAAATACGTAAAATGACATGATGCCGATTTCGATTTTCATGATCTTCCATGGAGCACTAAATGACGCCACAAGACATAGTTTGAGAATCCTTGTGTCACTCGATCCGTGATTTTAATGGCTCGAATCTTCCTCTGCTCCAAATTCCAAGTACTTTAAGCCCTTTCTTCTCTTTTAAAAAATAGCCTATATTTCTCTACCAAAAAATATACGCTTCGTACCAAGAACTCTTCGGAGTTACCTCTGAATTACTAATATCACACTTAAGCAGCCTTATATGTTGGATATCGATACAGAACGTTTGAGGACTTCTCTGTAGTCAATCTGGGACATGCTGGACGCTCAACAATTCACTCGTATATTCAAAGGTTAACAGTATTAGTATTTGTATGAGACTACTACTACTATTACTGTTTTTGCGATACTTTGTAATTTAAAATTCGTTGTTAATATAACAGGTCTGCTAAATGAAAGCAAAAATATCGCGGTAATTGTGATTTTGGTAACATCATTCTAGTGTGAATTTATGCGTGTCTCTGTAATAGGCACCAATTCTGTTTTATATTCTTAATATATCGTTTATAATCAGAACACAGATGGAAAGAGATTACAAAATTTAAAATAGAACAAATAACGGAAAGTGATCATAGCGAGCTCTGATTAGGTTTCTAGCAACGGTAGCAAGATTGGAAATAGTTTGGATATCTTACGGAGCCAACAGCCGAAGCATGCGATCATTTCTTCTTTATTAGTGCTAGGTTACGACTAATTACAACATTTGAAACCTATCGCTCTTGGACAGTTATTTATCGAAAGTTCAATAAATAACGGTTTATGATTAAGGCCTACATTGAAAGCGTCCTTCATCGGTTTGAATAACTTCTCTGATTTTGAGTAAAAAAAGAGGAATTTTACATATGTTGCTCCAATGCAGTACAATTTCTGAAACTCATCATGATAGTCATAACTTAGTAACTTCAGCCTTTTCCTATCATCTTTCCCACAAACTAATGGTCATACCAGATTTTTCTCATGTCCATTTTTCGTTGGAATTCCCACGAGCGATAGAACTGACGGGCAATTTTCAAACAGCTATAGATGGTGGGAAGAAAGTATGGCCTGAGAATATTTCAAAGCACAAAAATAGTGATGAGGGTTAATAGCAGCAATTAATTCAATTTAAACTCAAATCGTTCGAGGGACGAATAGTCGAAGGAGAAAAAAGAGCTGGACTGGAATGTTAGAAGTTTGAAGGTTAACAGAAGTTAGTTGAATTTAAAGGAGTGAAATATTACTTTAAGAAACGCAATGATAAAAGGGGTTAGCAAGCGAGTAGGGTATGACGGAAACGAATCCAAAGAGGGTTTTTCTCCTATCTAAAGGATCAAAATGTGGCCAAGAATCTGAGGAAAACTTTTCTGCTATCCAGTACAACAGTTTGCTTTCGCTTCTCAACTTATTTGAAATATTAATTTGCATCTCCCAAGGAGAACTAGTTTGAACAGTTTGTATTTCTCTTCAATGTCTGAAGAGAAAAAATTCTTCAGTAGCAGCGTTTCCTAATGGTGTAAAGAGGTACATACGAAAGCTCTTGTGAGATTACTTTTCCTCGTAAGCCATTCTTCGAATCTTCCGCGAATTCTAAGGTCACGAATTGAAAAGATAGAAAAGGTTAACATAAATAGTATTGTTTAGCATAGTATAGTTGTAAGGTACTTATCTCGATTTTTCATCGAAAGGGTTAACCTTCGGTCTATCAATCAAATCATAAGAGAATCGATAAAATCAAGGCTATCGTTGATAATTTATTATATTAAATTTTCTTGAATCAGAGAATCGAGATGTTGTGGGAATTTTCAGTCAGAATCGTATCCCAACATGATACTTATTTTCTAAAGGGAACTCGTTAGAAACTCTTTCAATCAAAACAGCTAGTACGCCCTGAGAGTGCTGATAGATTGTAAATTAGGTATAGACGAAGCTAGGGCGGCAAGATAGATTTAAGTCGCAGTTTGGAAGCTGTTTCTGAATCGAAGTGCTACTGCAAGTATGCTGTGCTGTGTCAAGACGTAGGCAAAAGCTGTCAGTGATATACAATAATCAGCCTGTGGCTAATTTAATTTAACTGTAGACGGAGAAATAAACATCGTATAAATTCAAACATCTCAGGCCGTACTTTTAATTCAAAATCATTGTTGATCATCAAATCAAAACTGTAATTTTGTAATAACTCTATCAATTTGTAACTGTAATAACTCTAACAATCGCTATTGAGATATTTTAAGATAACATAAAAACATTAATTTTTATATCTCGCCGAGTAGTTTTGAAGTGGATGTTTTCTTAACTTATTGTTGTTTATTTAAAATGCTTCGAAATCTTAGGCCATTTTGCACATGTTCTCCCACCGGGAATAGAACCGAGAGGAACCGAACACGCAACCCAAGGATATTCGGGATCCCTTTTAACTTATTATATGTTTCAATAAAGGCGGTCAGATGAAATATTTCCCACGCTCGTTAAATTGCATGAACCGACATTGCATGAGCAACAGTGCAGAGACTTTAATCCCGCAACCATTGAAGTTTCCGCGTAAGAGGTACTTCCGGAATCCTTGCAGCTCCGAGAGCGTGATATCGGTCACTCATAAAAATATGCTCACGGAAAAATATCCTCACATCGTCAAAACATAGAAACTCATTAAGCATTTTTCTGAATGAAAAACGGATAAAGGTAATTCAGATTCGTTTAAAAATCTCGGACTCGTAACTTCACAGTCGATTAAATTAGCTTTGATAATGTACAATTATGCACAGCGGAGTGTCAATTAGCCGTTCAATTACGTAGTTGTGCTTGCGACGTACACAAACTTTATCCAAAAACGACAAAAATTTCGATGTTAAAAACTATCAATAATGCTGATTTCTCCGCTTTCCGTTAGCGGATCTTCTGAGAATAGGATACCCAGATAAATAAACAAACCGTTTAAGAGATGGTTTGGAGGATTCTAAAAACTTGATTAATGCTGTGTATTTGATTGCTAATTAGTACGATGCACCATCTAAATCTCGATATGTGCGGGGATTATATTACATTAAATAGTTGTATAAACCTAGATTAAGATTTATGTATTGAAGATGAGAATAGGTCCATAAAGAAGTTAGCAAGATAGTGAATTTATTTGCATCAACGTTCGTATTTAATATGATAAAACAAGGGAGAAGTTCAGTGATCTGAACAATGATTTGAACAGAAACGACAATGACACTTTTCCTCTCTTATCATCACCGGCTATTGTAGACCGTGGCCTCATTCTTTTTAATTTGAATGTCGGAATCACGGTAAAAACTGATTTCTTATACATGAGAATTGTTTCGAGTTTTCCAATTAATACTCTTCTACTGGCGTTTCAAATAAAAAATGTTACAGGTATATACGTGTTTCACAGGTATTAAGGTTAAATACACATATAAAAAAACGTTTTTGTATTTTGAATGTTTTTGAAACGAATGTAAATTGAACCCTTATCATAGCACAAAACATAAAATTGCCGCAATTTGCAAATCTAAGTAAACCGTATCAATCAAGTACCGTACAAATTAATGGTTGGGTATATACGTATCACCATAGAGTAACTATGGTATAGTTACTCTATGGTATCACTCCCACCAAGTCGTTTTCACAGAGAGCTACTTTGTTGCAAGGAAAGATCCTAAGACGGAAAATTATAAAATGGCTGAAATTTGACAAGAAATTTCACCGCAAGGACTCGAATAACTGTTTCAAGGATTATATCATTCCGATAAGAAAATTTTCCAATCCCCAGCTTTGATTATTTTATGAAATATCATAAGATTATTCTCTTCCACCATCAATGGCATTCCCAAAAATGATGATTCAAATTTTCATTTCATTGAATTTGGTCCCCTTGTTATCGCAATATTTGAAGAGGTCGAGATCTACCTTTCAGAATTCGAAGCATCTCATTCTTTCTGCACAATCTTCGCAAGTGAATCATAAATAAAGGTAATATCTGTGACATATCGTTTTATTTGAATGGATTAAGTAAAGAGCTTTATAGAAGGTTCATTTTACTGCACTTTGTGTAAAAAACAGCCAATTTCAAGAACTCCTTTAACAAAGATAGAGATAGATATGTTCGTCATTTTCAGAAATAAAAATTGTTCGAAATGTACACACGGGTGACCATATTTTAAGCCTGATAATGAAAAGGAACTCTTATCTTCTCGATTTAGCAGTCTAGTTTTTAAATTTCTCACTAACGCTAAGCAGTTAAAATTTCTCAGATTTTCCTTTTTCTACTCTATGAAAATCAAGTTAGCGTAATCCAATCACAAGTCTGTCAGCATAAAATGCGGAAGCGGTCGCTTGCAAAGAACGGCTGAGTGGTTAGCATAACGGTTGTTGAATAAGAAAATGAGCTCGCTTTAAGCCTTCATTCAATTATCATCCAATCAAATGATTTATTAGGTAAAGAGCGAAATAGGTAGGCAATTCAATAAGATTGGAGAAGCAATCATCTATTAGACGGTGATTAAGAAAATTGAAGGAATAAGACGTGAGGGGCAATAAATGTAACAGACGTTTGATTAAAAGCAAGGCAATCAAAGTAGAAGAAGAAATACGGAATGTTTACACATAGTTTTCAAGACTACCGATAAAACCATTGGATTTAAATGATGCGGAAATATCAAAATCACTTAATGTCAACGGGAATTATGGCGGAAATATTTCTTAGAATACTTCACACCAGTTTAATTATGTCATTGTTTCTCAACAGTATGTCTCATTATATACCTTATGATACATGATTATACATAACCATATTTGTAACAATGGGATGATTGAATTAATATGATGTATTGATTGCTGTCGTATAATGTGATATGTTTTTTGATTATGGATTATTGTTGTGTATAATTATGAAAAGAAATTCTTTATAATTGATTTCTATTGATTCCAGCCAGTTACATCAGCATTTGCCACCGAAGCAACAAAGAAGAGTTGGTCAAATGTGGACTGAAGAATACTGTTGACGTCCAGCCACACATTGCGACTGGTATGATAAACTACACACAATGTGTGGTATTTCAATCATAATTTTTACATTCTAACAAGCAATTAATGAAATAAACTCAGTAGCTCAGTTATTATACCTAATGCTACCATTTCTTACGGATGAACAATTCAATCGATTGTTCCAAAGATGGATATTAATAAAGGTTTCTCAAGATATTTGACATTTTTCGAGTTGATTGAAATTGTGAAGGGTGTTTTGTGTATATTTTGCCGCAGGAGTGCCTGAGATCAACGTTCCACCGATGGATCCGCTCACCATTCCGGAAATTAAGCTTCAGCAAGGCACTCAAGCTGTTAATTACAAATGCACTCTGAGCAACGTCAAAGTCCGCGGACTCAGTCAGTACAAATTCCAGGACATCGAGTGAGTTTATAAATAGCTTATGACTAAAGTATCTGCATTATAATGTACACGAATGTTTTGCTTTCTGGATTTTACTCGTGAAAGTAAATCGTATGAATTGGTAAGGAAGGATGTTTTCTGTTGTACGTTTGTGGTTTATTTGGGAAATCAATCACTTTAAATATGTATGGGGTGCCGCACAAAGAAATTTATACGGTTTTAAACTTATAAAGATATTCAAAGAAAATACTTTTTGGATGAAATTTACATTATTATTAATGCTTATCGGGCAACTGAGACATAATATTAGAACAAAGTGATGTAAGTATAATGTGCTGTAAAGCTATATTTAAAGTAGGTTTTCTAGTTTAGCTGTATTATTATGATATTTTAACGTAATTGACTGATATCATTATTTTGACGTTGACGTAGGATAGAAATCCATAACAGCAATTTTATATTCAAGTCGATTGAATTTAGTTTACACATTAAAAGATCAAAGCTTAAGTTCATAATTGTTGAAATTAATAATCTAATTGATTTAAATATTGTAAGAATATTTATTAACTGCATGTTTTTAAGGTTAAATAGAGATGTTTGACGTTAAACCCTCGATAAAAAAACAGTTTTAACAGTAGATTGACTTTCCACAGCTCTGAAATGGAAGGCAAATACTACATCCGAGGAAAGGTGAGTCTGCCGCAAATCTATTTGGACGCTGATTACGAAATCGACGGCAAAGTGCTCCTCGTCCCGATCAAAGGAAAAGGACTCTACAAAGGAAACTACAGTGAGTTACTCAATGCAATATGCACGTGCTTAATGTATTCACTTAGCCTTGACATCCTCTTTTACGATGGCTCTAATTACGTATCAATGTCAACCGTATGCTCTCCCATGAGTTAAATCAGATCTGTTGCGAGTTAACCAAATAATAACCTAACTACGCCAAGATATTTTTGATGAATCAGAGCTAAAAATAATTGAACAAATCCATACTCATCTACTTAACTAGCTATAAATTAGACCCATACGAGGTCTGCTGTGCTTAAAATTATTTATTCCTTTGCTAAAAAGGGTTTTAAATTAGAAGATAAAGAATCAAGGTTTGATTCAGATGGACGAAAGTAAAACAATTGTTTCCATTGTCAAAAAAATTTTCTTGGATTTAATGAGGCAATGAAATAATTCCCATCAGTCAGTTCCTTTTGAGATTATTTTTCAGCCGTTTATTATGAATGTATGATAAGGGTGGAAAATACATAATTTCTTCTGAGCGGCCAATACTCTGAAGCAAGGTCTGAATATGAGATTCCAAGGATTGACCGAAAGTAGTGAAAGTAGTGAGTATTGAATTACTGTCCATGATTGCACAAGGAAGAAGAAAACTAGACTAGAAATATCAACCAAGATTGCCAAGCCACAGAACAGTTAACTCTGTAAGCGTAACTCCACTGTTGAACAATTTTATTTTATGCCAAGACTACAAATAAGCAACAGGGCAGGCGGTAGTCAATATTGAGGGGGAAATAAAAAATAAAACCATACGAAATATGAACAAATTAAATAAAATTTTAGCGGCCTGAAATTTTTCAGAAAATATTCATGATTAGTCGCAGAAAACCAAACGATTCGGATAGGAGAGTAAGGAGTACCGCGGCCAGTCCAAATTAAGTACAAAACAACAGGGAAAAACTTGAAAAAAGTTCTTAACCACAGAATCAAAAATTAATTCGGTAATTTCTTTTTGTCGCATTGAATACAGTAGTTCAATTTTGGAGGACATGATGCCCTCAGCCGCCTATCGATTATAAATAATCAAAATCTTAAGAAATTTAGTATCGAGTTTCGAAACTACCGGTTTAAACTTCCGACTTCGAAGTAGAAAAGTACAATTTACAATCTATACCCCCATAAAATCCCTACTTTTTGCCAATCAAACTGTCATAATGTTAACAAATTAGAGTTTTTATGCCATATGTTTAACACCTCATTACAGCTAACTCCGTAAGCTTAAGTCCACTGCTTAAAAATTTTATTTTATGCTAAGACTACAAATAAGTAACAGGGCTGGCGGTAGTCAATATTGAGGGGGAAATAACATAATAAAAACCTATTAAATATAAATAATAGAAGTTTCACAGTCAGAAATTTTTAGGAAAATATTCGCGATTTAATGCTCATAGGAGAGCAAGTGAAGGTATTTCCACTGCCAGTCCAAATTAAGCATAAAACAACTGAAATAATCTTGGCCATATACTTAAACATTAATTCCATATTGTTTTCTTCTCGAATTGAATCTTGTAGTTCAATTTCTGGAGATATAACACCCTTAGCCTCTTATCGATTACAAATAACCACAATCATAAAATGTCGTCGAGTTTCGAAGTTTTCGAATTAGATTTATTCCTTTCAAGTAAAATGGTATAGTCTACTACAGTCTACGTCCCTATTAAATCCCTTCCTTTTGTTAATTGAACTGTCATAGTGTTAAGAAATTAGAATTTTTATGCCATCTTTTATCTATCTCATTACAGCTAACACAATCGCAGACATAAATATCGAAGCTGAGCTCGTGGACAAGAAAGGAAAGAAATATTTGGCCGTGAAGAGCGTCAGTGCGAAGCTGGACGTCGGAAATTCTGCCGGAAGCTTCGAAGACCTTTTCAATGGCGATTCAACTCTGAGTGAGTAGCAAATTCAATTGCTTTTGTTTAATAATTGGTCATCGATTCGTGAAAAAATTTTTCCAACAGAGGCGGCTATCTACCCAGCGAGCCACCAGTAGCGTATGGCAGGAGTATTAATGGGAATATCTTATAATATATAATGTAGTCTTAAAGTTTATCCCCCACAGCGTTGGATAAATGACAAAGAGTAACTATTATTTATAGCAATTAATTCCTTCCGACACTTTTTCGATGCTTCCAGGAGATAATGCACGACTTTTACTGGAGGTACAAAGTCATTCATTCATCAAAAGTTATAAAAGGATGAATTTTATGAAAAAGCCTTCGTCTGCAACCTTCCTCTTCAAAATGTTTTAAATAACCGTACATAAACTGCTCTCACAGTTTCTGATTATTTCTTTTGAAGCATCAAAAGGAATGGATGTCTCTTACGATACTTTATAGCATAATGCACATTTTGGTTTTATATTAAATAAAGTGATCCCTGCTACTTTTGCCTACCAACCATTGAGGATAAAAATAAGATCATAAGAAAATTCATACATCCCATTACCAATCCATCTGTTAAATCTATTTGATGAAAATATTCCATCCCAAAATTTGATACCATTATTGATATAGTTTCTGATAATTGCTTTTTGGTGAATTTTGTCGTTATTTGCTATCTTTGAGGTTGGCTAGTTGGCTAGCTAAGGGAGCTAATATATTTGGTATCATGCTGTATTTAGCACGAAATGTAACAAGAGCGCCCCGAAAGTTTTATCTGTGGTAATGGTGTGGGTTAACCAATCATATGCCCTAACCGGATCATAAGTCGAAAAATCATACAGATTTAAAACAATATTACTAATAAAAATAAAGTGTTTCAGTTTTAAATAAATCGATGAGCGTCCAGTAATAAAATGAGCTTCAACCGTTGAGCTATACCAATAATAACTTGACCATCTTCGAACTAATTTTGCCTTTTGTAATTCCAGCCCAAGCGACCAACACTTTCCTCAACGAGAACTCCAAGGACCTGCAGAAGGAGATTTTGCCAGCCGTTGAAGAAGTCGTCGCTCAACTGATTAAGCAGATCATCAATCAAGTGTTCGACACACTTCCCTACGAAGAACTGTTCCCAAAATAGAATGTGATGCTGGCTCTCAGAATTTGAAGAGTTCCTCCGCCTTCGACAACGGGTAATTAGGGGTCCAGCAGAATTCTAGGCGAATGAATTTATTTTCCTACTTCTCAATAAAAGAATTCCTGACAAATGATTTGCAGTGTTTGTTTATTTAAATCGTTAACTCGTGTTTCATTCATGAAGGTTATAGTCAACATCAGAATCTAATATGAAAGTCAATAAATAAGGAATCTAGCTGATTAAATCACAAAGGATAGATTCCCAAAGTGGTTCATATGATTTACAGGGGTCCATATCAGGAAATGAAAAAATGGGGGTCCAAGAGTCATTTCAATTTTGGAGTGTGTTTTAGAGTTTTGGAAGCCAAATATCCCACTTTAAAAGATAATATAATTAAATGGTAACCAGATGAGGCTTTTAAACAGAAAATTTCAATATTTGACCATGTAAAATGAAGAGGTCAACAATAAAAAAAGTTTGGGAGCCTATACGCTAAAAGATTTAGTCTTCTGACTTCAATCAGATTGAAAAATTGCTTATTATATCGGTATTTGCATAAACGAGATTTTTTTCCATCGGTAATTTATGCTTGGAAGAGAAATATAAGACCAAGTCACTGAGTAAGCTATTGGTTGGAATGTATTCAAATGGGAATATCACATGTTATAATTGGCAACTACTCATATTAACATAACTGTCATAGGTATGGATATCTGTTGGCATATATCAAGGATTTCCGTGGAGCTTGAAAATCTTTAAGGTGAATTGCGGAAACACAGAGAAAAATAGAATAGAGATCAACCGCAGAATATAGATAAAGCAATTGCTGATATAAAAAATAAACACGAGAATCGAAATACTTTCGAAAGAAAAACAACAAAATTTTAATTATAATATTCTTTCTGAACTCCATTGAACGATCAACACAGTGTTATGTTTGCTAATTTTATGAATATTATGTCTCACCTTTTCGACGAATTGATCGGGTTAATCCCTTCAATGATCGAATCTCCCAAAGTTACCTTACCTACCTCTTTAGTGAATTTAGTTAGTTAGTTACCTACCTCTTTAGTGAATTTTTGGGAAATTTCAAACGGATGATTGGCTTTATCTTCCATTAGCAGAAGGCTTTATGCAATTTTTACCGTTAGCTTCAAACCATGTTAAGCAGTATTCGCTAACCTTAACCTTAAAGATATTTTGGCCCCGAAAAAACTACCACTTATGATGTAATAAGAAATATACCTTAATGCATGTGATAATATGTATTAAAATTCCTTGATCTATCACCGACTATACTTAAAAAACGCAAGCTGAGCTTTTGATTGCGCCGTAAGGACATCCAACAGTTGATGATATATCCTTATAAATACAGATTTTATGATATGAGGTATGTATTCCATAATTATGTATCACACAAGCAGATAAAATTGGAAATGTACTCAATTTTCTTAGATCACGCCGAATAAAAGGAAGAAGACGTACTGTTAGTTGCTTTAGCACTAACTAGCACTAGCACTCGTTCTTTTTTAGAAATCAGGAGTAAATTTCAATTGAGATTATTGCATCCATCTTACGCTTTAATAATATTGGTTCATATTCCATTGTCCAAGCAACTTCTTGAAGAGACTCATTGAAAAGTGATATTTTCTGGAAATTCCGAGAAGGGAGACTCTCTCTCGTCTCGATTCTGTGAAGTTCTTGCCTTGGGAAAAATGGTAGCATAACGTAGCGCAACTCCCTCTTTTATTTGAAATTGAGAAAAGAGATGAGTATACAAATCGCTACACATAAATTTTAGTAGACTTTTACTGAAAATGAGACTAAGAAGAGGTGGAATATATTTATTTTTGTGGAATTTCTCTCGCCTTAAATTAATCTTTAGTAAATGTTGTATTCTTTCAAGGGTTTCAAGGCTCTCCGAATTATTCTATTCTTAGGACCACCGAATGATTAATTACTTCTTCAGCATCCCTCTTGGCATAAGTTTCATGCTCATCTTAGGCGATACCGTTACCATGCCAATTAAGGGTTTGATCTAAGATTTATAAGAAGGAAGACGAATAATTTCTTGATGTATTTACTATCAACGATGTCTTGCAATGCGGAAGGTAGGTGCAACACGAAAAAGACGTTCATCTCCAAATTATTTATTTTCACAAGAGTAGACAGTATTTACAACACGATAACGTTATAACATTATGATAGTTGCGCTGAACTAGTGCACGTATTAAATGCCACTGAAGTTAGCGGCATAACACCATCATAACACATTATTCGTTCTGAGAATAAAATATAGCACACAATAAAAATAATAAAATTAACAAGCACGGCAATGATTCACTCGCCGGAAACATTTCCGAAACACATTGTTTCTTTTCTGATTCATTCACAATTTCGAACAGTAGTGTTGGCATCCTAGGGTCTTCCGTAGTCACAAGAAGATCCAGGGTAGCATGTCCTCTCACATTGTCTTATTTCTTGCACAAACAACATGCAGTGCTTCACTGTCTCCGGTAAACGAAGACCGAAATGAATCTGATTTCTTATCATACCTATTCTAACACTATTTCTTTGGGACACCCCAACTGGGCAATTGGTTGGGATAGGAAGACAGTATTGGGGTATAAGGCTGGGTTGAGAGATCGGGTTGAGTTGAGGTATAGTGGCTGGGTTGGGGTATAGGGGTTGAGTTTAGGGATAGGGGTTGGTTTGAAGGTTAGAGGTTGGTTTGAGGGATCAAGCTGAGTTGAGGAATGGGTTATGGGTGTATGGTTTGGTTTTCAGGATGGGATTTGGTAGGGAAAAGAGGTAGTTCACTCTAGAGCGAAGTGGGAAGGTAGAAATAAGGTAGGGGGTGAGGGATTTTTGTTAATATTTTGATCGTTGGCAGAGTCAAAGTTCGCGTTTTCACACGGGCCACTGGGCGTATGGTTTCTGCGCGGACCAAATTCGGCTCTCAGCTTCTACTTCGACGGCCATCTTTCTTAAAGGTGCCGCCGGCAAAAGCATTCAAGTACACGCCGACTAGGAATTCCGCTTGCTTTCCATTTCGCCTCCGTTAACTTCTTCTCCACTTTTTTTCATTCGGTTGAAACATTGAGTTTTAAGCCTCTGGAAGGAGCTCGTCGTAGGAGTACAGCTCGAACACTTTCCTCACTATCTCGTGGATTATGGTCGAGATGGTCTCCTCGACGACCGGCTGGATTTCCTTGACGATGTCGCGCCAATTGTCATTGAAGAATTGGTTTGTGGAGTCGCCTTTATTGTTCAAAAGTGAATAAGACTCAGTTAAGGTCGGATTAAGGACTAGGTTCGTACCTCAAGCACTTCTCAATCGAAGTGCATTAAATTGCCGATATGCGACTTAAAATCAGAATCAAATACTCTTTCTAGTAATCCTTATATGCTGTGAGAATAATCAGGGATGGATTTATCACTAGTCGCACCAGGTGCTAGATGAGTGCCTCACTGTTAAGGCGGCCCAAAGAAAGGAAGTTTTTTTAAGGTCAATATTTTCTTGATGGCTCTTTCTTTATGACGACAGTTTTACTTCACTTTTCTATCAAATAATAGACATTGTCAAATGCAGCAATATATTGTTATTGACGTTATGGTCCAATGTTACTCTCAATACAGTCATGTGCTCACACTCACAAAATATTTCGCGAGGCTATTTGTGAGGAAAAAATAGAAAGCCAAAAATGTAGCAGAGACATCACAAGAAAGATGACACTTATCAGAGCTATGGGTAGGATGTGTACAGCCCTACACAATAGAATGCTGGAAATAGTCACGATTTCCTGTTCAGGTAGATTACATAGCCGAAAAATTCTGTCATTAAAACAAGGAATGCTTCTGAATCAACATTGCAATGACTTCTAAACATCCCCCTCCTCTATAAAACTGCAATTTAGAAAGGCTATGACTGCTGAAAATTCGGCCCTGATTTTAGTGATCATGGTGATTTTAGTTATAGGAATATAGTACTGTTAATTTCTTATCACTATGATATTTATTAAGCTTCTGCCTAAAACTTTGGTCCAAAATCCGGCCTGATGATGGTCACACATATTCATTTCATTTCCGAGTCATATATAAATAAATATTGTTTACTATAATCTGGTGTTTCCCAAGAAGTGTAAAATGCCTAACAAGTGGAAATTTGATAGATAATAGGGGTGATGAAAAGTGTCTCGAATGTTCTTACAGTTACCTAATGATTTAATCTTACTACCTAAGGGCAGTGTCATAAACAAATTGTCGCATTGGTTTCGTTCAGCGAATAATTATTTTTCTAATATTAAATATTATGTGTACGTTACATGGGAACATGAGAATTTTAAAGGGCTTAGGTGGGACAAGGCGAACAGAGGTTTGGAATCACTGCTTTAATCTATGGATTCAAATACCGCTGTCTCAAGGCCTACACTACTCAATTCGAATCACAGAAGCCAGAGAGAGGAAATCGCACATTTTCTGTCGGTAAATTAAATGAAGGACGCTGATAGTTCCTTTGTCACATTCTGTCAGTAAACTAACGAAGGATAAAATTTAAATATGAAATGATACTGAATTGAGTTTTGTGTACGAGAAGACAAGGGCAAAAAGGCAATCCCTAAACGCCAATATGTTGTTAATTCACCATTTAGAACTGCAGTTTAAGATTATTTGAAGAGCATTTCCTGCGAATAACCGACATACTTTGTCTAACTTGCGTGTGGGCGTATGCAAAGAATAAAAATCGTTCTCACCAAGTTCCTTGTTTCCGTTGAAGAGGTTTCCGAAGTAAAGCTTGGCGTCTCCGATGTACAAGGAAACCTCCCTCTCCTTCAGACTAATGTATTTCTTTCCTTCCTTCTCGTCGAATTTGCCGAAGAGCTTGATCGTGGTCTCGGTGTTAGCTGTAATTGAAACAGAGATATCAATTGTTAGTGCGGTCTGATAAACGTGCCGTAGAATTGATGCAGCTAATTTTGACATATTTCACTGCTTGAGATCATGCAAAATTTGACAATGCTCGTCAATTTTATCATAGAACGCCATTGCTTTAACCGCCAACCCCATTTTCAACTATCTTTTCATATTTTTCATCATTCTCTTTGTATAAATTGAACAAATACTGTCTATGGAATCAACGATTACTTTTTGCCACTGAATTTAGACAGGAACGACTTTACGATGATATTTTCGTATCCCAAATCACTAAACGGCAATCTTCAAACTTCCCTCATTACTAAGTACCTGCAATCTATAAGTTATAAGATGACGATCTTTAACATTTGAATTTCCACTTCAACTTTAAGTCATCAATTATTTTAAATTTGAGATATCGAGGTTTATAAAATTGGTTTATTTAAATTTCCTTAGAAGTAGTTTTTTTCCATTCCATTTTTTCTCTAGAAGTTCCATTCTATCTCTAATAGTGGCTGACATCTAAGCTAAGTGTAATTAATGCTAACAAAGCCAAAGGTTTTCATAGTGAACATTGATGAAGTCCATAAATTTAAACGAAAAACCCACCTGCCCGTAAAAAAGTAGTGAATAAATAGTAGTTAGTAGTATCATACATCTAGTATAAAGAGGAGCGAAATAAACAATTAACATTACTGCTCTTATAATTATAAATATTTAGCCATTATTAACTAAATGTAACATACTTTGCAACTTTTAATTAAAAAGCGGCCACGAGGGCTTTAAATATCTGTATATGGCTAAAGACAGCAGAAAAAATAGCAGTGAATCTTATTTGTGCATCACGCTTCATCTATAATCTTACGAAGTGAAAACTCAATGGAAGAGAATGATACCGAGGCAAATAAACTTACAAAAGTTGGCGTTGCTGGGACCATTGCCTTGAACGGGAACGACGAGAACTTTCCCGTCAACGTCGTACTCAGATTCCAAGTGCATTCTTGGGAAGAGGAGATCGAATTCCAACCTTAAGTTATCCAAGTCCAACCTGAAATAATAAATTAGAACTTTGATGAGTGCATCAAATCAGAGACAAAAATTACAAGGGGGAGTGTGGACATCCGTTGGGATGATAATAAATAATCCTTCTTCAGAGGTTCAAGTGATTATGTATGATTACCATATGACCAAATTCAATTCTTTCAGTAGAAAATTAATAAATTAAAAGAATTAGGGAGGATGATCGTTAAGGAAGAGTTCATGAAAGAGGAAGTAAAACATAGAATATTAGTATAATAGAATTATATAATAGAGGAAGCATATTACTTCTCGCGTTTATCTTCTTTGTATTCTAATTTGACATAAATGAATTTTATATAAATGTATTTATGTTCTTCTATAAATGTTTGTATGGACTAGGAATATATTTCCGACCGTCATGCGCTTTTAACTTTATTTTTAATCATATTACGGGGTGTCCATTACAATGGTAACATGAGGTTCTGTATATACGATTCTGTAAATACCGGGTTATCGAACCTGCCAAATGGTAAAATAAGGGGACAGTAGCGAGGTTACTATTACATATTAATCATCCGATAAGATATAAGCTTATAAAGAATCGCATTAATGCGAAATGATGTGCATACCTTACGTCCTTAACAACAGCGTCCTTAGCACCGTAGGCCTTGAGGTTTCTGAAAGTGGCGTTGTAAGATACAGCGCCTGTGCCCTGGCTAAGGGTTACCATAGGGATCTCAAGGGGATCGTAAGGAGGGATTTGGAACTCGGGAATTCCTGTGAAAATAAAATAATGTTTATTAACAAGGAAAAGGTAAGAAAATTCATAGTATTATAAAATGCTAAAATAGCATCTCACATATAAAATGTGTATACGTTAATAAATCAAGAAGTGGATGCTTTGCACAATAAACGCTTGGGAAGATAAATTTTAAAGCACAAGAAAATTATTGGCACAAGTGCTGCGTAGAGCAATCAGTCTGCATTTCTTGTTGGAATAACCAATATTCATAAGAACAAAGCAATATTTTCTTGCAACAGAGGAATGTTAATGGTAATTAATGTTAATGATGGAAAGCAAACATTCTCACCTTTAAGGAGATAAGGTCTAACAACGGCCACTGCGTCCATAAGGCACTTGTTCAAGTTCGGGTCGGTTCTTTTGCAGACCTTGACATAGCTTGCTGTAAAAATATAACATATTATCAAACGTCTTGTTTAGGTAATTTCCAGCTAATTTTACCTTAGAATAAGAGTTGAATGAATTGCAATAAAACTCAGTTCAGATTCAACAGTGAAACGAAAAATATGCTAACGAAAATCGAAATATTTCCAATTCACAAAATGGTCCCATTATTTGTTCCTAGCATTCGGATGAGAGATTTGTATCGAGATCAGGGTTTAGAGACACATTAAACAGTATACGAATTAATGTTAATTTTATTTTATGTGTCTTTTTGTTTAAACAATGAATTAAACGATCTTTGCGTTCATCGAATTGGTTACATCAATATATGAATCCTGAAATTCGTTGACTTCTCATTTTTCTTATCTGTGAATCGTAACTCGTTATCCTTTGTATTGACAGTTTCACATCATTATTCTATCAACAAGCAGAAATAGTCTTAATTCAATTATATATTAATAATAACCGTGTTATCCAATTTTAATCTCCGTTCAATTATGTTCTCAAATTCGCTAACTGTTTCGCGGAGCTATCTATGAGGAATTGATAAAGCCTCAAGAGTCCTCGTAAAAATATAGCACTTATCAGAGGCTTGGATACCTAGTGTAGAGCCCCACACTAAAGTTACATGGATTGCTATAAGTAGTCTTGATTTTCTGTTCAGCGAGGGTAGTCGAATGCTCATATTATATGGTCAAGATATTCTGTCATGAAAAATAAGAAGTACTCCCGAATCAACATTGCGTGACTATATAGTCCATCTCCCCCCCTCTGCGCCTCAGCCACTTGCCTACACCCTTGCCAATATTTTCAGTTTGTAATAAGTTATTTTTAACTGGATGTATATTTAAATTAAACAAAGCAGGCGCTTTGAGGAACTAGTAGATATCTCGTTATCCAGTGACGGATTTGCGAGGAAATCAAAGTTCGAATTTACGTCGTTGGCTGTCATGAATGCTTTTGTTTTGTTTTGAGGCATACAAAATAGCAAAAGCGGGCGTCCTTCGATGGGATACAGTGCGGTAAAGCTGTTCCTCGTTGGAATTCTAGAATACACGTAACAAAACTCACTCATAACATAATTTCAATCGTAATAGACCCGTATAAAGGAAATAGCGAGTCGTGACGAGTTTCAAGACTTCGTTATTAATATTATTCTCAGCTAATAATACTTGTAGGTTATTTTCATAGCTAATGACCGATATAGCACGACTACACACTTCCCCGTAAACAGAAAAAGTTAATGAAAACCCAACCATTAACACGAATACTTCATCGATACGTATATTGTAATGTACGATTTACTTCTTCGACATTATATTTCATTTAACTTTCGCAGAAGTTTTGGTACACGTTTGTCGGAGAATCTGGCTCGTGTTCGCCTTGAAATGTTTCATATAAAATACGATGATGGTGTCCTTACACCAATCTCTCTTTCAATAAACGTCACTTTATAAAAACTCGAACTTTTCGATCACAATACAATATGTGTTTCAGACAACACACTCACATGCACGCCGTGATATTGAAGTTTGGTACTATACAGCGGTATTTAATTAAGTTGATATATTTAAGAATAGAAAGATGATCTCTTCCACATTTAAATTCTTTTAATGGGCTTTAAGGGCCTTCCGATTTGGCCGTTATCGAATAAATTAGTCAACAAACCCTGACGTTACACAATTTCCATATATTCAAGGATCCCAAAACTACGTTCCGCATACATAATATCGTAGATGCGACTGTTAGGTTACTCTCGTGCTCATTCAATTACTTATCGTACTTAATACTTATCGAGTAAATAGTAAAGGTTTGAGAATTTTTATTATCTCGCGATCAAAAATTCCTCCGCTAATTTTTATTTACGCGTGAAATGTAAAATGACGGAAATGTAATGCTGATATTCCACAAGAGTATTTCCGCGTATTCCAGGGGATTCGAGTATCCCTGCCGTACGTCATAAGATTCCCTTTTAAATCCTAGTAGTTCAAAGTGATCAATCTCAGTTGCCTAAATTAAAAGACGCACATATCGGTAAGAAAGAATAAATTTAGCGACTCGTCAACGGCGAGAGGGGAAGATTTAAGAAAAAATCCGTGATTTATCATCTTAAAGTAATTAGAAACTTATTGCCTTAACACCATACCATAAATCATTAAAATACTACTGTATGACTATAAATTCATACAATTTATGTATAGTCACTGTCAACCAACTATACATGTACGTTTGCATATAAACAATGCATTTATATTCACTCTCAACTTTAAGCTGAAGTTTCTCATAACATTCTATGCTTACTGTCCTATCAAGTGAAGGGCAATTAATTCTTTCCATATCTTCGTATAGCGGCAGCTTAAATTCATTATAGATCTAATTAAATACCGATAACATACTAAATAATCGTATTAGCCTTAACTTGATAAAACTTAATCAGCAACACGAGGTTAACAAAACAACTTTGTATCTATCCTACAAACTATTTGCAATTAAATAGTTCGTTTTTATATTTATGCAATGAATAATAATGCGCGGAATAATCGCAGAGTTGTTATGCTCATCTTCCGTTATCAACAACTTCTATTTACTCTCCAAATACGACCACTGACTCCGAGCACAACCCCAAAACTATCACACTTATCACCAAACGATACACATTCACAACCGAATTCCACCAAATCGATCACAAAAAAAGGAGCGGAGATCCTTACGCAGCCTCCTGGACTCGGCGACCATCAGCAGAGCCATGGAGGCCACCAGCACACAAGCGACGCGACGCATCTCCAAAGATTACTTCGGCAAACACGAGAAGTGCCTCAACCGTGGTTGTGGAGGAGAGAAGTGCACCCAAACCGATCAAAAGGTCTCTGGGTTCCAACTCTCGACTGGCGACTTGAGCAGGGTGTCGAGCCACTTTTATACCCGTGTCCAGGGTGCACCTCCGTGGACATAACCGGAAACTGTCCTCTTTTTTCCGGTTCGAAGGATCACTACGTCCACTTCCGCCAGCCACCGCGAACCTTGGCCTTCGGAGGACCGCATTCGCAAAAGGAACGAAAGGTAAAAAAAAACGGCAAGTGCTCTCGATGCAGGTCTCGAATTGGTTTCGAACGAATATTGGAAGTCCTGTCGCGTCGTTCAAAAGGGAAACTCGATCATTGAGTGCAGCAGTCCTTTAAAGTGAACCGGTTTTCCTCTGAGGTTAAGTTTCATAAAGCACGGACAGCGACATCATGAATGAAAAAATTGAATTCCCAGAAAAGAGGTCTTTGCAAGAGGTCATAACGATTGAAAATTGCCGGAAGGAGCGAGGCATGCGTACTGGTAAGATTTTCACTAACGATGGCTTAATTTCAATCCAATACACTGCGGATATCCAAGAGGAAGCGATTTTAGAAAAACTGCCAACAGAAACCTACCAGGACATACAAATACCTGAATTCGTTGCTTTTATTGTGACACTAGCTGTCCCTGCCATCAACATAGCTGACAATAAACTTGTACTTTGTAGAAAGCTTCAACGGAAACCATTGTCATATATAGGAAGACAGGAGTTCTAATTTAAAAGTCAATTACCGTAAGATTACACAAGATTTTCCATTTCACATAGAACAAAGCTCTTTGCTTTCTTTCGTTAAACTAAATAGGGATCCATTGGTTTTTGACAGCTAAAGAAGTAGTCTATATTCTGAGACCCTCTTGTTAGCATAGGTTGCTCGGATATTTCGAAGAGTATCAAAGAACTTTATGCTATAAACAGTGGCTTCAAAAATGATTTTTTTGCGAATGATACGCGAAAATAATCGAATAGGGAAGTAGGGTAATACACCCCTTGCCATATGCCGAAAGGCGGCTTTCAGGGTACATATATAGACGTAGATATAGAAGCAGATGAACCGATAACATGGTGTCTGCATATATGTAAAAGAATGGAGTAATATGTAACCGGTGAATAATTTTGAGGTATTGTCCAAAGATGACAATTGAGACGCAATCAAGAAGTTTCATCTTGTCATCATCGAAGAGATAGCTAGAGGTGTACGGTATAGTATATTAGACAAATGGAGAGTCGAAATAGTCTATACAAAGAGAATTAAATGGGAATATAAGAAAAGGAGAGAAGGAAAATAAAAAAGAAAGGCTACGATAGGAAATTGTGTTTTATGAGGACTGATACGGAGAACTGATGAAAGCAGAATGACTGAAATGTTGTTGGAGAAAAATGTAAAAGTAATATAAAAAACATGTACAAAAATCACAATACAAATACACACCAGTTAAATTGTTTGTATTAGTATTGCGGTTTTTGTACAAGTTTCGCATAAAGACTCTTTGTTCAAAATGAAATTCCATCAAGTATCGCGGATTCTTATTAATCATGTGAAAGTAAATCTAATAAAGAGATATTTTGCGTTGTTTTAGGTCCATAGAAAACTTCACGAAAGCTGAATGATCAAGATAGCTTATAATGAGAATGTCGGGGAAGATCAAGAGAGAAATGGTTGAATAAAAAAGACAAAATATTAGCTTAGAGAATAAAAGGGAATGCATGAAAAAGTGTGGTGATTAATATTGATCAAATAAAGGAACAATATATATACATAGGAAATTATTGCCGTTTTCTGTAAATAAACAAGGAAACTAGAGTGCTCACTTTGAAAGAGAATGTATATTAATGTTAATACGTCTTAATTGTCCATCGTATACACTTAATTCACTCAAAATTCACGCATTTCTACATTTACCTTTGAGTGAAGATGCAAGAATGGCCTTAATACATGGAAAATGACGCAATTAAAAGTTTAATATAAAAAACTGTAGAAAATTAAAAGGTTTCGGCTTTAGATTATTCCATAAAATAATACTCTTCCATCTATTAAGGAAATCAACCAGGAGGTATGCATTTCTACTTCAGTCGGACAAAATGCGGTCATCTTCTTGTCTGAGTAAAATACTGTGGCACAGTATCAATCCTTGTTAATAATTTTAGATTGAATTTTCAATGAATGAATGAATGCATCTCCAACGCCTCCTGAGTTTATCTCCATCATTTCCTACGTTGTTTAGGTCACTCACTTATCCTCACTCACTACACTCACTGAATTATCTTTATTATTTTCTCTATTCCTTGAAAATATTTTCTTTTAATTTTTTTGGTCAGTGTTGCTGTCTATTCCGTCAAAATATTTTCTTTTAAATTCGGTCCGTTTTTACTGTTTTAACGCTGTTCCTCTTTGTTCAGTATAATACTGTTTTATGCAGTCTTTTAATACGAGGAAGGAATAAACGACGATTGAAAACGGTGCGTAACATAGTGTTCAGTTTGTTAAGGGAGATTATGAAATAGACAGCTGTGTATTTATATCTTATATATATATTTGGGATTAATCGTGGGATGGAAGATTACAATACGGAAGCGTTACCAATAAATCACCATAAGTGAATATATATCGGTGGTGAAGTGCTGGACGGGTCCTTAAAAGGATCTATAAGATACTTTATAGATACTTATAAGATCCCTATAAGGATTGGGTCGTGACGATTAAGGTCGTGAAAATTCAAATTTTGGAAGACATAAATGATTTATTGGAGAAAATAATCCTAATTAGTACCGTAGATAAACTATCATTAAAATAATTGAATAAAAATACATTGCCAAATGCGATTGAAAAGAGAAATTATTTTTATTACACGCGTTTATTTTTAAAGAATGTTTACAAATACGCGGTCGAGGTCAAAAGGATATCAATATCTTTTCCCTTGAAAGCCAAGGCCAACTGGTTTGTTTAATAACGTCAACCGCTACATACACTGATCAAGTGAAAGTTAAAAGAATTATCGTCATGGTTACCACCTACATAGAGCTTGCCAAAAGTATGTTAAGGATCAAATCCAACAAATACAATTATGCAGAGAATATTTTAGGAAAAATCACTGCATATATATACTGGGTATATATCAAAAGATTTTCCTGATTAAGACGTTTTTTCAGGTTCTTAGAGGCTATATTATCAAAGCTAAAGGGTTTGGATGCATTACAGAGAGGACGAAATCCGAAAAATATTAGCCAAAAATACAGAAATGCTTTTAATTGGAGTATAGACTTTGAAACGGCAAGAGGGAACTGTTGAATAAATTATTATACCCATACGTGTAATATAAGTTGCTTCTTGCATATTATAATCATTAAGAAGGCCAAATTATACTTAATTTTGAGAAGAATGTCGGTTTTCATTTTCCGACGAAATTCTTATACTTCGAGCCAATGCCGAAAATATATCAATAACATGCTTCGACTAAAGTATGACACATTCTTAAAGGAATCTTTTTCTTTGATATAACGTCACTTCAAGAAAAACAGCTGTATATTTGCATATTTAGAATTAAAAATTGTGATCTCTTATTTTTGAGAAATTTTTAGAAGAGAAGGGAAAGCATTAAAAATTATATTGACACAGACCAACTTAACCAATCCTTTTTTATAAATTACATTTACTTGGATTGGACACTTAAAATTTGCAGCTGATTTAAGAATGGTGAAAAGTATATGAAAATTCGCGAAGTCGAAAAAAATTGTCTCTAGAACGGATGCAAGGGCCAAAACCGCGGGCCGGAGTACAAAATCAGCAAACAGAGCTGCGAATTTACACAGTGATGAGTTTCGTTTCCTAGAGCATGTCGCACAAGGGTATTTAGGAAAATGTTAGATGATATAGATATTCTAAGGGTATCCAAGGATTTGAATGAAATAAGGACTAGAAAAATACGATCCAAGGAAGGAATTTTGCCAATAATGTTGCGAGATCTTCGGCGATGGAAGTAGCAATAGAGACATTGTGATTAGAATATCTCAAGCGTAGATGGAATTCCACAAGGAAAAATATAGCTGACTCACTGCACTCATATATAATGCAGACTTAGAGGAAATAGATTATAAATGCTGTTTGTGGAGTGATATTTTGTAAGTGTTACTGTAACATCGAAAAAGGGAAAGGGAAGAAACGCTAGAGGTGTGGTGCCACAGAAAAATTATGGGATTTTTAAGCCCAGAAACTAACGTAGAAGTCCTCCAAAAGTTAGTTAGTTAGTTTGACCCTTTATTGGCGAGGCTAGGCCCAGGTGGGCCTCTCTTCCACCTAGCCTCGTATGTCGATTACATTTAAACTTATTAAAAACTCAACTTATTAAAAAATACAAAAAAAGAGCAGGGTGTGGGAAAAAATCTTTGCAACTGAAAGTTGACTAAGAAAAAGCCCACGTTGCGGGAAAACACCCACAAAGAAGGGGGGTGAAAAAAAAACCGCGTAAACACAGTAATAGATATAAAAAAAATAATATACAAACATAGATATATGAAAAGTGAAAAAGATTAGATATGAACGATTATTTTAGAAAGTAAATTTAACAAAAGGTATAGAAGACCTAATTGATTTAGTTATAATAAAAGTTAAAAGCTATAATAAACTAAATAATCTAATATTCTATAAGCTACAATATAGTATAATAAAAATTTTATAAAATTTCTTCAGCCGGAGGCATTTGTCAATAGATGTTTTCATGGACTGTCTTGAAGTCCTTGTCATTATATAGGTAATTCCTATTAAATGGAGGTGCCTGTAAAAAGAAAAGGAAAGAAGATAAGGAAAGAAAGTAGTAAAAGCGTAGGAGATCACAGATATAAATGAAATCCGAGTTTTTTTGTAGCCTTTACGACTATATTTTATTGCGTAACTAACTACAAACTATAACTAAATGAACTGAATATTTTTAGCAATGTCTTATTAAATGATATAGCGAATCCAGTTAGTCCTCATAGGGTCATTGCTGACCATGATTACATGGTTATTGGTTTTCGTGGACGAGCGCTTTATAGCTAAAATTGAATTAGTCAATGTTTAAAAGAATGTTGAGTTTTCATAGGGAGGGAAAAGAATAAAACGTTCGCATCTTTTGAAGAAATTCTTAGATACATCTTTGTTTTAACCTTATTATTGGAAGCTGTTTCAACCTGCAAGATTCTTTGCTTAACATTCTTTTATTCCTAAAATTCTGAAATCACCATCAATATTTGAGATAAGGAAATAAAATTCTTCTTCGATTTGCGAGTATGATATATAAAATTAAGAATGCAAAATCGCTAACAATGTATGTATTAAAATATTGTGTATTTATTTATAAAAAGTTAAAAAATTATATTAATATGTTAACCGTTTCATTTTACATCTGTTTCCTAGGCGTTATTATTTATGGCCGATTTTAATGTCAACTTAATGTATTTTCTAGTTTGTACCCTATACATTTTGCAACGTTGGTAGATTTCTTAGTTGACCCGCCTCCACCAGAGCTCTAATCATGCAAAAGTGTTTCCTCGTGTTTTCAGATAAAATATGAAAGACAGCTATCCAAAACTGGGATTGCTCTTAATAAATTAAAAGTAGAATATTGCTCCCCGGAAAATAGAAAAATCTTTCCGTTGAATACCTTACAATTTCTTCTGTCATATTGTGAAGGTCGTAGTTTCTGTAAAGCAAATATTCACAATTCACGAGAATCATCATTAACACATTGATGTGATATTTAGTGAGAAAATTTCCTTCTAGGAAATATGGCTAAATCAATATCTGTGTGATAAGTGTATGAAATAGCTTCCTATTTATATGGATAGGAATTCAAAAAATGGTTTGGCTAGGTAAATTGAGTGCAAGAGTTTAAACCGCGGCGATACATGAATCGTAATTCGAAATAATGATAAAAAATCAAATTTCATATGTTTTGCCGAAAAAGTTTACAAAATAGGATAACCCAGGTTGTTTTATATTCATAAATCCAAATACATTTGACTCGTGCTGGGCGACCAAGTGTTTTTATTTTGGGGCAGTAGGATACCATTTTAATCTGAAAACCAGTCACAGTAAGAACACCTACTGCATGAATACTGCAGGTCGGGTTTGCGTTTACATTGTTTTATATTTATCAATGTTTCAAATTTTTAATATTATCATTTGTAAGGCCATCATAACTGATTATCCGCAAAATCACTCTTCTGGTTATAAAAATCTTACGGATAACTAATATTTATTTTAATTCCTTTAGCATTAAAATAAAATTTCACTTTGTAACGCCCGCCTCTGTGGACTTTTTTATTTTCAAGGATGCATATTCCTTTTGTTCGATTGTGTTTTCCTTGATATTAATTATACTCTCCATTCTTCCTCGTTAATTAGGGTACTGAGACCTAAGTTACGATAAAAATTTTACGGGTGACTGACGAAATCATTTGGAATTTCCTTTCTTTAACCGCTCTACGTATTTTTTGAGAGAGAACTTTAAAGGTCTGGTAGAAAGGCGCTACCATGCTTGTAGATCATGGCTTCCTCGCAATATGACCATCCGCGACGAACAAGAGAAATTTATTAAATTAAATCCACCAAGTATCGCTGGATATGTTTCAAACAAGAGAAAGTTTGCGCGTCATACTTCCAAGTACATACTCTTCACCGTTAGTATTGATTTATGCGTTTAATAATTAGACCTGACTTCTTGTTTTCTTACTCGATCACATGAGTTAAACTACTGGGAATAATACGCCACAAACAAGACGAGTGTAAACATAAGAATCATTTATTATGTAAAGGTCGACTGAGTGAAATGTTTTGCCAACACAATTCGATTGCGAAGTAAGTGAAGAAGACGTCCGAAGTTATGTCATTTGGTTTATAACACCTGTTAATTACCGCATTGGATTCCCACTTTCTTTCAATCTTTTCTTCCTCATTGTACCTTTTCCAGGCAGGGAATTCCTACGGTTATGAGGATTGTCTATGAAAAACTAAGCAATAATTGCGACGCAAATAACGATGCAACTACAGACTATTAGAGAGACCCTATCGTCCCTAAACCCTTTTAATGTCTTTTGCTAAAGAATACTCAGGACGCAATGTATATGAAATGCCACATGAAATAATGTTTACAGTGAAATTTACTGGTAATATTCGTCATATGTGACACATTTTTATTATATTTTCATAATCCGAATATTTTCCTTCGCTCAACAGAGTTGGACATGCTTAAATTACGATTACGGAATTCTATACGAATACTAAACAGATTATCCAACGTGCGATCATAAATACTATGTAAATTATACTATGTATGTATACTAATCAAATTGTTTTCATTTTTAGACATCTCTGTATCGTTCTATTCGGGATTAATTAAGCGTTATTTACTTTAGTATTTCCACCGAAAAACTGCGTTCAGCGATTTGCTTGGGGCGTCTAGTTTAATTTTATATTTGCGTGTTTATTCGTAATGCTCAGAATGCGTGAAAATATCTTATAACTAAAACATAAAACATTGATCGGGCTTAGAAATCTCGCCCCAAATAACGAAATTCCAATCTTTTCTCAAAAAATATACTACCAACAAATTTCCCTTGCGTCTATTAAAAATCAAGCGATTCTATCCCAAATCGACAAATAAATTGTGGGAAGGTTCGTACTAATGAAACTTCAGAGCGATTACATACAGCCCAAAAAGGAATTTGATGTGATCCACACGAATGAAATTAACCATACTGTACAGGAAAGGATTCCACTTTGAATATCAGATCTGATGATTTTGGTGTCTGATTACCGGAAAGAACTGTGAACAGTTTTTCTAAATCAACAGTTGATAGAGGAAATTCAATTGTTTCGCAATCACAAGTGTAAGGTAGTATATGGATGCGAGGCTTAAAGTATAAGGAGCAGATATTTTAGAAACCTTGAGATACAGGAATGAGCCGATTTGGATTTTTCGCCAGGGTCCAAAAATACGCCACATGTATGCTCAAGGTGGTCACGGACTTCGCTCCCACCGACTATTCTATTGGCGAAGTCGGAATTATAAGTGGTCTTTTGAGGTCTTTAAGGTCTTTATTAAAGGTGAGATTGAGACTGAAAATTTTCTTCTTCCATCTAACCTTTCGTCAATGGTATTATATACATAAAAACTTGTGTATATGTGAATAGAAATAGAGAGGAAAACTTTAGAAGGAGCGGAATTAAAAAAAAACCTAAGGTGATATCATAGGAAAAATTTCCACAGAAGGAACACACCCACAGAGAAAGGGGGTGTGAAAAACCTGCGTAAACCTACTGAGAGTACAAGCTAAATGATTTTAAAGAAAGCTGTGTATAACATGGAGATTACAAAAGGAATAGTACTATAACTAAATTACAAATTAATTTTAAAACATCAGAAACAAGAAAAAACTACAATAGTAAACCATGACGAAACAATTTATAAGACAAAACATAAGATATAACATTCAGATGAAATTTATATAAATAATAATAAAATAAAATAAAATAGAACATTCAAATAATTAAAAATCGTTTCGAAAATGACACTTACTAAAATGACATATGAAAAATTTAACAGTTAATAACAAATGGTAAATTAATAAATACGAATGCAAATATTTTTTTATGATGAGGACCTAAAAAATATAAAATAAAAAGGACAAGTAATATATAAAATTGTGCAGTGAGAAACGACAGTCATCAGAATGTTAATCAGTGCTGAACTAGCTATATATAGGGGGATAGAAGGAAAAATATCAATGGTGTGATTGATTCACTTGAAGATGAGAGAGACATTTTTCTTGAAAGAACAGGTTGAAATAGATGATTTTATATGAGTCGGAAGGGCGTTCCAAAATTTAATGGCAGTTACTACAAAGGATTTGTGAAACATCTCCGTCCTGTGATTTGGAAGTGGTCGTCCGAAAATATTGAAGAGAAAGTGTCCCTTGACCGCCTAATCAACGGCTATTGCTTTAAGTTTGTGGTTAGTGGTCCTTATAACACATACAAAATTTCAACTCGATCGGATTATGTCCTGAGGCTGCGAATTTTAGTCAAAATTTTAAATTTTTGTGAAAATCGTCAAATTTTTCCTTTTTTTCCGGATGGTTTCTCAATGTTTCCAAATTGATTTAATGGCAAATAAGTTGCTTTGGATTACTTTTTTATTGCTTAATATTAAAGATATAGTACGTTTGAATCAAGGACATTTGTTTCTCAGTTCGCCAAAATTCATCAAAATACGCAAAATATACAGAAATGTTACAGATGTTAGTTAGACAGTAGGGTGGGTTGTTTTGTCTTTTTATTTTGATTGAAATGTAATACCCGGAAATAGTGGCACAACCACATTACAGATATCATTTTCTTTCCAAATCAAATACTATCTTTTGTGAGAATTTTTAACTCGAAGTTACGAAATTTCGGCAAGAAACGTTTAAATTGCCAAAAATTCTGGTTCGGTTAAAACGAATATTTTTTGGATAAAGAAATGTAATTGTACAATTGTATAATCAGTCCTTTCCCTCGCCGACTTTGCAAAACGAGTACTCGCTTAGTGGAGGGGAAGTCAAATTAGCGGCCAGACGGTCGAATGCGCCCCTCAAACTCTTATCGTGCGCCCCACAATGATTGTCTCCAAATCCTGAGAACCAAGCTGAAGGCAAGAAATAGGAAGGTCCCGCAAAGAAATGAAAAAGACGGCAATTTTTTAAAATTTAGTAATGTGTATCACGAACTATAATACTTTTTCCAGGAAGAAACTTTTATCAACAGTTACACGTGAATCCATTTTTAACCTCTACATATTCTTTTGGATAATTTATTTTTCTTTGTCTTAACTATATTTCCTCGTTATAGGAAAAAAATTGTTCCTATTTTTTAAATTTTTATTAATTTGGAAATAATTTTCGTAAAATTCCAAAAGTTAATAAGAAGCAAAATTAATTTACGAAATTCAGCCCGTGTAAATTTCTTTAATTAATTTTCATTTATTTAAATTTAACTATTTAATTTATTTAAATGCAACAGGTAGTAAAAGGGACGAAGTAGAAAAGAGTATGACACCACTAGCTTCAAGTATTACAAGGTGCTCCAACTTAAAAATGATGCTTTAGGAAATTTAACTTTTCTTATTTTCTTATTTCTTTTCACGTAAATTAATCTAAGTATGGAAATAATATTACATATAAAATAATAATTAAGGTTTCTCAGGTACCTACTAAATTTGGCACCTTCAAGAAATATTTTTTAAAATCCTAGATACCAAAATATGAACCAAATCCAATCGTTGGGTTCAATGAAAAGAGGTACACAACCACGAAGAGGAAACATTTGAAGATAATCAATTTCCTTCTTCAAGGCAAAACGTCGAATCACGAAATGCACTCCAAACATTGCGTTCTCACGACACCTATTATGGTTTTCCTCGATTTCCTTTATTTTTGTCTCACGGAAGCGCAACGGTTTACTAAAACAAAGCGAGATGTGAACTTCCGTGTGAAAGAAATCGTTTTGAAGGCCACGCGTTAGACACGTGGGAGGGATTCGGAGTAGGGTAAGGTCATAGTGCACTCTCCTTGGGAGAATTAAAGTGTGCAGACTAATTAACCTGCCACCTTGTCATTCACGCTCTATGATCACACACGAACGAGATATTATTACCATTAAAATCTAACGTAATATCGTACTATTGAAGTTTCAGCGCCAAGAAATAAGTGGAATCATTTCAGATTAGGAATTTTTGCACTGTAACGAAACGCTAAAATATGTGCCATTAGTTTACCATGATATTCTTTAACAAATAAGGTTTAAATTACCATTCACTTTGATTTTTTAGCGTTGAACTCTCAAAAACGTGGGAACATCTTGAACTGCTGTACCTGTAAGGCAGTGGGACAAGAAAAGAGGATTAATATCTCCTGATCAGCAACTTTTCTTGAAACGCAGTTGATATTGATACTTCGAGTTCTCTTTGAGCTGAAGATAGAGGGATCGGAGATGAAATTGTTGAGAAAGAACAAAGAGATAGAAAATTAGGAGAAATATAAGAGGAAAAGGTTTTACTACCGCAATATTAGCTGTAAAAAAGGAAATACCGTTGATCCAGCAGCTGCGTATGCATTAATCTCGATTGCGCAAAGAAATTGTTCCATAGAAATGAAATAAGAGATAGAATTTTGTGAAACTAATAGGTAGATAACCGGAAATTTTGAAGATGGAACAAGCATATTTTGATCCAATAAAAAGAAGGATAATTTTCTGCATATTACGCTTGGCTTTTATACTATTTTTATACAGCACTTTAATTAATCGATATAATTTTAAATAACACAATTCAGAAAAATTGTAAGTACAGTTAAGAAAAAAATCTTCTCAGCTAAAATATTGCGATTTTTATAAAGAACGTATAAATGACCATAAGCAACTTCAAACAATCCAATTGTTTATTACCATTGTAAAAGGATTAATATCTCGCTAATATTTCGGTTACCCGTGAAATTATTTTATCGGAGAATTTAGAAAAGAGTACATATTTCACCAGTTAGTGTATGAAGGTTTCACCCGTTATTGCACCTTTTAATACTAGAAAGATAGAATTTATAAACAATACGAACAAATTAAATATTTAGAGAAATAATAATTCATACTATTTCAAAATGGAACCTTTGGAGCTGAGTAAATGTTCTTAATTATCAACAACGCTCAATGTAAGAATTTCTCCACTCATTATCACCAGCATTAATTTAAACTATGTTAACTTTCATCGAGATTTAGTTTAAGTTTCTTTCATATCTGCAACGGAAGTTAATGAAATCGCTTTTAGTGTTCAATATCTTATATTAGTATAATGCCCCCTATAATTTGGAGATGAACAGCTTCCAGTGAGAAAATAATCCGGAAGGACACCAGGATTTTGGTGACTATGTTACTGCAATAATAAATCTCAAGTATTCTAAGAACTACCCTGTGAGTACTGGGAAAAATAGAAATATTCTGTGCACTCAGTTACCTGGTAATCGATGTCGAAACACTAATCACGGCACACCATTGAACATTATTTATATTTTGTCCTTTTCTTACGTAATTAACAAGCAAAAAATCTATGCATTGCTTAACACTTTGATCCAGCTGGAGAGAAGTAGGAGTGGCCAGGGGAAAACGAGGCCGGTGAGCGGTGGAATTGCGTAAATGGATGAAGATCGGAACCATGACCTTCGATGTCAGCGGTCTCAGGTCATCTGGAGTGAACCGCATCACAAAAGAGCTCTTCGTCACTTTCCATCACGTTCTCACCTTTTCCTACTCATTCCGACAATCAGTGGTTAAATAATGGATCACCTCAGGAAGTATTTGATTCATACGCTCTCTTAAAAAATTACCCGACGTCAATGACGATAATTGGATTTTAGCTTCATGCACCCTTTCCACATATTCCAATGGTGACTCATAGACAATTATGAAAATGTAAAAGATTAAATAATACCCTATTTCAAACTTAAATACCAACATTTATCCCTATAAAATTATTGACTGCTCGGAGCTTGTTGCTTTCACTACAATTTTTATGTATGTTATATATTTTATTAAGTGAATAAATTTTACAATACTGTATATACATTATGATTAACCTTCTGGCAAAAAACATAACTTTCACTTTATAATAAACAGGTAATATGATAAACAGATTGCACATAGAATTAAAATAATTACATAATAGTTAAATATAATTTAAGAAAAAAAAATAAACAATGTAGATCTTGCTTAGACTAAAATGGCTTTTCAACAGGTGCCTTTTAATCGCCATTATTTCATTAATTTTTGTTACTGTAATTCACATTATTATTATTTTATTTCAAAATTTTCCAAACTTACATTAAAAATGTAAAAACAGTTTCAGAGGAGAAATTGCTGCAGAGATGGGAGAGAAAAATCCTGCGGAAGATCTATGGACCAGTGAATGAAGAAGGGCGGACAAGAAGAAATTGGAACAAATGTACGTATGAGGACGATGGAATATTAGCAGAGATTAAGCAAGCTAAAAATAGATGGATAGGGCATGTGCAAAGAATGGGTGGTGGAAGAATAGGTAAATGGCATTTGAAGAAAATACCAGACGAATGAAGACCCGGGGAAGACGGGTGGATGACGTAGAGGAGGACTTGAGAAAGTTTAGTGACCCGAAAACTCATCGGACCCGACAACTCACCGTGCGACAAATCACCTGGAACTCATTATACGATCAACAGATCGCTATGGCAATTGAAATAATATCAAATTTTGAACTTTAAAGCAATTGGGCGGTAGTCTTTTTACCGATAACTGATTTTACTAGCTAATAAGTTATTAATAATATATTTAATAATAAATAAATCTGGAATAGATAGAAACTTCATTAGGACGTTTGATATAGCTCTAAGCAATCGGCTAAATTGGCTGCTATCATTAGTCAGTTTAATTTGCGTATAAATGAATGATATGTGGGTAATGGAAACGAGGTAATGAAGAATTTAAAATCAATATTTTTTTCCAAGTTAACGCTTCATGAAATGCGTATTGGAATACGCGATCGTGCTCTTTAATTCTGATGTTTGACCTATATAGATGGCCTATGAGTAATCACAACTTAATTATAGCCTAGATTTAAAGTAGATGTTGCTTTTTTTACTTCTCCTTTCTGCTTCTCATATTTGGAAGGCTCGAATGCATACTTGGGGGTTAGTAGTTAAATTCATCCGAAGATGAACTTTAAGACCGGGCTGAATAATTTATTTACTTAAGTTTACATTGCAAGTTAGCCTTCTGGCCAGGTGGTAACGTTAAAACGTTTTTACTGAATTTCCAACCATACTTGCCCATTTATCGCTTATGTAGATTGCTATACCGTTGTAGATTCCTCAATAAATGTTTATAATAATAGTGGATGAAGTAAATTGTGTTAGTCGATGCCAGGATTTTATTTTTGTGGCTTAAATAGAATAAACATGAAAATAAGTTCTCATAGGAGTTAGAATCGACATTCAATAAGGATGATACTAGAGCGGCTCTCGCGTCGAATTTACAGAATATTCTAATAATCTCCAGCCATCGTGATAGGGTAAAAGTTTCCTATCGAATGAATTACATAAAGTGAACATGATATGCATCTTTCCGCCACCGATTCCTGGAAACATTTTCTTTCCTTGAGAACAACCAAATGATCTGAAAAGGGATTCCCTCTCGTTAGTGCAACAGTAATTCGTTTAAAATTATAATAATTAGATAAAGAACCACTACAGGGAAGGCGATAAATCATAACGAGAGTTGGTCAAACGAAAACGTTTTGCATGGATGTTCAGCACTAAGAGACAGGAGATTCCCAACTCTTTCTGACAGCATTTGCAAAATCCAACCCAGTCATTTTAATAGAGCGTGTAAGCACAGCAAAATTTTTCTTCGGTTACTATCCTTCTTTGTCATTACTGATTAACCTCTAGCTTGATGTTATCCTCTATGTCCAAATCCCAATTATATAAGAAAATACGATCACGGGTACAAAGTACGTGCTTCTACAAAAAGAAAGGTTGCTGGAAAATTCTCATTCGTAAATAGAACTATATTGGACTGGAATGCGGTACCCGAAGAAACTTTCAATCCCTTCCCTGCTAATGAACGGAAATATAAGAAAATCATTTAAATTATTTTCTGTTAAGATGCACATAGTTGTAAACATTTCTATAAATTTCGTATGTAGTTATGGAAGGGTGATGTTGAGTAAATATTATTAATTGTTAAAGGGATTAACGCATATAGTTGCAGTCGGTATAAAGGATGAGGCTAATTAAGACATTTTAGGATAGTTAATAATTAATGTTGTGCATACATTGGGAATTTAGTTTTGTAAAATTTATCCGTGTTCTAATTGACTAGTGTGATACTTTTCGGATGGTTTTGAGATTTTGTTATATTTTCTAATTCATTACACTCGTTCATGTATAACTTCTTTTCATTATCATGGTATGGAAAGTGCACCGGGTTTTTCCCTATCTGCAGAGTAAATATAATAATAATAAATATATTAAAAGATAAATACACAAATATTTCTTAAACTCACCATTTTGAGTAACACACCCCTGAGCGTCTAAGTAATAAGATGAAAAGTCTGATATCAAATGAAGGAAAAGTACTCTCATAAGTGTTCGAAAGAATGGTAAATAAAGTAATGCGTATTCGATGGAATAATCATAATATAATCCGTAATATTTGATGGGTTACAGCACAATTGTGGCATGTTTACGACTTATGGTAGACAATTAAGGATCTAAGATATATTTATTCATAGTGTGTGAAAAAATTACCTTATATTATCGAATTAAATAAATAACAAATATATTAATTTTTTGGTTGAATCATCGCACTCTTGTTTAAACCTTCCTTGACTGTGCCCTGAAAACTTCCAAAAACAGCTGTGTGGGGTACTCGGGTACCCCGACGCTTTTTTCCGCAAATATTACGTTGTTTCATTTGTTTTTCTTTTACTTAACCTTTAATTATGTTTAGAAATACATTATTAATTATTTTGTTGTGTTATCTTTCATTTCTTTGGAGGTAGAATTAGAGTATTGACTATTATATGGGATAATATAGTACAGCTAAATTTGAATCCCTGTACATGAGATTTGGGATGATAATGTGATATAGTTAGTGTTAATGCAATAAATAATGAATCAATTTAAAATCAATCTGTAAAAAAGGGTGACTGAATTGCCACAATCACACGACATGACACTGTGTATAGCAATCCATGCAAAAATGGCTGTGCGGGGTACTTAGGTACCCCATTCAAAAACTAAAGATATTTTGTAAATAAGTATGTGAAACAAATTTCTTTCAATTTCATAATATAAAAGAAACATTGATGTACAAATACATAGAATAAGAAACATATGTGGATCAAAATAATACTTTTCTATTGAATTTAGCCTTTTTTGGGGTCTTCAAGTACCTCGCACCGTCAAGGAAGGGTTAAAGGAAAATCTTGATAAACTTGGCGTGAAGAATGGAAGAGATATTATAACTTTGGAAATTAGAGAAATATTATTTCCTGTAAATAAAACCGAGGCAAAAAATTCCATTATGAGGAAGGAATCATTAATTAATAACGAAAGTAATCGGGGTAAGAATTTGGGACTAATTGAATGTTTGAATCGGTGATATGTGATGATGCCAATGATATTTTTCTTCTACGCCATCAAACGAAATATAAGATAAATTTTTACACATTTACCTAATTAATATCTTAAATAATAAAATTATTTCAAAAGGAGTACATGTTCATGGAGATAAAAAACTTATACACATCTAACGCTTTTACGTAAGATTCAAATCTTGCCAACTGAACGGAGAAATGGTTAAAAACAAGATTTAATCATTTGTAACATCGAATAACAGAAATAATTGATATAATTCAATTATTATAAAAAGATACTATTTAACACTTATCTAAGCAAGTGGATTGCAAGATTATGCAGATACCGTTGGAACTGTATCCCTAATCTATCTACGGGTAATCGGTTGTCAACCGCAGTTGGCAGTCTTATTCAAAGATCTAATAGTCTAATTTTAGTGGTACCGTTATTGAAGAAATTCATAACTATAGGCAACAGGAGATGTTGAAACTGTATTGCTTTTTCAGGTCTCGATCCTAAAAAAAATAGGCATAGTATATTGTTTGAATTAATAGCAACAAATAATCTTCTGCTAAACACAACTACTGAGAAAATTTATTTCTTTAGTAATAGTGTGTTGATAAGAGACCCTTGCCACTTTCGCTTTTTTTACGCAACGTTTAGCATCTAGAATTTTCAAATTTTATCTCTCCGGAATTCAGATAACCCATTTCAAGAGGATTCTGTCCCATGAATTCTCAACATATTACGTAAAAATAAGTTCTGTTTCCCATAATATAGACTCTTTTAGGTATAATAACATTTTTGACTCGAGAAAGCACTAAAATAACATTCGATTTAATTCATAAAAGCATTAAAAAGTGCGCGTTATATGAGTGCATCAACATAGTTATAAAATACCTTCCTATATTAATATATATGACTTGAATGTATATAAATTCCATGTGATGAAGACCGCTTACAAATATCCCACTTAAGAGAGAAGTTGTGATCGAGCAAACACTTGTAAGCGTAAGAACATATTACAAACCGCTGCTATTTCTCTCGTAGCGTGCCAAGGCCTTACGGATTACCTGCTAAAGACCTATAATCCAACTCTCGCAGAGCCCTTGACTTCTCGGTATCACCACATATATCTCTAAAGGATTGCCGAAGGCAGAAAATAATTTTACAGAGAGTCTCTCGGAACGTAAGAAATAGCGAAAGATGCAAAGCTCTCAAGGTTCTAAGCGAAGCGAATCGGCATGCAAGTCTAAGGGCAAAGACTTTTCGATTGTGTGCCACTAAAAATATGTCAAGTCCGCCATTACACCATCCCCTCCTCTTTACGAATGTCTACGGTACTGCACTTTGAGATGGTACCACTCTGAAGACGGTCGCCGACACCTTCTGAACACCCTCTGATCTGCATCAACATCATTGCGGACAAGTTTACCGAAGAAGCAGCACAGCTGAAATACGTCGTGAACGACAAGTTTTTATTTGGACCTCATTTCACCATTGTGCAGTCTGTGGTTACACGGTGTGGATTATTTGATTCAAAAGGTAAATGAATATAACGTGGAGAAGGAGTATCAATTATGTCGTCGTTGTTTATGTTTTCATAAAATTTGGAGCAGAAGATAGGCTCACGTACTAGAATCAAGATTTAAGTTAATATTTACGAAATATTATTTCAGGCATTTAAGTCATTCGTGCGGCCTGCGAGGAAGAACCTTAGGAATCAGTAAATCATCCTCGTGTTTTCCCCGGAAAGAATTCAATATAATTCATCTTAAGCATATGTGTACAAAGTATAAAATTACCTAAAGTTTGGCAAGAAAATCATGGGTATGTGATAAATGAAAGTCAGAACTTTGCGCTAGTTAGACCTAGACTGACAATATCCAAACAAGTAAAAAAACGGGATATTTCCCATCAAAATAACGGGACGAATTTTTCCACGTACTCATCTCGAGTGATGTTTTCATTATTCCAATGCAGACTTTTTTTGAAAGAGTTTTTTTTCAAATAATTACCGAATATTTTGTCCATTTTACTGAGCTTAAATTTAGATGAAGTGAATTCAACTGAAACCGAAGATAAGATATTAATTCTATTTTGATACTGATAATCATTTAAGTAATAACAGATTTTGACGAAGGCTTAATGGGACAAGTTACATTTTTACGATAGGAGAAAGCCTGAGAAATTACTACTGCTCCGGTAAATACAAGACAAATGGTCTGCCAAGCCATAGCCCTCAATTCAACTCAAGTCCGTAGGCAGAGAATGGTACCCTGCAAACAAGCTTTTCATTTAAGAATTACATAACATACAGGGATAGATCTTTAAAGATGTGCTAGGATAAATAGCTAAACGTAGGCTAAATGCTTTGAGAGATAGTGGGTACATCGTTGGGAGAAAGATAATTCCAAGTAAATTTTTCCAATAAATCAGAAAATACCCAGAGTTGTTGTCAAAAGACGAGCTATTTAGTATGCATCAGATTGGGTGAACAGGTCGACCAGATACAAGGGAGAAAAGCAAGGCAGCTTCTATTTCAGTGGCAACGAAAACCCACTTCATTTTCACCACTCAAACATTTTTCAAGGAAAATAAGCGTGAGTTTCCACTATGACGGAGCTTTAACACCTTTTACCTCCAACGGGAAAATTATTTACTAACTCCAATATTTTCTGATAATAAATAAGTACACTACACCATATGTTTACAAATTAAAGAAAAATTAGATTAAAATAAAAGAAAATAATGTCAGCGAAGTGTGATATTATGGTATAATTATGAAAAAAATCTTACGGAATGAAAAATTTATGGAAAACCTATACGTGGGCGATGTTAGAAAAATTTCATCCTCGAATATTACACGGTATACCAAAAAGTTATTCATGGCGAAGAGAGTGAGAAACATTGCGCTATGGAGAGCAAACTTAGATATATTTATTTAGCACATATAGAAGTAAATACATACGTTCCAAAACCCTAGGATACGAAAGAGGAAAAATGTCCACATGTCCAGAGCCTTGGTAACATCCAGTTCCGGTTTCTTTACGTCCGCCAACTTCGAATCATTGTATTTTCGCGCCGACCATCAAAACATCATACTTTTTGAGAAGTTATTTAATTATGTGTAGAGTTTCCCAAGAATACGAATTTAAACTAATTTTTAAAATAAACAGGTTATATTTAAGAAATCATGACCAAAATGTTTGATAAGATAAATATTAGTTCATTTTTATATTAGTTGTATTAATTATAATGCAATTTATATATTCTTATCCATTTAAGTTAATTTAAAATGGTATTGTACAAAACAAAATTCATAGTCAGTTAGTTTGTTTCAATTCATGTGAATACTGAACTGATATTAGTTAGTTTAAATCGCGCTTTGAATAAGGTGTTCATTGGTGCAGTTTGTATATCCTTCTTTCATACCTCCTTACGCGAAGTATGTAGATCATTGTAAATCTGCGGAAGAAATATTGTCTAATTCTGTCTTTTCTGATGTTGTGATGCATGTTGATCACAATCTACATATATAAGTAAACAGAAAGGGATAAATAAATGTTTCTAAAGGTAATGCTATCAACGTGTGCACTGACATCGCGATCTGTAGTCAATATCAAATACTTGTATGCATACACATATAGTACACATATAGTACACATACTTGTCGACTATGTATTTATACTTTTATTTGCTTCTGTTGTATCTTTAAGGCATTACTAATGGTAGGCCTCCACCAGCATTTCGTGCCATTCCTCTCAGCGGGTGTATTTCTGCTGTAGATTAATTTCCCCTATAATTTATTATATCTGCACTACTTTTAATTCTCCTTATTCAAACTCTTTCGAATTAAATAATTGTATTAATTTTCCTTTTTTTATATCTTTCTGAATCTTTTCCCGCCTTCATTCGAACTACACCTCAAAAAGAACCAATGGGGAAAGTATCGGAGATAGTGACCTCAATCGGAGAGTTGAGCGAGATCTACTTTCGAATATAAATTTGGATACAGTTTAAAACCCGCTCTAATTGTTGATATGTGTTTCCGTGGTGTAGTGGTTATCACATCCGCCTAACACGCGGAAGGTCCCCGGTTCGATCCCGGGCGGAAACATCTTTTTTTTTCTCTCGCGAGCGGTGATCCTAATTTTGAGCGATTTACTTAGTAGGTATCTCTCCTGCTAAGCAAACTCAGTATACTGAACATTTAAACAATATTCCTTTACGTTATATTCCTTAAATTCGAAAGAACTTGAATTGGGCTCAATTGGAAACCCTGCAATATAATATGGGGGCACGAATGAGGATACTTGGGCCTTCTTTGTAGATCAGCCTTGGGTACACAAAATCTCATGCAGGATGATGAAAAAAGTAAATGAAACTGCTTTTAAATCTGCGTTTGAGATGTGATAAAATTGATAAAAACGCTTGGCGAATCAATGAGTGTCTAAATCCCCATACTCAATGAATAGAAAAATTTGCTGATTACTTACTATGATACATTTGATAAAGTCGACAAGGAAGGCCGTCAGACTGGGCAATTTTTTTTCAAATACATCCTTAATCGTTGCCATTATTTGGCAATAGGAAAAATTGAAAATCTTTAAAACTAATTCTTAAAATTTCCATTTGAACCCACGAATCACATAGGGTGGATTAACATTGAATTCGAGTTGTTGATGATCATTAAGATTATATCTGATGAAAGAAGTAACTGATAATTGAAGAAGCAATGGTTAAGGCGCTAAGTTGACAGCTTTCATCAAAAGATTCAAATCCATTATCTCGGTCTACACTCTAACATTAACTTTACGTTTTGTATATAAAGATTCAGAGGCTGTTAATTAAAACTAGTGAAAAAGTTGATTAGAAATTGGAATTTATAAAGATATTGAATATTGCGGATTGATGAATAAGCAACCAACAAAGACTTCAACGAAGGACATATGATACGATAATAGATCAATGAAAACATCACGATTTCCCGAGATAGGACTGTTTTTATCTAATCGAATACTAAGGATGCAATATTTTGAAAATTTAGAAGTGAAATTTCAATTTAATCCTTTCCAGTGATGTAAAAAATACATACTCTTTAAATCGAGCATTTTTGTAGTCAAATACTTATTTTAAAATCAATTTACTCTCTTGCCTTAACGCTACTTTCTTATTATTATTGTCCAAAATGTGGCTGTAAGGCTATCTGCAGTTTATTCTTTATAGTTTTTGTTCTTATTTTAGTAATAGAAATATATTATTGAGCTTTTAAAAGAATCCTCAACATCTCTGTGTTATTTTTTTCAACTCCAAGACTACAGAATGGGCACCAAATTTTGGGCGATCCAATCAGCTATAGTTTCGATCCTGTGTTTCCAATTGATTGAAGAAGGAATAGCAATACCAGAGGCATACCAGACTCAGCCTTCAAAAATACGTAAGTATATGGTTCAATCGATCTAATAAGTTTGATGCTTAAATTCAATCGAGAGAACTGATTCAATGGATCTGCTTCACGTAAAACAGAGAAATTTTCGTAACATTAATTCTTAAATATAAAAGATTAATAAAATAAAAAATATTAATTAATTCCTAAACAAACGGCTAAAAAGCAACCGTACCGTTGAAAACTTATATTTTAAGCAAAACGGAATCTATTCCATAAGCTTTAATTTTCAATAACCAACAAAGGTAAATAACTTTTTAGATTCAAATTTTTATCTTGAGAAAATTATGAGAACATGTGTCTACGCTCTTAATCGTTAGTAGTGAAGCTTACGAGCATTGTTAATATTAAATGAAAAATTTTGAAAAGATTGAAGCGATTGATATTTAAAATATTTGATAAATCACTTTGTAATATCTTGAGTTAAGTAAGTTATTATCAGTAATAAAAATTGAGTTCTTTTTTTAAAGCGTCATATCTGAAGATATGTAGCAGAAGTGATCCGAAGCTGAACGAATGCATCAAGGATTCAATTAATCAACTGAGACCAAAGTTATCTCAAGGTAAATCAAACCTAAATAACTGAAAACAAATACTTTTACATTTAGTTAATTGATAAAAAGAGAATATTTTTTATTTGGAGTATTTACTTATTTATTTGTGTACAGTTAAATATTATTTTAAGCGACTGATGAAGAAAATATAGACGTTTAAATGCATTTAGTAGATTTTGGACTAACTTTGATATTATTTATATATCTGCTCTTCACATCCGAACTATAGATATCTTATTGAGATAGAAAAGCATCAAAATTTTGCGATTTCAAAGTCACTCATGAAAAAACACTCAGTGTATCATGAGATGCAGCTTTAAAACTTACTGATAATTTGAATATTCCCCAACAGTTGGATCTCTACGTATCAAAATAAGTTTTTCTTGTAAAGAATAACATCGACGACCCATGCCAATAATCAGTTTTACTTTTCGATATTAACGAATAATTATTTTGGTTATTTCATTATGATGCATTAATCATTGATCTGCTATTCCGTAATCAAGTAAAATGAGTAAAAATATCTTTTCATTGGCCACCGAAGACTGACAGCCTCAATTATAACTAAAACACCTAATTTCCAAGGCCAGAAAAATTTTCCAGAGTACCGAATCCACCGAAAAGAATAAGAAAAGATCGGTGCGGTGCAATTATAAAGCCGGAATGAACTGATCATTCACAAAATATTTAGTTTGCACTATATGTCTGAATTGTGAGAAAGTACGCATACCAGACATAATATCAATTCGGCAAAGAATCGAACAGTCTAATGAGTTATGGTTTTCGCATAGATAGCCAAAATTGGGCCTGTTTTATACGTATAAATATTAATTAAATGATTATAGAGTGGTACCTTGGTTAACGACGCTAATCCGTTCCAGGATAATCGTCGTTAACCAAAACCGTCGTTATCCAAGGCGCGATTATCCACAGGTATAATAATGGTAATGGATTACCGTTACCGCACCCCAGTTAATGGAAGCAAAACTAATAATATTTACCGATTTAGCTCCGGTGAGACAACATGTGCCTATGTGAATTAGCTACAATTTAGCATTGAAATATTTTTTATATTCTCCGCTAGCTGCTATTCAGTATGTTTTTATGATGTAACATCGTAACGTACACCAAATATTAGTTTATAATATAGTGATTATAAATAGACGTGCTGAAACACGTGAAACTCTGGAGAGACCAATCGACGAGGCGTCGTAACCCAAATCCTACGTCGTTACCCAAGTTATTTTTTGGTTACAGCAACTCGTCGTTAACCAAGTCCGTCGTTAACTAAGGCCGTCGTTAACCAAGGTACCACTGTATAATATTTAATAATTTTTCATATTTTGCGTAAGTATCTTCTCCATTAACTTAATTACACTATTTAATGCTGCGCCTTTTCACTGTCAATGTAAGTCGTCAAGGAAACAAAGTATCCGATAGCCGTGACTTTTACGAGCAAATTTGCCTAAGAGGGAGTTCCGCCAATCTCCCCAAGACTAGAAAACTGGTTTGATCTCTGAATAAGGAATAGTGTGTCAGTATTTCAAGTGCGCAGAAAATTATCCAGTTTCTTGTGCGAGGAAAAGTCGAGCTCCCAAGAATACGCTAAGAAGTACAAGGTTTTTCAGTAACTCCATGCTAAACTGAGGCGGATTATTAAGTACATATTTTAATGTGAATTCTGATACAGCTGCAAATCTCAATTTCGAAAGCGGGAGAATATATTAAATTTTTGCTGGTAAAGAGTAGTGTGAAATATAGGAATTCATAATGAATCATTTCAGGTGATAATATATGCATAAAAGTGTAACATAGACCTAGGATAACGGGGTTAATGATTGTGGACAGAATCACAGAATATCGACACAGGTGCAGCCATAATTCAAATAAAATAAAATGTACTTCTCAAATCATCAAATCACAGCCAAGTGTTCGAATGGCTCCTTCCTACATCCTACAATTCAACATAGTTACTATAATTAATAGTCTTTGGGATATTATATATTTGTAACTTATGTATAAACATTAATTAAAATCAGAATATTTTTCTACCTACATAACATTCAATTACTTCAATCGAACATAAAGTGATGCTGTATATTCTCTATTTCTCCCAAAAATGTGAAAATTATTTATTATAATAATCATTGCAGCGTATATATTATTATATATATTAGAAATATAAAATTCAGGGATTCATTAGAAGGCAAATAGGCAATTAAATAAAGATATCGTTTTGCCAAACCTATCCTTGGCTCGAATTTCAATTCGGATCTAAATCCGACGTTTATTTAAAAGTGGAACTAAACTAGGGTTTTATAGTAAAGTTCATGGGCTATATAGAAAGATCATTCAAGATTGAATGGCAGAACCGTACGTTAATCTTTCTATACAACGTTAGGAAAATAATATTTATAGCTCTACAGAAGATTAAGAAAATATTTATACGCAAATCTTATTGAAGTATTTAAAAAAATACTTTCATTCACCAAAGGGTAATTTGATAAACTATTTTTTACACTGATGATTTTAATGACAATCGATGTTTTGAAGTGATAACTGATTCATGTTTTTTGTAGGTATTCCTGAAATGAGTATCCCTTCAATTGACCCTTTCATCATCCCAGAGCTGACCTTTAAGGAAGGAGGAAGTTCCGTGAATGTGAAGTCTCACTACAAAAACGTTACAGTCAGAGGTGCTAGTCAATTTGATCTCAAGAAAGTCGAGTAAGTTGATTTCAATTGGTATTCATTCATAAATTACGTAAGGTTAGTTGGTGCTAATATTAACGCTAATGTAAGTAGATTTTTATAAACTCCAAAAATAGAATTTAGAAGGTAGGAGTTAAGCGCAACGAAAAACATTATCTGCTTTCGGAGCAATGAATTTGATGTTTTTAATATTATTACTCTTCGCATTTGCTATTAATCGGAGTAAATTTGTTTCACCACTGAAAATAACATTACTCATTTCTTGACTCAGGTTTTCCCCACCTCGTGCTTTTTAAAATTCTACCTCTTTGCAGTACAACAGATTTTGTAATTATTAAAGTCTAAGGAAATGAGGTTAAATTATTTTATATATTGGTGTTATATTGGATAAATTGAGAGCATCGATTCGATTCGAAATAAATCGTGTTGTCGCTCGCGTAGGATAGGTTTATATCTGTTAAAAGTTTCCCCGTTTCTTCACCAGCCTAATATCAACAACAACGTTTTGTAGAAAAAAAAGAAAGAAAGATATTATTAAGAAGGATCCCATGTCAACATGCTGAAACTGACATCAAAGGAGATACAATTCTGACCGACAGAGGCTTTCCGAAAAAAAACTTATTGACGTGGTACATGACATTGAAGGTCGTTAAATTATGAGCGCGATGTCTGAGGAAGAAACTTGTTGAAACAGATAGTAACTCTGGTCGTTAATTCCGCTGAGGGTTGAAAAGGATAACGGGGTTGATTAAATAGGATAATTTTCGAGTTGATATATCCCCTGCCATACGCCACAGGCAGTAAGCGTAATAGAAATACGAATGTAACCTAAGCACAAAAATATGAAAAAAATTAAACATGGAATCTGTTTCAATCTCGTTGTTGTAGCATACTCAACGCAATGTTGCGTGCTATTTTGGTGGATTGTATCAATACATTATGAATTACATTATGAATATTAAAATAAAGAATTTTGAAGCAATTTCTCAGGGTTCTTACAGTAAGTAAGTTTCCCAATGATAGAAAACAATAATTTCAGAAGGAAAAAAATGGACTTAATAACACATGTTAAAGGTGCATAAAAAGGGGTGTTAAAATGTTTGGGGAACTTATTTTAAAATACAATTCAGAGTAAACTACTCCTTACTGAATTAAATGGTTGATTCGTATTTGTCAAACGTTGTTTCTTTCCACTGCTTACTGGATTCTAAACATATAGAACATCAATTCAAGCTTAGAATGAACTTAAAGAAATACTACATTCAACAACTATTCAGTAATAACACTCAAATACATCTTTTTTCATTCTGGGAAGAGTGGGAATCTTGCTAGAGCCAACGCGAAAACCCAATCTCCAACTGTAAGTAGTAAAATACTTCCTTTTGCGTATACTGAATTGAAAACGCCGTCTCTCCCTCGGAAATTAAGCAGCGATCGTATCCTGAATTAGCGTCTACACAGTGACGCTTGTGTACCGAAGATAAATGTAACTGCGTTAGTGCGTGGGCACGTTAAAGTCCTCGCATAGGTACACGAGCACTTTGGTGCGCCTACACTTTTGGTGCCTACGTACTGCGAAGGTGCGGAGGAACTCGAGTGCCCACTTGGTGCAGGAGCACTGCGGTGCAGCGATGGTTCGCATGCACCCGAGAGCACCAAAGTGCGTTTGGACCGAGGCAGGTGCGTACGGACGGACGCAGGCAAGTACGCATGGCAGCACCTAAGGACTCCACGGACGCATGCACCATTGAATACGTAGGCAGGGGAGTTCGCTGGTACTTGGGAATGAATACGAAGGATGCGATAATACATATGAGGCGGTGCATATGTCGCACTAAATGCTACAATGTTTGAGTCAAAACATTCCTTGGTCTTAGCTGAAATAGCTGTTAGCTATTTCATGAAGTTTTCATCGAGTAAAATTTAGTTCTCACGTAAAATATATACCGCATTACACAGAAGAAAAATCTTCAACAACAACTTACTCTTACTCTTTTTCAACATCATACAATCAGCGGTATGAAACTTGTTAGGGCTATAGCATATACAAATTACTAACTATAGACATTCAATCAAGGTATGTAAATAAATCGGGTATTAAGTTAAGTAAAAAATGATTTCAAATAGGAGCTAAAATATTTCTTAGTCATAGATAACAGAGCTAGGACCTATTTAAGAGAGTTTTTCTCGAGTAAAATTTCGTTCTCACGTAAAATATAAACCGAATTACTCAGAAGAAGAATCTTTATAAGGACGTTGAGACATAAAGAATATCTTTCTGTTCAAACATCATGTAATCCACGGTATAATACTTGTTAGATTTATTGCATATACAACTTACTAACTATAGCCATTCAGTCTAAGAATATTAATGACGTGCGAAGTATTAAAGTTGAGGGTACTTGATTCATGAGGGGCTTTTGTATTAGGGTCAAAATTTAGACAAAAAGTCAGCTCCTGAGAAGATTAATTATCTTGTGCGAGTAATTCTTTTTTAACTAAGTAGAACGGAGAGATAATAGACAAAATAAACTTCAAAGCGGAATTGGGCCTCAAGGCAACATCGTTTGAAAATCAAACAGATTTATCTAATCCAAGAAAGCTGCAAATTTCACGAAATTTTGTCTGAAGTGTAAAATTTGGCACGCACAACCTGAAATGTCGTGCCCTTAAGCAGATTACAGTGTACGATTTAGGACAAAGATAAAATGTTTTTATATTTTACGCAATCCACTTCTAACTTCTACTATCTATGCATTATGGATATTGAGGAGCTAGAGCTGGGGAGATATTTTTCGCTACGATGCATCAATCAACAAAGAGTATTTCCGTTCAGTCAAGATAAACTCGGAAAGCGAAAAGGAATTTTTAACAAAACTTAGAAAGCAAATGGGCCCTTAATGTTTCGCTAAATGGTGTTTTTTCAGAGGACAATTGTCAAGAAGAGGTAATAAAGGCTTCGCACATACTCCCATGATATTCATTCTCGTAGAATGCTAATTGAAAACACTACACGTAATCAATCGACCATCAATGTGATACCATTTATCTTTTCAAAAGAGTTTATCTGGTAGATGAAAAGCCGGTACAAAAATTGTCTGTCACGATGAGTTTGCAAATAAATAATTACTTACGTATTATGCAAAGTAGACATATTAATAAAAATAAAGTATGCGTATTAAAAAGTAGCTCCGAGTTATGATAACACCACACAGGTGAAAACTGAGTATGGCAGTTAAACCTTGAGTGATTTATAATCAATATATTACTGCGGAATAAAATTAGCTGCCAAATTTGAGATATCATTCAGGGATTTCTACCATACTCAAATATTTTTTTACAATCTAGTAAATCTTTTATATGTGCTAGAACATTTACCGTTCTCATCAAATACTCTTTTTGTCCATTCATTCATTAACATCACAATGAGAAATAATACTCCGACCGTTGCCCAGCGCTCAAATTTGATTATTCATTACATTGACCCCAACACGTATGAATTAAAAATTATAATAGAGAATATAATAACAATTATGCCAATTTCGATATAGATAGTATATTGGTATTTCTCCTGCAACATATGAACGGCTTCTTCCCCTCCCTCGTTAGAACCACTCTTCAAAATCGACCAAGGGGAAAGTATTGGAGACACTGACCTCTTTCGGGGAGGGGAGAAAGAGATCTACTTTCGAATATAAATTTGGATACAGTTTAAATCCCGCTCTCAGGTTTGTTATGTGTTTCCGTGGTGTAGTGGTTATCACATCCGCCTAACACGCGGAAGGTCCCCGGTTCGATCCCGGGCGGAAACATCTTTTTTTTTCCACTACACAACGGCGAACGAAATTTAGAGTGAATCATCCTTTCCATGTCTTTCCCGTAAAGTTAACTCACCGTACATGCAATATTTTGAAAAATTTCTTTAAATATTCCTCAAATTCGTTCGAACTGAAGTAGGTTTGTTTGGAAGCCCTATAACAACATCTGAAGGGCACGAAGAAGGCAAATCTGGGGTTTTCTTATCGATCAGCCTTGGGTATACTGAATAAAGATATGCAGTATAATGAAAGAAAGTAATGGCACTACTGCTAAAATCTTCGAAAAATAATCTATGGTAGATGTAGATACGACCCAATGCTCTACGAATAAAAATAATCGCACAGTGGACATTCTCCAGGAGACCAAATGCGGGAACAAACCGCAATAAAATTGTAATTATTCTTCGTTCTATTTCTATTTGAACTCTAGAACGTTTTCAGTAAGGTTTTCATTGTCTGGGAGAGAGACTATTTTATAAAAATATTATGCTATCGAGCGAGTAGTTCAGAGCTCAAGAATTTCGGACGCTATAAGATGTCTCCAATACAAACCTAATATATTTCATAAATAAATATCGTAGTATAGAAAAGAATTATGAACAAAATTCGGAATATTAGAAGAAGAATTGCAAATATTATTACATCAAAAATTTCAAGATTTTAAGAGATGAGAAAACTAAAACGTTTGAATCAGCTTAACTTAACTTATCTATGAATAAAGCGAATATAACGGAATTATCTTGAAGCTCTATGTTAAAGATTCCCATTAATCTATGCACCAAATCATTTTCATTTATCTACTTTTATTACCTTTTTAGAGATTTTATTTTCTGAATATATCCCAATCATAGTTTGAGTCTCTTACTAGTAGTTACATAGCGAAAAATCACGCGATTGCCACCTACCATTGGGAGAGTGGTGCTTTAGCTGCGGAGAGGAAGGGGATGTTTACTTAAAATTCTTCGAAAAATATACTTAGGGTTATGAGCCAAAATTTAGCAGATTATATGGTTCTTTATGTATTCATCTTCCAACATACTGCTAGTAAAATGTATGCCTGATCCTCGATTTCTCCGTTAAAGAATTTTACAAAATTGGCGTACAAATGTAATAGTTCAAATCCGGGTTATAGTTTTAACTAGTAAATGGGTGCTTGCATAATGCAAGCAAAGAAAATTATCAAGGGATACTACCCTGTGTTATCGGTCTTAATGTTATATTTACGTTTCTTTTTAATTATGCCATTCTCTTTAGCATACATAGTTTTAAATATAAGATCGAGATTCATTAAATAATATAATAATAGAATAAGTGCTTCACGTTCATTTGATGATATATCAACAGAGGCCTTAAAGCTAGGATCAATGGAAATCATTCCTTACTTAAAATTAATATTTAACGCAACTCTAAATAATTATTGTCTACCATCAGACTGGAAAAAAGCCACAGTTATTCCTCTTTATAAGCGAGGAGATAAAACAAACGTTAAAAATTACAGGCCGGTTAGCTTAACGTCCGTTGTTTGTAAAACTATGGAGAAAATTGTAGCAGAATACCTTAGAAATCACTGGGAAGAGAGTAATTGGCTTAGCGAGTGCCAGCACGGCTTTAGAAAAAATCATTCATGCGAAACTCAATTGTTGGGACTATGTCAGGATATAATAAGCGCGGTAGATGGTAGAGATTCGGTAGATGGCATTATCATAGACTTTTATAAGGCATTCGATAAAATTCCACATGAGATACTATTGTACAAACTAGTAAATTTAAATATATATAAATATTGATAAAAGAGTACTCATATGGATAAAGAATTTTCTCACTGATAGAACTCAAAAAGTAAGGGTGAATGAGGAATACTCCGATGATGACGATGTAACCTCGGGAGTACCTCAAGGAAGTGTCATCGGGCCTTTACTTTTCCTACTCTATATTAATGACCTTCCTGACTGCGTCAACTCAAATATCCGCTTACTTGCAGATGATTGTATCATTTATAGAAAGATAAAAAATAACGAGGATAGGGATGCGCTACAGGGGGATTTAAACTCGGTAGAAAAATGGATTAAAAAATGAGTATTAACGTGAGCAAAAGTATGCACATCACATTTACAAACAAGAAAACGATTTCATCCCATAGATATCATCTAAGTGGAGAAATTATGCCAACATCTGATCATTGCAAATACTTAGGAATAACATTTACCAGAAACTTGAATTGGGAAAAACACATAGATTATTTGGTAGCAAAGGCATATAGGACATTACATCACGTCATGAGAAACTTAAAAGGTAGCAGTGAGAAAGCAAAGGAATTGGGGTACCTAACATTAGTTAGGCCGATATTAGACTATGCTACAACGGTGTGGGATCCTCATGAGAATTGTCGCATTGAAAATTTAGAAAACGTTCAAAGAAAAGCAGCTCGTTACGTTATGGGTAGATTTAAGAAAACAGATAGCGTGTCAGAAATGTTAAAGATTCTAGGATTGGAATCGCTGGAGAAGAGGAGGAAAATAAACAGGCTAGGCTGTATTTACCAGATAGTTGCAGGTAGTAAGGGATGGGAAAGTTTCAAAAGTTTATTAGAAACACCAAACCTTTTAGGAAGAAGTCATAATCACAAAATAAAACTTAGACCGCAAAGAACCAATATAGCTAAATACTCTTTCTTGAATAGAGGCATAGCAGAGTGGAACAAGTTACCTGGGGAGCTCTTTGAGTCCCTTCCTAAAAATCCAAAATCATTTAAGAAGAAATGTTCTGTATTGTTGTAGTGTGAACTTACTAGTATATGCTCAAATAATTGTGGAATTATGTAATCATATTTATATATAAAAAAAATTATAAGGTATTGGTAATTACAGTAATGTGATTTTTTTTCTTTTATTGGAATTATTAATTCATAGTATTATTTATGGATTGTATATTAATTTATTAATTGTATATTTTATATATTGAGATTAGCTGCCACCAGACTGCTGTCTAACTGCGGCGAAAATTGTAATAAATAAATAAATACGGGAGTTTTGAAGTTGAGTTCTTCATGAATACACATTCGTAAATTTAAATTAAGGGAATACCCCAAAGTAAAGTTAGAATAAAAATCTGCATAAAATAAAAATGCGAGAAATCGATAGACGATTGGTTACCTGTGGTATGTACTCGGTTTAGTGCAAGACATACTCCAATTGAATCATATGGCAGCGGCGCCTACTTCCGGGCAGATCACCAAATGATGATGAGGACAATATTGACGGCGTGCGGAATATTATCAAATATCCTTTCCGGTGAAACTAACACCCTGATATTTTCTGAGGAACGTACTCTTCCTAGCGCGACATACAGCTGGCAATGTGAAAACACGTCTCTTCTCAAATCAATTCCTACCTTTCTTAGTTTTGGATTTCAGTCCTCAATGAACATGTACGGTAAAAGTTTTCCGCGGCGATCGGCTGATTCCGTGGTATCTCTTTCGGGATCCCACAGCGATGAATGTTGCAGCGGCGACGACGACGATTTAATGTGCATTCGTAAAATTAAATTAAATAAATATGCTTAAGAATGTTAAGTTAGAATAAAAATCTAGGTAAATTTGCCGTTTGGCACCGTCAGCCATTATTTTTTTTCCCCCGCTAGATTGAGCCCGATTTCGATGATATTTTCAGGGATTATACATCAAAGATGGCGGCTTATAGTTATATTTAATGCAAGTTAGTACCTACTATAATGACTGAGATATCTCGATTTAAGTGACGGACGGACAGGAAAGGCCTCCGGAAACCATGTTTGAAGTCTTAGTTATGGCGTTTTGACGCCAGATGTAGCGGTGATCGTCGAGTTTCATGTCTCGGAAAAACCTAAAATTCGTAAATAATGTCTAGCATACGGGCGCACTGAGTAAACAGGGGTTTTGGGTGGGAAGGTACTAAGGTATGAAAATGTCGAAAAAAACACCAAATATTATCAAATGTAGCATGTAATACGCAGTATTTCAGATACCGGAAAGTGTGATTATGCCGAAAATCAGTGAGCAATTATAATTCGAAGAAGTTTATGTGAGGCTCCCGGATAGTCATGTGGACAGCGCGTTTGCCTTTGGTGAAAGCGGTCCCGGGTTCGAATCCCGGTGGGAGCCAATGTGCGAAATGACCTAAGCTGTCGAAGCACTTTTAGTAATACTACTACTAGTTTATGTGGGAATCATTTATGCAATGCAATCTTACGGGTCCATGGAGTGAAGCAGGGAAGCTAGGGGGGCATGTTAGGAAATAAATGCCAGTTTTTGTAATTTTACTGTAACAAAAGGCAATTTTTATGTAATTTTACTGTAAGAAAAGGCCAATTTTCTTCAATATAACGAAGGAAACCCTTACCACCTAACTCAACCCATCGGCGTCGCGCATATTTCACGATTTGTAGCGGAGATTGGGTGGAGGAGCTACGTAGTAATCGTTCATGTTATAATATATATGCAATATCTAAATTCAACGAATGGAACCCTACCTACCCAACTCAACCCATCGGCGCCGCGCATATTTCTCGATTTGTAGCGGAGATTGGGTGGAGGAGCTACGTAGTAGTCGTCACAATAAATATAAGGCATAATAAAAATCTTTGAAACCGAATAACCTTGCAAACCAACTGTAGCTTGGAATCCGGACGGGAGGGTGACTATCTTTTTCATAACACAAACCCACTTTTGCGACAAAAACAATAATTTTGCACAACAAAATTATGGAAGAAGGGCGACCGTTGAAATATTCGGAACGGGCAGAAGGATGCTCTATTTTAGAAAAAGTGTTTTTGTCCCAAATGTTGCTTTGTGGTAAGATAAAGATAGTAACCCTCACGTCCGGATCGCAAGCTACAGTTGGTTTGCAAGCTAAATTTGTTTCCAAGGTCTTCGAACAGATATATTAATATTTATCGTAAAACTTTCTTCGGCATACTTTTATTTCGAAAATATCTTCATTCAATGGAATTAGGGAACGTTATATATTCGTAAATGGTCAATACTTTCGAAATTTCAGAAAATATTACGGCTAAATTATACTTAATTTTATTTGAGGAAATATAATGATTTCGCTAAAGTTACTTTGCGTAAAGACAATGAAAGCAACCCTCTTCCCCCAACCATCAACCCCCCCCCTTCCGTCTACCTAATTTATCTGGATTATCGTATTTCGGTTTTTAAAAAACTGCGTTTCAGAAGCTAGATTTCCTAAAATTTACGAAATATTGGATGCATTTCTTCGAAAATCATTCATTTTATTACACCCACCCAACACCCCTTTTTGCTCAAGGAGCCCGTAACTGAGTAGGAAAATGGAAAATTGACATAAGAAACAATTCATTATTACACCCACCCAACACCCCTTTTTGCTCAAGGAGCCCGTAAATGAGTAGGAAAATGGGAAATTGGCATGAGAAATAATTCATTATTATACCCTTATACCCACCCAACACCCCTTTTTGCTCAAATAAGCCCGTAATCGAGTAGAAAATGAAAATTGGGCGTTTGTTAGAGTTGAAATAAGTTACTATCGCCCTAGCGGATTTCCTAGGAAACATCAAAAATTGCGGGAAAGTAGACGAAAAACATCAAAAATTTATCATTTTTGGATGGAATTTCCTTCAAAACCGCGTCGTTTAGGAATAAGTAATTATCATATTATTAAGCCGCACTCTTTTATCTTTAAAATGGTGTATGAATGGTTTATGTAACTCTAATAGTAACCGAGATATAGAATTTCTCCCTGACGGTGCCAAACGGCAAAATTACCAAAATCTACATAGGATAAAATAGCGGAAAATAAATAGACGATTACCTGTGTAGTATTCGGTATAGTGCAAGACATATTGCATTATAATCTTATATTCATTAAATGGCGTCTACCACGACAATGAGCTCCGTTTCTAATTAAGTAAACAAACAGACAATAGGCAACGTCATTATGTAAATAGTTTTAAAGAACGTAGAAAAAGAACTTTATTCTAAAGCCCGTTTGGAGAAGATGGGAAAATAATATTCATACAATGATACATGCAAAAATTGTTTATACTAACGAAGAATTATCCAGCGTAGAACAACGTAATCAGAAGGTCGTTCAAGAAAATCAGTTTATTTCATGTGAAGATTATTGTTTTTCATTTCGATGAAAGTTGAATTACGTAATATACTACGTATTAATTAAAGAAACGTAGAAAAAGAACTTATTATTTCTATTATTTCTAAATATTGCCGTTAAAACTATTAATTTGCATTAATATTCTGATAGTAATATTTTACGATTATGTAAATTTTAGTTGTACTCACTTTTACTCAGGCATAGGTAGACTTGATCCGGTATAATACGTCCTTCATCAGTAATTAAAGAGTATTTTTCATCCAAATTGCTTTCCAATCCCTCTTATATAGATTCAGTGTAGACTTTTCAATTTAATCCTCGAATAATCTCACTACTTACATGACTTTTCCGATTTTCTTCGTTGATAAATGGTCCCGTATTCTCTACATAAACTTATGTTATCACAGTATGTATTCACGATTAAATCCATTCCCGTGCGGATATTCGCTGCTCATTTCGAGGAAAGTTACATTTTTAAACATTCAGTAATAACATATATCGAAAGAAACATTAAAAATTTTTAAAATGCATCAAACCTTCATCATGGTGTATGAATTCAGTATTGTAAACAACTTTGTTTTCGATTCTAACAATGGTCGTTGTCATAGATTTAATTTTCGAAAGGAGGAGAAAAAAACGTAATAAATTGGCGTTCAAATTAAAATTTTGCAAATTTCGTGCCGGAATGTTAAAATCGGTAGCAAATAAAGTAAATTTCGATCTTTTAGACGTAATATAGACCAAGTCCAACTGCTTTACGATTACTTTTTCACATTTTAATAAACGAAAGAAATTTGCTCTGCATGGCTATTTTTCGTTATTCCCGTTTAAATACATTGAAAAATATAATCGTCTCTGGGCTCAAACCTATGTCAAAATCTGGAAATTTTCGATTTTTCCGCGGGTTGAGTGCGAATTATAAATCTCTCCTGAAAATTTCAGCCTTCTAGCTCGATTAGAAATAGCCAAACAGTTTGTTTGAATCAGTCAGGATTGCAGCTTTATATATAGTAAAGTAATAGGATACAAAAAGATAGCCTCCCAAAAAAATGCTAATGGTATTTTAGTTTTTATTTATATCGGTGAGTGATTGAGATGAACTGGAAAATACTTGAGGGTACATGGAGAAACAAGAAGATGAACAAAAACAATTCATTTTCTAAAAGCGAAACAAATTGACGAGAGAGATTGGAAGAAAATAAACAAGAGGTAAGAATGTATTTATTGTAACTTAGTACGATATTAATTGGAACTGAAAAAACCAAAACTTAATGGTACAAAACAAAACTCTCTTATCGTGCTAAGTGCGTAACAAATTGACGGTTAGGTTTCTTTTTTCAATGTTTTTGAAGCCTCTGTCAGAAGTTGAAGAAAGCGATGAAATGGAGATCACTAGAGAAGTTTAAAGAAGAATTTGCACTTGACAGAGGTGAATTTGGTTGTAAACATATCCTGAGTTACACAGCGTCCTTACCCCTTCAGGAACAAGGAAAATCACAGCATTTTCTGACTTCTACGCATTAGCATAAAGTTAATGAACGACTCCAAATAAAAAATTGAAGGCGTTAGAAAAGAATACGACCAATAATAGCGACCGCAGCTCAACACAGTAACCTTTTTCCTGCATCAGTACAAAGAAAACAAAGACGAGGAAAACGAAGGAAAAACTTTTTTTGAACATACTTTGGATCGATATACTTGATATGCGTATGAATCATGCCTTATCGATTGATTGAATCTCTTAATCAATGCGTAGCTTACATAAATTTGGCGTAGATGATGGACAAAATCTAAGAGGAAAGGTATTCGAGGAAAACTAGTTTTTCCTCACCTATGTTGCGCAATTGGTTGTCTATCGAGTTCTCTTACTCAACGACGACCTTCAAATAAATGCATCTGTCAACCAGAATTGAATCAAGTGTTTACATCAAAACGTCACATCTAAATGCAATTAAGTCGGCGCTCAGTGGCCGTGAAGAGCCACATGGAAGATGACAAGGAGAACTTTGCTTGGACAATAAATCTCTCACCTCATTAATGCGAATTCAATAATAAAAAATGAACAAGTACATAAATTATAAGAGCAGCTATTTGTTGATTTATGTACGATTTTCCAGCCATAGCAAGGATATATTTCTGAAGTCAATAAATAATGTATCCAGTAAGGATAATGAGCTAATATCAAAAGCTATTAATCTAGATCAATTCTGAAATATTCTTTCATGATAATAATGAGGAAGGATTTCCTTAAATACAGTCACCTAGTGCGAACGTAAATCAAGATTCATAATTTTCCATTCGCGCTTGTCTGATAGAGATAACGTTGAGATTTAAAATGCGTCTCACTATTCTTGGATTACTTCGAATGACGCAGTGCATATCTTCAATAAAATATTTGGTCTACAGAGAGTTAAAAAAGAGAATAACTAATATTCCCTAAATCAAATCCTACTCTTTTTCACTTAAAAAATAAAAATATAAAATTTTTCCGTTTATTACGAGCTTTGGAATTCCATTTTATGCAAAATATTTTGTTTTTTTTACGGTATAGAAAGGGTCATCGAAGAAGCTATGAGAAATTCTCAAATTTTAACTAAAGAAGGAAGTATTGGTCGAAAAAAATGTAGCAAGACATTTTATGGACATACCATCAAAAATCTCTTTTAAACCGTTAGAGAAGTAACATTCTTTAACTGTTGCCTCTGATGTATCAATTCTTCCCTTCACTGTGATATACTAAAACTTCCCTTTTGTTACTTACATAGTTCCGCCACCACTTCATCTACGTCAGTTGTTTTCTACAAATTTCGTACATTGATATCACTTTCGTATATTTATAAATCCTATATCCTCAAATGTGGTATATTACTACTTACGATTCCCAAAATGCAATACATAGTAAAAGAATAGTGATAATTTCGAAATAAGAAAAAAATAGACCAATTAAAAGACCGAGAGTGCTGATTGGATATAGAGAGAGTTTCCATAGCTACCGTGAGTCTCTTAAACACGTGTATTGATAGGTCCCCCACATCTCTTATAAAAAGATATAAATATCTTACCTGTGCCAATTGTGAGATCATTTGCCCTTGATAATCCAGTGCAGCCTCCGGTCTTCTGCAACATCGTCTCAGTTCTGAAAAGGAATAGAAGAATAGGCCAATGAGTAGGTTCAAAATGATATCCCAATTTCACAAAACTGATCACTAACAACTGAGTTAAACAAGCAAACGATGAAATATCAACATCAATTCATTGTTTTCCAAACTAACGACTGTTTTAGAAAAATATTGTGGCAAATTTGAGGAAAATTCACAATCAGCCATGTTGGCAAGTCTCAATTTAAGCAATTTTGAGGAAATAAATCATAAGTGATCCTAGATTAAATATCAAAATAATAGGAGAGAATCATACATTTTTTAGAACAAATTCAAAATGTCCCAGTATCAATGGCTATTCTTTGATTATAAGTGGCAATAAAGGGTTCTGAGTGCGTGTTTGAGGAAAGTCTATAGTTATTCAGGAAGACCAGGAAGTAATATTATTTACGGTAATAAAAGGAAAGTATCTGAGTGAATGACTCATTTCACAAACATACAAAAAATTCCTAAAATAAAGCTCCATAGAATTATAATAATATAAATAAACATACATATAAAAATATACAATTGAATTGATTGGAGTGGAACAAGTCCAACGTGACCGGGGATGAAACGAAATTCATATTTGAAACAATTTTTGTAGAATCTTAAAACATTTATGAATTTCGGAACAATTTATAAGTTGTATTTTTTCTGGAATTCTAACCTTAAGTTTTACCGTGAAAAGTACCTTTCGAAGCCAGAAAATCAAGGATTTTTTTACAACCAGTTTTTTAACGTACAAAAAGAAATACTTAACATTTCATTCAAAAATCCTAAAGGTTCCCTGCAAATTGAAAATAAGAATTTGAAGTATTTGGCGCTGAATTAAAAAAATAAGAATATGACAGTTTTGATCCTTCCCATACAACCAACGACTACATTGCTGAGGAAAGTTTGGTGGTTCGCGACTTAGTCATTCTGCTTCTAGGCAACCAATTTATGTTAAATAGATCTTAATCTACAATAAAATCTTATCGGCGTGTCGAAGGAGGGTCTAAACAATCAATTCAATGAGGTATTACTTTACTTCGTGGAGGGCCATTATTATAATGTTATTGAAATTTTTTCGACAGAATGATTAATCAAATACAACGTGTGTTTAACTCTTGACCCAGCATCATGAGGCTCTATAAACTCTGTTCTGATACTCCATCTTCCTCTCATTTCCTTGTAAATGAATTCCCATAATTATGATGAACTGTTGATGAAACTTGGCGTGGTGATGCTAGTTCACTTGCTAAAAATATAGTGTTAACATAACCACTCGGTGGAGATGTACTATCAATCTCAATATCAATCAATATCGCGCAATCAATATATTTTCTCAGCTAACAACCATTGCAGATTGCTCGCGAAAAGAATGAGAGGAAAAAACAATGTTTTTGTGTCTATTAATCACATTTTTCTCTTACTGTAGAATTAGCCTAAGTGGCAGGGAAGTAGTGCGATACTTAGTAAATACCTATGTTTTCTGTAAACGTTCTCACTCGGAATTCAACATTATCTATGTGATTTCGAATATACTTTCTTCGTAGGAAACCCAAATTAATTTGATGTTGTATTGGTAACTTTTTATTGTAGTAGCAGTATTTTCATGAGTGCAAAGACTTTAGTTTAGTTGGCACAATTGGGCCAGGACTCGAACCCAGGACAGCTTTCACCCAAGGAGAACCACGCTACCTACTTGGCTGTTCGGTGGCTATAGATGGTTATAGATTATGGAAGGATAATTGTGCAATTTGTTTGAATTACGTGATTATTATACACATTTCTTGTAGCATTAGATTAAAAAATACGATGATGAATTGATTCTGCCGTAGTTATCAACACATTTCGTCGATTACTCGTATGGACAGGTACTTCATGTTTATTAGACACGGCAGAGGTATTAAAATTGGTTTCTAATGTTAAATGCAATTTTAAAACGCTTTCTTCATTCTTACAGAGTGGATTTCAACAACGATAGAATAGACTTCGAATTGGTGCTCCCCTCTATCTCCACTGCAAGCAACTATTTGATGAAAGGAAAGATTCTCCTCCTGCCGATAACTGGGAGCGGGAAAAGCTATGGAAACTACAGTAAGTAAATATCCTTTAAATCGAGGCATTCATCCCTTTACAGAAACAACATAAGAAATTAATAAAGGCTGCAAAACAATCCTAAAATTTCAGTGAATAAAAATTTAGATAAAGAAAAACAAGATAAAGAAATCTTACATTATTTACCTGTCGTAATCGATCTTATAATACCAAGTAAAATTCCCGTCAAACTACAATTAATAAATTACTATTTTGATTACTGAAATTGATTCAAATAACTTCAGTGATGTTTTAGTTCGTAATTATTTCTCAATTCAGATGAATGTTCAGTAATTAACTTCTTTGAAAGAAAATCTATTGAAAATGTTATTCACAAAGCCGCATAAGGAAAACTTAATTACAGTAGAATCGATGAAATATTTAGGTGTGAACTTCTTAAATATCTTACGGGGTATCCTCATTTGTAACATTTGTGGAGAAGAACTATATAAATATGGCTTCTATAAGAGAACAGTCAGTAAGAGCATCATTAAAAACAACGAACGATGCTAATTTACACTTGTCAGCCCTTACCTTAAGTATGTTTCTATGGGACCCTCAATCTTGTATTCGTGAATTATAAAAGGTACAACGATAGGTAATAGTTTTGGTGAAGAATTGCTACTACAAATCAGTAAGAGTCACTCAGAAGCTTCCGAAAGTAGGATGGGAATCTTAAGAAGATAGTAGATTTAAACAAAGACGTATATTATTCAATAAATTCAGAAAAAATCGATCTTAGGAGAAATTATTCGGCCTCCATGATACAGGCCGTTCTGATGATGAGATACAAATAAGGAAAATAAATGCTAGAACAAGTCGCATCAAGAATTGAATTTTTCCACGAACGATACGAGATATTCTTTTCAAATCTCATCTTTGCGTCTTTCGTCTCAAGAAAAAGTACTACCCAAGCAACTGAATTTATTTACCTGCTCTAATGTTTCCCCATCCATCCAAATCGTAACTTAACTTTCTTTCCCTTAGTAAACTACATAAGCCCTTTGATTTATCGCGTAATGCATTTACTAAAGGACAAAGGGTAATTTTTAATCAGACGTCAGAATTGCTGCATTTCTTCTGTCGATTCTCAAGAAAAAAGAAAAGATGTCGTGAAACGAGCAATGATGCATATGCTGTACCATTCTGCCGTCGTTTTATTAGACACAAATTACATTCCCAAAGTTAAGATAGTAATGTTTTCATTTTTAGGTGACATCAACGCCTCCGCAACCGTGAAGAGTGATAGAGTGAAGCGAGATGGAAGGATGTATTATGTTGTTCGTGATTTCGACATCAATTTCAACGTAGGCCATGCTTCTATAAGGATGGACAACCTCTTTGGAGGAAATAAAGTTGCTGGTAAGAAGAAGTGGGCATTTTAACATTAGAAATTAGATTATAGATAATTAGAAATCATTACTTCTAAGACTTACTCAAGTTGAATTTGTTCTTGCGGGTTCCTATCTAACTCTAAGTCGAACTCTACAGACTTTTAGATTTACATTTCATTGCTAAGCTGTATTAAACTGTATCTAATGATGTTTCTATTACCTTTAATAAAGGTACTCAGCTGTTTGCTAACGAGGATCTTCATCCCTATTTCATGCAATATCTTATAGAGTGTTCAGAAGGAAGAGTACGCACTAAAAATTTCACCAAAACATTTGTCAAGTTAATTCCGAAAAATTTAAGAAAATCATAGGAGATCCTAACTTCAAATTGGTAAATTATCTTAACGAAAAATCATATTTCAATATAATTGCGTGACTAATTCTTAAGTTTGAGGAGCAAACAATATAGATAGAGAGACTATTTGTGTTCAGTATTACTTAAACTCTAGCAATGCATTGTAAACATGGAGTTTGCATATTCATTGGATATAACATACCAAAATTACCTTTTGACGAAGCAGATACATATCAACCCACTCATTTGACTTTTGATTCAATGGCATAATAGGTAGTAATCACTATCTTTTTTTACAGGTTTGTAATTACATATAATGGCGAGCCTCTACTATACCAAGCTTTCTTATTATTTCCCTTCGATTATAGCCTTCATAAAATTTTCTTTCTTGCTTGGCTTATTCGATAGCTTCAGAATTTCCTTATCTATTTATCTCCTATATATTCGTTTATTACTGCCATCAGTTTCTTGCTGTACCAGGATCTTTTCATTTTTCTCCCAATAATTCTAATAATTATTATAATATATTATAATATATTATTATTATTATTAAGGCATAAACTGCAGGTAGGATGTTAGCCTGACGGCAGTTCTTTTCTACTGACATATATTTGTTCAAATCATAAACATAACTTATATAAAATATATATTTGTTTATATGAACTTAATTCATTGCCATAACACATTATCCTTTGAATATGTTATACTCTTTAATCACTACAATATGGTTTTCTGCAATTTCAATGCAATGTTAGCTATATTATCGCCTGGTCCTATTTCAATGATTGTATTATACAACAGTTTACTACTTATTATTCTAAAGCTAAACATTTCCTTTAAAATTTTGCATTAATATGTTTTGAATATTTTCTTTCTTTGTTTACTTCTTCGATAGTTACCCATGTTACAATTTATTGTGACGTAAAATCTTATAACGCACACCTAATTTGACAAGTCTCCCCCAAGATTGCAGATGCCCTTTGTAGGTTAAAAAACGGTGAGCTTTAGGAGAAACATCGGGCAAATAATTTTCTCTTTCATTTATGACGGAGGACAACCAGAAAGAGAGGGCTTTATTCAGTGACTTTGAGTATGGAAAGTCCCATCTTTTTCCATTTTTAGTCGATACAAATTAAATAAACGCAAGGCGCAATAGCAATTGAATTAAACAATAAAATGAAAGGAAAATAAGTTCGTGAAAATAGGGAATTTACAACTTTTAACGCAGGAAATTTTAGAAATTTGTAATTTAGATATACTAAAGAAGTTATTATTAAGAGAATATTATTTAATTGTGTGTTAAACAAACGGGAAATTAATTAATCATCAAAGAAAAGAATGCATGTTAGACAATACGAAATATAACTATTTATGAATAATACAAGTAAATTATTGAGGTTATAGATGTAAAACGGTAATTAATTATTAAATTATATACATAAACTATATTTCAGGACATCTATGAAATATTTATAGAGTTGGCAAAATGTAAACCTTGTTAGTAATGAGCGTGACATGAGACTTTGTTCGTAAAAAGAAATTAAATTTCACAGCGATATTTGATCGCATAAATTAAAAAATAAACATGTTTTCCATGAATTTTAATTCTATTGCTTGCTATTTGTTTTATAGGCGACGCGATGAATGCATTCCTCAACGAAAATTGGCAGCCATTGTTCGGAGAGATGAAGCCCCTTCTGGAGAGGACCATCGCAAGCGTCTTCAAGGACGTATCCAACAAAATATTCGAGAGATTCCACGTGGATGACCTGTTCACGCCTTGAAGGATTCAGTGATAAACACAGGACCTTTGATCTTGGAGTTCGCACGTGGAAAGTGAAGAAATAAGCAAATGTTTGCCTTTGCAAATAAGCAAATTGCCCTCTATACCCCTGAAATTCTGTGATAATATTTCTTCAAAACTGGGAATGTAGTCGTGAATTAAGGAGAAGACTAAAAATACACAAAATTATTGCGTAAATAGAGTTACAAATACTGAAAAAGTAACAGAATTGTGCATGCATCCAAAACATTATATATGTGGTGAGAATCCCTTCATCCTTTTTTATTGGATGAAACTTGAAGATATTCTCATAATGGCTATGAAGGAATATCTAAGTAGAATAGTCCTGCTCAACCTATTACAATAAATAAATATTTGTTTAACAAGTGTAATAGGTACTTACGGTTCAACTTGGGGATGGTTTAAGAAAAATCACCCAATTTGCTAAACTAGAAAATAAGTTAGAAATTGGGATTGTAAAGAAGAAAAGAAATGTTTCCTGTCTACAATTATGCTTGTGTACTCATCTGGTATTTAATTTCATTATTTCGATTGGATCCGATACACTAATGTACCACATTACTATCAATATCACTGTCACAGTACTATCAATGAAATATGAAATATCTATTAGTTAGTTTTAAGAGCATTGAAGCCAAAGAACATGCAAGGTATCGGGTTACTAAAGTTTATAAAGAAAATATTATTGATGTATTATCATACCTTATTTAATTATGTTAATAATCACATAAATATCAATTAATGTGATTTTATTCTATATTAATTATGCTGGAAGTATCTCTGCTATTTGGTTAAAGATGAAAAATCGGAATAGATATTCAATATAGGCGACATTGAGTTAATGATAATTCGGTATACGGTTAGAAATACAATACGAAATAAGACAGTTGAACGTATTGATAAAAATCCATATTTTACATTAAAATATAAATTCTATTGATATATTACTATTGTTATGACAAGATAACACATACATGCCCCAGGTAGCGTAGATTACCACAAAAGGTTGATTTAGTGCTCTAAAGTCGAAATTGAAATACTCTGTTGACTGATTCAACCAGGAAATTGTAGTCATGAATGTTTCTTAAAAATAAAATTTCGTGGTTTAAAATTATTGTAATATTTTTTGTTTTGTTTTTATTTTCCATAATCAATAAAAATTTATTTTGGAAGAAAGAGTTTATATAATGTACACCCAGCCCTCTGAACACTGTCTCTCTATTAATTCGTTCTTGCAGGATCATAAATATTATTCCGGCAATCAAGGTAGCTCCTCTATATGTATTATTTCAAAATAACAATAATATTTTATTCAATTTTGATTCTTATTAAACCATCAACTCAAATTAAGGCTTTCCTAAAATTCATCTATCCTTCCTCAAGTTAATTATTTGCCAGTCATAACTATTTCTTGCGGAACCCTAAAAAGTCATATCGCCGAGCAGACAGAGTATCCGAGAAGTTTTCGCAGCGATTCATTTCAGTAAGATAAAAATAAATACTTTCGCTAAGAGAAATCGTTGGTTTACCACATTCATCTCTAAACGCGCAAGCGTGTTGAACATGCCGCAGATAAGCTATCTACGCAGCAATATTTTCTCCAATTCTTGCTTTTCCAATTCAATACCATATTCCGAAAAGATCTGTAGAGCGTTTTCATTGCTTTAAAATCTGAAGCATTTTTACGCATATTATGGCAGTGATGAAAATCCTGAAAATTCATTATTTGTCAGATTGCTATCATTTAGAAAAATGGTGAAACATTAAGGAAATCAACGAGGACTACTTGGAAGCTTCGAGTATTTATTAATTTCGCTTTCTGATTCTGTAGAACTTCTTTAGATCTTCGAACGTGTCATCCTTTCCGCACGACTTAGAGAATATTGCACGTACACTCACGTTACTCTTTCTCGTTTCTATGCGGAGACGAATGGATTCTAAGAGACATGGAAAAGGCATTAAACGTGCTTTCTTAAAGAAGAAACAAGTTAAAGGAACGGCTTTACGGTCTCCACAGTTGTTATCAGAGGAAATAAAAGTAAGGCTTGGAAAAAGGTAAAATATCGCCAAGAATTCTATCTCAAGAAATCTTCTTGTTGTTGGAAGATTCTCTCTGGTATATCAAGGTAAGAATAGCTGATAATTCCGAAACGTGATGAAGGAAACATTAAATTAATTGGTGTGCAGTAGAAGTAAATTACTGTAACGGAAAAAGGGAATTGGAAAACCAGAGGTGGTACTTTCCAATCGGTTTTGTTCGAAAATAAGTCTCTATAAGTCTAAACTGTGACGAGCTCCACTAAGTCAGCCAAACCAAATCAATTTTATCTTTCAAAATCCGTTCTGTAAGGTGGTTGATTGGGTTTGGTAGTTTCACACTTTTCTTTCTTTGTTTATCGATTTTTTGTTGCATTTTATACTAGAAATATTACTAGACCAATTTAATCTACCCAAATGAAATTTAGAAGCCATCGGGGATGGTAGGGTAGAGGCGCAAGACTCGAACAAGCAAGGAAAGCGAATTTACAAGGACTGAGAAAATATTAATAGCAGTGTAAGGGATAGACCCAAAGAACTATTGAAACAGCAAAGCAAATATTGGACAACCTTGAGTGATGGTGGAAATGTAAAATAAAACGGAGAAAAGAGAAAAATGAAGTTCAGCCCTGGCTACTTACTTACGGAGTTTTCTTACTAGTGATTGGAGATCTAAAGATAAGATTAGAGAAAGAATACCTCTAGTCATGAAATGCTTCGTGTAGCGAAGGGAACCTACGACTAGAGGTCTCGATAAAGTCACCAGGGAAATATTAGTAAAATCATTTGTGTGGAGAGTTATTGTATGTGTGCGATAGGTGGACCTTAAGAAAAGAGGAAGTCAAAAGTTTGGTGGCCTTCGAGATGTGGCGTAGAATGGAAAAAGTTTGTCTGGTTGGAAAACAAATACGGAGGTGTTAGATATAGTTGAGAAACAGAAGGTTTTAATCAAAGAAGTTAAGCGTCGACAGAGGAAGTGAGTGGGTCAAAGATTGAGAGGAGAGGGACTGCTAAAGCAATTAATCGAAGGGGAAAAGAAAGAGTGGAAGACAAAGGCAAAAGATCTGAGATGAAATATAGGATGGGGCAAGTTGCTGGAAAACGAAAGTAATGGCAGGGAATATTCAGTATGATGAAACTATCTAATAATAGAATACTTAAACTTGTTTTTATGTGCTAATTAATGTTGATAGCTAATAATTCATATCTCTGTTATTCACTCATAGTTAATTAGATTTGTAAAGTGTTCATATATTTTAAATTGTGATGTGGCGTTGCATTCTACGCTTGTGGATTCAAAGATACTTTTCTTCTTCCGTCGTTTGCTAGTTGGTGATCACTTAAACTACCATAAAACAAATAGGGATTCTGAAAAAAGGGGAGAGTGTTCAAAACTTTCTTTTACGCAACTTCCCAAGTACAGTGCATTTGCTTTTAACATTAGGCAGCTTAAAATTTCTCTGTAATACGTACATCCTAAAGCTTACAACGTAAAGGCATTATGAGAGCTTACGCACAACTCATGTATTTCGGGAAATTTTCGGTGTAATAAATAAAAGGCAGAAAATTAAAGCGACTAATTTGCGCGATTATAGGCCAATAATTCTCATATTGAAAGATTATCCAATCACGTTAATGAGCTAGAATATCAGCATAGAAGGAGATGACCATATTAATAGGATCAAGAATTAAAGGAAATGGTCATACCACAAATAGTAAATGAGTAATTTTGGACAAATGTTCAGCATATAAGTACTAAACAGAGGAGTGTTTAAAACCATGTGAGAAAGGTCTGTGATTACATTTTAATTAAGTATAGCATAGGAATACATTTGAAAACAATATAACAGACATAATATTAAAGTAAATATATAAGTACTGATAACCAGGGAGGTTCATACTTATCGTTCTCTGTTTCAGAATAGTTCAAACTTGCAAGAAGATGGGTCCACAGATTGGTATGATGCGAATGTTATTAATCACCTTTTTTTCTCTACAACTATCTTCCGGAGCAGCACTGTGGCTTTGTAAGTATATGAACGAGGTTCTTTTGTGATTATGTATGTACAATTGGAATTATCAATGTTTTCTGGTGAAAATAAAGTCACAAAATACTATGAAAATCCAAACAGATCGTTACATCAACGGATGCAATATATCCACACTTGCAATACACAAAATCTAGGCGAAACGCAACGCAAGTGCCTACTACATTAGAGGAATAAATACCTAGAAAATCTCTTTGTACATAAATGGGACATAAAAAGCTTGCGCTATCTCCTGATAAATTTATATGAATAACTTGTGTTAACTGTGAAAGTACTGGAGGAAAATTTGCGTGTTAAGATTATAATAATAATAATAATAATGAATTTATTCCATCTTCAGATAATACAAACAAAATAAAATAAAATTATACTGCATTGCGATGGAATTAGGTACCCCATAGGTAAAACCTGTTTTGGGGTTACCATCAAACTAAAGTAAACGGATTGCTGGTGCTAATACATACAAAAAACATAAAACTTGTGCCTAGAGAATTCCTTTATTTGTAATAAATATTATTGAGAGAGAATAAAGATACCTTGACTACACGAAAAAAGATCTAAAATGTAAATTTAATCTATTTTCATTAATAGTTTTTAACAAAACAAAAATACATAAATATTGTAAATTTTCATCATTATTCGACTAAAACAGCCTCCACGGTCAATACATGCAGTTATGATTCCGCGAAAAAAGAGATAATTTGGTTGACTGTACGGTAATTCTGATCCTGGACTTCAGACGATGAGTCTGTGAGGTATTTGTCTGAGGGCGAACACCAAATGGGGCGGTCTAATGCGGTATGTATAAAAAATTGCACCATCTATCTCAAAGTTTTAAATCTCCCTTAAATATTAGACACGGAGATAAACTACATCGAATAATTAAAAAGGTATAACAAAATAGGCTCGATTCTTAACAGAGTAATAAGGCAGTCTTTCTCTAGCATGTTCCTAAACGAAAGGAAGTCATCGACGTTTCGTATCGATGTAATATTGTAATTTGTGTAATAACTGATTTTAGCATTAACTAATTAAAAATCGAATTAAGCCACTCTGTTCTTCTTTGGAACGTATTTAAGGCTACTGAATGTTTTTTGTCTGCCACCGTCAATTTTAGGTAACAACTGGTAAAAAGCAAGGCAATATATTATAAATTTAGGAACACACTACATCTCCAAGAAATAGTGAATCAAACCTATTTTTTAAAATTTTCATATGAACTTTACTTTTTAATACATCCTCGTAGGCTAGACATGTCATTCAATATCATTGAATTTATAATTAAGCCGCTTACATGTTGGTGTTACACAATACTTAATATTGATTATGTTATGCAAGTTGAAATACCCGTTCATAGTCAAACAGAAAATGAAAATGAATAAAAACCAGAGCAACAGTGTTTATCGGAAATCTTGTTTAATATGAGCAGATTGGTGGGAAATACCAGGATATCCATGTGTAGATATGAGTATATAAAAGATTTATTCTTCATTTCCATTTATAATTAATCAATATTTAATGTTTATATTTACTAAACTTATTCCTTCTTCGATATAAACTTATCAAAATGCTTTTAATATCTTACAGTTGAAGATTTGAAAGATTCAGAGATGAGTGTTCCCATCAATGTGCTAAAGCGAGTTCAAAGTGTAACAGGGGATATCCTGAGGAAGGCAATGACAGGTAATTGTCAGCTTAATCAATTGTAAACTATTAATCTTTTATGTAGACTTATATGCATTCTTATTTACTTTACCCAACCGTTCATAATTGTTCACATTATATTTGACAACTGTGAGTTGAAGTTTTCAGAAGTGCATACATAATTTTAGGATAAACCATAGTAACAATAGAACCGTTTTAAACCACGAAAACTAACCATGCCCAAAGTAAGACAGAGTTTTTAACCAATCGACTTCGTACGCTATTCGTTCACGTACGAACGGTATACGATACCATTTGTATGCCCTAAACGTCCTTCTTAACGCCAGTATCTTTACTTCTTTGGAAATATAGTAAAGAGAACTATTATGCATGGTATTATAGCAAAATTAAGGGTGTATATAGATATTGAAGAGAATGGCCGAATTTTTACGTCTAAAAAGTTGAAGTGGGAATATCTGCATCGTATTTTATTTACGATGGGCACGACACTGGATAGATAATCATAATATTGTAAGGAAAGAAATTGTAATACGGGTGCTAATGAATTGAATAAAAGCTAATATTTATTGATAAATAATTACACTCTTTCAGTTAAGCCTGGATCGATGATGGAACATCTGTTCAATCTTACCTCCTCAAACCTCACCGGCCAAAATTCCACAGCAAAATTAATTCACAAAAACATTAGTTTCCTCCCCGACATTCCATTGGTGGTGGAGACACCCAAGTAAGTCAACCTTTAGTTTTATTCTAGAATTAAATAACTGCATTTAATCTTATACGTATGGGATCGTGCTTTACAGTCCAGCGTATGCATATGAGGTCCCGACCATATTCCCAGATGGAATTTATAAAACCACAATAGTCCGAAATATAAAGTTCCTCGGTGAAATTGGTTTCCAGGAAAGGCCATTAAAATTAATTTTAAATCACATTCTTATGAATCAGATAATGAATTTATTGTGATATCACAAACAGTAGATTTTTTCATTAATCAACACTGGCAATATTTGTTGGAATTTATTCATATATGACTCAATAAAAGCAAAATTTGACTACCTGCGCAGAGAGTAAATTCGAAAATCTGGACCAGTTTCGAGAGTTCCATTTAATCTTTAGGCCCGAGGTTGAGCCCGCTACACTGGTCTGTTTTTTAAATACATTTCCCAAGGACATTGTCGAATTATTCTTTTTCCATCGAATTAGTATAACTATTACATACTGTCGGTGCTGCTCTTGACCAGATACCAAAACCTAATCCAAAGTTTTACAGAAAACTCGCGACAATCTTGTATTATATTCTTAAAAGAATGGCTGTGAGGGTGTTCATTTATATAAAAACCTTTTAATTTAAATGCGGATGTATATTATTGAGTATAAATTGAAGGAGCAACTATCCAATCTAGCAAGACTAGAAGGGGAAAGAAGTAAAGTGAGACTTAAATCTACTCTTAAAAGAGAAACGCTATAGTGAGCTTAATGATGATTGATAAATGACTTGAATTTGCGATTCTCTATAAATTATTACTGAGGTAAGCTACACGTACTGCGTGCCACAAAAGGCAAAAACTATACCTGTTTGACTGAAAGGGGAATTCAACGCACGTTCTATGAAACTAATTCATAAAAACGTTGAGGATAATTTGTCGAAATATCAAATAAAAATAATTTCAGAAATAGTGCTGAATATTACCTTATATTTTAAATGGATAGTGGGTGTTACTCCATGAAGTGATCCGTGAAAAAATTCTATCTTCTCTATCATCTCTTCTACCCTCACAAAAATGGTTCATACTCCTTGCAAACAATATATTTCGTCGTCTTCTATTATTATCTTTACAATTTACAGGTTCGATATAGCAAATGGTACACTTGAAATGGTGATGAAGTTGCCTGAGGTAGTGACCAAAGCCATGTGTGAGGTGACTACGCAGGGTGAAACAGTATCGGGACCATGTACAGGAAACTACAGTAAGAAATTTATGAGAAATAAAGATGAAAGTGTCCATTTACCCTAAAGAGAGCTCATTCTACTTATTCATTAAAGAACATCTATAGTCTATATCTTCTATAATCATTAAATAATCTAAGAGAGACACGATTTTGTATACAAACACCTTTACTGCTTTTGAACTGCGGAATATAGTTCCTAGTGTTTCATTACCTTATCCAATAAAATAATGCTCACTGAATTTCTAAATATACAGAGGAATCAGACCATATAGTTATCTTGATAAAAAGCCCTCAAGGTGTGTTAAATTTGAAGAATATTAGCTCGGAAAATGCGGATGGCTTTTAATACAGTATTTAATTTTCGATACGAAAATACACCTTTCAAAACCAGAATTTGCTTCAAAAGCTTGGATGAGTTTCCCAATTGTATAACATAAAATCAATAAGTCTAGGCGTTAATTCGTGGAAGGCCATCACAGAAGGGAATAAGAAAAACTTTGTAAACTTCCAAAAGTTATGTACAGCAATATATAACTTGTGGAAGTTTACAAAGCTTTTCTTATTCTCTTCTTCGTAATTGTACATAACTTCGTCATAGAAAGTAAATATCATTCATCTCCAACTTATACGTAAGGTCAGGGTGAAATGAATCGTAATGATCATGAATAATCTGGTTAAAACTGACAGCTGAGTCATGAACACGAAAATATCCTGAATCAGAGTAATTGAACGGGATTATTTTTTAAAGAACAATCGTTTACGTTCCCATCACAATGAATATATATCTGAAACTGAGAACTAAATGCGTTTAAAATGGTTTTCATCGTAATTATGAGAGAAATCTTACATCATACAAATTTAAGAACGAGCGAGCAAGTAATTTTGTATCATGTTTCAGGTAACATAATATTGGATTTGTGCCTCATTTGGGCAAAACCCCTTACAGGAGGGCACTTCAAAGTGGAGGAAGTACGGACGATGTTCGATATCGAGAACTGCAAACTAGACATGGATGAACCACAGTCTGAGACTCTGTCCGCAGGTATGATCAAATGAAAATCTTACTTATTCAAGATCCACAAAAATTGAAAATGATTATTTCGAGGATTGTTTTGAAGTAGGGTTTTCCTTTCCTGATTCCCCTCTCAAATTATGGAAAATCCGGAAATATAGCTGTATGATGTAATGACGCTTAAAACTGATGTAAGTCTATTCTTTCTTTTTTAGATGAACCGATTAAAATAGTCAACGATCAATGGCCGGCTCTGTTGGCAGAGATGCGGGATCGGATTGCAGTGACAATTGCAAAGAAAATCAAAAGAATAATGAACGTATTTCTCACCCCCATTACCCTTCCAAAAATACGCATGTTCTCTTTCTAAATGAACTGGCTCAAGGATTAAGCACATGGCCCATGGGATTGCAGGGAATGGTCCCTTGGCGTCAAAAACATATACCTTACAGATAATAACCTCACTTAAGTTAGTTTTGATCGAAATACAAGATTTACCTTACACAGAGTGCGTTTTTTTCCCTCATTATAGCCGTAAAGACCTACTGGGAACCCTGAAAAAACTTGTATTATGTGGGAAGGGAAGGATAAATTTGTGAATATTTACATTTTTGTAATTAAAAAATGTAGATGGGATTTATAATAATATGTGTAATATATGTAATTTGTGTTACCGCCGGACGATGAGTCCACTTGTAGCATTTATAATAATAATAATTACTTCCTCAAGTTCAGCATAATTTGAAGTGTATCAAACACCAAGGAAGTGGCCGTGGATGAATGTGGATGAATTTCGAATTGATTCTTTTAATATGAAAGACTGACTTAAGTTGCTTCAGTATCGAAAGCAAAAATCTACATCGAGAATTTGATTCTATCCATTTACTTCAGACGGTAAGACTTTATAATAATTAAATCGAAACGATATGTAAAAACATTCAGTGTAATGTGAATCTCTATAAATATATGTAAATATGAGGCAATATGTATTTGATTTTTTTGCGAAACCTACCCAAGATACCTACCCAAGTACTTCAATCAATGTCACACCGCTGCACCAAAATTTCGTTAAAAGCAACCGATTTCCACGATCTAACTTGATTATAAAACAACGAACGCCATCTCCGAAAACCATTGACAAAACGTAACAAGAATGTAATCGCTGAAACAGGCAGTTATTTCTGATAATTCTTCCTGAAGTCTGTCAAAGAAGCAGATAGGGCAGATTTTTCTCAATAGTTAGGATGTAAAATGGTTAAAGATAATTTCGTAAACGAAATTGGTCTGCTGAAAATCAGTACATGACCATCCAAGCAATAATGCCTTCTTGAAATCCCGGTTTTCTCCCATAAAACCACTGAGACAGCTTCCATAACGTCCCATTAGACATTAGACACAGTAGAATCGGTAAAGTATCTTGGAGTAACTCTCACGAATAATCTATCATGGAGTGCCCACATCCGTAATATATGTGGAAAAGCACTTAAGAAACGGCTTCGTTAAAAGAATAGTCGGTAGGAGCGAAGAAAAAGTTCGCGAGCGATGTTACTTAGCGTTAGTTAGTCCTCACCTTGAGTATGCATGTAGTGTATGGGACCCCGCCGAGAAATGCCATATTCGGGAATTAGAAAACGTACAACAAAAGGCGATACGATTTGTAAAGATTTGCTACGATAAAACAGCGAGTATCACTCAGATGTTACAGAACGCGGGATGGGAATCATTAGAAGATAGAAGAAAAATTCAAAGGATAAATTCATTAAATAAGTTCAGAGAAATTACGTTCTCAGATGATGTAACCGATATAATGCTACCCCCCTGTTATATGGGCCGTTTTGATACTGACAGAAAGATTAGGGAAATAGATGCTAGAACGAATCGTTTCAAAAATTCATTTTTTCTGCGAAGTATACGCGAAAGCAACTGTTTAGGAAAATAGAGTCCAGGTGCTTGCACCCCCTGCCACATGCCGAAAGGCGGCTTGCAGGGTTCTTACATAGACATAGACACATTCCAACTTAGGAAAAAATGCTGATATTTGTCAAAATATGAAATACAAGAGTAAAAAATAATTGAAATCATGTTCTTAGAATTTGAAGTAATTATTTGAGGCAGTCGTTTTGAGATAAATACGTGATATTTACAAATAACCATCCCGTGACAGTGCCAACATTAGTAAAAAAGGCTCTCAATCACTCGTATGCATTTGGCAAATATTTTCAATTCTTAAGAGATGGTCATTTTCTAAAGAGATACGGATGGAAACAGAATACAAAGCGAAACAAACTGAAGATTCCTCAATAAATAAGCAAGTTCAGAAACATACACATACAGGAGAAGTAAATAGAGGAAACGGGTAGAATGGATATACTTGAAAAGTCAAGTATAATTGCGAATATCTGAAGGTTAAGTGAACCTTCTAGTAAAAAAGTTAACGGCTTAAAAAATATAAAAATTGTATGCATGCACAAAGTAATATCCGCTAAAACGTTTTTATTTTAATACCAGTTTTGACATATATAGCTGTCATCTTCAGGTAAGGAATAAATGCCGTGATAGTATTTAAGTATTATCGCAAAAATATTTTAGAAGACAACACTAATTTCAGCGATTGACTGAATCTAAATTGAATACATTACCATAAAGTTTCCATATCGGTGCGTATGAACAGGAAATTAAATGTCCTGAAATTTAATGTAACCAATGCACCTTGAAACAATAAATTCCTCATTCATGGACTCAGACTAGCTTTATTAATCTCTGTTCTAAGCTGTCTTAAAAAAATAAGCTTCACCATGAAGGTAATGTTACGTCATATAGTAAACATTTAAAATATTTGAGTTAAGTTTTCTCAATTCTTAATATTTTCCAGTATTGAATGCCAACAAAAACCAATGATTCTATCTTAGACGGCTCAGAAGGTACTGCTAAATTCACTATGGAATCGATTTCCAAAAAATATATTAGTTACTAAACTCATGTCTACCACTCTGCCGGAATAATATTACAATCTTTCTTAAAACCGTACAGAATCTGAGTAACTTTTATTAATAATGGACAATGAGACAACCGATCATTGGCTTTCAGTATGGGAACGGTTTAAATCTTCAACATGGAGTGTTCCATAACATGATTCTGATACATGACAGCAGTTCGAAAGAGAAGATTAGAAGCAAAGCAAGGAAAGAGTGCTACAGAAGAAAGCGGACCGATGAAATAATAATGAAGAAAGATCGAATGTAGATATGTCAGCGAAAAAGAACGGTGGAAAAGAAGATCATGATCACAAAACAATACATGAGTGTCTCCTAAAATTAATATTGAAGAGAAAGGTGAGAAGAAGTTTGAAGGAGCAGCTAAGATTGATTTAAGAAATTAAGATGGAATCAAGTTGTTGGCAGGCGATGGGTTGGGATGAAAACCCAAAAACCTGATTGTTAACTCTTGATGATAAATATTCATGGGTTTTAAAATGCTGCTAATTCACTCAATCACAGCCATTCATCTCAAAAACATTAAGACATATATGGATGCTAACCTAATGCGTAGATTCATGGCATTTTTTAAGATTAGTTAAAGTGGAAGTTATGAATATATGACAACAAAGATCACAGGAAGATTATTTAAGAAAGGATTTAGGAGCTAAGTAGTTAGTAAGGAAGTTAGATTCAAGTATCTCTGACCAAATGGAGCCAGGATATATTGTGGATGGCTAAACGATCGAAAGATTAGTGCGTTAGTATGCGAAAGGAAAGTGGATTGTAAGATGACAGAAGTCCGTTTACAAAGATCCAGGAAAGGAAGTATAATTAGTTGAAATGAGTATGTTGCGTTGGATGTGTGCAGGAACACAAAAAGGTAAGATACGATATGAGTGCATTAGAGAAACAGTAAAAATGGGATCTATGAGCAAGAAGATATGCACATAAATACAAACAATAGCGGAGACTAAGGTGATATGAGCATGTACAGAGAAGGGCAGAGACCAATGTTGGTAAGAAAATTAAGAAATTGGGTGTTAGTGAGGAGAAGAAAAACATCAAAGATAGAAGAAGTGGCAGAAGACCTAAGAAATAAAGGACTTAGAAAATAAGAGGCTGGAGACAGAGATCTATGGAAGAGAAGAATAAAAAATGGAAACGTGGACCTCCACTAACGGAGAATGAGGTGGAGAGAAAGAAGACTGTAGAACGTGAAACATGTCAAAAATAAATAAGATCAATTGTCTTCGAAGCAGAGTTTTCTCTATTTCTTGTGTGCTTCCATGGAGAATACTACTGCCGTTTCCAACAAAATAATCAGAGGCGTTGAGTTCTCTCGCAATTGAATTTAAAACAATTTCCCGTCTGACTAAAATAATGCAAAAACCTCGGCGTTCAAATTTCCTTTTCAACAAAAGCTATTAGATATTTAGCAATATTAAGGTACCTCCTTAAAGTTATTAATCTCTCTTGGACGTTATCTCGTGTGTACTAACGTCGACCCTAATTTTCAAAACGTCATTTGCATGTCTCAGAGAATATTTCGCACTCATGTTCATCTCACTTGACATTTTATGGAACCGAGCGAATGGAGATAGTGAATTTTGTGAACCACGAAAGAAACCTAAAACTTGCCTTTTCAACGGAAAGAAAAGATAAAAAGTTTCCGCCGGCATCTCGTGGTATCCAAGAGGGTAAAAATATGAATTTGGTAAACTTGAACAGTGCTAAGGATTCGCACTGAGAACTTCCACTGTCTTGGAAGCTTTCTTTTGTATAACACGATTAGCAAGTAATAATATACTGACTTATTTCAAAATTAACGGATTCAGGCGTTATCTGATGGAAGTTTTTCATGGTGCCATAAAAATTAAAGTCACTTTTTAACTTCTACGAATACTTTTTTAATAATTACGACCCAGGTTTCGCTGCGATGCATTATCACCTGATGATGTAACACCACAAATAAAATCTGGGTCGTAGTTTTAAACAAAGTGTATATGGAAGTTACAAATTGATGACTTTATTCTGTAGTGCCATGACTTAATTTAACCTCAGTGCATTAAATAGTTTGAAATCATTTTAAAATTTATTAGAATAGATATATAATTACATGGAAATATGAAGTAAATACAGCAGCTGAGTGAGCCATCATTAATTAATATTATTTGCTTCAGGGGGCTTAAAAATACAAAATGGGCTATTCGAATGTTATGATGGGAATGCTGCTCATTATGGTCATTTCTCTTCAATCGATCTCCGGGAAACTACGTCAAGATCTAAGAGGTACGTGATGGTTGCTACGTTGGTATTAATAATCGAAGTATATCTCAATATCAACTCAAAAATTATCCACACCAGCGGTCCACCCAACCTTGGACATCTTGATATTTCGATGCAAACAACTTTGAGGCCTTGATAGAGAAAGATGATAAATAGTTTGAGAAGGATATAAATAGCTTATTGATTCATTCTAATCTCTTCCTGTGAGTGATGTACCGATATGTTCCTCAACGGCCTCGCGGTGCAAGCAAGAAGCAATTCTGGTGCGCTTAGCATGGCAATGTTTTGGTAAGGATTGCACTAATCATGGTATTATCAATTTATTTCTTTCTCTTTTGGATTTGGACTTGCAAACTGATACTTTCCCATTTCTTTAATGATTAATAACGTTATGAATGATTCAGGGATTAAAAATCTCCAATAGCCGTCTTTGTCGGCGTCCCTCACCTCCTTCACCGGTATTCAAAACAACAGGAAGGGTCGGATTACCGAGTTTGTCTTCGAATACCGGTGAAGGAGGTGAGGAACGTCAACAAAGACGGCTATTGTAGAATTTAAACCTCTAATTCATTAACAGCTGAATATTTCTTCTCCTTGCATTGTGAAGGGTACTATTAAGAAGTAGTTTTCATGGGTTGATTCATTCACTAAAAGCATAATCTTGTCATTAGCCACGATTCATATATTTCTAACAATCTGAATAACTTTGTCCCATTCTATATCACAAATTAATATTTATTAATATGTTATTCTGTACTTTCAGCTAATTCCGATAAATTTTTGATTCCTTTGATGATTCAACCCATAGTTCCAGCGATATCCAAATAATCTTTTCGGAATCTTCGATGACTAAACATTCTTGTTGTCAGCGATTACCCATTCCAATTGTTGAACTACGAGTAGGTTAAATTTACAATTTTAGTCAATTTATTCCCTTAAGAATTTAACACGTCTTTACACAATAAGGAGAATACAAGCATTGGTGGTACACCAATGGTTTTGAACAAGCAAAATCGCAGTTAAAGAGAGTCGTAGGGAACTAGGGGTGAATAAATTGATATATTTTTATTGTATAGTTTAAATTTTTGAAGATGGAAGATTATATTTATTTATTAGGACGAACATAGGAAACAAGGTTCGAAATAATGGGTACAAGATTCGCTAGATTTATGTCTGACCATTTAATTTATACTTAAAATAGATTTTAACTGTTCTTCATTTTAACTCTAGAAAACCATATTTTAATCGATAGTTAAAGGCTCCATTAGTACGTAAAATGACGATTGCCAAATTATAAGTAAGTAGCAGACTGAACGAAAAAATTAACTTCTAATCTTACACTTATCTCAAATTATAATACAATTCATGTCACTAAATCGCAGTTTCGCTTAACCTCCAGATTAATAGATATGCTGATTTGATATTATAATACCGAGCCTCAATTTGGTACTTACTTAAAGTTCTTGCTACCATACCATATGCTACCATCGTTCCAACTACCAGTGAAGGTTCAACTATCGATTATTATAAGGTTTGTCTTAATAAAAGTGATGATTATAACAAATATAATAATAATAATAAATCGTCTTTATTTGGGCGAGATTGAGACTTGAAAGTCTCTTCTTCCATCCAACCCATCGTCATTAATTATAAAATAAGAAGTAGAAATAATTAGAAGAATTGTGGATGTAAAAAACTTAAGAGATTATTAGGAAAAAAACATCCACTGCAGGAAAACACCCACAAGGAAGGGGGGGTGTGAAAAACGTGCGCAAACCTACCGATAGTAATAGCTAAAAGATTAGAAAAGAGAAAAACATTAAAAAATAAAGAGTGACTTCAAGAAAGATCGCAAATTTTAATGCTTCTAAGGTATTCAATTCTCTACAGCAGTGGTTCTTATCCGAGGGTGCATGCACCACTGCATTAATTTGTTATGCAATAAATAAATTATCTCGCAATAAATTTCTTGTCCTAAATAAAAAATAGAAATTTTTTTCAAGGAGATGCGATATCTTATTATCACATTTAAGCGGGTGCATACTATTGAAAAAGTAAAGGAATATTTCTCTCTAAGTACATCTTCAGAGGGAGTGATAGAACATAGAATAGTCACTGTTCTGTCAGCACCAGGTTCGACAAGCTCAACGAAGATTTTGAGGAAATTTATCACAAACTAATGTTGTCTCTCTCGCCTAATCTAGCAATTTAAAGTCCTGAGAGAAGAAACTCTATCAATTAAAAGACTTCTTTGGACTCTTTTATCCTTTTTGTCTCTGATAATCTTCGCTCACCTCAATAACTCTCCCTTTTTTCCACAACGAAAATCCTAAGGAACAAGGCATTAATGATTTAATTTTCTATTTACAACATTGATTTAGATAAAGGACAATGTCAGCTAAACTGGCCTCGATGAATACGACTGGAATTTGCAGTCTGAATGGAACCTTTAATGGCGAACCTGTAATGTCATCCGAGAACTGCACAGGAAACTTCATTGAGAAAATCATTAGAAATTAGAATCAAGTCTAGTCTAGCTCTTGCTATCGGGGGAGCCTTTCTGGATCTGATAATTTTATTCTCATAATTCAAAAATGAATCTGAGCTTCAGAACGGTTATTGCAATTGAAACAGTATGCAGTGAAATTCCGATCTCGTTTCTAATCTTTCCTCGCCTCATGTTTTGAAGTCCCAACTACACGTTTGAGTTGTTCAATTATCAATCTTAAGATTTCCCTTGGCCCGATAAAAACGTCGTAAAGGGATATCACTGTAATTCACTTTATAAATCCTTTCGAAGCTTCTCAAATGTTATAGATTTAGTATAGTAATTATTATAGATTTAAATTTAATAAGAGAAATTCTAAGGAGTCTAGTAATCTAAGGAGGAGAGAATCTGCCTTACTTTCGACAAATTTGATTATTTACTTTGATGCAAATGTATTTAATTTATGATAACAAACGATAGGTATATTTATCTCTATAATTATTGCCACATTTAACTATAAGTTAAAATTTCTTTATAGCTTGCGCTCACTCGCAAGAGTTCAGAGTGATTAAATAAGACCGTATAAAAATAATCGAATTATAATAAAATAGACACTAAAAACATACTATCACTTACCCTCTCGTATTAAATATTTGTAAACCATAAAATAAAAATATATGCGAATGAGGAGATATAAGATGATCTTTCCGTTTATTTCGATTACATTAAAACAAACTACATTGTATTTTGTTTACATATACTTCCATGACAATCGGGAAATGTACTACTGAAACAAATGAGAGGAACAACCGCGACGACTAATGATCTCTCTCATATTTAAGGTGCCATCAAAGTGACAGTGACCTGCGCAATGAAAGTTGTGAAAAGGCAACAATCAAATTATTTACAACTATCGGATGCAACAGTGGGCCTTAACATAGGCAACTTTACTTTGACCTCGGAGGGACAACAGGAAGGATCTTTGCCCATGGGTATGTGAATACCAATTGAGTAATAGATAATTATTTGATTAACAATAAAGTAATAAGCAACGCAACCAACAAATCCGACCTGAAAAAATAAAATTGATATGCAAATGCAGATTTTATAATGTTTCAATGAATAACGAAGGCGTGAAAGAAATGAAACCAACTTTTACCAATCACAAGAAAAAAAGAGTTCGAGTCTCGAACCAGTTAGACATTTTTCATCCGCGTTTTCCATTGGTAATTTTCTTAAGTGAAGCCCCAAAGTTTTCTTTCTCGCTTTATAAACTCTGTTCCCATTATAATATTCAAGGTGGGACGTACTTGTTCACACTTTGATTGATAAACATTTTCTCTAAAAACAGTTAATCGAGTTCATTTTGAGATCTTAAGTGCGCCAGAGAGATGAACATTCAAAATTGAAAATGGAATTGGCCCGAAAAACCTATTTTTCTTTATAATCCACAAATGGCTCCAAAATTGAAAAGTCATTTTAATTCTTCTATCTAACAGACAAAATAATGTAAGATAATTCTGCTGGCCTAGATCATAGGTTCTATAACTTCTTTTCTCGTGGGTCTCTTTCAATTTTCCATGGACTGTCTATTATTGAAATTTTCTGTAAAAAGGCATATTTGGTTTCTATTTGATTATATTATCTTTTAAAATGGAAATTTTGGCTTCCAAAAACTTTGAAATAACATAAAAAATTGAAATAAATTTTGGAACCCCGTTTTTCTTCTCCCTGGCATGGACTCCTGGGGGTCTTTACAGACCAATTTGGGAACTCGCGTTATAAACAAATGATTACTGATTCTGTTGAATCATATATATATTTTATGATTATTGTTCATTTTTCTAGACCATGTAATCAGAAGATTTAACGAATAATGGGCATACATGTTTGGAATAACACGGGCTTTGACCCAGAAGGCCATGGCGCATCTCTGATCGCGCAAATGAACCTGATTCTCGCAGCAGCACCTTTTAAGCCCCTTTGAGAGAAGCCCAGGGATTGATTTCTTTCTCCATAGAAAAATATAAAGGTCATGAGTGAAATTTTTAATACTAAGAAATTAGTGTGTTATGGCAAATGTAGGTATCTATTGTGATGATACATATATTGCGATTTAAGCGGAATTAATACTCGTAGAATCAAGCAAAGCATATCGGGTATTAATAATTGCAAACGTATCAGTACTAACTACAAGTAATAGGATTATTTCTAAGCAGAATCTTTTTTAATGAAAAAGTAGCAAATGTCTCTCTATTGTAAGAATAAATAAAATGCATAAATTGGGCATCAAAACTCGAATTCGAGTTCCTATAGTTTGTCTATGGTTTGTTCGTATTTCATTTGAAGTTTAAATGACGAATATTCAGCAAAATATTACCTAACAGACAAAAATTACGTCATTGATGTTGTAAATGTCTCAGTAAAAGTGTAAAAACAGCGTTAAAATGTATAATATTACCAGTAAATGAATACAGTTTCACATCTGATCTTGTAAAGGCATGCACAAAAGATAAAGAGTGGACTCAACCACACCCTTTATTCCAATTACTACACTGCTCCTCTACGTGTATTTAATATATTTTCAATGTTTTTTCGCTGAAACGCTCAACACTTCCACAAAATTCCAACAAGTACACACAGTACACTCCTGTTTATCCGAATCGCGTTTATCCGAAATCCGCTTTATCCGAACAAACTTTTCCGAACAAATTTTTCAGTCAAAAACATGCAGGCTTATTCACAACCATATCAATAGCATTCTACGTACGCACCTTTTCGATCATATTTCGCGGTATTGATGCAATTCGGGGTGTTTCACGCTGGACTTCGGTTTATTCGAAATTTTCGTTATCCGAAACGGCCTCCGTCCCGATCATTGCGGATAAACGGGAGTTTACTGTACATCAGATCCACGTGCTTCTTGTACTGCGCCTTGCCATCCATAATTAACTATCCCAAAGACGAAAATCTTGCCATACTAGTAGATTAATAACCAGATATTTCATTGCCACACCAACAAGTTGAATAATCAAAGAGTAATCTAAAATCTACTTCATACTTTTACTAATCTGCCATAGCAGGTGTATTCATTCTCTAGGGAGAGTGCACATTAACTAGGTATTGCCTCAGTGGAGAGAGTTGGTTTATGGGAGTCTCGTATATCACATAAAGCGAAACGACCAGCGTATTGTGCGTGAATATATCTCCCTTTAATGCTTAATGTTCCCTGCATAAAGTGGGCCGCGTTCAACATTCAGCCCCAAAACGATCATAGATCCTCTTGCGTCGCAAATTACCTCTGAGGTGCATTTGGATCGACGCAGCGAGTATCGGAGTAAGTAGGATTAATGGACAACCGCGCTTTCACTTGCCTTTCGGGTATTCAACAGGCACTTCGTAAAAGACGTATGTCGCCCTTGGAGGTAACGCTCTGATAAAGCTCTGGACATTTGTTTTATTTTTTCAGCAGTTCGAGAAGTACTCAATGGGACGTTTGTCGAAACGTCCAGGATGGGTGAAAGTCGGCGCTTAACCGGCGTTGGCTTCGTAAGAAGAACATGATGGGAATCGAGATAAATCCGTTCGTCCATTTTATTAGTAGGTGTTGTATCCCCGATGTTAGCTTGAGCTGTGAGAACGTGATTTCTCGAGGAAGAAAATTCTAATGGTGTCCGTTGAGTTTTGAGTTTTTACAACTGCTTAAGCTTTCTGCATGAATCAGTATGAATTATAACCTGACGAGACAGCTCTAGACGTCTATCGGCTATTACTAATATCTCATACGATCAAAGAGGTATCACTATCCAATAGTAATAGAAGAAGCTCTTGAGAGATATTAGTATTTATTATTAATTAAATATTAAATATTAGTATTTTCTCAATTTCTTTCCTGCTTCTTGACTACAGATAATTGTTTCTTTTTTAACATCAAAGAAGATCCCAACGAAGTCAAAGAGGATCATTCATTATCAATATGTAAACTATTACTATTAAACTGCGATTACAATCGTAGTAGCTTACATTGATGTTCTAATAAAAAAGCTAAATATGTAGTAGAACGATAGTAGGCTATCATGAAGATAAATTTCGCTAAAAGATATTTCCGCTGATTTCGTTTTTGGCATACATCTTTGCTCATTTCATTCAGTTTTAAGTATTTAGGATTCGCAAGAAAGCGCTTGAGGGAATCACCCGGTGATGAATAGACGTTTTTATTTGTTCTTTACCTATCATTCCTTACTATGTTGTAATTACAGGGATCTGAAGCCATGAGTTGTAAATGATAATACCATTAACATTGGTAACAAACATACAAACAACGGTTACATTGGACGATTTACGTCTTCATTACGTTCACTGTGATTTAGTAAAATTAAATTAGACTCGAATACATTATAATAAATATGAGTACAATGCGTCAACAAATGGGAACATGTTGTGTGAAACTCAAAATCAAATATATTTTAAATTCCCAAAAAGTCATGAAATTTTACGCATGTACTTTTACTTTTCTAATTTACGGATGTTAGAACGGGCTTCTATTCACCATCAACCGTTGATGTGAGAGAAATTTTTAAAAGTTAAGGTACGCTTAGGAGGTCAAAGCTCGATGTAGTAAACTTCGAAGCAGCTACCATATTACGTATCAATATATATTTGAAAGAAATGTCTTCTAAGATACTATACCAATTGCTCTATGTACATTATGTTACCTCATATAACCTTCAACATTATGAGTCTGAGATATGGGCCCTATCAAAAAAACATATCAAATATTATAAAGGCCATAATAAACAAATATTGAAGGACTAGGAAAATTTGCCGCAGACTGGATTATGTGCACTACATTGATAGAAAAGCAAACGAAGAAGGATTAGAGACGGCGGGAAAAGAAAGGAGTTTTGACTGGAGAAATACAACTGAGGAAAAGAAACGGATGGCTTTAATATTGAGAAGAGATTAATTGCTGAAGATATGCTTGAAGGCAGAATGCTAGAGAAGATAAAAGACAAAAGCTGCTGGACTATGTAAAGGAAGGAGTTATATGTACGAGTATCAGAAAATGATAGAGAAAACATCAGAAAGAGAATAATTGGGCACATGAACCTAAACCAAGAACATTCAGATATTCATATTTTAGTTTTTTCATCGAATGCTTGCGAACGATGGTGTTAAACGAAGGTTCGAATGAAAATCAAATATAATATTTTAATAAATACAGGGTATATGTCACGACATGACAAAGACAAACGCTTACAGATATAAGTCACAGCAAAGACGAAAAAGACCGAATTCACCAAACTCGCAACGAAAGAATTTAAGTTTTAATAGATAAAAATGACGAAATAATTATCCTTTTCTTAATTTTTAGAATAATTTTCTTGGCCTTGTAACCTTATCAAAATCTTTCATTTGAATAAAATTGGTCGATTTTCTCTAAAACTCCTCAAGTCGCGTAGAATTTTGATACTCCGCGAAATTCTCGTTGAGAGAAAGGCGAGAAAGCGGCATTATCTCTCAAATTTTCTCTCTTCTCGATTATCTAAACAAACCTCGGCTGCGGGAGAGATCGAAAGAGGTTCATCCTCTCGAACTTGAGATTGGGGATGCATATTCATCGAGTTTCAAAAATCGATTCTCTTTCCTAACATTGGGAAAGTGCAATAAAACTAAGTTTCACTAAATTCACTTTGAAGACAGATTCTGATTAACGGCGTGATTTAGTAGAAATTTTCCATACTCTTATACTGTTTCTACTGTAGCAGAAGTTCCAAAGAATTGCTCGTAGTCCATTATAAAAGATAATTATTTCTGCAACATCTCCAATATTAAATCCTTGTATTCTCTGAAAATGTTGCTATTTAACGGAAATAACGAACTTTTCAAACGATACTTTACTTTAAAAACATTAAATTCGAATTTTCGGTCCAACAATGTGAATACCCCACTTATATGTAACGTAATGTCATAAAGTGAATTCTGGATAAATTGATACTGAGGATAACATATAGAACTACAAAAAAGGGTCTAATATTTCTGCTAAATGATGCATTTGATATTTAAAATAAACTGGCTTATATTGAATACAAAGAGTAATTGTTAAAAATAGTGGGGAAATTGAATTAAATTACCAAATAAATCAATATAATTAGATTCATTTCAATCACCAAAGGAAAATTTAGATTTCTCAAACTAAAAAGATAGTTGGGAGGATCCTAACTATCCTAGGTATTTATCATTTCAGGGAATTTCTTCGTTTTATTAACGTCATTAGAGGAACACAGCTTAACGGAGCAATTGTGAATTTTTTTTCCTCCACCAAGCGGTATGTGAAGTAATTAAGCATCAACGTGACTGCTCATTTCGAACTGAGTGACTCATGTCTCCATCAAAATAAAATCCCCAATGATCGGTCTAAGTAAGAAATAATAGTGAATTTATGTCTCTTGCTACCACAAAACTAAATTTTTGTTCCTGTTTTGTTTGATTAAGATAGATTGTGTGGTGTAAGTTTTCTTGAAAGAAAGAGAAGCATATATTAAATTAAAAATGTACAATATTTAAACACCAATGCTTATCCATTTTATAAATTATCTATCGGATTAAGAGTAAGATGGGTACTGCTGTAATGTAACAAACATATGGCCAGCATTTTTTTCTGATGCCACGATTCTCATCAGCGCACGCTTATTCACCCCAGCTGATCAGAGACAAGAATCACGAGCGATTCCTCACTTCCGAATCCGGGGGCATTATCGAATTCAGCACATCCATCCGGAAAGGAAAAGTCCACTCTCTCCTTCTTTCCCTTTTCCTCACTTTCCAATGAGCATCTCATAAAACCTCGTCATTTCTCACATCAAAGGCGCGCTCCTCTTATCTGGGTCAAACGAAGCAAAAGGAAACGAACATGGCAGATGCGAAGTACGTATGACAAGTCATTAACAAACGACAAACAAAAGAAAAATACACTCTGCGGAAAAATTAAAAACCGTAATTTTCCAATTATAATACGCACCCACGTTAATACGAGCGCAATGTGAGAATTTTCTTATCACCATGAATAATACGCATTTGGCTTTTAGAGAATGGAATTCTACGCTATTGTTCGTGTATGGTCATCTGCCGGACCGTTCAGCACCCTACAGATCACCGCGCAAGCATGGAATGCTGTTAATGGATGGCTTTCCCCCTTGCTCTTACGTACCCCTTTGATTTCTCAGTGTGACGATCTATCAGTAATAGGTTCTTCCCCTCTGAATTTTTGTTTTAATTTAATAATTTTATTAATATGCAACAGTGTTCTTTTTAGAATAAACCTGTAATCAGAATACATATATGTATGTTGAGTTATTTACTTCAAATGTCATCTACAGCCCGAATAAAAAGATGATGTTTGTAACCATGTATAATAGGCACCCTACTTTTTTTACGTATTTTCGTGGAAAAAAATGCGTACTATATACGGAAAATTATGGTAATACTGCGGATTTGATCGAAAGAAAAATTGCGGAAAAAGAGCTTCAGATGCAGAGTTACTAAGAAATTGATTTCTTTCGTTCTTTTTCGCATGATAACCTCTTTATTATTCAATGCTAAAATTATCTATTTCTTAAATATGTGATCAAAAACAACATAGAATGGTCGACAAGCTTCATTGCGTTATGGTTTTCTTGTTCAATAATGACGGCTTATTAGGAAATTGAATCGTAAGTAAAAATTACTTTATCAGAGGTCACATGGAGGTGAAGACGAAGAATACTGCAGCAGACAAGGTTCAATTATAACTTCGATAAATATCAGTACCTATGTAGTATAGTTGATTACACGCAGCGTTTTAAAATAATTCCATTTTTAATGCGATATTTCTTAATAGAAGCTTGTCCTTTGTACCAATTTCAGACAAATATCACCAAGAAATATCTCAATGCTATTTGTAAATGCTTAATTAGGAAGGTATTTCAAATTTTATTTCCTATGTGAATGGATGCTTCCGAATGTCTCTCATATGCTGTATAATGGAACATTGAATCATATTAGCCTGCTTCCTCCATCTTAAAGTTTCCTGTAGCATTTCCAACGGATTGTTTCACATGCCGTCAATCAACACCTTCCGACAGAATTACGAAAGTGTAAATAGTGTATTACGATGAAGTGCAAAGTCATTGTCCTATGAATGGGTTTTTTGCATCCGATGCCTCGTTACAAATTTCACACGGTTGGTGTCTGGAACAAAATTAACCATTCATAACCAGGCAATCCATTACATCCTGAAACAATCATACGGAAATAGGACTCTTTTTGATTGGTTACACGCCAAAGGTAAGTAATTATTCATCCAATGTGTTTTATAAAGGCAATTTGGAAAACATAATTCAGTGCGATTCACAATATAAACTCCCTTCTCTAAACTGAGATACTGCTGTAAATAATAAAAAAATTTAACTTTGTAATTTGGTTACGCGAAAAATAACATCTATGAATTTTTTCTTACGGAATTTGCTGCTACCGAGGTATATATATCTATATAATATGTGAATATCACAAATTTATGCATACATATAAATAACGCTTTTCGAAGTTTTCTGAACTATTTTATAAAGTACGCTGAAATCCTTACATATTAAGCATTCACTTTAGATTTAAAATAAGATCTTCAACACGCATTCATAATTTATCTTGTTTAAAATCATAAGTTAACCATTTATAAATGTCTAACATTCTTTATTAGATCCATACAGTGGTTGAAATATCAGCTAGAATATTTTAGAATAAGTATGTAATTTGAAATATGCCTCAATACTTCTGAAGTTAAAATAATAAACAACCTCGCGCGACGAAGACGAGGTTATTGGATTATAACTGATAGTAAGAGAGGTATAGATAGGTGATTGCAAAGTTGTTCATGTAATATAATTCGTAAAAGAGAAATATTTTTTAATAGAGCATCACATTCATCAGAGAAGATGAAAATGTGAGCGGCTGGTAGATCCATTAACTGATTCTGCTGTAACCCAATTACTGGAAATTAGGTTGGACCCAATGATTCAAATAATTATTCATTACGAAGACACATCGATGCTACCTTTCCTGAAAGTTATCTTACCAAGAAATTCGCTAAATTATCCAATTTTCCCCTCCGATATAAGCAGAGGAGATATTACAAATTATTTAAAGGAGTAAGACTGTTTCTTAATGACTAAAACTTTCTAACTTGGACTCCTTACTGCTACAATCAGCTCGGGTAAAGCCCTTGAATGTGAATATATTTGCAAATAACATTCTTTTCTATACGCTGTAACTTTAATCCCTTCAATATTGTTATAAAGAGCTATTAAAATAGATTGACGTTTAGAGTTCAAGATGTAATAAATATTACAATTTACTACATTGAGTAAATAAATAACTTGATGATGATATGAGACTATTGGGAAAAGGTTGTGGAAAAAATTGCTGGAAAAAATATAAATAGACAAGATTAAAACACGTTATTATCCAAAGAAATGCTTTGCTATAAAAACAGCTTAAATCGTAGCCTGAGTAGTTAAAAACTAAGGCAGTATTTACAACTCTGTAAGCAGCGGTATTTTTCTTAAAATTTTCACGGTGGAAATCCGTAAGTCTTATCTTTGTGAAGAAGTAGATTCGAAATCAGCAGTCTAAGATAAGTTTCCGTAAGAATGCACAAGAATTTTCAAAGAGCATAATTTTTTCTTTATTTTTAATTTATTATTTATTTTTAATTTATTATTTATTTTATTATTATTTAATTTTTATTTAGACTTTTTTCTTTCATAAATTAAAATACGGAAATGGAAACAGATTCCCATCGAATTTTGGCTGCAACTGAAGATTGACTTATTCTGACAGGTTTTAGGTAGATAATATAATTATGCATTCAATTATTTCGAAACTCATCGGTTGTGTTTTGCTCTTCACGACCAAAACAAATAAGCTCTGGAACAGAAAAATCGTCGGGTGTTCTCTTGTAGCAACAAAAAGTTTATTGATAACAACTAAATCATTTACTAAATTGGTCTCGCAAATTTTAACTCAATAAATACATTCGCGATTTCAACTCAAAAAGTGTCTATAATGAATTTTCTTACCTAACCTCTTAATTTCGTGGTGCTATTATTTCTCATTTACTTTAATTTTTTAATGTTTAATTGAGAAAATTGTAATTTGCCTGTTTTTTTTTAAATCACTGTTTTTTTTTAGTTAATGTTTACGTAAATATTCCCTCAACAGTGATTATCACGTTAGATTATTCAGTGAACAGGAGAAAACGTATTGTGGAGATTCAGAGATTTACGAGAAAAAAGGCTTACGGGGTTGCACCGAACAGTTTCTCAGCTGTGAAGTAACACAATTTCCCTTACCGGTTTGAGAAAATAATGTAATTGATGCTCGCAACTTCATCTTACTCCAAGATGAATCACGCGTCATAGTATTCCTCAAAGCATGTGCAAAGAAAGTGAAAGGAGATATTTCCCTTCATTCATGCATCGTTAGCTCACAAAGTGGGAGCTCCAAGTTCGAATCCCGGTCTCGCAAGATACTTTCTCCTTGTTTGGAAAAACTTTCATGCCCAAAAGTAATCAGCAGAAATAAAAATATGAGCACGTGTTCCCATTTATAATTCATATTTATTCAATTATTTGATTACGTAGTGGTACAGATGGAAATGATATTAGGTGATTGTGCACGATAAAGTGATCTTCCCGGGAAAAACCTTAAAGAAAAAGACATGAAAAAGTTTTATCTGCAATTCAAAGACGGAGGTATTTAATAAGTCAAATGGAATATCTAGGTCACGCAGCGAGAGAACAAAAGTACCTTCTCTTTAGTCAGATTTATAATCGTAAATTCAAAAGCAGTGAATGTATAGGTCGGAAGAGGTAGCTGTGTTTCAGAAACATGAAGTAATGGACGGTACTTACAGCTGAGCAACTCTTAGAGTTCTGCTCTTGACCGAAAAATATGCCAAGAAATAGTAAATATATCAGTCGACAACGCTTGGAAGAACAAGAGACTAATAGAAAAACCTTCCTAGCCACTAATACAACATTTCCTACTAAAATGACATGCTGTAAAATGTGTTACGTTTAAGAAAAATACAGTACTGACTATCCTCTAGTTCATGTATTTATTTTTTGAATGTACAAGTTTATTTTTTCATAAGAACCATAGTTTCTCCTAGTATTATTTTGTCATCGATTCTTCTTTGATTCTAACATGGATCACACATATAACAAAAGTAAATAAACTTAACGATCAACGTTATACTGTGTTCATTCCTTTTTTCATCAATTTCCTAACTCTTCATCCTTTTCTATTTCTCTCTTAGAAATCCGAACCTCTAAGAGTTACTTGTGGAAAAAAAGACAACGTACATGTATTCCATATATCTTTTGGAACACGACAGAAGAAAATAAGTTAATTTACGTTTGTTTCACCATGGTTGTGATAATATGAAATCTTAAGAGTTATGAATGATGATTCATCAAGATCACTTCCCGCTGAATGCAATGAGAGGTGTTATCCATATATTTTATGTTATCGTTGTGCATCATTTTCGATCATATCAGTGGCTCACAGGAGGGAAAGCAATGGCAAACTACCCTAATATTTCTCAATTTCTCACTACAAATCACAATTTGCAGCTAATGGAGGAGGTGCTGATATTCAAACCAGCCTTGGAGCAGAATATCTTATAGAAAAGCCAATAATGACCACCAAAATGGGTTAAACTAGAAATATTATAACTTTTCCCTGGACGAGATATCCGATTCCTTCATTCAACAAATTACGTGAATGATTAGTTGTCTAGATTATTAGAGTTGGAAACGTGTCATAATTCTTTTTGTATGGAGATAGATGCAACCAGCACACCCTTCACGTCTAGCATAATAAAAAATGGCCTTTTATTTGAGATGAAAGGAACTCGGTGACTCAGCGAATGCTTTCATCGCCTGTTCCGAAATTTATATTATTTCGTCAATTTTTATTCGCTCCATAAAAAGTAGGACAGATATGTAGAATTTTGTCTAATCATCACCCAGCGCATATGGGAGTAGAGTTTTCAAAGCTTAATTTATCTTGGCCCTGGAATGTTAATGGAAATGCGCCCATTGAGGGCACTTTAGTAAACATGACACGTCTTGGTCAATATCATCATCAGCCAAACAATAAATAATTCGATTTTATATTAATCAATCATCTTACATACGTATTTCAAAGTTATATTGATTTATAATTGTCTTAAATTTATATTCCTGAAAATCTTAGAATTTTACAACAAATTTTCATCATTTTTCTATAAATTTTGCATTTAAATCCATTTCAAAAGATTTGAAAAATAATGGTATCCTTATTAATCTCTTATAAGGTTTTCCTCCCTATATCTATTAATCTACACGATATTTATGTTTATTAATAATCATTTACGACAGGATAGATGAAAGGAGTGACTTTTTAGATTCAAGCTTGCCTCGATAAAGACCTTAACTTACACAATGTATACCCATAAAATGTCAAAATTTTATACGATATTAGAAATATTGGTATTTGGGACAACTAACCCAAGACAAATGAACACCTAGATGAACGATTTGAAGTAAAGCTAGGTCTCATGGCATGAAAATATTTTCTTTAAACAAAAGCAGGACTAGACCTTCAGTAGACTTCAACTTATAGTTGTCAATAAACCCCGAAACCGTGCGTTCGAATCACCTTGAAGATCATGGGTCTGTCAATGGCAAACACAATAGTATCATAAGGAAAAATAACTTAGAAAAGCAGGAATTGTTTACTGGAAGTGTATAAGTGGTAATGCGGAAGGGACAAATACGGAAATTATTATATGGAAGCAGATGGAATGGCAAGTATGAGATAAAAATGCCAATGTTTACATAGCTTCGCGCATTCTATATGTGCGTTGCATGTTAACACTTTCTCATCTGCCAGTGATGCTATTCCTTCAATGCTGAAAGTGTAGTCTTGTTGACGAAACAACTTGTTGACAACAAAAACGAAAAACTTTTCCCCGCCCGAGGGACAAAAATGTCAACATTGACGATACACTCATAGATCTGAAGCCCCGAAGCTGGATTGTTTCCTTGAAATCATTCACTATTTTAGTCATCAATTTCATACTTTTTAGAATACTTTGAGCATATTTTAAGGGACAAATCAATTACCAATCGTTTGTATTGATGTGAGGTATGGAAATTAATGCACGGATAAGATTTTTCTTATTAAAATGTTCTTATGTCGCCAATTCGTGTATCAAAGAGGGGCTAAGGGCAAGTGTTTATTATGAGATAATCTTCCAAACAATCACGGTGTAGGAAATGTTTTTGTGGATAATATGAGCAAACTCCTTGGAAAGAAATATTTGTAACTACAATCAAATGTAGTGATACAAATCTGTAACGAATACATGGATGAGGCAAATTTACTTAGGAATATACCCGATCCCAGGAAATTGCTGCCTTCATGATTAACTTGGTAGTAATCGGTAGTTTCATTCCTCGGAAACCGATTAGAGCCTAATTGAAGGTTGAGGAATATTTCATGCCTCAAATTCAACGTAATTTCTTATACTATAGCACCTTCTCTTCTTTGGCTGGATGCTCAAAATTAAGAGGAAGATCCCCATGACTTATATTAAAAAAGGATTTGACTTCACAAGTGTGCGGGTTTAAAATTCTCATGTAACAAGCAATTTCTGTACATAAATGTGATTTTATAGCGTCTTTCCGGTAATATAATTTGACATTAATATCCTTCAATTGTTATCGCATTCCAAAATAGAATTTCTGAATTGCATCCTCATCCGGTAGTCAATTGAGTTGGAAATATCCTTACAGAAATCAGTAGCCTCTAATACTCTAGTCCGCATTTATGTAGCCATTTCATACAATTATAAAATGTAAAATAATTATCATAAATTGCCAAAATTCTATACTGAAACGGATATAATAAAGTTCATAGATAATCCACTCGCTCAGTTAGGGTTATGACTATATAGGATAAAATAGCACTTCTGACATATGGTAGAATATATTAATTACTAAGAAAACAAACCAGTGGAGAAGAATATTCGTCCAATTAATTTTCTGTATACCATTCCGGTTCAGCATCGGGAACTGGTGAATGCAAACAAATTTTACCTTGAGAAACTAGCGATTCAGTCAGATTTCAATTCAGATTCATTCAATGAAAAAGTAAAAAGATGCAGCAGTCGATTTTACGGCAACATATTTCGAGATATATAAATTCGCGGATCCCAAAGTTGGACCTAAAATTTTCGAAAATTATTTCCACATGAGTCAATTAAAAGTATAAGTTCTTGAAAGTAGCAGTAAAACGGTGAGCATCGGCCGAAAGAAAATAACAAGCAGAAAGGAATTAATTGGGAGGTAAAACTTCATTGAAAAAAGAAAATTTTGAAGAAGTGAATGTAAAGATATTATTTTTTACATATTTAAGGAAAATGAGCTATATCGTATGAAAAAGTAATTAATTAGAAAATAAATTACTTGGAAATCTTGCACGAACCTTAGCATTATCAGGAAAAGCTTGTGTGTTTCCAGATATTTAGAATGAAAGGTTTATTGAGTATTTAGGCTTAAGGCTATCGTTTCTGAAGCTTCTTTGAGTTATATATTTTTAATTTCCTAATTAATAATGGAAAGAAAACGCTCGGCGATACCTTTTGAACCAACTGAATCACCCGTTGAAATCTCCAGTTTGCTAATCTTCCGGACTGAATGAAGTTCTGGTGCAACCTCCTCCAACAACCAAGAAAACCTGCCAAAACTCATCGTTTGGCAACAATACCTTGCAGATTTTTTCCGGAATACATTACTCGTTGCAACAGTATAGAGCAAAGGGAGACACCGTCAGAGGAATGCAATCATCTTCTTAAATCAATTCGAATACGAGGGAAGAATGAACAAGAGTCCTTCTGGAGGATGAATTCTGCTGGGGAAGGACGGATTTCTTAGAAGTCGAGCCTTCGACCACCATATCGCCCACGCTTGTGCGTTTCTCCTTCTCTCGGTCGTTTCTCCCCCCCATAACCCTCCCTTTCCCCCCCTCTCCCCTAGCAAATGGGATACTTATCCCGAGGCGCGGTCCGGCGAAAGTTTTCCACGGCACGGACATCTCCCGCTCTCGTCGAAGACAACGGGTGAGGAGATCTTGCGGATTGGACGCAGGGAGAGATTCGGCGTTTCCAGTTGGACCGGAGAGCGCCTGAGACCAACAACGGTGAGTGCAGACGCGAATCCTCGCACTCTTTTGGGAGCGATAGATACAGGGTGTACGAGAGCGTAATGAGAGCGAAAGTGTCCTAGCAATTCCTTACCACAACTGTTAGTTGATCGATGTCCGATAATTTTCCTCTTCTCCTCTTTGATTGGCTGAATCTAAGGAGATACTAATAACACTCAATCTTGACGAAATTTTGACATTGTTATAATTTTCATTAATCTAACCTCACCAGAAGGTACTCCTATCCCCTTAGATCATTTGCAGCTCAACAACCAAGCTGATTTAATCGTGCTTGAAAGACGAAGAAGAAACAAAAGGTTTACTTTCCACAGATTTAATTAATTTAATTAAAGTAAACGTTTTATTTCTTCTTCAATTTTCAAAATGAAATTCCACCAGATTTCCTTTATTTTACTTTTCACTTTAATCGTGTCTTGATATTATTTATGGAACCATAATTCGACAAATTTTACGACTAAATTTTCCGGAATATTTTCCAACAAAATTTGATATGATTCGTTAAGAATTCCCAACTTCGATTTTCATATCTCGGGTACATTAAAATGCTGTGCCATTTGGAAACATCTTTTGAAACGGAAGGGGTCAACTCTTCTCTTGTGAATTGTGGTGACATTGTGTCAAGATATGTCTGCTAGTTTGATTTATTTCTTAACTGAAATTGAAATTACAGAATGTAAGATATTCTCTGTATAAAAATTAAGAAACGTTATCCTACGAAGTGAAACATTTGAAGGAATAAGTGACAATAAGCTCACTTTAATGAATGAAGCTCAATAACTAATCAGACAAGACAGCTTAATAGTAATCTCAAGCATAGATGATGAAATAAGTTCAGTTGAAGAGACAGAAGAGAACTGAAGTTCTGAAAAGTCTTCAGACGTAACCAGAATACCTCCCAACTTGCTAAAAAAACGATAAAATTTTTTATGATAATTTTTTATACTAATAAAGGACTCGTTTGTAACAACGAGAAGATTTCATTAAAAGTATAATTTTCTTTGTTTTTATCAGGTCTTCCAACAATTTGAACAAATCACTTTAATAGATACAGATGAAGTATAAATAGAATGCTGCTCCCTAAGATCCATATTCTACTTCTTAATTCGCGCTTTCATATACGGATAGCTTATTCAAAAGACGAATATTTTGCCAATTGGAATTAGTTCGAGACCAACCATGAAATTTTAATGAATGGTTGGAAATAAAAAGGCTCGTAAGGAGTCGAAAGAAATAAATCACCCGCACGTCTTGTCCACTATGCAATAAATTATTTTTATAATCATTGAAATTATTTTAGATAAATGTAAACGCTTTCTGACATCATACACAGACTTTTCATAGATAATTTATCCATATCTGTTGAGTTACCTAGATTAACGGGTGCGAGTGTATTATGCGCGCTATTTTATATTTTCCGAATTACTATGAATAAGGCCATTTAATGAGCTGCTAGAACATCTCTCCTCCTAAAATTCAATCCTATAAAAAGATATACTGTTTAAATTTTCTTCATTCTACCTAAAGAAAATTATAGAATATGCCACGTTAAGCGCATAGAAGAATCAATGATTCAAATGACATTCAATTTCTAATTCTTTTCCAAATTTTATATCATATTGCTGCATAAGGTAAGTTACATTATCAGCATTATATTAACATTATTTACTTAAATGATCAAGGTCATCTATCGTTAAGAGAAGCGGCTGACAAAGTATAACCGTACACATTGCTCATTTCACAACGGAAAGGAACTCCATTATTGGGGAGACCTTGCTTATTGACCGTGAATTTTAAATTGAAGGTGGAGAAGCAAACATAGGCCCGGCAGGACTGCGCCCGAGCATCGTTTAAAAAGGAAACACGAGGGCTTAAGCGTCAATCCGTGAATTGACTGTATAAATCCAGGCTTGCGCAACTTCCGCAGATCCTTGACGGAGTCTGCGAAGCTGCATGCCAATAATTCAACTTCTAACCTTTGTTTAAAGGGAGAACTATCGTCAGTTTCACAACATTTTTTATATCCCACCAAAAACGTCAACGTAGTGCGTTATTTTCATTTGAGAGATTGAATTTATTCGAGGTTTCTCAAAGATTCCATCTCGCAAAATGTCCATTTAAATAATTCATTATCGTTATCAAAAGGATATTTAATTTTAGTTAGAAAGATTCAGTCAAAAAATGGAAATTTAATTTTAAATTGTTATTCCAAATTTAGGCAGTAAATTCGATCTAATTGGCCCGTACAATATGAACAATAATGGGATTTAAAATTATAGAAAAACTTGCAAATATGGCTATTGCAATAGGATTTAAAGATAAGTGATGTAATTCTTAAGGGTACTGAAATATATCTTGAAAGGTCAGCTGAAATCGCTGAAAATAACGACTACTCTTTCCACTCCTGTCAATTAATAGCAAAATTACAATTTTATCAATGTATATCTAAAATTTAAGAAATTAATCTTTTAGACATTTTTAAAGTTCTAATGAATGTTTATATTAATCTCAAGCATCATATTCGGCGCAATCTCTAAGGCTATACATTTTTAGCTGCGTTCACGTCATTCTAATTAAGAGAAACTCTGAATTCTATTTTTCTAAAATGTAGGAACAGATCATTCTATCTCATTTATTTTTATCCTTACATATTCAAATCAATTCTCTAATTTTTGGGATAAACAATTTTGCTTGATCATTCTCCTCAGATATTCTCAATATTTTTCCTATTCTCGCAAAATTTTCTTCAAAATTCACAACATGTATCATAAATTCGATTCTAGATCTTCTCGTTTTACCATTACCCTGCCACTATTCCTCCTTTACTTAATAAATTTCTAAAATCCACTTCCTTAATTAGTTTCTAAATTTCTTTACTAAAATGGTAAACGTTCTGTTTCTTGAAAAGCGAGAGCGAAATTCCCATTCTTTCTTTCACCGAGCAAATGACCACCTCTTGGCACACTTCTTCCATCAAAGATATCTTTTCTATTTTCTCCAGCATTGCCTCAAAAACATCTCTCTTCTTTCTTATTTTATTAAAAGCCCGAGTTTCTAATCGGTGCAAGCTATTTAAGAATTTACTTTCATTATCAAGATGTTCTTCTACTGAAAAATATAAAAATAAACTTTCATAAAGCAGATGAATTCACGAAGCATTGAGGTACATGGAAAACTCGATCAGTTAATTATCCTCAATTTTAAAGAGAGCATAATCACATCAGAGAACTCCTAGATTACTTCCGCAAGAAATTTTTCTCCTCCCAAAAAAATAATTTTCACTTCCTCCGGGAGGATCGTGGACCATTTTTTATCTCCCCTTCTACGTACTGATAAACATTCAAAATTTTACTTTCGAAATATTTTCACAGCACGTTGCCAGGAGGAAGGTGAGGAGAAAATTCGCTGCTTTTTCCGGGACTGGAGGCGACCACCGAATCTCCCAAAAGCCTTTTGAAGCTCGCATTCACAAGGATAAGGCAACCCTGACAGGCGTTGAAGTCTCCAGTGCAAAATTTCCGCAAAAGCAGGTCCGGACAAAAGGATCGGTATAGTACGCCCGCGGACCTTCAATTGTCTGAGTTCCGCTTCATCGCAAGCATCGGGAGGAAGATTCTTGGAAGAGGCCCCGTAAAAAAACCCGTCCCCGTGACCGAGAGTGAAAACTCGCGCGGGGAATGAGGACACAGTCTGCCGCGGATCGGCTTCAGGTCATTCACTCACATTAGGCGCCTGCCGAAAGTACGAAAGATTCCGAGGTAAACAACGGATGAAATTCGACAGTTCCGGTTTGCTCGGCCAAGCGGTGAATCGTTGAAAGGTCTTCCGTGAAGAAATAACTCTTTCTCTCCCCTTTCCCGTGATCCTTCGAAGCCACTTCAAGCCGCTTCCTATTATTTCGTCTGTGATCGCTGAGTTAAGTACAAGAAGCAAAATGGCATTCATCAGAAGGTGCTCCATATTGGCTGCGGTCCTCTGCCTATTTGTCGTGGAAATGGTGGATGCCAAGAAACCTCCCGAGTTGTTGAAGACCAGACGTGAGTACTCCAAGCTAAAATTTCAGTATGAAGTCTTAGTTACTTTTTCAACTTTTTTCTCAAAGTTACCTTTCTCAACATTTTTCTTACCTTTCTCAAATTTCCTCGATTTTTTTATTTAACGCCGATAGAATATATTCAAATTATTGTGTTATTCTGAAACTATATATGCTGGCGTTTTGTACAAGAATTCAATTCTTGTAGAAAATAATCTGGTATCCTAATTTCTAATCAAATCATGAAAATTTCAGTAAAGTAGTCTTCTAAAATTTCTTTGAGAAATAAAACATTTTCACTGATAATGCTAAAACTTCATTAAAAAATATTTCAATTCCAAATAATCTCTTTTTATGCATTACAAACCTAACGATACTTCCCTTTCAGCCTTTCGTCCGAAATCTATTTCAATTTCTTTGTATTACATATACTGAGTAAAATACATACTTCTATTACATGTCTTGTTGAAAAATTTAACTTGTCGACGGATGTTTCTTTGAAACTGTATCCATTTACGGAAGTTACACCAAAAGTAATTTCATGGAATCCGAAACAGATATCGAATACAGTAATAGTTTCACGATACCCCGAATTTCATAATCTTTTAAGAGTTTTGCCTTCAATAGAAGCTAGAGTTACTTAAATGATTAGTATGTGCGAGACTGATTCTTAGTGTTTTTCTACAAGTTTCATCTCCTCCTCCATTTTCATTTGCTATTTTTTCTACAAATTTATCGCAAGTTAGTCTACGGTGGTAGTGAATGTAAATGATAACAATTAAAGACAAATATATTAAATACTTATAAAAATTGCACGCGAATGCGAAATTATAATTATTTTCTTTGTGTTATGCTATTTGAATGTCATGACTCCTTAACCAGAAATTTCTCTCTCACCTCGAACTCGTTTTTCTGCAACTTATTCTAGACGCAAGCACTACTGCAACGAAACGACAATATCTGATTGATTTATTTCTTTATTCTGAAGAGTCAAACACCACTTACACTAATTAGTATAAAAAATCTAAACTTATCTACTGTAATAGAGACAAGATGAGAAACAGGTCCAATTTTCTTCATCTCCGTGCACTTGAATAGATGGCCTTGGAATAAATTAACCCATGCCCAATGGGTTGCATAAGGTTGAGGATATTGAACGGATTTGCCGGATATTTTACAGACTACGAAGCATAGTTTGTATGAGAGTCTTTGAAAAAATCTGCTAGGTCATACTTCCTTGAATTCAAAAGCATAACATGAAAAACTATGAAAAAATTCGTTAGCAAATTCATAGAGAACTGGAATCCTGCTTTGACATAAAAAGCAAATTGAAGAGTCGCCAAAAAATGGTGAATGCATATTGGATTGTAGTCCTGGAAAAACCACCGTATATTTTTCAGAAACTAAATTGAATGTGCGATTACCGTGAACAAATTTTAATTTCTCGGTAAACAGGTAAATATTATTGACAAAAATGGCGAGATCTACACCGATATATCGTAGATATGAAAATTCCGTGGAGTAAGATCGATTTTTTTCGCATAAATAAAATGTCATGCACTGAGGCAAGAGTTACGCGTTCGCATGGGCGCTTTCTATTGTCAGTCTGTTACACCAATCAGTGTCGCGGATAAAAAGAAAGAAACCGTAGAAAGTGAAACATCCCTCGCGGTGGTAATCGAGCGTGTCCAATTCTCTCGGGACCCTGAGGAACGATGATTCGCTCATGCCATTATGAGAAAATACTCACGAATTCATTCGAGTTTTTGTCCTTGCAAATTATTTTCAGATTTGATTGATGTAATAGAGGAACATTAGCAAAGAATTTCGGAGAATAGAAAGTTTCAAACTATGAGGGGCGAGACTATCACGTAACGAAGAAATTGGTTACAGAAACGTGAGCGAAAAATTACAAAGAATACCATCATTAGTGAATGATTTTACGTATTATGTTTTCCTCAATTAAAGATACTGAAAATTATAAATCTTCAAACGTCATCTGATATCTCTGAAATAGGATGAGCTCAAATATTCGATATAATAAAAAAATTTCGTATTACTATCAAAAAGCACAACGCCTTAGCAAATTACTCCACTAAGCTAGCGTCATAAAATATGTAATAATAATAATGAGCTTTCAAAGCAATTAGCTTCATTAGAGATTTTTGTCTCCTGGGAATTAACATATGTAAACTGCTCCCCATGAAGCTCGGATTATAAAGTTCTTGAACTAATCTGAAATGCAAAATGTTCGGCACCAGATGTGCCAGTTTTCGCAATATACTAAATCACCACATACAATACAGTTACCAATGTGGAGCACTTCGTAAAGCCGAAAGTAAGCTTTTGGAAAGCAACTGCTGGAACTTGAAAATTTACGACCTCACAATAATGTTACGATTTTGTCGGGAGAAGGTTTTATTAACCAACTTTAATTTCGAATAAAACATAATAAGACAAAGTTTGTGGGGACAAAAAATGACGTTAGTCGCGTACTTTCAGTCAATTCCAAATTGTGCCTTGAAAGAAAAACAGAGGATTCGGAATTTTAGCGAAAGGAGCAATGAGCAATAATGTTCACAATACATCAAAATAATTTTATGGTATTTTACATAACTAAATTGCTTCAATTATCGAAGTTTATAATAAATTGCAGACATAAATCGCTTCAGAAGATTCATAAGATTAGTAATCACTGACGAAGCAAAAGGCATTGATAGAATTTATGACAAGAGGAGACAGACATTCTAACTCTGTACTATAATGCCAATGCAAAGTAATGACCTCTCATTCCTGACAAATACCTCTAGATACCTTTCCCGAGAGTTATACGGAATGGAACTCTTGCTATTTGCTTATTCTCTCGAGTGGTGTTCCCATTGGCAATTCTAAATAGACCTAGATCGAACACAGAATTTTAAAACAAGGAAATGTATGCGTCTAGGCTATGAGGTGAATAGGCAAATCACCCGCGTCTCCCTTGAGATGGGCAATAGAGAGGAAAAGAGAGATGTTGCTGAGGGGAAGGGAAAAATTAAAAAAGAAAGGTTGCGTGCGAGAAACTCACTTTCCCCTTTCGCCACTTGTTCCAAAACATTCCTTGAGGTCGCTCCGGGACATAGAGAGTGAAAACGAAATTATGGGTAAGGTCGGGCACGTCAGAGCCGATGTTTTTCCATGATGTATCACCTGTCAAATCCGTCCTTTTTTGTATCTATTGTCTGTGCATCTTTTTTGTATCTATATTTCGTTCGCGATGTTTATAAAATAATTAGATGCCAAGAAACTGATATTTCTAATAGCACTTTCCATTCCAAATTGTTTTCTACAGGGGGGCGAAGCTAACTATAACCATTTATTCTGCGTCATGAGCTCTACCTTTGCGACAAGCGAAACTAACTTTTAGAAAATTCCCGAATTTGAATTGATCAATAGAAAATAAGTGAAACATCGTAAAAATGAAAAAGAAAATACTGGGTTTGGTTGAAAAATTAACGATGTTAACGCAGATACCAATCACATACTAGAATACATCGCATGAAGAAACATACATAATACTGAATTGTTTGAAATCTAGGAATCTCAGACATAAGGCGGAATAATTGTCTCCTTAATTGAGCCTTTGTTGGAAAAAGTTTCATCAAATAAATATTTATAGAGATAGATGCTAGGAATGGTCGCCTAAAAGACTTTTTCCGCGTAAGATGTGCAACGAGATAACAGGGAAATAATGCGATGGTGCATTCACCCTTTTCCACATGTCTAAATGCGGCTTGCTTGATATATATAATAATAATAATGCCGTTTTTCTTTTTTGGGCGAATTTTAGCCTTTAGGAAGGCTATTCCTCCAATTAGCCCCTTTTCTTAATTTTATTCCTTTTTTGCGTTTAATTTTATTAATATCACACACACACACAACATACACAGACAAGCATTCCCTAGCGGAGCGTTAACGCGCTAGCAAGTTAATCACTCCGCCACCACGGCCAGTATAAATGCATATGTAGATGAAGTATTTCCTGCTGTAGAGCAGGTACACCATTGGCACTATTAAAATGTGGATAATATGTTTATAATAATCGAAGTCCAGTATCTAGAAGTTAGGAGAAGTAGACAAGTAGAAGAAGGAAGACGATTAATTAGACAGATTTAGGATTTAAGAGGAACCACTAATAGGGTAATAGTTTGTGAAATACTAAAAGAAGTAGTGGAGAAGGTTAGCAAACTGAAAGGGAAGCAATGGGTATAAAAAATTTTATATATTAAACGTGCTTTGGGATTATGAATACTCCAGCATGTATTCATACTCCCGAAAGTGAAGAAAAATGGGGTTAATGGAAAAATTGGATAAATTTAATTAAAAACTGATCATAGGCAGCACCAACGACGATTGTTTGTATTTACAGAGGATAGAGTGTACATGAAAGCAGCATCTCCAGAAGTAGTGAATAAATCGCATCGTCGCATCACCACCTTTGCGTGCATTATTGTTAAAAATACAGCAAACTAGAACTATATTTGCTATTTTCGCATGCATTAAGTTAAATTAATAAATAAATTATGGAAATTTTGAGAGACAGTAGGAGTCGATATGGGGGCAACAATTATGGGTAAAACGAGAAATAGGTAGGATATGTAAAATAGCATATTTAGAATAAAAACAGTTCTGAAGACGGTGGTGAATACAACAGCCATAGAACGAGATATTGTCTAACTAAGTGAATATAGGAAGTGAAAAATGTTGTATCGTCGTACAATCCTGGCCAAAATTAACGCAGCACCGGCCGTAAGGATCGCTAGGGAGGTGCTGCGTTAATTTTGGCCAGGAGTGTACTATTGGTAAACGCTTTAAAACCTACCTACTCGCTAGGAATTTCCTTCCTCGTAGAAAATTTACGTTAATTTAAATTTCCCAAAACTTTTATTCAAAAATTATCTTTTACCAAAGAAGAATGGAGACCTCTTGCTTACATTAGAGGCAACATTTAAATCCTAATCGGATATTCTTTGTTTTTCTCGAATTTAGAGTATAGAATTCTGATAATACCAGTATTTAGAGAAAATAAAACGGTAGACTTTTCAGTAATCATTTGGAAACTAAATACCAGAAGTCTGTATCGAAAACGGTAATGCAAATCATAGGTAAACGTTGTTTTGTGAATCATAAAATTCGAAATCTGAGACCGAGTTGCTTTCCTGGTTCGCGGTTTATAAGAATGACACAGAAACCTCTTTCGTAACTCAAATATCAAAAGATAATATCGTATTAAAAAGACCATGACAAACCCTGACATTTCTCTCCGACCCAATCCTTCGCCTTTACTATCTTTTAGCCGTAAAATCGGAGAGTATGGAACTGGTACAAGTGGTGACGCAACACAGGAAAGTGAAAATGAAACCTGCTCCACGCCTCGGCGATGGTAAAACCTCTTTTCGGGTGTCATTTTTTCCTCATTGAAAGTGAACCCCCGACATTTGTAAAATGAGGAGAGAGGAAAAGACTGGACTTTAACCGAATTACATAAGAGAATGGAAAGAAAATAAGACAATGAAATGAGTTGCGTAACAACCGTGCTACAGCATCGATTTTGACAAGGAACTGAAAATTCTTCAGGGGTCATTCCATGGGAAACTGATTTGTCCACCCAAAACTGTTTTTATAGGAAAGTTTCATGTGAAATGATCAGGGTGTTTGAGAAATCTCAAGTGCCTGTTTGGTTTTATATCACAATTGAACGCCAGAAAACTATTTAGTTAATAAGTGAACCAAAGGATAATACGTTTTCTGTATTAATGAGTTGATGTGATGAATGGATTTGATGGAAGAAATATTTCGATTTTGCTAAAAATAGAGACAACGTAGATATAATGTACTTGATTAAATGGCAGTTAATTCTGCATAAGATATGAAACCCGCGGAATCAGTGGTTATTAAGTATGAGTCCTTTCTATAAAGCGATTCCTCTTTGATGCACTCCATCTTGTACGCAATTTCAATTTCATGAATTTATTTGCTATGTGCACGTACAAGAATAAGTTACTGCTGTTGAATCAATAGAATGCATTTCGTAACTCTATCAACAGTTTATGTGCTGTGGAATAAATATTCAGTACATATTTGCTATTCGCATTAATAAAAAAGTAAATCAGCATATTAAAAACTGAGAGTGTTGATTCAAGTTAATACGTTTAGATGAATACAGATAAATTCTAAATAACACCCGAAACCGTATTATAAGTAGCTATGTTCTATTTTCCATATCTTAGAGTCATTTTCGAAAACCATTCCTCTAAAATAAGCTTTTGTTCTGTACACATAACTTTATTGTGACTGAGATAATTCATTTGCTGATTATATCATTATATTTAATACAAATGGGTTACTGTATAGATACATAGAATTAGACTTTTTGCTGTTTTATAAGATACGTCGCCACCTGTCCTGTAACTAACTGCGGCGGTAATGTACAATAAATAAATACGCTTTGATGTGATTCAACCAAGGATACAGGAGCCCTTTGTCACTTCATCCACAAAACTAAAGTTATGAGTTTCGTAATTTTCTAATGGATTTCCTGACGAAGCAATTTTTATGATGGAGCGTCGAAGGTCTTATCATAATTTTTTATAGGAATCTAAATTATAGACGGCGGATATTTCTGAATTTCATAATTCAATTCATAATTTCACTGACGAAGCAATCTTTCGCAGTTATTAGGTTTCATGTCGGTTGAAAGCGGCCCATAGAAAATTCGTTAGGTTTCCTGAGGCATTTCAGAAAAATATGCACGAATATTAGAATGAAGGGCTTATAATCCGAGTTTCATAGCTTATCCTTGACTTACTTGAACCACTCAAACTATCAACTCAAAATGAAGGACGCCGTCGCTAGCATAGGTTTACAACTCTAAGGAACAAACTAAAATAGATTGTTAGCAAACAGGAGGATGCCGCTGACTCACGCCAAAACACCTTTTCGATTTGCCTCCTTGAAGAAACACTGAAAGATGGAGATCTAAAGTGGTAGAGGACTGGCCCTGAGGCGTCTTCCAGATAGAGGTTCCCCGTTGGGATTGCAAAATAATGATCTAAAACGGGACTCGCTTTCTATAGCGAAGGATGAGAGCTCTTGTCCCGTTTTGAAAGCGGGATTTGTTTTGGGCTCGACTCGAGGAGTGGGAACGATTCGAAATTTGGGTCGTTGATATTTTATTAACCACCACTAGGCCAAGCATGTAAGGCAATAAAAAAATCAGCAAGTGTTTTTATTAAAGTTTGTGAAAGAAGCAATACCATTATTTAAGAGAGTTATTCTAAAAGCCTGGATGATCTTGGTGATTATCAAGTCCCTTGCATTTTGGTATTTCTCTTCGCCCTCTCCAATAAACCTACTTTTCTGAAACTAGCGATTTAAACTAGTACTTAATGACATATTCAGAAGAACAGAACCGTGACGAAAGCATTGTGCTTGCCTTACCTAACGCTATAGAAGTTATAATGATCTAATTTTATCTTTTAGCACATGAAAATTACTACTCACATGACTATGATTAACGAGAAAAAAATCCCCCTAACTTTTTCAGTGTTTCAATAAGACAACGTATTTTTACGATTAGTTTTCTCAGAAGAGAAATCCTCATCCACAACATAAAGCAAACCCTAGATTTAATGTTACTGCCCTGTTTAGATCGCTTTTTGACCAACTTTTTAATTAGACGACGTCTCTTCGACAAAATGGGAAGCAAACTGTAATAAATATTACGACATATTCCTACCAAATCATGTGATAAAATCTATTCAATTTACCAACCACAAACTTATCACTTCTGAGTTATCTTTCCATGCTCTAAAAATGATTATAATTTACGATAATTAGAGGGCTATGAATTAGTTTTCTAAATCTTCAGTTGCGAGAATAAATAAATGGCACAATGAAAAAGCACGAATGCCTTGCTTGGACAAAATTCCTCTGGTATCTGAAGATAGAATTTTTCTGATGGAGGCAAGATACTCATAAGAATGGTCCAGACCTGGTGTGTTCATAATTTTCATTCGTTTAGATGGTGAAAAATGCCTCCAGTAGTAACCTTAATCTAAATCCTATTGACTTCGGAATTCAGTTTTGAAATTTTTATATTCTGAGTCAAGAAAAATGTATTTGTGCCTATTATGCCCTTAACATGAATCTTTAATTCATGATCTTAAAGCCTCTCTTGAGCGTTAACATATAAGTTTGTCACAAGGTATGCATGAGTTGATAGCTCAAGCATTTAAAATACAAAGATGATTGCAAAATTTACAATGACAATCAGAGGCAATACGTAAAAGTTTTAAAAAGGGAATTCATAACTCAACCGTGGAAAGTGAGAGAAAAATTTAGGTAAACTATGTAAGTATAACATTCGTTGATGAAAACATAGTCTTAGTTATTATGGCGTATAAAATTTCCGAGCTATACCCATGGAGAACTAATACGAAAGTCAACCACACATCAGTGGGACGAAACTAGATTATACTAAAAAAAATCTGAAAAGCTTTTAACTCTGGGAGAATCGGGATTTTAAGGAGCGTATGGATCATTTAGGACCGGTTGGAGAGAGAGGAAATCCAGTATCTCCGAATTTTCCACAGCAGTGAAAGTTAGGAACACCCATGGACCAAAGGTCGCCTTCTTCAGCCCACACTACGCTGCTGCAATTGCTCCCCACCCACTCGCATTCCCACCAAAAAGTGCATTCTCCCCATATATAGGTTTCTCGCAAATCCGTATTTTCAATGATCATAAGATATTATTGCGTAGTTGGAACATATTTAAGATATTTTCCCATTTCCAGGATTCCTCGAAGCACTTTTCTCAGAGCATTTTCCATAATTCAACTTTTCAGCAAAAACGAGGAAAAATTACGTCTGCATAGTTCGAGCTGGTAATGACTAGATGTAGGAGAATTTATTATGAGGATTCTCTCAGCGTGAAGATTCATTTTCATTTTCCTATCATTCTAATATAAATTAATGTTTTAAATGCCATTTATGCAGCACATTTCTTTCGCTCAGCCTTCAGATTTCGAATGAGCCGTAAGATACGTTCAGTCAAATCTACGAGCCATTTTTTTAGATGATAATTGGATCTACATTCATTTTTGGATACTCAACTAGTAATTGTGAGTGAGATAGACTCATTTGCCTTGCTTTTCGTAGATCAATAGAACTAATTGGTGTTCTCCATGTTTCGCTGAATAAAATAACGCTTATCTTTCTTAAAATTCAAGGATAAGAAAGGTAAGATTTATAAAAGACACTAACTGGAGAGGGAACTGAAGTATTGGAAATCCTACATCTAGGATTAATTTCAAAAAATTTCACCAAAAACTAAATTTGCATTAAATATAAACTTTGTAAAAATTTATACTGAATTCTTAGATATTCGAGCAATCCATTTAGATTTGAAGAGCTTCTTCAGGTCATAGGTAACAGCGGCATGGACAGCGTGTGGCCGAAAGCAACACTTTGTCCATTTGCCTAAAAACAATTTACTGATTTAACAGTCGGAGTCTTAGGGAGATTGTAAACTACTAGTCATTAAAACGTATTTGATATTCATAAAGGTTCGTCTCAGGTTAGGGTAAGCAAAAAGGAAATGCAATTCCTAAAATCTTAAGCGCCGTGTATGTATTGATTAATTATACTTAAATTAGTGTTGAATTCCAAATTGAAAATGAATACGAAAAGTAGGAAAATTCATTTGGAAGAATCTCTTCGGACAGGTCCGTGAATTATAAAATCAACAGTGAAGACTGCCTAAAAGTTGGTACTGGCGCCAGCACTTCCTCCGAATTCCGAAGAATGAGTGGTCTCCAGCATGTGGCACGGGAAAAATTCACTTTCATCGTTTAGCGATGCATTTACGCGCCTGCGCAAGAGAAGTAAGTAGCGAAAGAGAAATTTTTGGGCCGAGTGAAAGGTAACCCAAATAACAGCTGAGAGATTTCGACGACCGAGTTGGGGATTTTCGCGGCAGAATTTCGGTGGCAAAAACATTTGAACCAAATGGATAGGGCAGCATCAAACCGTGGAATTTCACCGTAAAATCCGTATGCTATGATCATGTTGAAATAATTTCGCCTGGATAGAACCGAAATATTTCAGAGGGGGAAGAAAGGGCAAGATAAAAAGATGTACCAATAATAACCCAGTTTGAAGACAGTTGGTGTTGAAATTGGGAACAATCATAGCTGCCAAGGGCCGCAAACTTTCATATGACTCTATACAAATTTTCAGACGGTTTCCTAGGGTAGCTTTAATTTGATTGCCAATTATCTTCATCGTGATTTGAGTTTTTCGGTTGGGATAGAAAAGAGCTATATCAACCAGTAATGCCTATTTTTCGACAAAAAAAGTCTATGGATGACCAAGCAGTTTGGGTAGAATGTCAGGAAGCATGGTGGGAGTATTGTGAGAGTTTGTAAAAAGTTGGACATGAGTTCAATTACTTGGAAAAACCATGTAGAGAAAGAGCAAAAAGATAGCATCGGTTAACGTATGCTTAGAGAATAAACTGTTATGCAAACCCAGTCCTTTCAATACTGGAAAATATAGTGACTTGAAGTACCCACTAATTCCGTTAGCAAATGTTGCCGTCATTGATCTTTTCATCAGTAACTGAATTTTCAGAAATTTACATGTCATTGGAACAGAGTTTGCCCACCAATTCATTTCTTTGTAATATGTATGAAATAATGGCAGTAACAAATGTACGAAATAAAATGGACCGTAAAATTGTTCATTTACAATAAAAAGTATATCGTATACTGTAATCAGAATGATAAGTATACCAAAGTGTAATTTGAGTAGCTGATTTTATTTTAGCAAAATTTATATTCGTAAGGAAATCATTTGGGAATATGGTAATTTTATTTTGCTATACATATAGCAGCAAACATTGGGAAACGAAAAATCTACAGCTGACATAATTTGGTGGAACATTAATCTAGAACAAGATTGGAGAATTGTTTGTAACGTAACTATTGGATTCAATCTTAAAAATCCTAACGGTAGGTATATAATGAAAATTTCCTTAGTTATGTACACTCATTTTTCCCTTCTATTGCTCTTCTTTGTGAATAAATATTGATTAGTCATATTTTTAATGATAGCATTTTTTGTTTTCATGTAATTTTCCTCATCATCTCTCAGCTGATTGGCTGAAGGCGTGCAAAAGAGCTGACCCTAATGTGAATAACTGCCTCAGAGATTTATTCCAGCACATGTTTCCAAACCTAGCAGTGGGTGAGTTAGCAATCATTTGACCTTATGTTATCCGTTAAATTCCTTCAGCCCTATGCAGAATCCTTTTATGCCACACATAGTTCCCTGATTGAAAAACTGTGAACGATTATCATAAGTACTTCTTAACATCTTTATATCTATACAATGAAAGGAAAAGAGAGTATAGATGTTAATGATCAAAGATAATTTAATTTTAATCCTAAATATAGTTCCTAAAATAAAATTAAAATGTGATTTCCATCGGCTTTCATGGAAATATAAGAGAAAGGAACAAACAAAAACGTTTTTTTTTAACTGCTAAATTTTCAGAGTTTTAAGACTAATGTTCGTTAGTTTTACATGAATTCTTCCAAAAAAGTCAGAGATCTTGGATATATATTGTTCGTAATAATCAAAACGGGGCTTATTTTATAAGTATTGCTAGTTTATAAAGTTAGTTTGCATTGAATACTTGATATCTAATCATTGCCTTATTTCCAGGTATACCCGAAATTGGAGTGAAACGGTTCGAGCCTTTATACATTCCGGAGGTGAGGATAGCACAGGGAAGGTCGGGAGACCCAATTCGACTTCAGGGGAGCTTCCGAAACGTACTCGCCCACGGCCCGAGCAACTCTACCACGAGGTTCACGAGAGTAGTCTTCGGAGAGAAGAACCACACCATAACCTTCGGTATAGACATTCCGAGGATAAGGATAGAGGCCGATTACATCCTAGAGGGAAACATCATCGTCCTACCGCTCGTTGGAGAAGGAAGGGCAAATGCTAATATGCGTAAGGAAACTATATTTACAAAATTAAATTTCAACAGTTCGGATCCTTTCAACCACAATCTCTTTTGCGCTTAAACGACGCAGTACTAAGTAATAAATAGAAAAGTCCACATTCTTTTAACTAGAATTTCTTTGTATGTAACCCAAAAGAAATAGGATTATCTTCAGATATATTAAATTTATTTAAGCTTTTGATACACCGAGTTTCTTAAGTGATGGTCTTACAAAATTTAAGATTCAGCATTATTTGTTCATGGACGAAGAGTTTCTAAGGTGCTGATTCAAGCCATAGTTAGTTCAAGTTATAATAAAAAGTATTCCTATAAGGGTGTCCCAAAAAAATCAAAGTCAATTTTTTCGAACGCATACCCTCTATTTTTTTCTATTTGGCCGTATAAACTAACCAAATATTATTGCGATTCGATTGTGGTAACCCGTGCCGACTTGATGCCAAACAATTTCGAAAAACGAAAATTTGTACCGACTAGGGGGACACCAGGTTAGTGGGTAATTAACTTTCTTTCTATTCTCACGAATCTTTCAAGGAACGTTTTTTGCTTAAAAATAGTTCTTTAATAGTTATTTTAATATTTTATTATTTTTAAGCAAGGAACGTGCCCTGAAATTTTCGAGCGAATTCGTTAGTTAATTTCCCACATTTCCCACCTTGTCGGTACAAATTTTCATTTCTCGAAATTGTTTGGCATCAAGTTGGCATGGGTTACCATAATCCAATCGCAGAAATATTTATTAGGTAAGTTTATAAGGCAAATAGAAAAAAATAGAGGACATGCGTAATTGAATTCGCAAAAAAATCCATTACGTCTTGGGACACCCTAATTCCTATGTATCTCTAATATAAGAACAGAATAAAATGTAAATTTAAAATAAACAAATTAAATTGTTGTTTAAAATCAAATATTCAGAAGAAAGATAACTCTTAGATTATATTTAACAGAGCATGTCTACATTTTCTTTTGATTTTTCCCACTTAGTTCTATCTTAGAAGGATCTTCTTGTAGGTAGAAGATCCTTATTGTGTCTACCTTATTCTCTCTTTCTTTTAGATTGTCTAATTTATTTTTTTTTGTTTCTACAGGAGATGTCACTACGACTGTGTGGATGGTAGTTGAACCAATTAAAGTCCAGACAGAAGATGGAGAGCGAGAAATTTTCCGGATAAGGGATATTAAATTAGATTTCTCAGGACAAGGCGTGAGGATACACCTGGGAAATCTCTTCAACGGAAATAAGCTCTTAGGTAACTAAAGTATATATATTACAGCGAATAAGAAATTTAAATAGAATAACCTAAATAAAGAACATTTAAATGACGACAGCAAGTTGTCATCTACTAAGCTTCAAAATTCGAAGGAACTGAAATAGTTTAACTTAGAAATCTGTGGTCTAATTAACCTATTTAAATAGAATAAATCATTTTAAAAATGGGAAATCTCAGTATTAGATTCGACACTAATTATTTTTTGAAATTCAAACAAGCTGGGAAAATGGTTAGAATCGATACAAAGTTTTATCTGAGCTCATAATATCCCAACTATTCCCGGATATCCGTATTAAACGCCACTACTTATCATAGTACAACCGAAAATCAATTCACTAGTTCATGCTCGTACCCACGATCATCATTTAAGTAAAATGTGATTATACTATAATTTTACATTTATAAATGTATAAATTATATTTATAAGCATTTACTAAAGTAATAATAATGTCCAATATAAAATTTGGATATAAATTTCCCAAAATAAAATACATTAATCTATGAATATTCCAAAACAAAATTTTTATTGGTTTATATTCATTAGTTAAAAACTATGCTCACACTGATTTTTTGATAGACCTGTGAAAAACATGTCTTTGATTTGAAACAAGATTCCTTGCTTCTGCCTTACTTTCAAAATGTTCTCAAAAAGTTGGGGGGCTTTTCAAGTCCTGATAAACACAGATATGTATGGATTCCAAGTTGTGGCTGCACTATGGATGTCCCCCCTTTTTATGTAACATTCTTAGTTTCAGCTGTCGTAATTTGTTCTTTACATCTTCTTGTTCAGATGAAAGTTATTGCGATATTTCTATACATTAGGAACCTGTCCGTGTGTTTTCGAATCAGGTTTAACTGATATATTTATCGAAGGTCCTTAACCAAAGTCTGCATCTTTTGATTGCCATTAACCAAGGTTATATAATATTTCATACATATATCCCCAATATCTCTTACATGCAATATGGAAAAAGTTGGTTGGGTTGATAGAAAAACAATTATGGAAGGGTTGGAGATGATTGGGGCGAAAAGGGCCTTAATTGAAATAATTAAGGATCAAAAGAGGAAATGAACGGGTCAAACATTAAGAGAAGGACTGCTAAAGTAAGTAATTGAATATAAATAAAAACAGAGGGAAAGACAAAGGCAGAAAACGGTAAATGACAAACGAATGAAAAATGACTAAAGGGTGGGATAAGCAACAATAAAATGAAGAAAATGGCATTGAATGGGGATTTTTAATGCTCATGATCCTACTGAAAGGTACACTCATGTACATTTCAACCTATTAACCATCAAATGCATAATCTGATCTCAATAAACAAAAAATATGTATAAAATTCTTGGACTATATCTCTTTTATATAACAATCCACGTCCTATTAGTCACTTGTCTAATAATGTTGCCGAGAGGCGGGGCGGTATTCTCAACTCTTAATAGTACTTTACCTCTAGTACTCTATTTAAATACCTAATTGCAACTCTAGTATGTATTTAAATACTTATAAGTACATTAATACTCAACACACTGTTACTTTAGCAACCGATGAACTGATTGTATTCTTCTATTCCAAAGGACTGACGTTAAACAACTTCCTCAACCAGAACTCCAAGCAAGTGCTTGCAGAGATCCGTGGATCCATCGGTAGAAGTTTGGCTGAAGTGTTCAAGAGAATAATGAACGAGGGTTTCTCCCACATGCCAACTGACCTTTGGCTTAATTAGTGCAGCGAAAGACAGTGAAAAATCATCTGTTAAGGACGGATCTATCCTGAGCTGCATCGAAAGCAAAGGGGATCACAATAATGCCCAAATAACATCGCCACTCCCCAGTTTTCTTCTTATTTAAGAAGCTTCGTATTAAACTTGGTAAATGATCGAATTGAATAGATTGGCTCATAGGAGAGTAAGGAATCAAAGTACAAAGACAGTGTGATTGTTTCATATGAAATATGTATCTTGTAGAATAAGCTTATGTGCAATTATCCACGGATATCACTAAAAATAATAAAAATTAATATTGAATTGTGTAAAATAATATTTTTTGAATAATTTTGACTCAATTCCAGTTTTTACAATTATCTATCTACATGTCGTTTTATTTCGAAATTCATTATATTTTTATTGGAAAATACCTAACTTGTGCGATTCATAAAGAAATGACACAGGCATAATTTCAAAGGAAAATGTCAGAACCGGATTCTTGAAATTTATGCAATCAATTTTACAAAGTATTCGCTAAATACTTTAAAATATAATGGCTGCAATTCAATGAAGACATGCGGCCTTGCCTTTCCAAAGTTGTAACGAATACTCCATAAAAAATCGCGTCAATGTTATGCAGTGCTATAGAGACCTCAACCAAAACAGAACGCAGACATTCTAGAATGATTCCCAAACAGGCTTACGCCGTTATAACCTCGAAATTTTTCTGAAAATGAAAATTTATCCGACTATAAAGTCTAAAATATAACCCTTAATTTTGACGACAGGTCGAAAAGGGCCTTAACTTGCGATTAACTCAAAATATTTTGGAATTTGAACCCTTGGAATTCAAACGACAAGTCTCGCATAATTTTGGAGTTAGGGTGATGAAATAAAACCGATATCTCCTGAAATCAACTATCGAACATGTTGTTGGAAAAATAAACCACTTTAAAGCGTTATTTTTAGATATTTAGAGTGAATTATGGACTCAGAGGGATTTCCCGGAATTTGATATGATATGGGGATAAATTTAATTGTATGCATGAAAGGTATTTTACTCTTTTCCTTCACTTCCAGCTGACAATATTTGTACCCACTTGATAGGTTTTTCTATATTATGACTTATTGATTGCAAGATAAAAATGAAATAAACGTTTGATGATAATGATGAACATGGTGTCAGAGAGAAATAATTCAAAAGAGGTTAGAGACTCCCTTGGAGAAGGTTTTACCAATGTAATTAATAACTGTATAAGTTATAATTCACTAACTTTACTCCAATTCAAATCTTTTGCTCCAATGAAAATTTTGGTTATTTTAGGTAATTAGAACATTGAAATTTACTGTAAATACTATGTTAAATTGGTAGACTTTGTCCCCATGTTTAAGGTAGTCTGTCATCTCTCATAAGTGTGCGCAGTCATACGTGTGGGCAACTGGAACAGTAAGCATGATTATGGGGTTGCAAGAAATCAAACAATGTTAGAATTACTTTAAATAAGTTTTTAGATGCTGACTTCTTTGAGTTCCTCTCCCCATTTTTGTGGTTTAACAACCTCTAAAATGCTTTTTTAATATACAAAGATCAGATAGATTATATGAGGAGAGGTGGAGTCAATAAATTATGTTGCAACGACTGTGATAGTACTTGCATTGGTAATACAGGAAAGAATTTTATAGATAGGATGAGGGAAAATTACAGGGCTTTTATTTTGAATCAGCCTGATAGTATATCCAACTTCACAAGTCGTCTACTTATATGTGGACATTACAGTGATTTTAAAAATTTTCTTTGACATATTTCAAGGGGAGATGACTTGACGCGTTATAATGTTTAGAAATATTTAAGCATAAATACAAAGAACATTGCAATATCCTCAATGAGTTGGAATTGGCAGGATATTCTACTATTCTCCATGCCCCATCCTTCCCCAAAGTACCCCAACCCACTAACCCTACTACAGCCCTCCCTCCTTGTCTTTCACTTCCAGACTTTACTCTGCACATTACTTTCCTACTGCCCCCACCTTCCCCTGTCATATCACAAGCTACTTTTCTACCTCCCCCTCCTTTTCCTTCTTATATGTTGCCTTCCTACCCTCCCCCTATTCTGTGACTGTATATGCTGAGCACTTTTTGTGAACTGTACCTGATGATGATGCTATGCATCAAAACCTGGTTGTATGTGTAGGTATAATTTTTTTTTTGGTTTAATATAAATCAAAGTACCTTGTCTACTTTTCCTGTTATTATGGAATCCACCAAGTAAAGACCAAGGCCATCTCCTCAATTAATATAACTAGGTTTTTTGATCCACCTATTTTATTTAATAAACATTTAATTTTAGGTGATACCATAATAGCAGAATAATATGTCAATCATAATCTTCAAATTATCATATCCCATAATCCCTCTTTAATTCTAAGTGAATATAATATAAATACAGTAGAACCTCAATTTTACGAAGTTGAAGGGACCCAAAAATTTGCACTTTGTAAAATTCGGGCTTTGTAAATTTGAGGTTTTCTTTCAAGCAATCGAAATCTCTACAATACCAATCCAGTTTCAGTAACACAGTGCATAATGTTAAATGGGATTTAAAGGAAGGTAATATTTCAATAAATAAATTATGCATCCAGTTTAATGTTTAATACAACAGAAAAAAAATTCTAAACTTTTTACTTTTTAAAATAATCTTCAATTTTATTTTATTTTTTCTTGAAGTTTCAATGAAAGATGAGGTGATTTTCTCAATAACAGAAAGGTAATAATTGAATAAATCAGGTACATCATCAGTAAACATCTGAAAATTGTGAAGCACTTTTATGGAGTGTTTTAATTCATTCCTAGTAAGGGGGGGAAGGTGCTTCTGGGTCATCTTCATAGCTTGTAGAAGAGATATCTAAGTTCACTTCATCCTCATCTTCTTCGTCTTCACTAAATTCACTGCAGTTATACGTCAACACATGAGAGTCACACTTGACATATGACTCAGCATGAGAGGATGCATCTGGGATGTACTGATTTAGTTGTGCCATTTCTTTACTTAGGAGGTCCTGTAGTGTGGGAACCTCCACTAACTCCTCTGTCTCTATAATTGATGTGTCACCAAAACCAGCTGATCTCTTACAGTTAGAAATAGTGTTTGCAGTGACACTGTCTCATGCTCTGGCAATTCCTCGCACAGCATGGAGCACATGGAGGCACATCAGAGGCTTGATCGGCAACAAATGTATGCGTACTACAGCTCTGCTTGCAGAAAGCTAAACTGTGCAGGTCTAGACTTAATAATTATCTAATCAAACTAATTTCTGTGACAAATAAGAGTCACAAGCTCATTCAGTAAGAAAACAGTAGATATCACATATAATTCTCTGTGTGCACTATAGTAGTAGTAGTTCGTTAAAAGCGCTTTGACAGCTTATGTTATTTTGCCCATGTGCTCCCACCAGGATATGAAATCGGAACTGATTCCTCATGAGTCACGAGGGTTACCCACATGGCTCTCCAGGAGCCAATGTGCATTATATCTACATCAAATTGAAAGGATTTAAAAATTAGACTACGATTACACTGATTCCCTTTATAGCATAGACCTTATTTCAAAGCCTAGGAGACTCACTTATGTCAAAGTGAATGAAACTGACAGCCATGAATTCCAAGAAACTAGCTCGTAAATATTTTAAGTCACTTAAGAACTTTAAATAAGTTAATTTGAAACTCCCTCTATTTTATATACGTTTTACTACGCTGACGTTTAGCGGTGATTTTCGAGAACTACTTACTTGCGGGTACTTTAAACGATCTTGTCGCGTCACAAATCACAAGTGGCGGTCGCAAATTCTTACCTAACCACGTAAAACGCTTTTATCTTTTCTTGAATCTATCAAGTCACCCATTTGAGGCTTTAATGTTGTCGCACTTCAGTTTAAGAGCCAAAACCTGAGCCTTCTCCTTCAGAATGTTTTGTCTGCCCGCGATCACGTACTTTCTTGATAATTGACCTTTTGGTGACCAAACTAAGGGACTTCCTTTTTTCCTGGTCAGCGATGTTTAATCCATTATTTTACTAATAGGCACACGGGATATCACAACACAGGCCACCTCACGCAGAGAGTGATTCTGACTGAACGCGCGCGACTTTTCCTCGCTTGGAGAACAACATTTTTCAGGGTGTCCACCATCCAACCATTATTTTTCAAGCTTTTACTAACCAGTTAAAATCCGAAATCCCTGCAGCAGCCTTAAGCATTTTAAGTTGTCGCACTCCAATTTAGCAGCCAAGACCTGAGCCCAAAACTCCCCAAGTCGTAAACAAATTCTTATCATGCTCTATTCTCTCAATCTTTCGTCCAAATAGAAATCATATACTACTGGAAACTGCTGGTCTATACGATCCCACGTCGCGGATTCGCGATATTACCAGAAAGCTTGATGAAGAAAGAAAGAGGACGTCTACGTCTTATAAGCTATCATTTTTCGTGAAAACTGTAATCAAAATGTTTTTATCCCACGAAATTTCCACATTTTCCCATCTAAAATACATGGGCTGAGGGCCCTACCAACATAGACGATCTGGAATCAGCTGCTCCTGTTTACGGCGATCGTCATCCCGTTGTATTGAGCTCAATGCGACAAAACCATTTCAAATACTTCGTAAAACCGGGGTTCAATCACTCCTAGGGACCGGCTTCTCACTTCGTAAAACATGAAATCGAGGTTTTACGTAAAACCGAGGTCATTTTACATGTACAAAGATCGGGACCGGCGGAATGGTTCGTAAAACTGTGTCACTTCGTAAAATCGAGGTTCGTAAAAACGGGGTTCTACTGTATATTAATTTATTTTTGCGCTAACTCTTTCCTTAAAATTCTATTCAAAGTTACTTTAATAAAGTATTTACTATCATTGACAACCTCAAAATTAAGAAAGCAGCTGGTCATGATGCCTTCTCCAAGAAAATATTAAAAATAATTGGCAGAAATATACAATATTTAGATCCTCCAGTTCACTTATTCAGTGCTGCTTTTCATTTGATAACCTCCCATTTTCTGGAAACTAGAAATTGTAACTTAATTTTAAGAAACAAGTAAAAATTCTAATAACCCCAATAGATATTAGCCAATAAACCTTATTATGCTCCTTTTCTTAAGTCTTTGAATCGATTACATAAAAGCATAAGATGATCAAATATAGTTCCAAGATATAATTATACTCACAGGAATGGGATCTCAAGATAACTATTCAACAACTCATCAAGTGTTATGCTAACCTGAAAATATAACTAATGGCTTTCTTTCCGGTAAGCAAATTACTCAGGTTCCTATTTTTTGTCACAAAGTTGCAATATTGTAAATGCACCGAGACATACAACAAGTTAATGGAAAATTGACAGAGTGGATGGAATTGGGTTGAGGGGTAAGGCAGGGCTGTTGTCTTTCACCAACATTATTTAATCTCTACATTGAGGATATGATTAGCAACACCCTGGATTTTGAAAAAAGGATAAGTATTGGAGGAAGAGAAATAAAATGCATCAGATTTGCTGATGATATGATATCTTGGCCGATGACAACCAGGCACTCCAAGGAATGATAAGATGCTTAGAAGAAGAAATTGAAAAATATGGGATGAGAATAAACGCCAGTAAAACAAAATCTATGAGAGTGAATGACGGAGAAGTTTTTAATGTTGTAACAAATGAGGGAAGAAGAATAGAGCAGGTTAAAAGGTATAGATATCTGGGGAGCATGCTGACGGAGGATTGGAAGAGTAGTACAGAGATCAAGACAAGAATAGCTATGACAAAGGAAGCCTTCTATAAGAAGAGAAATGTGCTCTGCAGTAGTATTAATCTAGAACTTAGGAAGAGATTGGTGAAATGTTATGTATGGAGCGTTATGTTATATGGATGCGAAACATGGACCTTGGAAAGAAAAGAGAATGATAGGATTGATGCTTTTGAAATGTGGGTGTGGAAGAAGATGGAGAGAATAAGATGGGTGGATAGAATAAGAAATGATGAAGTGCTAAGAAGAGTTAGGGAGGAAAGAACATTACTCCACACAATGCAGAAAGAAAAGGAAGCTGGATCGGACATATTGTAAGAGGGAAGGGGATTCTTACTACAGCCATTGAATGAATGGTGGAAGGAGAAAAGAGAAGAGGAAGGAGAAAGCTAAAGTTAATAGATGAGGTGAAGAGAGGATTATACAAGAAGACCAAAGAAGAGGCCTGGGAAAGGATTAAGTGGACACAGTTGTGGTGTGTGGGACCTGCCAACAGGCAGAATACCAGAAGATGATGATACAACATAGAGGATATTGATGGCTGCAACCGCTGATATGCCACAAATTACCTTGGTTGATCCTGCAAGACTTCATTTAAAATAAAAAAACTGCACCACTAGGTACATAATATATGTAAAGGCTCTAAAAAGCTTAGTTGTTGGCAATAAATTGCCTAAGACATTTCTGCAGTGAAAGATTAGTTTGTCTGTCGTCCATATGTTTGACATCACAAGATACCTCTGATGAAAATTAATGAGGAATTTACTATGGATTATTATTTCATATTATGAGACCACAGCTGTTGGTGAAATAATATGAAATAGTGTTACGTGTAATCATTATTATACAATAATCAGCAACTTCACCATCATTGGCATAAGATCTTTCAAAGTATACTGATGGTATAGCAAGGGAAATGTACAAGTATCCCCTTTGGCTTCACTAGTCTGAGTACATGTAGAAATGACAGACAATGAAAAAATATTACCATAATAATAATAATATACTGTATTTGGCAGCATCTAAGATGCACCGGCATATAAGACGCACCCTCATTAAGTTGGCCACTCACAAGGAAAAAAGTTTTAATAGTCTGTGCAAAAGCGCGGTACCACAATAACTTAAATTGTTGTTTCTTTTAGTTGTCACGTTTCCTAAAAGCCAAATATTAACACAATCATTGAATGCAATTATGAAATAGGTAGTATAGACTATCTGGGCTAAATATAGTATTCAGTATTGAAAATTAACCTGTGGAGGTTGAACATTCACATATAAGACGCAGGGAAATTTTTCGAGACTTTATTTAGGAAAAAAGGTGCGTCTTATATGCCGTCAAATACGGTATGTTCTAAGAATGTTTCCTTTCTGTTTCCAGTTGTTTGTTAAAATAGACTTAAAAAAAAAATAAGTTGAAGAATTTTAGTTTGAGTACACACAATTCTTTCAGTGTTACATAGCATTATGGTGTGAATACAATTTTCAAAAACTTCTTTCATGATAGGTTTAATTTCTATATGGCATTCCATGAAGTATGACCAAACCACATAAATTAAATTGGCTATGAAATTTAATTACATTGCAGTTAAATTTCAGCAAAGTATATCACCTACATCAATGGTACAAAATCTGAGGCTTGAATTGATGCTATTATCAAGCTGCCAATGTTTTTTGTTAATTTATAGCTTTTAAACATTCTCCTGTCTCTTGCAACTAAGTTAAGGTGACTGTAAGATTTATAACTCTACATACATTAACCAGTTAAAAATGCCTTTGATCACAATGAAATCAGTTCAAAAACTAATTTTCTATACAAATACCATCACAGTTAGCAAAAATGTATCAAATAAAGAACATACAAGTTTGCAAGAGAGGATGTTAGTAATATCTGTACAGTTGGGCTATATAAGATTCAATATAATATTAATTATGAAGATTTGAGGTTTGGTGAATGCAAGTGATTAATTTACACATAATTATATGTGGCATTCTTGAAAAATCATGGTGGATTCACTGGATTCTTACTTAAAATATAGGAATCTGAAGAAGGGATTAATTGATAATGATTTGATAACTTATCCAAGCTGTAACACAATGATCTTTATCTATTGTGGTGTTTATATTTCAATACAGCCTCTAAGTCAGAATTTAAAAGCCTCTTAATTGCATTCTATTAAGACAATCTTTCTGTTATTATTAACATTATTAACATGGTAAAGCACTTTGATATCTACAAATCTTTCATTAATGCTGTTATAATATTTAAAACAATTTATAAATTTAGGAGAAAAGTAGGAATGAGTAAATTATGGGAGGAATAATTTCTTAAATTCCTACAAGTCATGTATATATGTGAAAAATAGCAAAACATAGAGGAGTCAATTTTCTGTATAAAGAATTAGTTTTTCAAGCAAGCTCTGAAACCAAATAAACGTTGATTTTTTTTACATCGGAACACATACCATTGATCATGCTGTAAAAAATAAGTTTTTCTCTCTACTTGGATCATTTTTTATCAATGTGGTTCAATGAAATTCAATTCTAAAAACCATTTAATTATTTAGTGTGTAAATATGAAGAGCAGAATGTAAGCATGTCCTTATCATTGATAGATGTAAGTGCAAAGTGCAAATGAACTGCTAGGTTGTCTCTGATCAGAAGATTGCAGCTAGAAAAGAGCTGCAAGTGAATATCAGAGTAATGTGGAAAATGGTAAATATTTATATAAACTGGCTGAATTATGTACAAAAACTCATTATATTACTATACCAATGCTAGCAAAGAACGCCTCACACAGTACAGGCACATTTAGCTGGTAACCTATCACTAATATTAACACATTGCATCTTGGATAACGAAGGCAGAGGGGTAGATCCAGAGTGACTTTTATAGAAATGAAAATTTATTGTGGTAGTGGATAAAACAAAAGAAAAAGGAGTAAGGATAAAAAATTGGTTTTTGAATAAGGTTGGTGACATTGTAGAAAATTAGTATGCATAAGCTCAATGAAAGATGTGATACAAAAAGTATGTATGAAAAATTAATTCAATGCAATTGAGTTAGAAGAATACATTAGAATGTAGAAAGATGGGGAAGGTGCAGATGTGCATGGAATACCAAGTGATTAGTTGAAGCATGAGTGCAAAAGAATCATTAAATGTGAGATATAAATATAAACTGCCCATCAGAAAGGCTTGATGATTGGTAAATGCTATTATTGTTCCATTAGAAGTAGGAAAGAAGGTAAGGCTTAGTGTAAAAATGTGTAGTTATAGGTATAATGGTCAAAATTTATTTTAAATTGCTGAAAGTGTAAGTTAAGAAGTCCATTATTAGTAAAATTAGAAAGATAAAATCTAGTTAATTATTCCTAATTATTCAACATGTGAATGGATGAACATATTGTAGAGAATCCAGAGAGAATCTTATAGATTGAAAAGAATTTTTACTGAGCAGGATGAAAAATAGATTAAGGATGGCATGAGTATATACATAGAGGATTCTGAGTTACATATATGTTTACAATATTAAGCGGATAAGCACATAGTAAATAGGATGCCAATATCATAGCAAATATCCTTTTAAAGAAGAATTTTATATTAATTTCATTCTTTTATAATAATATTATTTTGGAGAAATCTTTGTCAATGAGACCACACTTTAAAATGTTAACTCTTCATTTGCATCCTGTAACCTTAATGTTAAAGTACTAGCAGCCCCTGAGGCTGACAAAAGTTAGTCAAGTGTAGAAAAAACTAGCATCAAGTGCTATGCAGGAAGAAGTTTAATCAATTTAAAAGTCAAAGGCATAATCAAATCTTTCTTCAGAGTTTGTTAGTTTATTAGCAAGATTTAAGAAAATAAAGAGTTTGTAGAAACATGTAAAGGAAAACATCAAATATTTGAAAATAACAAAGCTCGATAAAGGATCAAATAAGATTTTACCATAAGAGAAAAAAGAAAGATTAAAATTAAAAATTAGACAAGGAAAACCAAAAAATTGACCCATATTTGTGGTTAACATAATTACATAGAAACAGAGTGACTGTCAATGTGATATGCAATCACAGCTGATTTGTGAATAGGTCTTGCAGCAATCTAAGTGCAAATGCTAGATGAAAATGTGGCATAAGTTACACTAATCATCTTTGAACCAAATTTACCTAATGTGAAAAGTATAGATTTCCCATTTTCTAATGTCTTTTGAGCCTCAGAGAGTATAGCATATTCTAGTCTCTTAAAAATTAATCTTCTAATATATTCTGTAGAATGTGCTTTATAGCATTATTTAATTAAAAGTTGTGTATGTTGTTGTCTCCTATCTTTGAAAATGTATTATTAAATTATGATCACATAGCTGCCTTAAAACATTACAGGTACTACATTTTCTGAAAGTATAAAGGGATATTAGCTGCTTACATTGTAAGCCAGTCAATCTTTCCCTATTTAAAATAAAACAGAAATGTTACCAAAGTAAAATGATCTATCAAATCAATTAAATAGAAGGAAGGCTCAGTATGGAGAAGGATAAAGAATTAAAGGAGATTTTGGGTTAATACAAGTAAAAAAATGAAGGCATGGAAATTGAAAAGTTGGAGAATAGTAAAAACCATGAATCAATCACATTTTTTCATAAAATAGATCTCCTTTTCATAGCAAGTTGAACAGAAAATTAAGGAGAAAAATCAACATTATTAAAAAGAAAAGATCTCAACATAAATGCCATTAAATTTTCTGTAGTAGAGATTTCTTTAGATTCTAAAATATATACTGAGAAACTTCTGAGAAGTATCCTTTCAAGCTGTTAGAGGAGTCACCTAAGGGAAACAACAACAAAAGATTCTTTTCTTCATTGAATGTATGATCTTTCATCACTATAAATGCAAAAAGTATATTTGAATGTATGATGTGTCCAATAAACTCAACATTATTATTTCTTAAAAATGTTACACACAATCCACAAAGCATAAAGTTCTTGCTTACAGCAATGAAATATTTGCTTCTAAAATATTCAAATAAAAAATAAAGCATGTGATCAATTTGATCTAGCTTAATTTGGTGGAATGCCATAGTGAAATAAATATTAAAAACTTAGTAGTACCTTGAAGATGACCCTCAAGAGACAAAACCGGTTATGAAGTAAAATCTCTTGTTGATATTACTAGGTAATTTCACAAAAATAAAGCATTATTATAATTAAATGGGATCATATTAAATAAAAATTCAAAATTCGACAAAACAAAAACTTAAATGTTGTTTTGTTGAATTTTGAACATTTGAATTTTTATTTAATTACATTAAATCTATATTTAATTCAATAAAATGATCCCGATTATGGAGTTCCACCAAGTTAAGGCTTCTTCCATTGAATTTATAAATAAATGCTTAATTCGTTGAAAAATTAAATATTGTCTCCTCTTATAAGTACGCAGTTTTTGAAAGTTTCCTTCATGAGCTCAGGACTTTAATTTATGAAAGGTTATTGAGGAAAATGGAATATGTTTTTGTACTTCAGAATTTAGGAAAATACTGAACCTGAAATAATCAAGGATATTAATATTTTTAATAGCCTATTTGGAAAATACTTAAGATGGAGAAAATACTGTCAATGTGCCCTCTGGAAGGGAGCAATGCCCTAATCCTAAATAAATCTTACTACTATCTCCAAATTTTCTTATGGAAGGGTTTGTGAAGTGTTTGGGAATTCCCATACCTTGGATTTTCCAAAGACTTTCTCTTTTGTTACCAACTTTTCGTTACTCATAGTTACTCATCAACTCTTAGAGTCGACAGTAAAAAACTGCTGCCAATGTTGGCGTTCCCTTCGAGGAGTACTGGAGGCGGTTGCCTAAAAAAAGAGCACTTAACTTTTATTTTACTTAACTTTTAATTACAGCCAACTTCGTTTCATGTGCATTCGTATTATTACCACTATAAATAAATTCCAGTCTAAAATAAAATAAGCAATGGATGATTTGTACTATTTCAGTGGGAAAGTAGTAATCCAATCGTGTGCAAAGGTATTTTCGACATTTATCCTCCGTTTTTTCCCAAAAATTGATGCAGAATTTCACTTCCAAGATAGTGATACAAAGAAAAGATATTTTCGAAACTCTCTTGATGTCATTTATTTATTACCAATCGTTTTGTAATGAATTAGATCACACGTACTATTTCAAATAGAAACATACACATGTTTAGTTTTGAGCTTAATCGTCCACAGGTCACATCATATCACTCGGTGCTGGAGGAATTTGGCTTTATTTTGTCCTAATTTAAATGAGCACATGCAGATCGAAGTGGTTCAACGTGGTGAACGAAACATAGCGGAATTACCTCTAAGCATGCTTTCTTAAAATACAAATATATTTAAAAAGAAAGACTAACTTATGGTAGAATTATTTTCAAACACTCACTTGGTTCTATTAAAACGATTAAAACCAAGTTAAATATAATAAGAACTGACAGCAGCGACAAGATCGGCTGCGGGACCGGGTAAATAACGCTCCCCCAATTTTTATGTATCTTTGCAATTACAGATCAACGTCTTAAAGGATTTTATTCGAAATCCTTAACAATATCAATCTATGATTTTTAGTTACCGTCTGATAAAGGGATCAATGAGAAATTCGGGTCGAGGTATTGTAAACCTACTTCCTCTCCTTTCTCGTCACCCAAGACCTATGGATGAAACATTTCCATTCCTAATATAAGTACAGATAGATATAATATATGCGTTAAAAAAGAGCATTTCCTACTTAATTAGCGGTTATATGTGAATAGTAATCCAATTTGACCCGAAGGGGAAAATATTTCACACGTATTACGTTTGTCAAGCACAGTTCGTCCACAAATTATGTACAGAACTTTACGGTCCTGTTAACAATGGTACCACACATAGCATCTCCGACATTGTTAATCGTAATGTCATATATCATAGCTTACGCAGAACTTTATTTTGTTGTGATTGTATGATGTGTGACCGCGAAGTAATATACAAGAAACAGAGATGTTGTCCCCGCCATGGATGTAATTTGAACATACAAGGCCCTGTAGGTCTGACTTCCACGACGGAGAATACTGGAGGAAAGTTTCAAAGACTATGGTGTGCACAATTTTTTAGTCGCTAGTGAATCAAGAAAAAAATATCCTCCTTACTGTAATTGTAATCTCATTGATACGAACATTGAGAGAGTGCATACATATTTGAGGACACCCCACGAGTTAGAGACGCAGGAACTTGTATATTGAGTTAAGAAAAGCATGGACTCAAAAATATCTTGCAAGATCTACACAAAATCTGGTCAGTCTAAACCATAGGTCCCAAAAAGTTTTCTGGAGGAACCCTTTTAATTTTCCATGGACCCCCTAGCTTGCCTAATATTGACTTTTTGTGTTAAAAAGCCATATCTGGTTTCCATTTCATTACATTATCTTTTAAAATAGGATCTCTGGCTTTCAAAAACTCTTAAACATTCTTATAAATTGAAATAAATCTTGGAGACATTTTTTTTATTCCCTGACATGGACCCCTGTAAATTTATATGGAACCCTGGGGGTCTGTATGGACTACTTTGGGAACCTAAGGTCAAAAACATCGTATAAGATGGTTAGGACTGACTTAGGATAATTTAGCAGACATACTACTTGATCGCTCAATGTCAAAAGCATACCCTTTGATTATTTTTATGCCGCAGGGAGAATTCAAAAGAAACAAGGGCAAACTCCAATTGTCTATTACCACACTGGTTCAACTAGGTAATTATTTAACTACCTAAATGGCCTCAGATGTGCCACGCCCTATATTGCACAAATTTCAGCAAGAATGACGAATTATTATACGACTCAGGAGACGCTCGCTGCCGTGGACGTCGTTCAAACCGCCCGCCCGTGTCAGAAGGCGCGCTAAAAGCAATGCTACATCCGTTTACGCAAGGGCAGAGGAAAGAGTGAAACGAAACATGCCCCTCCGCGTGTGACGAAAAGGAAAGCACGCCATTTCGTTTGTTTTCCTCCTTCCGCGTGCGACGCTTAGGACCAAGAGACCTTCGGACCTTCAGACTCACTCTCGATAAGTGGAGTTTGGCCGTTCGCGTTTTCGGAGTAAATAGTGCGCGACCGCGGGCGTTGAAGTCTCCGAGATAGGCGCATTACGTCAACACGACTGCACTCAGACTTACGTAAAAAATGGTAGAATAACTAGAGCTTAAAAATTACGACTGGAATAACTGTAGTAATGAATCTATAGAATTATATAAATCAGTAATAAGCCCAATAGCAACTTATGGAGCTGAGACTACAAGATTAACAGCAACTGATGAAAGTTATTTAAGGGTATTTGAATGAAGAATAATTAGAAAAATATGTGGAACAGTCTTTGAAAATGGTCAATGGGGATTACTACATAAAGAAGAAATAAATCAACTAATAAATAATGAGGACATAGTACGATTCATAAATCACAAAGAATAAGCTGGCTAGGACACAGAAGGAATGCAAGATGACAGGATAGTCAAACAAATCTTTGAAAAGAATGTAGATGTAATAAGGAGAAAAGGCAGGCCAAAGGAAATGTGGAAGGATGACGTCATAGAAGACCTGATAGAAATGTATGTACAAAATTGGGAGTAAGAATCCAAAGACAGGAAATCCTAGAGAAGCAATGCAGAGAAGTCCAAGGCTCGTATTGGGCCGTAGGAAGAAGAATGAATCTATGTAATATAAAATAAGCTCGAATTACCTATGCATAAACTGAAATTTTCCGAAATAATAGGCTTGAAATTTAAAATGCGAATTAACAGTTTAAATATGATAATATATTTTCCATCTAACTTAATGGTTAAGGTTTGAAAAATAGAAATGAACGTTGATTTTATAGTTATAAATGTCAAATATTCTTCATTCGAAATTCATTTTCATAAAAATCAATCCTTATGTCAGAAAAATGATAAATTATCATAGACTTTTTTAATGATTTACATCTCATAGCTTAGAGGTATCAGAGGTCTACGGTAGAAAGAAAAGTTTTAAAATAAGTTAAGCTCCATCATGCTCGACGGGGGAGTTACCTAGTGTATACAATAATCATTAATACATATTCAATTCATTATTTAATATATAAAAGGCAGATATATATTTACATTAATTCCGGAATTATGTTCATGAGTAAAATCACCTAACAATAAGTTCGCAAATTTCGCGAAATACTCCCATAGGGATCTTCACAATTGTTAATAAGCAGTCACCCATGCAGGTGGTTAACATTGCTTTTGTACAATAGTGGAGACCTCCTTGGGTAGGTATTGTACCCACAATGCGATGGGCATCGTTATATAGCATTTCGGCCTTTCCACGTCCGGATTGGAAAACAATGCAAAAAAATTAATATTTACCGTGTAAAAATCATTATTTTTAAGTGATACCACGAACAGAATAATGTAGAGGTATATGCTGGTTAGAAACCAAGTATGTAATGCTCCTCTTATGGTGTTGCGTAATTATGACTTAAATAAACAAATTAAATTTTAATAAAAATATTTATTAATTCCTTATCTCGAGCATTCTATTAAAATATGAGAAGATTAAAAACGTAAAATAAGTTATTAAGTTGCTTACCTCAATATATGGTTAAGTGTAATATCAATTTAAATCACAAAATTAATATCCGATTAGTTTAATCGACGGAAGCCATCTTGAAAACTTCAGTCGAAGACAGCGTGGTGCCGTTCTTGCCGAAGATAATTAAACATTTCCCCATTGTGGCAATAGGATACCTCGAAATTTGCATCACACTATGGCAAATTGAAAACACTATCCTTCTAATATTAAATTCCAATGCCGTCGACTGATTTCGCAATATTTTTCACAAGAATTGTTCAGAATACTTGGATTTTCCACTCGCTATACCACTGACGAAAAGTAAACTTCCCAGAATTCTTCGCTTCATATCACCATGGGGGTCGCTAAAATTGCTTATTAGCAATTTAAACCCCCATTGATAGAAAAAACAACACTGGTCCGAGACCGAAATCGAGGCAGGTACTAAAATAAGGGAAATCGAATAAAGATTCTTAATTTGGTCATAAATAAACTTTTTAATCGAAATCAGCAGAATAATAGTAAATAAACAAAAATTATGTAAGAAATGTACGTAAAGTTTGTTTTGTGCCTTGAAGGCATTGCAATGTTTACAGAATTAAATCGGAAACAATCTACAAAGTAGAGGCAAGTACCAAAAGAAAGGAAATCAAATGAAAATTCTTATTTTGAATCTAAATTACGAGAACCATGGCAAAATAAACGAATATTATGTAAAACTAGTAAATTCCCCCGTCGTGCATGATGGATCTTAATTTCAATTTTTTAATATATATGCATTTATGCAATACTTAAATATAGATGGCTTAATATTTAACTGTTGTAACCACCCTATTTTCTAATAAATACTAATCAGAATGGAATTTTAACTTAAGAATATTAGCGAAATACCGAAAAATCGCGAATTTGATTTTATTGAACATTATGCAGTTCGTGAGAATTACACAAACGCACCCCTTTAAAATCTCTGATATAAAATCAAGTTTGCGTTAAAATTCTGTCTCTCAAAAATCTTTCACTTCCTCGACGTAATATTTCTTCGTCATCTTGATCACCGCAAACAAACGTATAAATGTCCTTTTGTAAATCGGTTAGATAAATTAAACTCCAGAATGGCCGTAATTTTGTTCCTGCTATTTAAATATCTTAGTTTACATTGAAAATTAGATGAAATCTCAGTAAATTGCCTCCTCTTCATAAATTCTGACATTTGTTCCTATCTCTAATTAGGTATGGACTTAAAGTCCCCGTGTATTCTTGTGGGAATACGAATTTTATCAGATTTAACTATCACCTTGGTCGTCAGGGGGACTGGTTGTTTACTACGATGAAATTTTACAAACTTTTCAAATATTTTGTCATAGTTCTCGCAATTTTGATTCAAAAAGTGTATTTTACGACAGTCCAGCGAATAATTTAATTATTAGTATTATATTTTTGAAAAGATTGATATATGCAAAGCAATGATGAAATCATCGAAAAAATACTGCAATCAGATTCGTTAAGCTTAGGCCCCAATAAAGTCATTGCCAAATAGCCTCCCTTACGAATATCTGTTGATATTTCTGATCACAGAAAAATGCGCGAATTCACCATGACTTTCTATCATCTCAGCACTAAAACGACGAAAGAGAAAGTCTTTCTTTCTAGTGGAGGTGAATAGATGAAATCCGATAAAACGCAGGACGAAATTTTCAATGGAAGCATCCGATCGCAGAATCATCAACGAAAAAGAAAGTTAATAGGTTTCATCACAGTGTTTAATTAGTGCGAGCTTTCCTCCATTCACTACGTAATACGATTCGACGAATACTAATGGAATGGGATCACGAGGAAACACGAGAAATTGTGCCTGCCCTGGCCTAACAGTTCTCTGAAGCCTCAAATGCGTAAATGGTGATAAAATGTGTGCATGACGCAATAGCGAATTAAAAAAATGTATGAAGAAATAGGAAAGGGGAAAAGATTAGGGTGATAGTTTTTTATTTTTTCCACGACTATTACGTATTAACTTATTGAATAAGGTGCTTAATATGCGTATAAAGCTTTTAGTTTTCTTTTAACCCTTAAAGGTCCAACCTTTTTTTGGTTACTCCGTAGACCAAGGAAGGGTCAAATATTGTCCACTTTTCTTTTATTCGATAAAATAATAATGAAACATGATATCTCTTCAGCAATTGCCTTCTTGGATTTTTAAAAACTTCCTGCAATGATTTTTGTTGCTAAATATTGTACTATTTCGATAAAAATAATGAAATTTTTATTTTTTTGTAAACTAATCAAAGACGAGGATATTATAAAGCTTCATCTCAATGGTACCGGCTTTAAAGCTCTAATTCGGAAAATAAGTTTGTAAATCATCGTTAGTTATGCTTATAAATAAAAAACAAGGTATAATTAAAAAAAAATCAAAATTTTGCAACCTTAGTCCAGAAAAACATTGTTTATTAGTTGATAAAATAAATAGGATCATTATATCTTTTCTCAAGTATTTATTACCACTGAGCACATTATAACAATAAATTATACACATCTCCTTCATTTTGTCTTTTTTTTACACCCCATACTATTCTTACGTTCACCTGAAAAAATGCTAATTTAACAAGCGAATGATCGACTACTTTTTTATATTTAACCATTACCTCCCCTGAATTAAAAATTTTAGATCTTTCACCATAAGGAAATCTCAAAAGTTTTCTAAGCTTTTGTTGCACTGCTCGCATATTTTTCTGTTATATTTGCTGATTTTTCAAACGACAAATATTTCTTAATATGATTATGATCTTATTTATAATCTTAATTTTAATAATTACTATGAAGTTAGATTAAATGGTTGAATGGAAGAAGGGGCAAATATCTAATTATATTAAATATAATTGAATCTAAATTACGACGATTATCTGCTCAAACCTATAGTACTATACAGTCCTAGAGTTAACTAGACTGTTAGCTACTATAACAGTCTTAGAGTTAACGCTTGTATAAAACGGAAATGGGGTGTAAAAGGCATAATGAATGAATTACATTGATAATGAAAAGTTGCTACTTAATCTAATTTAATGATAAAATGCGAGTATTTACAAGGTGTAATATCACTGGATTTAACAATATCCAGCGCTTCTCTAGGGCTATTTGTGGAGTAGTTGAAAACAGCGCTGAAAAGCCATAAATTTCGCACAGTTAGTTTTACTCTTATTTGTGAATGATTTATGAATTTTATATTGATATATCAAACCATTGATTGCAATGAAGAATACAACTGTAATATAACTGTAATTTCTTCGTATGATTTGAATTCCCTCTGAAGTACAGCTGTGCTTAATTAAAATAGACGAATCTCAACCGTTTTCCTAAATTTTGTCAACTATATGATTATTTTTAAATCTCACGTATTGCAATAGGAATTCAATTTATTTATTTTAAGAGATTTGAGAGCGCGATAACTTTGAAATTCCCAGATAAGTCACAGAAACAGTATGACTGTGTTACATAATTAAAGTCATATTTATATTATTACCACATAATTGGGATTAGCGCAGCCCAAAACTTGTAGGACCTCATATGAATACCCCTAGGGGTCAACGATTCTGAATCTTTATTTGATATTTTAAGATGCTCTCACCAATCGCATGAATGTATTCTTGAAAATGTAACGAATATCGAAATTAATTTTTGGTTGAAAAAATACGTGAGGAATGTCATTAAAACATTGCTTTCATTGATAAAAGATTGGAAGTGAGTGAATCTGTAGTTTGATATCACGTATGATTAGTCGTAAGGGAATGGGATACGAGTAATGCCTATTGTAGAAATGAGGAAGAGAAGAATGTTCTCGTAATTATCAAGACTTAACTCTGAAATTTTCCTATCAAGGAAAATCGAAGAGCAATTCATTAAGTACTGGGTAGAAATTAATCCATACAAAGAAAGAAAATGTTTCTTCTTTCCTCATTTAAGGAAAATCTCTCTTCGAAAGCAATAAAAATGAAACCATTCAGAAATAACAATATTAAAAACTTTCCTCGGTAATGTACAGTGGCGGAAAAAATTATCGCAACACTTTGCGAGCGCTTCAGTGGCTTTCACAGAAACTATTTGGAATTCTGCTTTCTGTGACTGACTGGCAACACCGAGGAAAGCCTCGAAAAGCGGTAATATTTGAGTCGGAGCCTAGAACTTACACAAATTTCCTCTCTTTCGAACTCTTCTTAGAGCCTTCGCGCGATCTCTCCCCGAGTTCGTCATGTTTATTTCGGCGTTTCTCTTTCACAGATAGTTATCGTATTTATAGAACGATAGGTTAAATATATATTTATTCCAATTTCAATCTTAAATGCAATAAAATACATGGACAATAATTGAAATTTAATTCATAATAATGTGAAGAATACTATTCGGTTTTCATAATGCGCAGCAATAAGGAATAAGTGGGATTGGAGTAGGAATACGCGATGTGGCGATTCTCACCTTTAGAGAACGAGAATTTTGGAGTCTAGAGGAAAAAGATGTTTTGCGAGATTATAGCGAGAACAGATGGCCTATAATGGTCTCTTTTTCTGGATAATTTGTGCGCTAATAAGGCGTTATTTTGGTAGTTTGGTTTCTCACTCGAGCATACGACTTACGGCTGCCTGCTCTATATTAATGTAAATGTAATTCTTCAAACGTCCAGTTCAAACATAGGATATTCATTTGTGATAAACATTCCGAGGAGGATTTTTGATTACAAGTCTTATGTTTTCAATTCAGCAATTAGAATTCGAGAAGTCGTTAGAGCGATTACTGAGTTACTAACTATGACACAATGTAAAATTTGTATTTTGTCTACGGAATATAATTTTTCGTCAACTTAATCATGTAGACGAAGGAAATTCGTAATATAAATGTATATACACCATTTGTCACCTAGAATACATGAAATAATTGTCTGTCCGGAGTTAAAAGGAAAAATACCAATTCCAAAGTTAAAACAAACACGATTTCATAAAAACCGAACAATTTCTGCGCATATATCGGACTTGTCTTACATTTTGTAACAGGGAGCTCGGTGATCTTGGTCATTAGTCAATTGTTTTGCCTTCGCGCGGAGAAATTCACGTAGAAATGCATTAAGGCTTTGATAATTCGCGAGGATAGTCTTTAACCACAAGTTGATCCCTTCAAAGTATTGCAGGCGCCAATACAAAACAAACTTTGAAATGCATTACCTCGCGTGGAAAAGCTTTAACCATATGTCGTGCACTTTCAAAGCAAGTATTGCAAGAGCCAGGTATATTTTTCCTTTTCGTGCCTATATCAGCTAGACTCAGGACCCTCATTTTACAGTCGCCCAGTAGAAACTATCCTCTGGCCATTTCAAAGCTCCTTCCTCACCATGGTGCAAAGGAAATTAGATGTTATTGCACTCGTAAAAATATTCCCAAATAATATTATTATATTAGCGTATTTTAGTAAACAAAGACTTCCTAATAAACAACCCAAGTTTTTAGTACTGATACGTATTTTATGAACGTCTGACTTTATAAAGTTAATTAACCAGGATTATGCCGCCATAATAAAATTATTAATAAGCTGCTAAAATGGACTTCTCAGTTTGTTGGGAAGTGTCATAAATATAACTATTTGCTAATTAAGAGGTGATTTTGCAACTGTCTGACACATGTAATTGGCATAGGAAGGGCACGAGCTCGAATTCCGCTTAAGTTAAATTAGTTTTTTATCTTTAAAACTTCTCTTGTTCGGGAAATGAACGAATGTAAGATATGATTTCCACATATATTTATACGCCCCTGTGATGAATATATATATTTACCAGAGAAATGCAATTCATTATGGAAAAAAACCATTGGACATGAAAGATTCGGAACCGTTTCATCACCAATTGTCGGTCAAGAACATGTTTCGTGTGTCATTGGAAATTCCTCTTCTACCAAGGATTCGAGGTCGTTCGCTGAAAGACAATGTCCTTTGACTCATTTTCCACAATTATAGGTATTTGACAGGGCCTCCTGATTTCTGAAAGCACGATGAACCTTTCGGTTTCAGTGCAGCGGATTTTCGAAAGCCTATGCGTCACTCGCAACAACAAACCGGTCGTAAGGCAAGGAGCTCAGGCTTACTTACTCAGGCTTATTGGCGAATATTTCTTCATTTAGGTCTTCACGTCGATAGACGGACAACCAGCAGACCGCGCAAGCGAATCTTTTTCATTTTTAGGCTGTAAAAAAAAAGCCTTGAGAACTCTTGGCATTCTTATGCATATTATTATTCATTGTTCGTCTACAACCAGGACAATTCACGGGTTGACACTTTCCAATTTTCTCGGCGATAGTTCCAAACCAATTATATAGATTTAGATTTAGATATATACCCCGCGAGCCGCCAGATGGGTATGGTAGGGGTTGTAATAACACCATCATCACGAATTCTACTCTCCAAGCCTCTCTAATTGCCCAGGGAAATAAGCGACCAAAAGTAATAATGTCATATAATTTACTTCGTCTTTAGGTTCTGAACCGATAAAGATTTCGAAGAGCTTCCGTCAGTTATTAGATCTTCTCACCTGGAGCGAATTCCAATAAAGAAGTGGTTAACTCTATGTCTCGGGGGCTGAATCATGTGGAGGAGAATGAAGGAGAATGGATATGCTATTAATCATCTTATATTTTTCTTGATTCCAATGGTATTCTCGATGATTAATCATAGTGTATATGTGCACATTACTGAGCACTTTGCACTTGCACTGCACTTTTACTGAGTCTGAGAGAAATACGAATACATGTAAATATTTTCCACTTGCTCTAAATTATGTTAAATATCCTCCTTCTCTTAAAAACATGAAAATTGAGTAACATTACGGGGATGAAGGTCTATGGCGGAGCTGACATTTTTTCATAATCATCTGTGTGTAAGAATCTACGGATTCTATCGAATGTGGACATGAATATACAGATGATAATGAATGATTGCTTTGTCGCAGGGGCGCAGTCAGGATTTGTGTATGAGGGAGAGGGTTATAGGTAGTAGAAAGAGCGAAAACAGTTCTAAATTTCAGGGCCGGTATATTCATGCACGCTACATGATAGAAGATATGTTAAATTCTTAAAAAAAACTAAAATGCATAGAAAACTAGGATATGTTCACGGTTATGTGGCAAAATTAAAACCTTTTTTAGTTTGTAAAATGAATAATTGAATAATAATGATGCATAATAATCCTCAATGATATTTGGATTTCCAGTTTTGATAGGGCCAATTTCTCTTACATTGTCATTATTTCTCTAGGTGTAAGGTTTTTATCATTTTAAATATTAATTTCGAGTGCCTTTGAGAGTTTTTTTTAATCAAAGGAAGGTTAATTAAACTTTCCTTTAACTGTTAGTGAATGTGAGAAGAAATAAATTAGTAGTAGTGATTTAGGAGATGATATTGAAACGTAAGTATTTTGGAGGTAGCACTACAATTTGGACAACCCAGTTACTTTGATGGAAACCGAAGACCAATCGTAGCGGAGACGGATGAATTTTTCCTCTTAAATTATATGTTTTTTTATATATACGATATATTCTTATTATTGAGTTAAAATGTCGACAGCACAAAAACACCATAAAAATATGTCTATGTAAGAACCCTTCAATCCGCCTTTCGGCGTGTGGCAGGGGGTACAGGCACCTTAACTCTATTTTCCAAATCAATTTCTTTCGAAAAAAACCATCGTAATCAAACACTTAGTAACTTCCACAATTTTCTTTCAAACGACCGGTTTCGTCAACGAGTTGACATCTTCAGGAGTTGACACCTGAAGATGTCAGCTCGTTGACGAAACCGGTCGTTTGAAGTAAAATTGTGGAAGTTACTAAGTGTTTGATTACGATGGTTTATACTGAATTCCACAAAGTGAGGATAGAACATATTAATTATACAATTTCTTTCGCGTATCATGCGCAGAAAAAATGAATTCTCTATGCAATTCCTTCTAGCATTTATTTCTCTAATCTTCCTCGCAGTATCAGATTGGCCCACATCAACTGGGAGGTCGCATTATATCGATTGCATCATTTGAGAACCTAATTCTTCTGAACTTACTTAGTAAATTTATCCTTTGAATTAGTCTTCTATCTCTTAATGGTTACCATCCCGCGTACTGTATCATCTGAGTAACACTCACCGTTTTATCATGGTAATTCTGTACAAATCGTATCGTATACAACCAATCAAACAAATGCCGTACACGAACTGTAATACAAAAGTTATAATCAGTATAATCGCGAAACAGTATTTTCTCGTTTGGCTAGGTTGAATAAGAGGAATATGAGTTTTTTTCTTTGAAACACGATGAGCATCCCCTCAACGATCTACTAGTTAATCTTTGCATTCTATTCACTTTTCCTATCGCATCTCCAATATGTTCTTTCAAAGATAAACTACAGCTAAACGTGACACTTAGATATTTTGTGTGGCACACTAACACTAAGGGTTGTCGCGAAATTTGTTGCTGCGTGGAAATAACGTTTTTGGATGATATCTAACATCCTTACGCTTTATATACATCATTCACAAAAAACTCTAGGTGCGTCTTACAAGATTTATCTTTATGGAATCCGTGTTGGATCCGAATGATTCCTATCTTTATGGTAAGAAACTGAATAATAGAGCTTGCTATAATATGCTCCATTATTTTGCAGAAATTCGAAGTTAACGAAAATTACCCATAATAATCTGATCATTCTTAGGCCCCGGAGTGACGTTTAATTTCTTCCACGACATTGGGACAGTACCCTCATTAATTGATTTCTGATAGAATTTCCTATCGGTGGGATCCAATGTGCGAAATGACCTAAGCTGTCGAAGCACTTTTAACAATACTACTACTACTACAATTTCCTATCAATCTGTTGCAGTGAATTTCCACTAGCATCAACTTATATCTCTATGGAAATCATCTCCGTATCAATGCGCGAAGTAAAATCGTTAACTCGACCATCATCTAATGAGAAACATTTCTGGAAGTACGGGTTATGTAAGTTAGCTATTTTTGCCGATTTATTTAAGGCAATTCCCTCTTCGCTTATAAGGCTAGGCATAGAAAACTGACCACCACGAGTCTCACGCACTTATGACCAAAATTCTTTCTAATCGCCAACTAGTGATTTTAACAGGGTTCGAGATCTATATTCCTGGTATTCTTTTCGTGATCCTTCCTCAAATAGCTTTTGCACTTCTCTATAGTTTTGATCACCAAGCTCATGGATCTCACCGCACGGTTTAAGTTTTCTCAATCGCGAGTGAATGACTCCTATGCAAAGATTCAAACTTCTTCCTCGTCTCACCTACTGTTTAGACGGAACATATTAAACTAAATCTACTTTGATTATCCGTAGAAACTCTACCAAACTATCGTTTACTGTATTTTCACCCGAAAAGCGTAAAAAATTATCCAACCCTTCGTTCAAATAAAACCTTAAACTCAGAAATAATTGCTTTGCGAATTACATACACTTGCCTCACCGGCTTAAGAGATCTAACCGCTACTACTTTCATGCCTGCCATTATGACATCATGGTCTGACTGTACCGTCAACTACAGCGAGGCTAGTTATTATTTGTGGTTGGGAAGTGGCTAGTAAATCTAAATTGATACCTTGCCTCGCACGATTCGTTCGAGTTTTAGTCATATTTACCTTATCTAAAGCATGCAACGAAAAAGTATGATGTATTTCGTGAATTTTTTTCCCACTGCTAGTGCTGGAGAATTTTAGATTATCCCAATGAATATTGGTTAGGTAAAAATCTCTTCCTACGGCGATGATTGGATCTTTTATTTTCTCGAAATTTTTCTGTAAGGCCTCGGATAAATCAACAATACAACCTATTTTTTCATCGGGAGGACTACACAAAGAACAAACATTAATCTTACTTCCGTTTTGTCTTTGAATCGAGCACCAAATGATTTCGCTCCTGCTATTTTCTACTAATTCATCGCGCTTACTAATTAAATGAGTCCATACTGCTATAAAACCTCTACCTCTAGATTTACATAGTCATATTTTCAGTATATCACATAATTGGGGGAAATATCTCACTTTGAGTAATATCCTCGCGTAACCAAATCTTTCTAGAATGATTTCCGCGCAAGTTCTCATCGTAATGTTAAAGATTTCCACCTGTTTATTACGTAAGCTCTTGCAATTTACTATTATTATTTTTAGATCTCTCAGTTCGCACATTAAAACATGGTTTTCTTTTTCGAATAACCTTTATCTTTTTTTTAAGTGAATTTTTCTTTTTCACCATTGCAATTTTTCTATGTTGTGGGGCTAAGCTCATGCCCACCCTTTTGCTTATTTAAGTGGGCGTTAGTAACTATTTCTACTGCTAAATTAAAGAATAACTTTGTCTGCGTATATTCGCTCTATTCTCTATTCTATTCGCATCTAAACCGCAAAACAACGTAGCAAACGACATTTAAACTACGGTCTTCATGGAGGGAGAGGGGTTGGGAGTGTTTCGGAAGAGTCCGTAAAGTGCACACAAATTTTAGTAAAATCAGCGAACAATAGCGGAGTATGGTGTCTAATATATGGATCTAAGTAACCTTGAGAAGTATTTTAACATACGGAAATCAAGATGATCAAATTGGAAGCAGAAAATTTTATTCATCGCTACGGAGAAAGTAGAGAAGTGAATACCGGCCTCTTGGAAACTTAATACAAGTTTAGATTATGCTGCCACAAGTATTTTCGTAAGTGTGGCCCGTTCTACAGTGTAAAAACTGTGGGGCACCTGTAATTCGTCGAAAGTGTGTGATTATGTTTACACTACGAGGCGAGTACGGAACATCTAATGATTGATTATCGGACATTCGAATCATCATTTTTTATTTGCATTAAAGATTCCAATTGTTGGTATAATTTCGATTGCATTCTAGCTCATTAATCAAATATATTACAGCTCTGGATAAATTAAATTGAAATTAACTGTTGTAGAGTAATACACTCACTGAAGAGGAAAATCGTATTAGATGTGTGATGAATGACTGTAACATCAATAGAGATACCGTTATAGAGATAGTGGTACCGTTGCAATTTATTATATTTTTCAGTCAGTATGGTTCAAGTGCATTGATGTCTCATGAGAAACACCATTTGTTATTACACAAATATTACTCCCTATTACATATAGCCTGATAGAGCTGAAAGTTGTTTATTACCGATTCCACTATTTAAAAGTTAATAATAGTATTGACAATTCCTGTCAAAACGTTAATTGCTAAAAAGCTCTTGGAAAAGTTGAACTCCTTCAACACACGGATTAGATTGGATTCATCGAAGGGATATTTTTAATACCTTAAGCAGTGGAAAACTACACTGCTCGAGAGAAAATAGAAAGGTAAGAATAGGACGCATCTTAGTGGTTTCTAAATTCGAATTTTTAAGTGTTGAATTCTCTTTGCAAGAATTCAATTCCATCACAATTCTAGTATTTAGACCTTTAATTCTCGAAATAATACCTCAAAATGTTCATTTTAACGTCTGATATTTCGCTATCAAACAATCTTGTTTGTTACTATCTCCCAGTGTATTATATTGACATTCTACATAACTATTTTTATCACAACTGACTTTGAATAATAAATGGCAAAAAATGAAGACAATGAGGCAAAGGCACTACTTGGAAATCTCGCGAAGGTGAGTCTTAAATTTCTGCATATAAAAACGAAACTAAAAGTCTATTTTCCATTCGTATGGACTTTGAATATTCCCGGTTTTACTGCCTCTATACAGAGTTGCCGAATTGTCGGAGTTAGAGTGATTTCAGTTAGTTTCCACGTAATCCGCGCTCTGACGCCAACTGGTGTTGCGATAATTGTTTCCCCCACTGTACCTTAACGTATCTTCCACAAATTTCCTATCAAATATTTCTGCTCTCTGATTATCGCCATTACTCGACGTGGAAATTCAATCGTGAAAAAATCGATGATTGCGATTACGTTGAATCACTTCGGAATGATAAATAGAATTCCTCGGATAAGCATTGTATTACGCTTTAAAAAATTCAATTCAGTTCAATAATATGGATTGCAAAACATCCATTCAATTTTAATTTTGAATAAGACTGTATCTGCATTGTACTGTGTAAAGACGAATTTTAATTTTGAATAAGATTATATTGTATTTTTAATCATGTTGATTTTGTATCATATTAAATAGATTCACAGATTTGTACTTGGTATAAGACTGCATTATATTAGTATTCATTTTCAGTTTGTATAATATTATATAGATTAATATATCTGTATACTTTATAGATTCATAATTATTTTTTATATCATATGTATTTTTTTATATTATGTAAATTTCTTGGTTAAATGGTAGATGGGACTCCAAAGTCCGAATTCCACCTAATAAAGTCCGTTAATATTAAGAATAATAATTGTTATAATAGGTACTATAAAAATATTACTATATTAAAAAGTCAACTGATTCAAAAGTTAATTGAAAACAGTCATTACATTGGCGTTAAACCGCCTCTTTCTAATACTTTTTGCAAATAGGGATGTTCATTCATTCAAACTTCTTACCTTTTGCTTCCACAATTAAAAAATCGTTCAAAAATACGTAAAACTCAAGTTTTTACAAAGATTCTTCCTAATAATATTCTTTAACACAGTAACTTCGACCTTATATTGAATCCTCTATCATTAAAAATTAGCGAAGGAACTATCTTACAATTATTCGCCGTTCTGATGAGTCTAAAAACTTAGCAAAGACTTCCGTCGCAAAATCTTTTCAAGCTTCTCGCAAATTGGAAGCAATAGGAGTGGCTCCTACAGTTAAAGGCAAATATTTTCATTCGTGTGGCATTAGTTTCTCCTGTTTCATTGATTTGCTAATAAATCTACCACGAAAAAAGGTAGGAAGATTTCTAACCTTGACTTCGTTAGCCATGTGTTTGAGCTTCCGAATCCGCATCATTGCCACAATTGGTATCAGCAACTAGAAAATATCTTTTGCCATCTGATTGCGAATTTTATATTTTTCGTAGAATCAATTTTGCCCAAAATAAGAAACTTTGATCGTTCGGTGCTAATAAATTAGCCAGACTTACTAAGATATTATCAAAGATGTAGAAGGTTTTTCGTCACTATCATTCGTAACTTTGTTTTGAGCAGTCATTGGAATGATCTCACTTGATTCGTCGAAATTTATTGTCTCAGACTATGGATTGTGACTTGTTTCAGTAAAACGCACCTCGGTGATGCTATGTTGTGAGAATTCAATGCATATTGATGAGGAACTATCTTCCAATCTATTCAAATGACTCCTACCTGGGACATAATTTCCTTGTTTACCAATACTATGAAACATGATGATATTTTTAGTACGATAATTATTTTATCCAGGTAGCCAAGCTCGGAATTTCTTTCCCTAGTAAGAAATTCAAGATATATTATTCAATATGAATTAAATAATAATAACGGAAAAACCGTTAACAAATGACGGTTGGAAGACTTTTTCTCTGATACTCCAATCATTTAACAAAATATTGGAAGTTTCCATCACTTTCATAGGTTATCATTATAATGTATAGTAGTAGCGGCATGTGTTTCAACAGCTGAAATCAATTTGCCTATCTCTGAATATTTTAGTAAATATATTCAACTGCGAAGCGCAGCAATTACTTAATAGTTAATTTAATAATTTCATAGCTTATCTAGAATCATAGAAGATAGATTTGACCATAGTAATAGATAACAACTCTGCATAATCCGCAGCAATGACTTTGCGAAACTGTTTATTAGGATAAAGGAGCAATAAAATCTTAACTCGATTCATTTTAAGCTTTAATAAGTCATCAATGCCTTCAGCCAATATTAGACTCCAATCAATTTGCTCCTAAAAACAAGAGATTTCCTCCCCTATGTGCTATCAATTACCTTTACTTCCCAAAAAGTATAAAACTCTGTTTTTAGGCAAGAATATTTTTCGTGGGTTAATTTTCAGTATAATGACAAAACTTTCGAATATATTCTCAGAATAGTGAGGAGACATTTTCCTGGTGGATTTCACGGAAATTATCTGTTGGTGTTGGAGTTTAATGATTTAACTGATTTCCTTTGGTAATGTATACTCAAAACTGCTATAAACTTCAAGCTTTGATCTTTTTCAATGATGAAAAATGAGATCGAACTAAAAAAAATTTCCCTTGCAAATAAAATTCTGTGAATCTGACCATGAGTGTTCTTTGACACAACAGTGGCCGAAAAGATAATGACGGAAGGGGACTTGATTGCTCAGATATTGCGGATGAATTAAAGATTATCAAAAACGTCGGATCGCATCATTTGCTTTGAAAAAGAGCAACGCTCTCTATGAAGATTAGTCCAACAGACCTTGTGCTCGTGATTCCCTACGCCGTCAGTTCTTTGCTCGACCCAAAAACCGATTCCTGAGCTAAGTAGATCTTTCCTGTGTTTTCTCTGCAAATTGCGCGCCTCACGGGACGTAGAGTCTCTCACGGGACCAAAACTCAAACCTTAGTATGATTCAACTCTTCCGTTTGAGAGTCAAGGATGTTGCCCTAATGACTGGTCACCACAACCACAAACACAGATTTAGGTCTAGGCCTCCGGAAATTGTCTGTCATTGGCTAATCTTCGAAGCAAATATCATTTCCATCTGCGGTCAATCAGTATTGTTCTCAGGTGGAAATTTTGGAATTTTTTATTCACCCAAGAGCTAAAAAAATGTCATTTATTTCCCAAACACATTTCCGTAACGTTTTGTGGAGCAGTTAATTATTTTGGTTTGAAAAAATTTAAGAATCACCCACACCATTTACCGAAGATTTCTTAAAGCATGGTTTAATATTATATTCCTTATGAAATTCTGTCTTCTTGGAAAAAACAGGATTTGCAAATGGAATGCTGTGCTACTTAGGATCCAAAAAAATAGCAAGGAAAGGTATTGGTATCTATAAAAAAATGGAGATATTCATTAAAAATTATATCTATCCACATAAATTTATCTATCTATATAAATTTATCTATCTATACAAAATATGTATCTATCAGGTTAAATAGAATATGGGACTTAAAAGTCTCAATTTCGCCTGATAAAGTCCTTTATCTCTTTATCTATGTAAAGAAATAAGAAAGAATAAGAAATACTTTTACTTGGCTCTTAATTTACTTACTTCATAAACTATTTCCCAAAAAATTCTTCCTCGTAAAAAAGCACACATCGTTCTTTATTTGCTCTCTTATCTTAAACTTTGTATCCTTACATTCCTCTAAAGAACATAAGTATTACAGTTGAACAAAATAATTAATTTTTACCCGTGTCTCTTATATTTCTACTTTCTACTCATTCAACTTCTCAGACACAGCCATCGGTACCTCTGGTCGTAAAATATGAACATAATTTGGGATTCACGAGCGCCCGGCATAAATTTGCTACCTCATGTCACGCGCATGTATAGAATAACTCCAATACCTTCATCGACAACTGATTTCTACTGGCGGTATTTTTATCGCTGATGAAGAAAGAAGCGTTTCACCGGCTAAGTGCAGCATATGAAATGGAGGTGAAACATAAGTGACGCAAGAGGAAGGTTTCTCTCTAAACATCGGTAAACCCGCCACTTTAATTATTCAATCGCTGACGTGGGAATTTCTCGGGTGAACGCGAGACGTCATCCTTTCATACGCCATCTTACTCACAGCCCTGCACATCGGCGACGGAATCTGCTGATTCTCACCATTGCATAACAGATCTCATACGGAGATACAAAATTACAATAATGTAAATAAAGCGGAAAATGTGTTTTGGAAAAAAAAACAGTGCGAAAATTCTCATTCGCGGAAAACAATTGGAACATCAGGAAGTCAAGGGGTTTTCCTATACGTGTGATAAGTGACGAAATAACCATGTTTGCATGATTGGGATATATCCTGGGTGCACCCTTTTATGTGCAAATACATCCTAACCCTCTTCCATTTATACATGCGCTTTAAATGAGAAAATATCATTTATAAATTATGATAGCGAGGATAAGTTTTCTTAATAATTATTAATACTTGTATCACTTATTTCCTTGTAATTTTTTCATTAAATATCTCTTTTCTAATTATTTTAATCAATTTATTATCACAAATTAATTCAAATTATCATTAATTAAATATTACGGAAGCGGCGGAAAACATGTGAATAAAGTAAATAAATAACGTAAACAAATAAAATAAATCAATATAGATAATAAATAAAGCAAATAAATAAAGTAAATTAATAATGTAACTAAATAAAGTAAATATATAATGTAAATAGTAAATTTACCCAAGAAAACTCTCAAAAGTTGCATGATATCAACTCTGTATATCTTTACGAGGTTCATAACTTGAATAATTGTTGATAAACATAAAATCAATACAATCTATTTTTTCCAAGAAATCTGAACTAAAATCTTAAGCCCGACTCCATGACAAACTGTAAACAATAAGTGACTCACAAAATATTTCTGTAAGATCTGAACGGCAAACAATGCAATTTGTCGTACGTAATTAGAATTCCTGTTTTCGTTGATTCTTTACAAATAGTGAAACCTACATGGTTACTATGAAGTAATTCCTAAATATTTTCGGTTATACTGTGTACAGGAAAGATGGTATCAGAGGAGGGCCTACTTTGGGTACAATTGTACATACCAAGGTATAAATATCTAGCAAAAATGGTATTAAAAGGACTCTGATTATAGGATATGGTAAAAAAACAATTGAAGGAAAGTAATATTACAAAAATTCTTTCAACAGTAAGCGAATAGATGAAAATGTAATGAATGAAGAATAGCCTTTCTTTCTCAATAATTCAAACCATTTCTATCTTAGCTGTTGAAAGAAATATCGGACTTCAGTGTCTAATAATAAATATTGCTAAGTAGCGTTACAATTTAATTCTGACTAAAAATGGTTTGAGTTGCGAATAATTTGGGGAAAATTAATAAAATTGTATTTGTATCCTGATTATCTGCAATTTGTCACCAAAATCATTTAAAAATGACAACAACATCCTGACACCATAACATATTTTATTATTTTTAACGTATTATAACGTATTTTATTTTGATATATGATTTGAATTTTTTATATACTATGTCATATGTATTGTAAATGTTTTTGGTTAAATGGAAGATGGGACTAAAATGTCCCAATTTCGCCAAATAAAGTCCTTTGTATGTATGTATGTATAACACCAAATACTCCCTCATAATATACATTAGCTGATTTTGAAAAATTTCGTTATTATTGTTTGATTATATCTTATCAAAAAGGAAGAAGATTTTGGAACCTGAAAATTTCCTCATTAATTTTGCTTGGGCCAAATAACACTGTTGGCATGAACTGATAAAATTATTATGTGAGAAAGGAATAAAAATTAAGTTGCTAAGGTTGTCTTATTCAATGTGACAAAACTACAAATATGATATGGAAAAAAATGGTATCAGGTAAAACAATCTGTAAGGTTGACTCGCGTTATCGGAAGTGGATAAGTCATTGCTCCCTCAACAGTTTTCTCTGTCGAATCGAAGGATTTTCCTTTCTGAGGATTCTCGCTGACTGCTGCTGAGTCGTTCATTCGGTTTGTTATCCCACAGCGTTGGCAAAATAAATAACTGAATCGTCAGCGGATGCTGTGTTTTGCGTGAATTACTCACGGTGACTGAATGGAAAAATCGAAACGCCACCATGGCGTTACCGTAAAAACAAACAAATAAGAGTGCAGTCATATTTACAAGAGAGACCACGTTCGCGATTATCCATAAAACAGAGGTGGAATACCTCATGGCGTTCCGTGACTTCATGACACAAATGCCGAGGTTCAAATAATTTTGTTTCCTCGTATGGTTCCATGCATCAAATGGAAATAAAATGGAAAATTTTATTCCCGAGCCGGACCATTGAGTTCGCTCTCTTTCGTAAGGTTTTTAAAAGCTGTAGCTCGTACGCCACTCAAGTTCGACTTGATGGTTCCTCCTGCTTAGGGTTTCTTATAGACACCGAATGAAATATACATAAGTTCTTCCGATGAATATCGGTTGCACATACTTGACCTATAGTATGCCTATTTTTGACAATTATAGGGAATCAAATGGACATGACAATCTTATAAAGATTAGTTAGGACAAAAAACGATCACAGGGTAGATAGCCTTCATCAAACCCATCAACAGATAATGAATATTGAGATTTGCATAATATAATGAGATAATGCTACCCATATACTTCTTATTTCGGTCTAGCTCTGAACTTTTAGACAATTATTCTAAAGACCATTATAACCATCGTAATGGTTAACTCTGAATCATCCTCATAACATACTCCCTCTGAATTAACTTTTGATAGCATTAATGTCGGCGAAAATTTTCATTTACGATGCTCTAGTATCTTCATTCATCTTTCATCATCATCGCTTTAGGAAAATATTCATTGTAAATTGTTTTGTAAGAAAAATAAAATTCATTTCCTTCCAGCCTCATTCACTTAATTTTATTTGAAATAATTTTCTTGTGTGTAAAAAATATCATTATTATCACATTTGATCACTCTCAACTTATTACTTACAGCTTCCAACTTCAATGCTCTATTCACTACGCTCATGTCCCCTGCAGCTATGACTGCAGGCAATGATTTAAGTCAGCTACGCTCAGCATGATTAAATAAAAAAACTTAATATACTGTATTGTTTCATTTTTAAATTAAATTTATTTTAACGACCTCTATTCTCTTTATTGCAAATACATTTTTCTTTTCCAATATTCCAACAAGGTATTTTATTTAAATTAATACTTAAACGTCGTTACTTTATAACGTATTTTGAAACGGTACATTTATGCCATTTACCAAGTTTTATATCCTTTCCAACATTCCTCATTTCCATTTGATATAACATTGTTTCGATTTTATGGAAAAATTCTTTCTCTCAACACAACCTCCCTTCTGTTACACTGATGTTCTGATTTGTTGACTCCATTTTAAGGCTCTAGGACTAGACGTCAATAGATCTGCTTAATATAGTACTGCCCTCTGATTATTCTGCAACACCAGTCCTTTTTATAGCCTTGGTTTCGTCTGTGATTTCTGCAAACGGCGACCACATTTATCAATGGCAATAAAAGGAAAAGTATCAAAGTACCCGTGACGAACAACACTGCGCAATTTTATCGCGAATTTCCCAAAACATGTTATTTTGGTTTTAGATATTTCGCTCGAGTGAACATTCTCACGATTAATAAAGATTTGAATTACACTAAGAAGATTGATAACCTTGATTAGGGTCACTAGATAAAATTCTACGAAATGTATTTATTTGTTCTTCTTACTCCATCACACTTCTTTCACATCTCTCATCTTATCAATACACCATCAAAATACGCTTCAAAAACTTTTATTTCTCTTCGAGACAAATTTCAGCAAATAACATTCACGTGGAGCAATTTGCTCGTTTCCACTTGAGAATGCCAAAGGAGGTTTTTTATATAAGGCTTAATGAAATTCGTTCATAATTAGCAGCGGGCTTTCATTCAAAGGATTGCGTGTTTTGAATATGAAGGATGTATTTTCATGCTATATAAGAATAAATTCAAGTTTTTGTGTGAATATTCAAACATTTGAAAGTTATGATAATGAAATGAAGAGCAAACGTAATTATATAATCATTTCTATCTCCCCTGAGAGGGTCTAGGAAGATAATTTTAATAATTCATCCTTAAAATATGAATGGTATAATAATATTTTCCATTGAAAGGAATCCTTACCTCTCCTGCCTCTTTTAATACTCTTATATCTTGAGTTTCTTTCATTTCAACCATATCATTTGCAAAATCCATTGAAATAAAATGAATTGTGTGATCTAACCTGTTTATTTTGAAAGCCGTAAAAATCTAAAATATATAGATTGCTTATTTTACTGACCGAAGTAAGAAATTGAGTTATTGGATACCGAAATAATCAAATATTACTATCGATTTCATTATAAATTTCTTCCGAGATTTCTATAGGCTGAACATAGCAAGAAATATTTCTTTGACCCCTCCAAAACAAGCGACCAAATATTTGACGTTTCCTGTTACCCTTCATAGGCAACGGACGAACGTATCATCCATCCCTTTACTAAAATTTGGAAGACATCATAAATATAAGCAAATAATTCCTCTACAACGGGACAGAAGGGTGATCTTCTGTCGACAATACACTGCGCTACCATCTACAGTTTTGATGAATAATATTAATCTTTCCGAGAAACCATCTTCAAACTTTCTGCGGAACAAATGTAGAGCAAAAGGTTTATCTTGGAGGTGGGCACAATCGATTGAAAACAATCGAATAATTCGATTGTTTACTTCAATCGAATTATTCGAATAAAGCGTTTCGATTTTTCACTCGATCCTAACCGAGTGAATTTATTCGACTGTTTTTAGTGAGTGGAAAAAAATCGAATAAATCTATTCGATTGTTTTTAGTGAGTGAAAAAAAATCGAATAAATCTATTCGATTGTTTTTAGTGAGTGAAAAAAAATCGAATAAATCTGTTCGATTGTTTTTAGTGAGTGAAAAAAATCTAATAAATCTATTCGATTGTTTTTAGTGAGTGAAAAAAAATCGAATAAATCTATTCGATTGTTCCAAGCGAGTGATTCACTCGTTCAGAGGAAGTGAGTGAAAAATCGAATAGATTTATTCGATTTTTTTTCATTCGCTAAAAACAATCGAATAAATTCACTCGGTTTATTCGATTTTTCACTCGTTTACTTGATACGCGTTGAAGAGGATAGAAGTGGCTCGTAACGTGATCCAATTTAGTGGAAGTATGGTAGAGATATGTGATACTGATAAAATATTAATATACATATCATATATATGTGTGTGTATGTATATCTGATCCGATATCCCGGCTGCCAGTTGTTACTGCCCCTGACCAGCTATTGCGTCCTGCCCAGCTTACGAAAGCGAGTGAATTCATTCGAATGAAAACAATCGAATAAATGCCAAAACAATCGAATAACTATTCGATTGTTTTTTTCAATCGATTGTCCCATATCTAGTTTATCTACCATCCTTGCCCATGGTTGCCAACTTTACGATATTATGGCTAGATTTGGCGGCTTAATCCTTATCTAGCGGCTTCCTTGTAATTTCGGCGATATCTATTTAGCATACTATCTAATACGTTACGCAGCGTAGATTCTCATAAGCAGATAATTTTTGCATTGATGTTTACTTTACTGTTACACAATGTATCGCTTTTGATGATCGTGTTCATTTTATGATAAGCCGCTGAATACCAAAAACTTTACGTTATGGTGAATAACCACTTAATTTGTGGAAAATCAGCATTACAACACCGAGCAATAAAATATCGTCTCGAGAGAGACGAGAGATTTGCTGAAGAAATTAAGGAAGTAAAATATAGACAAACCAATCGTTGGGAGCTTAAGAATTTTATGGTTTGACTTCGGCAGAGGAGATTAACTGAGTGAGAATATTTCATACATTTGTTATCGAGTTTGTGGTATCCTTAGTATTTTTAATGCTCCACCTTAAAGTAAATGCGATTAGGAAGGAATTTATGGTACGAAAGGTCAATTCAGAAAAACCAATTTAGAGAATTCATTTTAATTGTGAGACGACTACCACATGCGCAATTGCAATGCAAACAGACCATAAGTACAATTTAAATATACTTCAGCGTCAAAATATTAGTAATAGACTTTTTCAAAATAAATTTATTGTTGAGTTTTTTCCATTAAAAAAGTAAGTACTGGACTAAAATTGAAAGTCCTTATATATTCATGAAATAACATCTTAGATGTTTTCTGTAATGGTAAAAAAATATCTACTTACTGCTCACATCTTCGCTTATATCTTTAACGAATGCAAATAATTTCTTTTGGGAAACAAAAATCAGGAAGTAAAGGGATGGCAAAATTTAGAGTCCTCCATTTCCATGTATTTTTTAAACAGACAAGTAATGAATATTAATACATACTGGAACATATCTTCGATTCCATTTTCAGCCAACTCGAAATTTTCCTATAGGGCTATTCAAACCCTAAATTTTTATAAATCTACTATTATCTTTGCTTTGAAGCTTTTGAATCAACAATCTAATTATCAACTCCGTCCGGAGTAAAAAAGTAGTCAAAGTTAGGGTTGTCATCTTTTTCTTAAACGCTAACACAAGAAGTGTGATCTCTGAACCTGCTTCTGGAGTTCGTGCCGGATTAAAACGATTTGGAATCTATCTCTGATTTGCGAAACAGTCTAATAACATAAAAAGGAATGTCTTTTTGGGTCACACAGCCTCAATAGCAAGGTTAGCGTAATGATACGGCTCCTTTAAGACGAATGCCTTAGGCCACGTAGTGGCACGGTGAAGGTTCGGAGAAGTCCAATTAATTAAGAAAGTAGGCTGAATGATATATAGGAGATAATGAGCTGAAATTCAGGGTTTTCTGTTCGGCTAAGTCCGGCCGAATATCAACAACGGAACTGGAGGAAAAGAGAACTCTAAATTTAGGGAGTGGACCAACGCAGAGGAAGGAGTTCCCGAGACGTCACGGACAAAATATAAACTGTTTTCACCACAAATTTGCATGGCATCGGTGGAAGGACCACTCCTATTTTTCCCCTTGCTTAAGAGGATCGCGAAAGCCATATCTGTGCCACTTTCCTCCTAGGATAAATGGCGGCATTTTATTTTCTCTCTTTCACTCCTATCTTTCTCTTGTTTGCTCACTTTTCCCACAGTGGCAGCACTGTCCTCCCTTTCTTCCCCTGCCAATGACGCTCCATAAGCAAATATTTGATAGCGTGCAATACATCCTTAACCTTACAATATCTTTCACAATTAAGTCCTAGCAGTTTGACCGAAAGATACTTGGCCGTGAACTTTGGAACTCGCGTTTCACAACTGAAGGGAGGTTGCGCTTCTGGTCTTAAACCAGGATTTTTTTGCTAATGTTTCTGTTTTTGTTCATCCCTCGTATTTTTCAAGCTTAGCTAGAGAAAGACTATGAAAGTCATGCTTACGGAGCTACTATGAATTTACTGCAAGTACTAACGTATTTTAATAGGGTAATGAAATAATAACATCATCGCCATAAAGTAATAAGCAAGAAAAAACCTGTACAAACCTACTGATAGTACAGACTAAAAGATGTAAAGGAAAGTTGTGTATGACAAGGAATCACAAAAGCAATACTTTAACAAAAATTACTTAACTGAAATCAACAACTGGACAAATCGTAATTAATCACTTGGAGAAAACGACAGCAATCGAAAGGTAATTAGCATTTTAAACATACTACAAAAAATTTAATCGTTCAAAAGTAGAAATATTCGATAGGGAAGGTACTTATGAGAGACAAAGGATATTAAAATACGAAATAATTAATACGTAAAACAGGAAATGTTTGGGCGAAGAGACTTGAAAATTTTTCAGGGCAAATACAAAAAGATATAACTCAGCGCAGCGTGAAAGGGCAGACGTCAGCGTGTTGATTTTGAGGCAAATACGGTGAGTAGTAGTAGGAGGCATCTTAATTGAGTGATTGATTGTCTATAAGATGAGCGAGGCATTTTTTTCTTGAAAGAGGTGGTGAAAATAGAACATTTGTGTAAGGTTTGTGAGCACTTCACAACTTTATGGCAGTCAATACAAAGGATTTGCGAAACATCTCCGCTCTATGATTTGGAATTGATAGATTGTTTTCCCCTCTGGTACTGCAATTCCAGAGTTTGTGGTCGCAATACGCTAAAAGCTGATGTTAGAACGTGAAGTCGTCGACGAAGTTAGAGACCTAGATCCAAGATAATATCTTAAATTCATCAGAAATATGATTGTACTTTTTTAGTTTAACATGCACCAAACAGGCTCATTCTGTGCACATTAAAACTTAGTAGCTATTTCATTGGATAAATTTTGGTACATTATGTCACCGTAGTAAAGATGGAACTTGGGGAATGAATTCACCAGTTGCAATTTTATTAAAGGCGCTAGGGAACTTACTAGGCATATGAGGGAATTAATGGAGAAAAAAGTAGTATTGTCTAAACCAGTGGTTCCCAACGGGGGCGCTACCGCCCCCCGGTGGGCGCTGAGAAGTCTGAGGGGAGCGTTCTGTGCCCAAGTCATATTGAGGGGGCGTTGAGGTCCAGCCGCCGCCCCCTTGAGCAGTTGGCGTATTTAATGGCCACTGACGGCATTACTGACATCTTTGTTTCGATTCTTCAACTTTTGACGCGACACCCTTTGGGTGCCAGGTGTCAGAAACATTGTTATAAATGCATTCTCAGCTCTCGCAAAAGCTTTTGGCAGAAGGATGCGTCACGAATGGGGTTGACCTAATCCGTGGAATACTGACGGAATGGAGGGGTACGGAGGAGAAAGCAAAGGGGCGGAAACGTTGTTTGCATGGAAAAGAAATGGAAATCAATGGAAATGCGGACATGGTAACTGCCGTTAAAAGTCTGCATAAAGGTTATTTGGCAAAAAGGTAAATGAAACTAAACCTGATTAAAAATCATATATCTCCCCGAGAGATTGTTTTAAATCATCTCTCTACTTTGGAATATACATAGTAGTTCCAAGGAGTTTTTCTGATGATGGCACGACCCTATCAAAAACTTTTTAAAACTTTTATTGCATTTCATCATCGACCTCCTTCCACTTACACATAATGACGTTGTAAATTAATTTTGTTCTCGGCTGTAAAGCGCTTTCAGATTCCCAATTTTGGATAGTTCGTTATTTGTAATTGAAAATTATAGGAAAAATGAATGTAGGAATATGACGGAAAGAGAGGAAAATGTGGAAATGATTAAATGGAATGAAAATAAGTACAGGGCAATGAATTGAAAGTGAAAATAAGAAGGTGGGGGAGTTCTAAAATGAACTGTTTAATAACCATGAGGATTAGAACCAGGCTTAAAGGCAACAAGGCGTAGGGACGGAGCAGACATTACATTGTACATGCTCTCTGCATTTTTCGGGTGTCGGTCCGCGTAGGATGGCTTGGTGACAACAGTTTCGCTGACTATACTGTCAGCGTCTTCAGGTCGAAGGATTAACTTCGACCTGAAGACACCTTCACTGTATCGAATTTGGTTAACACTGATACAGTGTGATAACATCATCGGCTTTTACTCGAAATTTGGTTAATGAAGTTTAACAATAATTGATACAGAGAATAGAAAATAATAATAACAAAACTTTTTATGATTTCTGCTCTGACGCAAATTGTTGCCAAATTAATTATTCACCTTGCTTCGATTTTTACATAAGTAAATACAGAAATTTTTATCTCCGAAACATATTTTCTTAATAATTACAATATTTCCGTACGTATCTATCACGTTATAATCATATTATTGTGTTGTTTCTACAGATAGATCCATGTCGGAACCAAAGAAAAAATGTAGGCAATACAATGTCGATAATTAAAAATCTGATGTGGCCAGCACATGACTTTCTCCATATATAATATGTAAATATTTATCTACGACAGTAATTTCGAACTCAATATTCCATCTAAACTTGGAAGAAGAGTGATTAATTTATATATTATCATCTTTCACGTCAAAAACATCATAAATAATGTTTTTCTGGACATGATTGATGAAAAACGATGAAATTGGCCTTTCGCCCATAGAACCCAGAGCGCCCACAAAGTGCATAATGAGCAACTTCCGGTTTATCAGTATTGCATGAATAACTCCTAAACAATCAGTGATAAAAAATATGTTTCATACAAATATTATAGTAAATTACATTTTCTAAAACATTTATAAAAAATGGTATATACCTAAATATCATATTTATGGAGATATTATGAAAACCGGAAATGAGCTTTGAAGAATGAAGCTCGACTTCCGGTTGACCGATTTACTCCAAAAACTAATCAACTCTAACGACACCAACCGAAGTACTATATATGAAATTTGGTGTTGATCCGATAAATAGTTTTCATGTTAGAGCGCCCACAAAGTACATAATTATCTTCTTCCGGTTTATCAGTATTTCACGAATAACTCCTAATCAACCGGTGATACTAAAATATGTTAAATACAAAAGTTATAGTAAATAACATTATCTAAAACTTTTATAAGTAATACAATATACGTATATATCATATTTATGGAGATATTTTGAAAACCGGAAATGAGCTGTAATGAATAAAGCTCGACTTCCGGTTGACCGATTTACTCCAAAAACTAATCAACTCTGACAGCACACACCACAGTACTATATATGAAGTTTGGTATTGATATAATTTATAGTTTTCACGTTAGAGCGCCCACTATCACACACACACACACACACACACACACACACACACACACACACACACATTAACACAGACATCATTCCGAAAATGGTCAAAACGTGTTCTAGGGAACCCAAAACATGTATTTCCGTTGAAATCTCGAAGTCGAATTTTTTCATGAAAACAATACTTTCTCTATACTTCGTATATGGAGAAAGTAAAAATATGGTTTCATTTCAATCGCCCACAAACAATAAATTACCAATGTGCCTAATTTGCCACAAGGTGTTTTCCAATGAAGCTATGTAACCTTCGAGATTAGAAGAGCACTCGAGCATCCTGAGAAAAAATATAAAAATATAACTTACTTTCAAATACTCATTCGAGACGTCCTACTTTGGGTGATATGTTTTCGGCCGCATCAAAAGAAGAAAATGATGGATTACGTGCGTCATATAATATTTCCTTACTCATTGCTGAATCGGGAAAACCACACACAATTGGCGAAGAATTGTTAATTCCAGCTTTGAGCTCTGCGTACCGTGCTGCATAAGCCACCGTCTGATATAATTAAAAAAAATCCGTTGAGTAATAATACAGTGCAGAGGCGAATAGACAAAATTTCCGAGGATGTGGAGAGTTCTCTAGCTGATTTTTTTAAGAATACCGAGTTTTCATTACAGCTTGTTGAACCTACTTTGCCAAAAAACGAGTCTTTACTTCTGGTGTACGTTCGGTTCATAAAAGATGAAAGCATTTGTCAAGATTTATTATTCGCAGGAACATTCGAAACTTCGATTCGACTAAAGGAAAATCTGTTTTTGGCGTTTTGGAACACTATTTTGAAGAAAAAGGAATTCCTCTGAATAATATCTTGTCTGTTGCTAGCAATGGTGCTCCGGCAATGGTTGGACATAACCGTGGTTTTATTTCATATTTGAAAAGAGCGGTACCAAATGTAGTCCCCGTGCATTGCGTAATTCACCGACAACATTTGGTAGCAAGACACCTTAGTGATCGCCTTCACCACTCGCTACAGTATGTAATTCGGTTACTATCACACACAGAAGTTCGTTGGCTGTCATAAGGTACTTGTCTAAAACGATTTTTTTAACTCTTTGAAGCAGTTGCTAAGTTTTTTGAAAGCAAAGATGATTTATTGAGAGTGAATTTATTGAAATGTAAGAGCGATATTGCTTATTTGACAGATTTATACAACAAATTTAATGAAACAAACTGCAAGGAAATGATTTGAATTTGATCAAAGCCAAGGCAATTATCTCTGCGTTTGTGTCAAAACTTGCTTTGTACAAACAAAATTTGGGTAGAACACAATTTCATCTGTTTCCAAATCTTTCTTCAATGTAAACTAATGATAACGACATTCTCGCTTACTGCCAGCATTTGGAAGCACTAAAAGAAGACTTTACAATTATATTTGAGTTTGAGGAGTTTATTCAATTGTAAACAAATGAAGAGTTGAAATTTATATTTGAAAATTGGTATCAAGAATTTTAGCTTCAACATCAAATTCCAATATTATATCCAGCCTTATGGGCTGCAGTAAAGAAATTTTTCATTGCTTTTCCGCCCTCATATTTAGCAGAAAGAGGGTCTAGCATGGTGTCCAATCTATTAACTAAGAAAAAAAACAAGTTGTCAATAGTGGAACGCGGTGACTTAAGGTTATTAATGACAAAAATGACACCAAATATTGATAAATTAGTTCCATCGCATCAGCTGTCTCATTAATAATATTAAATTAATTATTAATAACATATTTCAATCATTCTGTAAACAATACTTCGTTATCTTAAGATTAAAGAAAATTAAAAATTTGTTCTTGTTTTTCAATATATAGCATGTACAATGTAGTTAACCTAAGGGGGGCGCTATCAAATTATTGCTGAAAAAGTGGGCGCTGACTCAAAAAAGGTTGGGAACCTATGGTCTAAACGATGAAATCAAGAAGGCTACCTTCCTACCTTTCTCCAAGAAAGGGAGAAGGAAATTCTCATAAATCTGACACACGTATTAGGTTAACCTTGCGGACTTGGAACCAGTACCCAAAATTGACTACTTTTATGTAACAGCATTTTTAAAAATCACTTCCTTTTTCTCTTAGACGTGACCCAGTCATCTAAAGGCTGGCCTGGTCTTTGAAAATGTTATCATATATCATTTTCTTCATCGTGAGGCCTTAAGATGGAAACTCTAAGGTATTTGCATTTATATTCAAAACGTTTTATATAATTCAGCAACGCTTGGCAATCGACTTCCGCCATAACTCTCCATCATGAAGTCAGATAATTTATTTTTAAAAATTGCTGAGGAAATTCCACCATTTAGACTTTTGTTTTAATTATTTTTTATTATGATTTGGCGGATTACTTCCTTATTCAATATTCCGCAAGCCAAGGAGAATTAGTTTCCTTTTCCTCTCTCTACTTGTAATATTATCAAATGGAACGAAAATCTTGATGATGATTTTTACTCCAACTTATTGTAAAAGGAAATTAATGTTTGTACTTTGTAGTTTAAGTTTACCGGGGCATCGTGCAATTCGAAATTAATGAACGGCTTTGAGAGAGATCTGAATAAGAATGTGTATATATATAATTAATACTTCCATAATATATCAACATTTTCTACCAGTAGCAATAAATATAATATTAAATATAAATGAGAGGATAATACATAAATGTATCATAAAATTTTCTCGTATCTCCTACTTCATTCTTTACTGCTTCTAATGATACGGTTCCTAGAGACACATAAGATATAACTTTCGGAATAGTCTCTTACAGATGATGCAAAAGCTTCTCTTCCAAAACAAATAATGGAACCCACAAAAACTTTCTTGGATGTTGTCAAAATAAAACTGACCCATATCTAAATTCCTGGATTGAATTAGATTTAATTTCACAAAGTTTGAATGCTTAAGCAGAGGTTGCTCGATATTTGACACCTCATAGGTTCTTCAAACTCTTGAAACCCGTTAGCCCATGGCTATCTATATGGATCAATCTTAAAATCTTGATGCACAATCAGAAGGACGAATGAAATATACCTTTTGACGAAAGAAGGTAAAAATGAATTTCCTATCCTAACGCGTTTTCTATTTTGCAAATCATGATTTTTATCATTTGATGAAGAACAAAGCTTGTTATTCGATCAAATCAATCGCTTGAACTTGTTTTGCCATCAAGGATAAGTGGCATTTTGATGTAATGAGTTAACAGTTACTTTGAATGAATCACGCAAAGTGCTGCGCTGTTGAACATCGGAGATTCCTTCCTTCTGAATTTTAAGAATCCCTCTTAATCTTCCTTTTTCCTTATATTGACTCCCACGAATAAAAAAGGCATTTATCAATGTAGAGAAATCCACAATGATTGAGTAAAACACAGTTCATCAGAGGATTCATTTCTACATGAAAAAGATTGATTCAATGTCGGTTAAACCATATGATAAACACCATATAGTATTATCTTGACATTTTTATCGGAATTCCATCAAGGTCGCCTTCATAAAAGATGCCATGGCTAATTCGATAACTTGAGATTCATCGTCAAATTCAATTAGTTTCCCCAGCAGGTACTGAAAAATAAATGCACCATTTTAATCGTTATTTGTAGAAAATGGAGCATTTTCAAAACAATTTGGTTGTGAATGCAAGAAAATGGATATAAATTTTTATTAGGGACAAAATTGAAAGAGAAACGAAAATTCACTGAGCTGTGGACGGACTTTGAGTGAATAATTGACGGAATAATTTTATTAATTCAGAACTTTATGATTTATTCTGTACTATAAGTGTGCAAATTTACGAGATAATGAATGGTATTGATTAAATAAAAGCACGAACGTCAAAAGGCTATATCATGATGATTATACTCTATAAAAAAGTGAATCAAAACTACATAGCATAAGATGTAACTAGCAACAAGAAAATTGCATACATCATTTATTTCATAACTTACGTCACAATTTACATGGGAGACCTATTTCAATGATGATATTATGAAACCAAAGTGTTTATTCTATTATTAATTTCCATCAGTGCCACATGCAAAATCCGTGTCGAAGCGGAACCAAGAATCACACAGCTTCCTCGAAAACTTTTCTATTCGGACGTTAGGCAAACGACTTATTTTCCCTATCCGTTCGAGAGATCTCCCGAAATGTTTGTGTGTGATCGTGAAAAGTGTTTCGCTCCGCTGACACACTTCTCCTTCCTCGTCATAACACCGATAACAGAAGAAAGGGAAATCTCGCACGCGAGTGGTTCCTCCCATTGACTAAAAGGGACATAAATCACTACCTTGAGAAGATTGCAATCATTCGTTGCAACTAGAATTGCCGAGAACTAGCACCAGGAAGAAGTTATAAAGACCTTTACGAATCGAGTTACATAATCTCGAACATAATTCGCAAATGAGACGACGATGTATTGATTCCAGGAAAATTTCAAAGTATTTTCTCCGACAAATCTTCCTTAATGATCAACTAAGGTGAAAGTTATGGAACGAGCTTGGAAGTGGATGACATTTTAGCTCTTGTAAAGAACGAACACGATTTCTGAGAAGTATCGACAGAACTATACAAGGAAGTAATCGCAAAGATGGATGGTTACTTCTGGTCGTTCTTTCCGCAGCCTATTAGAGAAGCTGATACGGTAGATTAGGTTAAGATTTAGATGTTGGTGCTACTACACCTCCAGCCATACTCCACTGGGGTCTCTGGGGGTACATATAAATATATCTAAAGATCTCGTATGTAATGCGGTGGAATTTTGAGCTCATTAGGATAAACTCGGAGAGGAAATTTTTATTTTTCTCTTGGCCTTATGTATTAACAGCTAATCTATCAAGAAATGTACTAAGGAAAATGGAAATCATATTAAATAACCGGAATGGGGCTATGCCAAAAAAATATGAATGAATGGAATAAGAATATTCTAGATTTTAAGGAAATTATGCGAAAAAATAAATGATGATCATCAATTATAAATATCGAAGGGAATCGTATAAATCATACCGTTATTAGTACACAACAAAGCCTTGGAGATGGATTACTAAAACTGGAACTAAGTAAAATTCAGTGTTAAGTGAGTAAAAATGTGTCAAATATACTCCTTGGCTAATGTTTTCATTTGTCATTTATCCCACTATCACATACTTTCACGAGCATTATAAATAAATGGAATGGAGATAACACGAGCATTCAAGACCTGGAGCTGGAGATTGATGACTACAGTGAAGCGGAATGAAGAACGGGTACATGTAAAGACAGATGGAATATATGTTGTCCATGCCAAGATTTTGAAGAAAAAATGAAACTGTATAAACAGGACAAGCTTTAGGTCAGCGTTTTAAAAACGAATGAAGTTTGAGGAATAACATAAAAAATACGTTAATTTCCAATGTATGAATAACTATGCAATCAATATCTGGAAGGATGACTAATTGTAATCGATGCAATGCGGATGCCTTCTTTATCTCGCACATTTCCTTTGTGGCCGGTGAATTGGTCCGGGGGTAATTGGTACGGGGGTATATAGTAGGTAGATACTAATATTTGCATTAATCATCTATTACTTATTCTCTTCTTCCTTATGTACACTCCTGGCCAAAATTAACGCAGCACCTCCATAGCGATCCTTACGGCCGGTGCTGCGTTAATTTTGGCCAGGACTGTACATACCTCGTAAACATCACTCATTCATTGCGCGATGTTTATTTATTTATTGCATCAACAATGAATCAGAATGCTGTTTATCCTTACGCAATAACTAAACACTCGTGGAGTAAACCACTCATTCATTCTCTCAGACTTGAAATGAAATTTTAACAATAATTTTGCCTTTTTTATCGCATTTTTATATAAAAATGATCATAATTAGCACTAAAACGTTGCATTCCATTTATTTATACCATTTATCAATAATTTTGACGTGTAGTTTAATATACGACTGAATAACAGTAAAACAACATCAGCGCGGAGGATCAATTCCCCGCGTACCAATCCCCCCCGTACCAATCCCCCCCGTACCAATTACCCCCGGACCAATTTACAGGGACCATTTCCTTTTATGCACATGAGGTTGAAATAAACAGCAAAATATCATTTCATTTTATCGAATTTTTGTTATGAATGTCAATTATTATGAAAGGAATTAAATGCGCCTCTAAATCATGAGCTTTTACTTCGGATATCTATATCGCAACTTAACATTAATTCAGAATAGAAAGTTTGCAATCTAAAATTTGAATCATGACAAAATGCATGCACTAAATCATGGCGATGAATCGGTCTAGTGCATCAAATGCGCGGATTCGATTTAATCAACAGTTATTCATCAAATTTTGAATCCTTTGTTTCAAGAAAATATATAAATTTTACCTCCATTCTTGAGATACACACGATGCGTTGAGATGTTTAAGATCACTGAAATCATCAGGATAGGAAAATTGAGTGCAGCAGATATTTTTGGGTTTTGCAACATCATGATATCATTTTCTTCTCATAACTTAAGATTTAACACTGATAGAAGCTCCAACTTGTCCACATTTTTTAAAATTTCGCTATCAGCGAGATCGGTGCTATGAATTTTTATGTATTTAAATGAGACACTTTTGAGGCACCTAAATTCTTCCCTGAGACGAATACATATGGAGCACGACGTTGCGCAACTCGTTCGTCTTTTTTGCAATCTCTAAATTCAAGTAGGTCGACTTTCACACTCCAAAACTGACTTTCGGTAAAAATAAGTTGGTCCATGTCCTCAAAGGCATTGCCGGCATTGGTATAACAGAGAAAACTTATTTCTTTCTGAGACCAATGTTAGTGCTGATCGACACAAACGAAACAAAAGTGTCACGTCACCATGTGGATTTTTTAATTGCGCTCCGGCGTGCGACGATTGCTCTTCGCAAAAATATGTCTCCGAAGTAGATAGACATAAAAACTTTGACTTCCTTAAATTGACAAAAAGTCATGCCCCAATCATCTCTTATTGCAACAAGGCATACCTTAAAAGCTCACAATGTAACACCAACTCGCTTGCCCACTGTCGTCATATGACTGAATCATGGTCCACCAAATGATCAATCAAGCAGTAATCCTTTTTTGTCCTCTTTTCTGCAAGTGACTGGTTTCAGCCAGCATCTTAGTCCTTGATAAAGCTCAATATGTTTTTATTCTCATTTTGAATTACCACATTATTGCTCTCATTTACGACACCAAATAACAACAGCTAAAACCATATTCCAAAATTTTCCCCCCATAGAAATGATCATTCTACGAATTTAAGGAGTGCGTTATTTAAGCTTTAACTTATTACTTCACACACGCAGCCATCATCTTGCAACAAAGACGCAATTGTGCGGTTACTAGCCATCCTTTTTCATTTCCTTCCATCTTGATTTAACAGACTCTTCCTCGATTGTTTTACTACCTGGTTTCTTTCTCAATTTAAAAAATATAAAATGAATAACATGTATATTCTCAAAGGAATAATTTACGTGAATTGCACTTTTGTGTAAATTTAAGAAATATTGTTTTTCTAATTTGTTCAGCTTTACAGTAAACTATTTCTCCTTAAATTTTAGTCCAACAAAAAGTCTCGGTTGTTTTTTACGACTTACATTCTAGGAGTGTTACTGGAATAGAGTATTTTTCATCTAATTTACGTAAGAACAGGCAAGTTACGTTTTAAATGGATTGTGCAATAGAATCATCCCCCGAAGATGGCAGAATGGCTCTTGAAACGTGCATTGGGAATTTCTCAAAAAGTCAGTAATCCGGCCACTTCCAGAAATTTAATGGATGGAGTAAAACTTGAAATGGAATCGAAGGATAGTAGGAAGGTTATCAAACATTTGAGATTGAAAATGATTCTAAACTTTAAGTAAACCTCTAAAAAGAGTCATTTACACTTACTAAAGCTGTATACAAGCGAAGGATTAAGGAACCTGGTTAGTATTTTTCTACTCTTCTGTCTTCTACACATAATTATGATAAAAGTTCTGAATATTTGCATATGAAGAGCCGTTATTTGTGATCGCGTTGCTTCCAGAAAACTGGTCCATTTGAAGTGCGGTTCGTAGAAGTAATAATGATAAATAAAAGTGTGACCAATCTGTTCCGCCTTTGATATATGAGTAGCACAAATCGTCATCCCCAAAAGGGCAAACCCAAAACATGTCACTCTTCTGTTTACGTAATAACAATGCGGAGGCTGAATATCTTTGGGGCGATAAAATCGAAGATAAGAAACCGAGGAAAGGCGGAATCGCAGGCGTCGCCCACCGCATTCCTTGGAGAGAAAACATGAAATTCCCAACTAACTTGTTCCTTCAACACGTTTTCGGCGATATTAACGTTGAATTATTGCCCTCTTGATCTCCGAATAACTCTTCCCTTGGCCCGTATTGGCAGCTGCGCTATTTTGTCCAAATATGATTCGGCAAAATTCATCAAATTAGATTGGAAACTTCCTCAAACGGAAGAGGCAAAATTATTCAGATAGTTTGCAGCAAATGTTTATTGGAAAACATTTGGGAACTTCTTGTTGTAGTAGTAGTATTATTAAAATTACTTCGACAGCTTAGGTCATTTCGCACATTGGCTCCCACCGGGAATCGAACCCGGGACCGCTTTCACCAGAGGCAAACGCGCTGTCCACATGACTATCCGGGAGCCCAACTTCTTGTTTAATATGAGTATTTCAGAAGAGACTTTCAGCGAGATTATAAGTCCAAAGTATTCCTGGTTTTAAATCGGCTTGTTCAATTTCATATTACTTGAAGAATTTGATAGTTGTTGCTTGGTATTGCAGCCTAAAATTTGTTACCAAATATGTTTAGATCATCTGTGCAAACAGAATTAACGTATATTATTTACTGTAGGATAGAAGACTTAAAATAAATTTTCAGTCTTAACTTCAGCCTGAAAAAATTCAATTTATTTGATTATTATACCACAGAGAATAATATCGTACTTCTTTATGTTTCAACATATTTAGCATACTTTTAAACGTGCAATACATGAATGATATTGCAGATCAAAATATTCATCATTTTTTCTCCATTAGATATTCAAATTAATAAATTAGAAATAAAATTATTCAGATAAAGCTTTTTTTTATTTCATTCACTATCTACATCAGAGTCCAATTCCAAGGTAGGATTCGTGATCCTTAAACATGAGCTTAGGCTGACCTTAGACATTTCTTTGATACCAATTTTCGTTCCCTATAATTGGAGAATATTTTCGGTAGTCAAAAAAATCACATGAGTTTCTTGAGTAGTATAGAACTGAGTGTCTATATCTCATGAATATTTTTTCCTCTTCTAAAATTCTTCTTATGAGTATCACTTTCAGTTGATAATTTCAGCCAAATTAAGGCATAATTTGGCCAGCGTAACGACTGATATGCTAATCAAATAATTGCGCAGTGACGACAGCTTTCGATTAGACAAATCTTCAAATAATGAAAGTACAAACAAAGCAAACTATACTATGTTAAGAACACAATAAAAGAATCCGAAAAAGTTATGTATCACTGACGTCAGAATGAAGAAAATGTGATACAAAAGTGATTATTAATCATTCTGTAAAATTTGAAATGAAATATTGAAAGCCTTGAGAATTCATTTCAAACAATTTCAGCCAAGTCAAGGCATAATTTGGATAGCGTATTACCTGAGTAAGGAACTAAGTTGTGATGACAGCTTTCGATTAGACAAATCGTAAGATGTAAAGGTACCAAGCTATGCTATGTTTAGAACACAATGATTCAAGCTAAAAGTTGACTTGTCAGTCTCACCAGAAACGAAAAAATATTACAGATTATCAATCAATTTATATAATTTGAAATGAAATATTGAAAGTCTTGAGAATTGCTAAACATCCGTACAAACTACTCTTAATCGGAACTATTATATTCTAAGGTCATTTTGTTTACATGATAGGTTATATTGGAGAATGGATAACGAAGATCCTACCAAGGGAATGAAAAAAGAGCTAATAGAATATCCTCATGAATTTTTTCCGTATATTCCGTCTTTCATGGCCACCATTGTATGTCTATGAGACTGACTTATGACCTTCGATGTCATCGATTAGTGAAAAGAAAATGTAAGCAAAAACACGCCAATGTAACCGGAAGACTAACTTAACCAGAGAGATGGAGGAAGGCTGCGAACTACGTGCTTCTACTCATCGTATTTACCAATGTCATAAACACGACCGAAGAATCATAAACATTAAATGAGCAACAAAGCTACAAATAGCGGTGGCAAACACGAATATACTGAGCAGAAATGTTCCAGATAAATAAACAAAAATTTGGTTGTCCCGTCGTTAAAATTCAAGGCCGGTGAAATATGATGGTCACCGTGAAAATCCTTCGTATTCTAGGATCCTTTTTTTTTTCTAATAATAATAAAACTTATGAAAAGAAAATTTTACTTCCGAGGAAGACGCTTTCAGAAAAATTAAAAGTATTAATCTACGGCCTTGCTAGCCTTTCTTCATTGCAAGGATACGTTAAAAATGAAAGTCATCCTCATACAGCATCTTCTTTAACTTGGTCTGATATTCTTATATTTCCCATCTGTGAATTTGGATTTAGCATTTACAGCAAATTTATTTGCTAAGATACTTAACAGGTATTTTGAGGAGTTAACAAAGGTGTATTAATGAATTTACGTATACATATATATTGAATTAAACATCTTTCATAATAATTATAGCTCAAGGTCTCCATTTATAATAATCACATCACATCTTTAAATTTTACTCTAACAAGACCAAGTTAACAACTAACCATTATAACAACGAGCACAAACAACCATGACCTGAACGGGATACGAACCTGGAATGTAGGTTTTGCTTGGATGTACCCATATCCAATGTGACCAATATGTAGATTTTAGCATGTCGAAAAATATATGTATAAGTACACTTTATGTATTACCGATAAAAATTTATCAGAATGTGTAAAAGAACTTTCTTTTATTTTTCAAATATATTTTTCAGAAAGATATTTAATAATAATTCTAGCCATTAGTTGCTGGTGATCTGATCTAGATATTATTTAGGTATGAAATACTAAATAAATGTTTGGGAAAAGAATGGTTGTAAGCAAGCATCTATTCTATTACTGTGTAAATAATCCTATTTTTATGCTAACCGTCCTTTGAATTTTTTTTCGAAGTAGTTGTAGGATATCTTAGCAAATATGGAGAAGAATAAAAGGGCACATTAGTTAAAGTATTTTTATCAAGGATATGAAAATGAACTGTATATGAGAAATCAAATACATAAATTAAGGTTGGTGCTCATCAAATGTTAGAAGAATAATTAATGTCAATGTTCAGATTGGTTATACAACTTTTTTAATTGGGAATACAATAGAACGTAAAAATGAATACGAATATAAATAAGAGTTATCAGAAAATATGATTTACTATTTACATTACCTAATCTTAAAAGAACAAAAATGTTAGAAACCATATCTTGCATTCACTTATTAGATACGAGAATTACAGAACTTTCTGAGAGCATAACGATAAACACAGTTTGCAATTAAAAGGTTTTCTTTCTTAATCGATATGATTATAAAGACAAGAGAGGAATTCAAGTTCCATTTTCTATATATTTTCAGCATAAAGTACGCTTATCGAGCTTAAGATTGGTTTAATCAACATTTTTTAACCGTAAATATTAGAACGTCATCATTAAGTTTGAAATCAAGGTACCTCGTAACTTTCAAAAATATATTTGAATGAAAACTCTCTTCAAATTAATTATGATAAATTGCGTTGTTAATATCACTCTGTATCTAAATCAAACTTAGTAAGATGAGCAGTCTATTCATTTCATATTTACATATTTCATTCAGATGTCTATTCTTAGAGGCATAATTCAGAACAGTAAATCTGACTAAGAGCAATTATATATCAAAACTGATTTGTGAATAATAAGTCATTTGAACCGTAACAATATTTATTATTGTGCTTTTTGTCTAATTAATACGAAGAAATTTTGATTTTAATCAGTATCCTATCCAGTTATATCATATTGTAAAATCAATATATTTAGAGGCACGATTTCGATGATTTTATAGTTTAAGTCCCTACAAAGTGATATCTCAACCAGACATCATTGAGAAACTTGTTCTAGAGACCCCCTGACACATATTTCCCTCGATTTATTTTAGATAGCAAGACTTTCTCTACATTAAATGTATGTAATCACTTACTATAAACATCCTAAAATTTGTTTATCTCAATAATGACGAGTTAAAGGTCGTTTAAGTCATTCAGTGTATGTATCATAAAATCTTTTGTCCCATTTTGATATTCAGTTATTCTCCTATTCGATCCCAATCCAATTGACTTTCATGGATGTTTGTGAGATTAATAATAAAAATTCGAAGAGATTGGTTTCATCAAATGTTCTGTTATTTTACCATCAATGTTTTTATTCTCTTGGCAGTAATGGGGTAAAGGATGTTCACATTCTCTCTTTAGGATATTGTGTTACATATATTAACAAATTAGATGAGATGAATTAGTCTTCAGAAAAAAATCTATTAAGTTATACCCAAATTTCAATCATACACTCTCTTGCATATTTTTCGGAACACATCAAAGAATTCAAAATAATTCTGTGTACAACACAATTGTAATATTAAAAGTAAACACCAAATATATATTTAAAAAAAAGCTCTGCCCGGCTGTGAAATTTATATTTCATTCTAAGTGATTTTTTGTTACGATGCAAAAGAAATCATCAAGAGAAGTCAAAATTTAAAAATATTTATATACTTGTCGTTTCATTTGAAGAACATTCCCTGTGCCCAATTTATATTCATGTGAGTATGCTTATGATTAAATCTCATGAGAACGAGGGGAAAGCTGACAAAGCCGACATCAACAAAGTTGCTGTTACCTAACGGCACTGAAATTGACAAATATCAGGTAAATTATTTTATCACAACTCTTGTTAGCATAGGACGAAAGCGAAATTTAACGGCACAAATAACTATTTCAATTGAGTTATCTTTCTAATGATACTTATACCCAATTTTGCGAAATTGTTTCAAATTTATAACAGCAAGATAAGCAAATTCTGCAAGTTGTAAAAATGTAAAGCTATTATCTAATAAAGAGTCCTTCAAGTATCCTGGGATCTATGTTAGAACCACTTGGAGAGTAAACAGTATCCAGTCATCTACACTATGATGTAGTTTAGTAAATAATGAAAACTGCAAGTTGCCCTATCCTCCAGTTTTACAGAAAATAAATGCACATATATATTATAACAACTACCCACCAACATACTTATCAGACAATAATATTCATAAAATAAGGTGCGATACTTGCTTTAATTGATTATAGTTGCTTATTAATCTCAATCTTTCAGGCCTCCATAACTTAAATCGCATTTCCGAAAGCTCTTTATTTTCCGTCTACTCTTCTTCTTCTGTCTTTTCAGGTAAATGACATCCGTGGTCAACCATCAAGAAATTTACCCAAAAATATTGGTCAGCAATTATGCAAATAGTGATATACCTGCTTGTATTTATTTCCATCTGTATTTTCGCGGGGTTTTTCGCTCCCCTTCTTGTGTGAGCGTTTTCTCGCACAGTGGGTTTTTCTCCGAAAGCCTTCAGCCAAGGAGTTTTTCCCCACACCACAATTCTTTTGTTAGTTTACCTCTTCTTTGTATTTTCTTTTTATATATATATATGTATTTGTATTGTTTTTCCTCCTTTTCTGTAAGTAATATTAGTAATCCTTAATGGTTAGGTGTAAGAGAGGCCCTAATGGGCCTAACCTCGCCAAATAAAGAGTTTTTATTATTATTATTATATACTAAAAGGTAGAAAAATAGATATAATAATAAACAGTGAGAAATATCTGCAACATCCTTTCTTCACTTGTAGGATCGGACGAAACACGGCAAAGAAACGTATGAATGAAGGGCGACAGACACGTGGTTCTTAACATTCAAGGCGTACACTGTATGCCAGACAACGCTTCTCACCATTGCCAACTGGTGAGGGAAATTCAGGTCCGATATTTGGGTAATGATTGGTGTGGGTGATCTGGCAATTCGCAATTCTTCTTGGGCTGCCTCTTTTGCTTTGGCATAAAACTACTGAAGGGCGTCCAGAAATTTTGACCCGCAAACTCACAAGGACACGCCTGCGTTTCCACTGCTAATGCCCTTTACACTCTCATTCCGGTTGGAGGAGTGAAATGAGGAAATTGGCTGGGACCGGAGACAAGTTTTGGAAACAGGTGCGATTGTTTACGTCCCATTAGGCTTTTAAGGTAAAGGTAGACGAAAACCTCAACAGGGTTCACGGATTGGGAAATTAAAAATTGATTTGGTTATAATTTCCTACAATTCATCATGTCAAATTATGATGCATATCTGATTATGGCAAAGTTTATATGAGTATAAATACATATTTTCGACGCATTTGTGGAAAGATTGTACATTAAACTTTATGCGTTATCATTCATACATATTCTACACCTAATCAGCTAATTTCTCATTTATTTAAAATTACTTATTATTATTATTATTATTGAATCAACTGCTTGGGCCGTGACTTCATGGTATGGATCCATCAGGAGCGAAAGTGAAACCAACTTTTACTAGACCACAGAATATTTGATTTGGAAACGACCATGGTTTCGACTCATGGAGTCATCCTCAGGTGACTAAATACAAATCAGTACAGCATATATATATAACTAGGAGGGAATGGGAGAGGGTTATGAGGGGAACTGGTGAAGGGTGTTGATAACTGTGGAAAGGATAGGTGAGAGAATATTTGTCTCCTTTTCCCTCATCTATCCTTTCCACAGTTTTCAACACCCTTCATCACTTCCCCTCATAACCCTCTCCCATTCCCTCCTAGTTATATATAAGCTGTATGGATTAATATTTAGTCACCTGAGGATGACTCCATGAGTCGAAACCATGGTCGTTTCCAAATAAAATATTGTGTTCTAGTAAAAGTTGGTTTCACTTTCACTCCTATTATTATTGTTATTATTGCGAATGTTTGTAGCCATACTGCAGAGGCTTATACAATTTCTCTCATATAAGTGGGTACTTTGGATGCAAAATGTTTCATTCGAAAGGGGGATATATAGAATTTTAAGAAACTTCAATTTCGACATGAAATTCTATTTCTTAGATATTACTCTCGTATTAGCAAATGGCTTATACAAAAATTAGGGTCAAGTAGTATTTTATGAAACGAGAATTAATTTAAAAAGGAAGATATATAACCCGATTAAGATGCCAGGAAAACAATATTTCTGACATTGGAAACTTTTTTAAAAGACATTATTCTAAAAGATAAAGTTAGAGAGTTAAAATAGTATATATTCTCTTAACAACATATTTATGTGGATTTAGGGTGAATAAAAGACATATGTAACCACAGACTTGAAGAAAGACAGCGAACGATGATTTCATGGCAACTATGACTTCTCTATGTATTAGCTAATCAAGGAAAGAGTATTTTCATACATTTTCAAGTCCTATATTTTCTACTTTTTCCGTCACCATATATTTTCCATTCCAATAAACGAAATGCCTCCCATAGCAAAAGGGAGTCGGTGGTTATATTTTCCGGTAATTAAAAACTACACCTAAATCTGGATATCCTTCTTCTAGTAAATACTAACTGTGAGGTAACACTGGCCTAAAAAAGCTTTTCCTTATTCGTTCAGAATCCGAAATGTAGGCTAACATTTCGTCGATAATGATTCCCGTCATCATCAGCTCAGCCAAATTTAATAAGAGAAAACCTGTGAGTGATTGAATTTGATCTGAATGACCTTTCCAAGGATAGGAGGAGGTGAATATATCATAGTTTTTACGCCGTCCATTGATTAGCAGATGCATGCATCAACGATGACTAGTTGATATATGTTAACATCGTCACACGTTGCTGATGCATCTTACACCGCTCTGAATACCGATATAAGCGAAGGATTGGTGAGTCAACAATTAAAGATGAATCGCTTTTAATCTGAAATTTAAGTCTCAGTAACCGTCTAATTCACATTTGAGAATGCATGTACAAACTGATTGAAATGATGTTTGTTTGACAAAAGCATGTATATTTTGATACAATTTCAGGTTCAGTCTCATTCAAGGTCAGCTTTAAGTACTCGATCTACTCTAAGAACTCGATGCTCGACCCTGTTCATATATGATCCGTAAACATTAATAGCAGTCAAAGCAGATAATAAGATATAACAAACGCCGGTATAAGCGTATATCGCATTCCAAACTGACGGAGGGTTGAAAGTAAATTAGATGACTATTTAACGTTCCTTGAATTTATTCGATTTTTCCATGATCTCTCCAAATACCCCCGGATTTTAAATTTTTATCTTCCACGAATCCGTCACTTTCATTATCAGTTTTTACATTGTAGCAATAACTGAAAGTTATTTTTATTAAATTTTATTTCTTATATAAACTTTAAATTTTTATGCAATCTGCCGAAGAAAAATATTTTCTTTTGATTGTTTAGTTTTTAATATATTGTATCATTCTCATTTAAGAGAAAAGGGTTTTTAAATGCTTAGAAACCGGTGCATATGACCTTAGATGTCGAGGCACCATTTTTATTCAACTCAACAACCTCAACGATAACATCGTAAAAATTCACCGATGTTGAAAAAATATTTCATTCATTAATGTAGTTTTAGCCTTGTGGAATAGTGCTTGTATTTTGGGATCTACAATATATATATATATATATATATATATATATGAGACGCCAAATCAATTTGCTTTTTTTTCTTTAATTCCGCATACCTTACTGCGTATTTCCACATTTTTTTCCATTCACCTGCTCTTAGCCCATCAGAGAACTCTACTTAACTCGGAAAGTTTTGAGATTGATGATTAAGATCTTTTACGGGGACCTCAATTATCGCATTCCGAGGTGTAAGCCGGATCAAATAAGGCAAAACCCTTTTGGAGATAAACACTACTCCACCCCTTCCCTCCCCTCCCCATCTCACCCCTTCTTATGCCAACAAATAACACTTTCTCCACTCTGACGCGGCTCCCACTCTTTCTCCTCGCTATCTCCTCTCTCCTCCGTACGCTTCTACAGGTAAGACCCCGCAACCGTATCCTCTTGCGTATCCCTTCCTCTGCAATCCCCACCACGAAATTTAGCCTACTCTCCCACTCCCTCTCCAGGCAATACCGATGCAAGATCCGTCCATATAGACACGGAGCGAAAAAATCCCCCGCCCAACCTCCCCAACCCCCCTCCATACCAATCTACTCCCGAGGCACTTCGGTGGAGGCACAGAGCTGCGGCACTCTTGAACCGATCTTCGAACGGTGAGGATTGCCCTGGGAGGCCTAGTGTGACCATCCTCCAGAAGGTCTCGAAGGAATCTAGCAGGGTACGTCCAAGGAGGAACCGGAAGAATTGCTGAGGAAGATCCACCGGGAGCATCAGAGGAAATCGAGAGGGTAAGTGAATTTCTCTGCCATAGGAAAAAAAGATGGAATCGGTAGAGGAGGAAAGTTGTGCGAAGTCTTTCACTCTCTTCAGGACCTGTTATTTTCCCTTCGCCGGGAGCTCTACGTTTGATGGCTTAAGTGAATGAGGTGGGCTGCTAATAGCATTTGGCTTCCAGTTCGAAACGTTTAACCTTTTTTCAAAGTGGACTGCTTGAATATACGGCTAGCTGGCTCTTTTCTAAGACAAATGTGTACCTTCCTCGGATGATTCTCTTAGCTGCAATGCAGATGTGCGCCGAGTTGAGCAAATTCCGCGGTGAAAAGTGAAGGTGTGGGCATATTTGCCTCTTTTCATCCAGCGATCCAAAGAGATAGCTCTTGTTCCACCGGGTTCGTTTTACGTCATCTTCATCATCTACGTCCATCGAATTTAGTAGAGTACTGGCTGTTGCGCGAGCTAGTTGACCACTATCCATAGCCAAAATAAATTCATAGGTAAAAATTGTTAACAAATTTTCTTTTGAGTTCTTCTAAATAGATATTAGCCTCATAGTTGATGAATCAATGACCACATCGCATAGCAGCAAACAAAGTATATTAATCTAGTTACTCATGTTCTATTTACTGTAATAATTTAAGCATGCCATCCATAAAAGGTGCGGCTAAGGAGTACATTGTAACTGACCTTAATTACGGAGAAGTTATCAATGAATGAGCAACCAGCTGGGAAATTTATCTTTTAATAAAAACCACGCAATTATTGAATAGCTATTTTTATAATCGAAATCATCATCGTAAAAGGAAACTTTTCCTTGGATAGTATAACATGGACCCATTTATGCAAGGATCAGTGTTGAAATGAATTTGTCCTATAATTCCGCCTTCATGAAATTTTTCTTTTTTTAATAAAAATTTGTTACATATTTCACATTGTTATCGCCCTTCCTTAAAGTGTTCTTTGAAGGCTTGAATCTGAATCTAATAGTGGCATTCGCATCTAGAGAGAAAAAAGCCGTTTTTCCTAAATTTTCCTGGCGTAACCTTTTCAGGCGTTGAAGTCTCCGAAGTCTTTTTTGTCCGGAAGTGTCTTGTGTAAGATGCTTCGGGCCAAATCAAGTGACCCTAATTTCTCTAATTATTTAAGAGCTACTATGTTAGAATGTCAAGGTCTTTCTTTACGTTGGAAACCCATTTAATCGTTGAGTAAGTACCTTCGAGATACATCCATTAGTGTATACACAAATAGGTAATTTTTCGCAGCTCCAAAATAAAAGGATTGCACATATTTTCTCGAGTCTTTCAGCGAAAACTAAGAGAAAATTTCAACGATAAGTTAAAATTTCTATTTAACGTCTAAATTTGCTTATCCTGGTCTATCTATCTCTCCGAAAGGGAAAAGCAAATCATCTCAAAAATCATGAGACGAATTTACGTTATGTGCTTTTAATTGGCTTGAATTAAAGTTTCATTTTCTAATCGCTCAGCTTCTTCCTCGTAACCAGGAAATAGAATTAATTCTTCAACTTCATGAATCACTGTTTTCCTTAGAAATCCTTATGACAAACCAGCAAGAGAAAGTTTGTTATAATATTGGGGAAACCGGCTTAGAGGCAAGTTTTGTGACGGCTTGATTTTATCATTTTACGGAGAAAGAAGGAAGCTAAAACAAGTCTTCTTTTCATTGAAAATGTTTTGTCATTTGATTTAACTGACACAACTTCAGTCTCGTATAGGTTTCCTCTTAGTTGTTCTTTCGTTGGGTAGCTCGAGGGTAAGGATAGAAATATTTACTTTGATTAATTTTAATTAACGGAATTAAATAAGCATTAATTAACCAGCATCTACCCTAATCAGATGCTTATGAAATTAAATTCCAGATTATTTTTAAAGTATCGAAAATGATTGTTTCTATCACAATAAGATATATCTATAAATAATTGAACATGTAATCAAGACACACCAGCTGAAGGTAAAGGGATGAAAGAACGCGAGGAAAGTTTAAAGATCTTATAAATAATCTTTAAGCCTGTTATAAGCAAGCATCTATTCAATTAACGCCTCGTTACCAACCTTACGCCCCAAAACATTTCAAAGTAACTAAAATAATGAATAAATAAACATTTTTTACAGTTGCAAGGCACGCAGCCGTTATTCGAACACAAATAGCACATCCAGGCAGTCACTTTTCCAATCCAAGATGTTCTCCTAACAAAACCACCATACTTATGTGTTATTTCGTTAGATCATCCACGCGAACGTAACCTTTTAAAAATTTTTATTCGGATTAATTCGCCTTTTAACTTCGGAAGAGCGGGTTTCTCTTTCGCTCGTTCGTAGACCCAAGGTTAGATGAAGAAGGCCTATTAATAATGGAAAGCCGCTTTTTGAGGGAAAAAATTAATAAGGTTCAATACGAGAGAGAGGTCCTAATGCCGGTTTTGGGTCAAGTGAAAGCGAAGCTGCCGACGGCCCTGCCGATGCCTTCTCTCGAACGAAATAAGGGATTCGTGTCTTAGGAATCCAGATTTCCAAGGACGCTTGTGCTTTGCTCAGAGCCCCAGCTGTAACCACCAGAAATACGAACTTAGAGTGAATGATTCTTGGTGGTCTTGACTTTGAATAGAAAAGGGGACACTTTCCATAGACTTCATAATTGCATCTGCGCCGTGACATAATCGTGCTCAAGTTCTGCCCGTGTTACTAGGCTACTTGCGTCAGCACGATTTTAGATTTCACTACAGATTTCTTCGGGACTGACGAGTGTAACACTTCTCGGCATTGTTAGAATGCCCAAACAAATTCAACATGCTTGTTACGTTCCTTCCATGGCTCAACTGCTGGAATTTGAAATGAAATTGCCGATGCAAATTGCTAAGGAACTACTGGGTTTCTTGGTAATGAATTTTTACAAATAGAAATTTTGAAGCACCGATAAAGCGTGAACCTCATTCTCTCCGGTTAAGCTAATTATACAATAACTTAACAATTCGTAGTACGCAGGAACAATATTACGGCTAAGATAAGGTTAAACAATGATATGCATCAATCAATAGCATTCTATCCCACCCATTTCGTAATCCAGGCTGATACGTATTAAATGCAACATTCTTCTCAGTGGTAATATTTTTTCAATATCAGACATAAATAAAATCCAACAAGTCCCAATTGTACGAGATATCACTGAAATTCAACGTAAAAATCTAGCGCGCAATACATTAACAATAAAATCTATTTCCGACTGGACTTGAATCCATTTCATGATCTGTTAAATGAGGAATATTCTCATTATATTTTGCCCAGCTATTTAGCTGTTTAAAAGTATCATAAGAGGTTTCTCTCTCCTACTCTAATATGCTGTTAGTTACTATCTTCACTTCATCTAGTGAATGCAGGATAGGATGGCTACTGAGTTACAAAAGTAACGAGCCAAGATATGCATTCCTTAAGTATTTAGCAATATATACTCGAGTACTTAGCACCACTTCGATAAAGAGTGAAGCCAATGATTGTTCAGCGAAATTAGAAATGTCAAATGTTTTGCGTAAGTAGAGGCAAAATCTTTTCTCAAGTAGCGTTGTGGGTAGGCATTTTTTCTTCGCATTCCTTTATAATGTAAATTAGCATATAATTTTATTTAATATATTTATCATGTTAATTAATGTTTTCCTTCATTGTGTTAACTAAGAAATATTGCTAATAGAATCAGGGCTTAATAACAGCTTTGCTTTTTACAGCAAATAAATTCCATCAATGAAAGTGAAAGTTGATAAAAATACTCAATCATAGAGTCGCTTCAAGCGTGGATCGAGGATGTTTTTGTAGAGAGAATTCCCAATTTTAGTATTTAAGTGATGCCCAACATGTATATCATTGTTATGGTTTTTGTTTTCAGGTTCAACATGTTAACCAAAATGTTTTCTGCGGCCGTGCTGATGGTGTGCTTGGCGCTGGCGGCGGGAGCATCGATCGAGTCCAAAGAGGAGGAACAGGAGATACAAACACGTACGTTTTGTCAAGCCGTCACTTTTTTCTGCAAACATTTTTGAATCAGCGATTTCAAAACGATGTCGAGAGATGCGTGAAGCAATGTCCCGTGGGGCGTTTCGTGCGTTCCATCCAAAAGTAGCAAATCTTCGCGAAATCTGAGGGATATTTGTCAAGAAGTTTACATAGCAGAAGCCAAATCGACCAAGGACATAAATAATAACACATTATCCTCAATTGTGAATAGAGAAATTTCATGTGAAACCGGGTTTCGAGTACAAATTTTTTGACAAAACTGTTACGTTTTCTTATTTCATTGCCTTCGCCACAACTTTATGGAACCTTGGTGCGGCATAAAATTGTAAAAGAAATATTATCAAGTATTTCGTTTTCTACAGATTTTCTGGTAATGTTTGTGGAATGATGATGACACTACTTTGTTGAAATTTTTGTCGTAGAATAAAACCTCTGGATATCATAATGCGTAATGAAATTTGTTTTAAAAAGGATAGACAATACGTCTTTTCTTTACGTGGCCTAACTATCGGAATAAAAATATGTGAGTTAAAAGCTATAGTCCGGAACGAAGAATACCATTTAGATGATTAAAGTAAAACAATCCTCGTCAAATTATTACCGAAGAGCCAAAATCGAAAACTTGAATTCTTGTAATGGCCATAGAAATAATTACCATGGGAGCAAATATCACATTACAGATAACTAAAAAGATTTCGATCATATCTTCTGAATATACTGGTGTAGTATTTCTCAAGATAACTCATGCTACTGTGACTTGTTTCTATAAATTTATAACCACCCTCCGAATGGATGCATCAACCTACATCAACTGCCCCTTGATTGTGATCTGCGAAGTTAAAATCGATATCAGAGTAATTAATAAATAAAAAAGTGTAACCATAACTATCGCCATTTCTAAATTTAGACATAATTGTCGAACCAACTTAGTAATGTTTTAATAACCTGAATTACGATTAAAGAATTTCCTCGTAAATATATTACGAGGGTCAGTATCAAAACAACTTGAGCCAATTTTTAGGGAGAAGTAAGCTCCATCTATAGATTCCTATTAATCTAGTGTCTGCATCTTTCACGTACTTAAATTTCACAGTCACTCGTCTAGTCAAAAACTTTGTAGAGAAGTTCATTTAAAAACATCATATTTTACGTAAACTAAAAAAACAGGTGAGATAACGCTTGGTCAATAAAAATTATTTAATGTTGGATTAACGTTTAGCTTCATGAATTTATTAGTTTGTCTGGCTCTAAACTAGCTATAGGGAATATCGTTTAAAAAATCAAATTCAATGTAAATGACAAAAAAACACGTAAAACAGTGCATTAGGCCATTGTAGATCGTTAAATACCACGAAATCATGAGCTAATCTAGTCTGGCCCACGTGAAAGGAAAAGTTGAAGATGGAATGATTATATTAGAGATTCTTTTAGGCGGAAGTTTCTCCGTCAGAGGATAAAAAGATAGACATAATCGCGACTGCAAACACGAAGGTAGGTTACGGTGTCAATAGCTCTGAGAAGAATGTTACATTGTCCCGCGGAAGATTATAGGGAACTGTGACGTAATTTGAGGCAGAATCGGAGGAATATTCAATTCGTCGGATCGAAAAGGAGAACAATAGACTCAGTTCCGCATCGTCACGGAGGACTCAAAAAAAGGACTCATTTTCCACGGCGTGAAAGTCAAACCTAGCATGACGGGGAATTGTTCCGAGATGAAAATGGGGCGGGTGATACCAGAGTGACATAAGATGTTAAATCATAGAAATTCAATGGAACGTGAGATAATGGGCTAGAGAAAACCGCAGTTTTTGGATGGCATTTCCTCGAAGTCTGGAACCCATTTCGGAATCAGATGCATCTCGCAAAATATGTCGAAAGAATCGTGTTGTGTTGCTTGAATCTCGGAATTTTCCTCGTATTAATTCAGGAAAACTTTAATTTGGTCATAACCCAAACTATATTGCTCTTCATGGTGCATCACGTAGAATAAATTTCTTTCCTGATGAATACGCATTCTGATAACATAGGACTGGAGATTGAATTATGTTAAATATTCTATCAATCCAAGTTCTTTTTTAGACCCAAACAGCAAACCAATCCATTCCAAGGATTTTGCTAATCGCTTCCCATTTCCTTTATCAAGAACCCTGTTCATTAAATCCCTACGCTTTTTTTCCTTTTTCCTTTTCCATGGGTTGGATGGAATAAGAGACTATTAGTCTCAATCTCGCCGGAATAAAGACATTTATTTTTATTACGCTTCAAGAGCGCTACTTTGTCTATTATTCTTTAGCAAAAGTACTTCTTATAATTCATATTTCATTCCCTCATTGACATCATCCTGCAATATCTCCTGCAACCATTTGTATGGTTTTTATTTCTCTTAAATTCCTCATAATTCATCAAGAGTACTTCCATCGATAAAATTAAATGCTTGTTTTTCTGAAGGTAAAAATGGAAGAAATTCTCCTTACTTTCTAAAATAATGAATAATGAGATGGTGTTTGCGATACTTTCCCACAGAAATCTATCTTCGCACTGATCAAATTACGTTTTCGCGGTTTGATAACTGTTAATACTCAGGATTCAGTAACTAAATATGCAAATAAATTTACCTTTGACCTCGGTTTCCTCTGAGAAATCATATTGTGGCCTTCAATAGCAAATAAAATGAAGTAAAATCAGTACAATTAGTAGTGTTGCCGTGGAATATAAATGGATATTTAATGATCAGGAATTGGGAATCGATTTTTATTTGAATTACTTCTTACTAATCTTATAACTTAATTTTATTACTCCTATAATCCAATTACGATGACTAGTGATGAGGAAAAATTTGGTATTGAGTTGATATTTTACTACCGGATGCCTATTCTATCTCTGATCCGTGCCTTGGAAATTGGGACGTCCCGGAATCAAATTCGGAACCACTACCAACCCCTTCATGCGCGATACATTAGCCTGAGCGGAAGCCCCATCGCTAGTTATTTCATGGACATTATCCAAGGTGAAATAAAAGCCGAAATTTCGTCTCTATCCTTGCCACGAAATTTAACCTTTGAGTATCGAATCATACGTATTTAAATGGGCTATCAGCTCAGCGCTGCTGCAATTTACCACACCCTTGGAGAATGAACGGAAGGTCCTCATCGTATATCGTACATTTGGTGATATTTTCCGGTCCGATATTACTTTTTTATGGTCTCAGTTTCTCCAAGGCCTCGTGTGGGGACACTCTCTCTTCCTGGTTCCGGAGATTCTTGCAGCATCCCTGAAATTCCTATCCTTGGCTAAACCGGTATCCCTTCGAATTTAACTTCTTTGTTACTCCCTTCACCTTGTAACTTGTTAACATTTATTAGCAAGCTCCCGATAGTGACAGAAAGGAAAAGTTTACCAACCTCGAACTAACAGCCTGTTAAAAAGATACTTCGTCATAGAAATAGTAAAGTTGAGTAATCTAGACGCATCCTCGGGACATTAACCTTAACAACCACGTTGAATCACACTGCCCTGATCGATAAAGTAAAATACTAAAAAACATTTATGCTAAAACGAGATTCATTGCGAACAAAATAGATAAAAATACATCACGAAGACATTTAGGAAAATGGAGTGAAAGATGAGAGGGTTGCAACGACTAGACATTCTGCTCCAATTTGCATTCTGATGCCTCATTTCTCATATTTATATTGGAATTCAAGTTGTCATTTCTCTTTATTCGCATAAAATATTATTTATTTTGTATGAATATGTTTCAGATATACTTAAGTGAACGTATATGCGAATATTTTCCATCTTATTATCGAAAATAGCTACTAAAGGCTTAAATACGCTGCGAAGGATTTCGTTCATATCTATAAAGCTGAAAATAATGCTATTCCATCTTGTAAGTAACGGGTTGAAATAGAAAATGTTCGAATTAAAGAATTTGTTCATATAGAAAATAAATCTTCGTGAGATATGGGCGTGTCATAATTCCGCGACTGGTTAGAAACTTAAGGTATGTTTATCTTGTTCTAAAGTGAAATAGTTTTCTAAATACATAGGTTATCACTGTACACCTCTTATGATCAGACTATGTGATATACATATCTTACGTACAAAGTTTTAATGCAAGAATTTCTGGAAATTACACACATGTTCCGATAAAAATTGTACACAAAACAATAGAATCCTTATCTGCATGCATGTAAATTGAGGAGAGCGCATAAGCTAAGCTCTTGACAAAAAAGCACTAAGTAACTCTGAGTAGAGAAAGTGGTGATTTAGATTGAGGGGATTGCTTTTAGAGTGGGAAGAAAGCGGTTAGAGGACTCATTTTTTGGGTTAATTGTGAAGAAGGCAAGTCCCCTCTGTAGGTGAGACATTAAGGAAACAGTAGTGGTGTTTTTATCTTTGTTTCACAAAATATTACTATCGGATTTTACTCTGAATACAGAATTATATTCCTCTTATATACTATTACATTCCCGAAAAGCTTCTACATTTATGAGCAAATAATTAACATTTAATGAAAATAAAAGACGATTTTCTAAAAGATATGAGAAAATAACAAAAGTAATTTTAGGAAAAAGTTTGACAAAAATTTTAGCAGCTGTCAAAGCATTTCATAGACTATAAACTCAACCTAAAGCATAGTCGAATAATACAATTTTTTTACGATAAGTTTCGATGATGCAACTCATATTGGAACATACAGACAACAAAAAAAACGTTTACGTAATGACACTCATCTATGCTATTAATTCCAACCCTAACACACATACAATACCTTTCGTTATCAATTAATTATCTAAAACTATCTCGATCTAAATATTATGAAATGCTTTTCGTGTTTTACGACATCGAATAATGAAGAAAGATGCAAATCAGATGATACATTACTTCTTTAGTACACTACAACTAATTTAGACCACACAATGAAATCTGTTTCATTAAAGGGTAATAGAATGGTGCATTCATAAAGATTAAGTCAAACGATAAGCATTTACACTTGGAAGGATTGAATGTTGGGAAGGGTTATCACTTTAAATGTCAGCAGACACTACGAACCATATGACCTTCTGCAAAACGAGTTCGTATGTTCCGACCGATGCTCTTTCATCTTCCCATCTACTTTAAGCACCTGAGGCCGCTGATAATTGCCTTTTAGTCTCTGCTAAGAATGCATTATTTGCACCTGCATGTCTATTTATTATTGCCATTTATTCTTCAAGTTGAATTCCCTCTGAATCGACTCAATGAAAGTTCAGCGCTGGTTTTCTAGTTCAATGGAAGGCATTGATACCCTTTCCTCGAATACGGTAAGAATAGTTGCACAAGATTATGCGTTCTAGGCATGGCTAAGCCACTCCACTGACCCACTTTCCGTCTAACGGTGTGCTTGCCATGTAAACTTCCGCAAGTCTTCAACCTCTTAGGGCTTTTATTTTGGGCAAAATAAAGCTGCGTGACCAGAAGACGTGTTTTTCGGCACGTTTTAGATAGTCATTACGTAACTGAATGTTCTCGGGATATTTTTTATGGAGCGATTTTCAGATGATATTAACTTTCATATCTTGAACCCCTTTAAAGTTAAGTGTATGAATTCTTCTTCCCTTTGGAGGAAAGTATTGGAAAAGGGTGGACTGATGCAAAAAACAGAACGATGTAAAATCATTCACACGTTATATATAAGAAAGGTAATTTTATAGGAAGAAAATTTCAATTGAGATGTTTATTTCCTACAAAGCATTTATGCCGTGGGTTTATGCCAGTAATATAAATATTTATGCAAATTAGGAATAAATGTACTGAAAATATTTTCCCACATAAATGTTAGCGTTTGCTCTACGCATGCAAAGTTTAACACGCGCAGAACATTAAGTATTAAAACTTTCGCAGATACAAGGAATGTTGATCTACAAGCTCCGGACTCAGGTAACAAGTCATGAGAGGGTTGCATTCAATCAACATTGAAATAAATAATTATCTACTTATTCTAATATAGTAAATACGTCCTGTAAATAATCCTGTAGTATCAAAATTAACATCTCAATTTCTATTTCCGATAAGTATTTCCTCTTATATCATCAATATTACACAGCCTTCGAGGTTTCATAATTTATCCTGATTTTGTGATAGTAATTTCCCGCAAGTCTTACTAATTAAATTTATGAGTAATCATTAAAGGAGGAAATACGTTCATTAAATAATTATTTACGTATCTATATTAATCTTTCATCCTTCTTCCTCATGCGTTCTTTCGACACTCTTCGAAAAATCTCAAATATCCTTTCAAGAAAATATTCAAAGTCCAGTGAGATTTTTGACATTTTCCAGTATGTAAAATATGAGAATCGTCCGTCAAAATAGACAGCTTTAAATGCGAATACGGAAAATTGAATATCATGTTTCAATCATACAAACAGAAGGTAGGCCAAAAAGGCAGGAAAAGGCGTGGATTGTATAACGTTTCGCATGTTTGGTAACGGATGCAATTCCTCGATCACACATCTCAATCTGGACAACTCTGGAAATCTCTCCCTTGAGCTAGAAAGTGTTTTTCTCCTGCGAAACCAGTGGAAGAAATTATGATTCACGCAAAGGACCGAGGGGTGTTGCGTAATCGTTGCGGAGAAGGGTGCAGTTATGCAGCATCCGAGTGTTACGAGATCCGATCACCCACTCCACTTTCTTCGCCGAACACGCATCTCCTCTGACGCAGGGATTTTCCCCATCCCTTGGGGGGAACTAAGTTTTGCCAGCTGATTTCCGATGCAACACCATCTACGAATGACAAGCGGTCGCGGAAGAGGGAAATCTCTTCCGAGCTCTTGTGTCACAGTATTCAAATGAACATTCAGTGCTAATCAACGTTATGGCCCCAGAAGGGTGTGATCTCTTAGGAAAGAATGGATGAAACAAGTTTTTACTGGTTGATACTTTTTTACTAATGGATCGCTGAGCAAGGACGTTAGTTTTGAAATTATCAGGTTGTATTCGTCCGAATTTCTGTGGATTACCAGAAGGGGTTTAATGGGTTTTAGTAAATCAAGTCTAATAATTCTTATAAGAATCGTTCGACCGAGATTTTACTGGACAATCTTTTTCGCTGAAGGATAGCCGAAGAAATACTTTCGTTCTAAACATATTAATATAAATTATTCTATACATATTAATATATATATAAATAATGGGTTAGATGGAAGAAGAGACTTTTTAGTCTCAATCTAACCCAAAATAAACACGATTTATTATTATTGTTATTATATTAGCTTGTAGCCAAGCGAAAATACTGGATAGTGAATCACCTTATATTCCTGTGGCATAGTTAAAAATTGATGATTCTAATAATTTTTAATAGACCAAGTCTAATCATTTTTACGATAAAATATTATACAATATGGAATACTTTTTCGTTACTCAAAAATCGCCAACTGATAAGAAAATATCCTTTGTCGTTATCCTAATTACCTTCAGCTTCGATTTAGTAAACACTATGTCAATCTGAAGAGTATTGCTATGCTGAAATGTAATTGATCGTTCTAAAACTAAAGTCGTTAAAAACTTTGATAGTTTCCACTAAATTTCTTTTTGGTAAGAAGTAGTCTCTCAATAAATCCTGAAATTTGCTAACGTAATTCCGGTTCCCAAATCATCGACGGTTTCCAGAATTCGCTTCGCTGATTAACATCGATAATCGGAGGTTCGTCGACGAAAGATAAAGTTTACAAATTGAGAAAGTTATTATACAGAAAAGTATTCTTCAGCTGCATAAATCTGTTGTATCTTAATTATTACTGAGTGCATCGACTTGACTATCATCAGTTACGACGTAGATGTTTTCTGAGATCCGACAAACGATCTACATTCCAACATGTGGATTAAAAACCTAATCTTATCTACTAAGATTTAATCAAAGTGAACAAGGCAGTTTCTATTTAAATGAGGTTTCTCTAAAACCTCTGACCCTTTAGACATTATTGAAATCATATGGGAGATTTTACGAGTAACTTTCACAAACTTGCAGACTTTATCATATCTTTGTAAGAGTTGAGAAAGGAACTTGTCTCTATTTTCATAGTCGAAAAAATGCTGGAAAATACATTCTTTAGACACTCGGGTTTTTAATTCTTATATTAAAATATTTCATTGTAAATGAAATCGCTTTCGAAATAAAATCGGGAAAATTTATAAAATAACAACGGGAAATGGAGAAAGAACTCTGGCATATTAAGAAATTCTGGATTTATTTTGCATTCTAAATTATGCATGAGACAAAGAAAGATTAATTCGAATAACATGAATTTTTTGGAATAGGTTTATTTAAGATCATATTTTATATGATAAGATGGTAAAGAGTAACTATATAAGTAGACGTGTAAGATTTCCAGCGCGAGATGTCTTTGAGAACTCAATCTTACTTCTTAAATGAGACTTCTAGTCTGTATATCTTATGGTTCACCTTCTCCATCCCTGTGAGTTGTGCTCATACATGGAATCAGGTGGAGGAAAGGAAAAAGTAGTTGCGAAAGTTCAAGTCTTTCAGCCCCAACTAAGAAGACGATCAAGATATTTCGATCGGTAAGCTCCTCCACTTTGCTTAGCTCTTCATCGAAGGTGCTATGGATGTTGGATGCTCTTTTTTTAGCTTGTTATACAACGATGGAGAACGGATGGCAAAATACACGGCCGTATTCAATAAAGACGTGGATAAGCGGGGAGGGGGGACGTAAAAAGAGAAAGCTGCTTAAAGGGCGAGACAGGTTGAGATCCTTCTGAGAATCACTTTCTCCCTCCCCTCCCACTCTCTCTGCGGAAGGGGGAGCTCCCTTCACCGAGTTACGTCACGAACGCCCGGAGCGGAGACGGACGGAATCCGGAGAAAACAAAAAACTAACTGGCCAGCGCGTGTTCCGGTCTGAAGAAGGCGCGCGATAAGCCATGGACGTCTCAGGTCACATAACGCGTGCGAAAGGATAGCCGTGAAAGCCCCCCAGGAAGATTCTGCAGATGGGTCGATTATGGCCGTGCTGGAAAGCAAGGGAGAAGGGCTTGGGAGTTCTGACTTCAACATCCACATCAATTAGAGACAATGAATTGCAGAAGTAGACCATTTAGGTCTGTAAAAAATTATCATCTAATTCAGAGTTCCCAAAATATGTCCCACGGACCACCGGTGTTCTGCTGTACCTGAATAGGGCACACAATCTGCTGTACCTGTACCACGGCAATTTGAAGTCTTAATGGAGAATTAGAGAATAAAAGTAATTTTATGCTTTATTTATTCATATTTTTATGTTTATGTTATAAATAATTAGTTGTAATTAAATTATTTTAAAAATTTTACAAGTAGAATTATCTAACCTAAAAATAAGCTAAGTGTTCCGTTGAATTTCCTAGGTTTGCGAAGAGTTCCATTACAGAAAAAAATTGGTAAACCCGGATCTAATTACATACAAGCGAGTTACATAGAAGGGCAAGTTAAACATGTTGGAGTAAACTGACGGTTATATCTGGGAGCATGTTTTAAAAAATGCAGTATGGAGGGCAATATATATTTCACTATTTTCGAAGACTTGATTATAACTGGGATAAAATAACACTTCTGAGTTTTGCTTAGTTATAGCTTTCATTTCGATCCCTCCTTGTTGGATATCATTGTAATTAGGTATTGCTCACAAGGTCTTTATTTTACCCTTATATCAGTTTACCCACTAATTGAATAGTGAAGAATGCAACGGCCTGGAGAGAATAAATGGTATTGCAGTAGTCTTGTTAAAAGTGCTTCGACAGCTTAGGTAATTTGGCAAATTGACTCCCACCGGGAGAGAGGATAAATAGCGAACCGTAAAATCACACGTGAAAAAACTTTATGTCAGCCGTATATTTTTAATTATTCCGCATAATTATGTACATACAAACATACATAATTCATTACTACTGTGCAGGATTTTGTTCTCATTAGTGGCAGAATGGAATACTTCTAACACTCTTTTCCAATTAATTAATAATTTAATATCCTTAATTATATAATTAATTAAAAAATAATTATAATTGTATCAATCAAAACAGCAACATAATAGTTATCAGGTTTTATCCTTCCTTTCCACAGTTCTTTTCCTCAATTACTTCCTTGTACACACATGCATTCGTCATATCCCACGTTTCTTCCATGTTCTTTCCCTGTACAAACCAACAGATATCAACGTGACTATTTAAGTAGCATCGATATACTCCATTCTCAAAAGAGATGATTTATGGACGCTCACAAAATTGGTCTCCGCTAATTGCGTATGCGACACTTCTTTCTCTAATCGAGAAGGGGTTTCTAATTTCGCAAAAGACTGAAAAAATGGTAAATATATCTGGGCCACCGTAGTTTTAAGATATGCAATTCTCGTCTTCCTGATGATTATCACGTGTTCGGAAGTTTAAAGAAGCTCTCTTCCGCAACGGTGAGGAATTTCTTCTCGCAAATGGGGATCGTAAACAAGTCCTTTCCCAAAGGTGATACATCGGAGCACAAGTGGGCCACGGTTACCTAAATCTCTCTCTCTCTCTCTCGCTCTTCGAGGGAGAGGATGCAAACAGTGTTTAACGAAACACCCATCGGATGAGAAAACGGAAGTGAACGGAATTGAAATATCATTGAAACGGTAATTTCTGGATCGCTCATTGTAACGAGTTGGGTAAAGAATACTTGACTATGGTCAACGTTCCGTGGCGAAGAGGGATTGTAAAATTATTTCCCCCGTCAAATTCCTCGATGGCTAAAATCAGGACCCGTGAGACGTTGCCTACATCACGAGGAAGTTACATACGTGCTGACATAATTTAGCGTAAAAACCCACTATTACTTTTTTACCCTTCCGGGTTATTTTACGGTGCTGGTCATCGTTTTTAATTCGGTTAACTCTAGCGAAAGCAAGCTTTCTCAATCATGTAGTCATTCGCATTAGTCAGAATGATCAACACGACTAGAGGAGGTAAAATGAAATCCTGTCCACTTTGATTACCTCTTAATGTGGCATTATTAGACTATCTCAGAAAATACATCGCTCTAGACTTACCAGATACCGGGTTCTTTCGAGTTACTTCATCTAATTCAACACATCAATTTAAGTACTGATCGATGGAGTACTTTAGAAGAGTATCACTCTCATGAAATAATTCCTGATTGTTTTCTTAATTATTTGAGAGACGATGTATCTACAACCCAAGAATTGTGAAAATTTAGGAGAGTATAGTACTAATAAAAATTTTACTTATGCATTTTACTTTTTTGACAGCTGATTCCCATCGTAAATGTATGGGAGCAATATCTTTATACATAGAATAAAGTGTGATATTCAACGGCCAACTAAGCTATGTAAACGAAGATTTTTTCACATTGCATTTCATCTGGATATTCAGATTCAGATAATTTTTAAGGTGTGAATTTTCTGAAATATCGGAGATTTCAAGAATGTTAAAAAAACCATTAGGTCTTTTTGAAAGTGTGTCTTTGATTAATATTTCTCGTAATTTTATCCACAGCCGAATACATCATCCCTTGCAAAAGAGGAGATAAGGACATAAATAACTGCATCAAGAGAACTTTCAATCACCTGCGCACATACCTCATCCAAGGTGAGTAATAGTAAATACAATGATTAATCGATTAAGAACAAATGATGAAAATTTGGAGCAATTTCGTTGCTTGCAGTCAAACAAAAAACTACGTAGATGATGGTACGAAATTGGTACCAGTCCATACACCGAGACAACTCTCGCCAATTTAAGTAAAATGTTAGCATTGAGAAATTAATAAATTAAGTTTCATAAACTAATCTAACTGTAATTTTGCGATGACCATTCACGAGATTTATTAAAAATCTAATTTGCTTTGATAACATTTCTTACCATTAATAATCTGTCTTTTGATATACTGCTTTTTGTTAATTATATTTTGTGTTTTTTTGATTGCTCATTTTCTTTGATAAAGTGAATGAGTGATAAATAGATATAACGAAGGAAACGTAATCACAATTACATATTTATTCGCAAAGGAAAAGAGCAAAATCATCGGCAATACACCCGTACTGAATGTTGTGGCTCTGGTGCAAAGATACTGAGAGATTTAAATTATAATTGTACTCTTTTCGGTCAATTCTTCTTAGTATATTTTCATTTAAGGTTTACTAAAACATTTTACTCATACTAAGAATAACATTTCAGGTATCAATGAATTGAACGTCCCGCCTATTGAACCACTTAAAATCGACAGGATGATGATGGAAAATGGCCATGGACCAGTGCGAGTTAGAGCAGTGTTCAGCAACCTCACAGTTCATGGTGCCAGCAACTACTCCGTCGTAGCAGTCAAGTAAGTAAAGTAATAAAGATTATTAACAATGAAAGACGAGACAGAAACAATATAAGGAGATTCCATGATTAGTTATTCTATAGAGAGACCATCGCATCGTAGCTACTTAGTCAACTCGCCAATGTTATCGTAAATCGCCCCCCACTTACCCCTCGTGAAGGAAATACTGATGTAATCAGTATCTTCCGTAATTATTGAAATATAACCGAAATTGTACAGATGGAAAGATTTTTTCAAAAATGATAAAAAATCTTCCGGAAATTACAAATTGAGAACGGAAGTTATCAGGAAAATTAAAAGTGGTTTGAAGATGATAGAAACCCAATTTTCATGAAAAATAACTATGAAGAAAAAGTTATCCTCGTATTTTATGTTCATATTTTTCCAATAGCTCAGATTTAAGGTAATTTATGAATCTGAATCACATAGCAAATACAGTAGAACCCCGGTAATCCGGACACTCGCTAATCCGGAACCCTCGGTAATCCGGACGGTCCATTGGGAGTTATGCAAACCCGCAACTTCTTCTTTTGAACATATAAACACGCATATCAGTAACAAGAAACGAGAAGTGGACAGACTATTTGAAAAATGTCTCCATTGCCTGCAATGATGTGATGGAGAGCGAAGTATTTTGTTTATTGTGATATCACACCTAAGTTGTGATACTTTTCAGAGAGAGCATTTTTCCATTAGAGGAATGCTTAATATGTGCGAAACTAAACAATTTCAAAAGACAATACATTTTCAGTTGCAGCAGGGTATTACTTATCAAAACATCACGTTCATTAAAAAGCTATGAGAGAAGAGGCGTAAAAAACAATCCTTCCCTTTTATAGACGTCCAATGAGGATGACCATGCACGGGCTATAGAGTTGGTGGTAGGCATTATGAGGTGGCATTATCTATACAGTATAATTTTTGAAAAAAAATGTTTTTTATGTTATTTTTTGAAAACCTCGCTAATCCGGAAACCCCGCTAATCCGGATGCCTATGTGCCTGAATTCGTCCGGATTACCGGGGTTCTACTGTACTCTGTTTATTATAAAAAAATGTCGCGATAAAAGGACAGAATTATAATAGTTATATACTTTGATTAGGTAAACAGGGTAATGCAGTTTTGCAGGAAAAATGCCTAAAAAGAAATTCACTGTACTTTTTTGGAAAAACAAGGACCCAAAACCGCACTTACTGATAATTACCTAAGGAGCAACCTACATCTATATATTTACCCTGCAGGTCGCTTCTCGGCGTGTGGTAGAGGATGATTTCAATTAGGGAACATCTAAAATCATTGGTTTCGCATTAGAACTTAAATCTGAGTTATTCGCTATTAAAAAATTTTAGTCAAATATTATGGTATGTACAGAATATTTCATGACCACCAAATACTTTTTCTTGCAAAGTATACTTTTGTTATGTTTGCTATAGATACTCATTCTTTAGCCAATCAATGAACACTTCACTTCTAAATTCGTGAATTTTTAGCATGATTGAACCGACGAATGTTTTCTGAGAACAACCGCTAATCCATGCAATTGCAGGAAAGTTTCTCCTATAGAATATCATTAATCAAAATTCATGATAACTAGTAAAGAGGGTCTTTTGAAAGAAAATCACAAAAAAATTATAAATTTCCCCTTCATACAGCGTCGACCTAAATTCTCCAACTTCCGCAAGTGTCTCGCAGTTCCATTTCTCAAAACTCTCGGTATGTAAATCTCTCGCTTGCATAATGGAATCGAACGTCTGGCTGACTCGAAGGAAACGAGCATTATGCAAAGGGTGACGCACTCACCTTCACCTTCTACGTTGCATAAAAAGGAGGGAAAAAAATAATTAAAATAGTTTAAGTCGATTAAGTTTTGACTGAATCTAGAGCATGCTAATTTCATCGATTTACATCAAGCATAATTAAAAAAAACTCGTACATTCAAGTACTCGTTAAAACTTGTGCTAGCTTGCTAGTTGAAGCTGCGAGTTGCACAATCAATTTCCTATGAATTTAGAGAAACTTCTAACGGTTTATGTTCTTGCATAATACAATTCTTACCATAATTGTGTTTACTTTAAAGACTAACATTCTTTACTACAGGAGTGACATCGCTTCTTTGAGAGTGGACTTGGGTATGAAGATTCCGAAAATCTCGGCAACTGGAAAGTACGAAATCACTGGAAATGTTTTGTTATTGCCAGTGCACGGCAAAGGAGACTTCTTCACAACATTCAGTAAGTGGAACTGAACTGGATTATCAGGAATAATCGTTTTATTTTACCTGAAATTAGCATAATTTATTATATTATATTTTAATTTAATTTATTATTATTATATTTTACTTTAATTTATAATAATTTAAATATGCGTAATCTTAATTTAATATGCGTATCAAATCATAATTTCATCTGTTCAGTGTCTCATATTCTTTAGTCATTATTAAAAAATATTGAGCGTATATATATATTTTCAATCTGAATCATTTTCTGATTAAAAACTGAAGGAGCTACATGCAAACATGACCATAAACGTCAAGGAAAAACGGACTTGAAAAAAGTCTGACTGGGCCGGGAATCGAACCTGGGATCTTCCTCTATCCGGGAGGCTGCCTTAACCACTAGGCTACCGAAACAAAGGTTAAGACAACCTCCCGGATAGAGGAAGATCCCGGGTTCGATTCCCGGCCCAGTCAGACTTTTTCAAGTCCGTTTCTCCTTGGCATTTTTCCTGGGTGCACGCTCTTATGTGCGATTTACCCTTTACACTTTCTTTTATGACCATAAACATAAATTCAATCTGTGTATCATACCACCGATCTGATGCATCATTTTAAATTTTCTTATAAACTCATAACGGTAAAGATATATTATTTTTCTATTTAATAATAATATGACGTATTTATTTAGGCAAGAGAAATGACGATGTAGTAATAATCCTATCGCGTAATATTTAAAGTTTCAAGATTGTATCTATAATACGTCTATTGCTCACGTAGGTGGTTAAACATCAGTTTAGTAAAATAAATAATTAAAATGTAGGCTTTGATTGGTAATTTTCTATCGATCTTTTAACAGATGCTAAAATCACTAATATTAATACTATTTTTATGTCTAAACATTACATCACCTATAGCCTACGTGAACGATGTTGAATTTGTAGAAATATTTTGGTCGAACTATTTGAGAAAACCACAAAATTATGAAATATTATAGCAGTTTATTTTGTGTTACATAAAAAGTTATGCGTTAGTTTTATGCAGTAGACATAGCGTGACCGAAAGAGTAAAAGTCCTTTTCATTTTTTCAGGCGACGTCACAGCTATTGCCCAAATTTATGGTAAGGAGGAAGCAGAGGCCTTCGGTCGTAAAGGACCATTCATGCGGACAGACAAGCTGCTCGTCGACTTCGCTCTGGGCAAAGCAAGGTTCAGGGTGCGAGATCTTATCAATGGAGACAGCGTCCTCGGTGAGTGCATCGCAAACCAAGTCACGTACGATAACAGGAAACAAAAGGAAAACATTCTACGTAGTGGAGCGAATGCGATAACAAGTATCACTTATAATTATGTTGATGTGGGGATATTTTGCGATGGATACGTAGAAAAGGAACACGGAATACTGAAAAATATTCGTAAAACCCCTCATATTACTAATATATTGAATTAAGCACATTCTTGATTACGTTAAATACCTAGCGGCGTAATTCTAAACATCATACTGATTCATTCTTACAATTTTGTAACGAATCATAAACGCCACTTACTATATATACTTTAAGCTATTGGGAAAAGGGTTATATAAGGGGGCGTGCACCTAAGCAAATTCCGATGCAAAAAATGACATGCAAAAGTCTGACAGGAGCAGGAATCGAACCCAAACGAACTCGAAGAAGTTCCGATGTTCTTATATCAACGATCTATTCCGATCGACAGTTCGTCATCATACTTCTTATTTCCTGCATTTAATTTCGAGGCAAAATTTATTCTTGGCTATTTCACTAGTTAAAAGAGAAACAGATCGCGTTGAGTACATTATTTTTGTTTAGTATTTTGTAAAAATCCAACATTCCTTTATCTTGAAAGATCTCTTATCTTATAAATTGTAAAATTTTATGAGCTGCTCAACTTTAGGAATAATTAAGTATCCCTTTATCAATTAATGTTGACTTAATATCATTTGTTAACTTAATTCATATTTCCATGTGTGCAAAGTACCTTAACCCTTTTCTTGTGTTAATTGCATATGCTCTGTCATATTCTATCTATATCTAGCTCAGAAAAAAATCTCTATACTTTCCTTATGATTTATATTACCATTCATGACGAGTCCATCCAGTGATTATCTATAAACATGAGTATATCTGTTGGCAAGTAATCAAATTATTTAGAATCGATGTGAAGGAATTGTTTATGAACTACAGATCATCACATTCCTCAACTGAATATAATTCCACGCATAGTGGAATTCAAGTTCACAACATTAACACACATATTCAAGTGCCAGAAACGTCTCTCGGAAATGATCTGAATAGAAAAATAAACATGTCACGTGTTTAAAAAATAATATTCGTCAATTACGTGAAATTCTGATAACTCATCATGAAGAATAAGGGACTACAGTACATTTGCAAAGTTGCAGGCTTCTTTTCAGAAAATTTTCCGCCCCCTCTCCTATAATGATACACAAAATAGTAAATAATTGGCAGTCATTGAAGATAATCGACATTATCCATGAAGGATTTTGAAAATTGAAGTTGATATCGAATGATATGATTTATTCATTCTACGTTTCATTCTGTAATTCCATTTCGTGGTCCTACTATATGAGAAGTAAGATAAGAGCAGTAAAAAGAAACACCTTTCAAAGATTTACTACTGCGTTAAGTAATACGATGAACTTTTCCAACCGTATTATTAACGTATCTTGCGTCCCATTTACACATTCGATATGAATTTCGGTACCCAGAGAGCCTTGAGAAGTTGCGAAATAGCCTACAGCCACGATTGTCCGCAAAAGGTTATCTTTTCATTAGGGGCGATCAAATTTGCAGATATCGGTTCTTAACCACCTCTTCTGTATTCCTTGCAGGTGCGGCTATGAACCAATTCCTCAACGAGAACTCGTTGGAAATCATCAACGAGATGAAACCTGCAGCGGCGGCAAGCATAGCGAAGCACTTCAAGAAGATCCTCAACGACGCATTCTTGAGGATACCCATCAAAGTTTGGCTCAGAGACTATTGAAGTGGACGCATCGCCGCACAAGGTGCGAGCGTAAAATACCAAAGCCCGATCTGAACTCACAACCCCAGACACGTAGCAGCGCGTGATTGAAATTAGACGAAGATAAAAGATGAAAATAATAACTTAATCTCTCTGCTTTAGAGGGCACATTCAGGCGTGTTGCTATGCCACTCGTAAACAACGTCTATTAGCGTTATCGCTCTCTCTCTCTATTCCGGGATATCCCGAGGGTCATCCTGTTCTAGGAATAATAAGTAGTACACTCAACACCCGATTATCCGAGACGACTTGAGGCGAAAAGTTTCGGTGAAATTTTCTATCTTAAAAAAAGAGTGCTATACTGAATGGTGGTAATAAGTCTAAGATGTCCGACCTTCACTTAAAACAGTACTGTATCGAAACCTCAAAATTATAAATAAATGTGAGGATCGGAAATAGGAAAAACATTCTCCGCATATTCGAGAAACTCTGTCAGAGACCACATGGACTGTTAAAAAGGTTGAAAAATTATCAACTAAATGCAATCATTGCATTAATATTTTTCGCTTTTTATTTTTTTGTCGAGTTTCACAATATAACCAACCTTGTGCATCATATCTTAAAATTTTTTCTTCTGAAATTTTTCAGTAATATTGCTTTCAATTCCACCAGCAGTCTTCAGACTATTTCACCTGATTACACCCAGAATTTCTGGCTCGCCGTATAGCCGCTCCATAAATTTTCATTCTGCATATTTTTATTTCATTTTTGCGCACTTTAATTTATTAATATCTCTTAATAATTAATTATCTTTACCATTCGTTTGTTCTATAATATAATGAATATTATCAGACTTATGACCGTCTGAAGTTAGGATCACATCATATATGCCATTTCAAGCAAAACAAAGGCAGTATTCAATACTTGCAGCCTTAACTAAATATACATTGAGAAACGTATATGCTGTTACCCTCAACGAAGACTATCCGCATCACAGTTTGATGGCAGTATACTGAAATCTCTTTAAATTATGTCGTTTTTTAGAGTGGAGTACTCAATATTTAAAACAATCTTCTGGCTAATTCTTGGGTCATACATTCGAACAGTTGATATCCAAAATCTTTGTTGCTATTGATTATATTGTTTTGACAGACCAATTGACATAATCGTAAGTTGAGTGTAGTTTAACCAACGTCTGCTTATATCCATTAGCTTGTACATGTATTTTATATTAGATCTGCTATGAAAAATGTGAGAAAAATGTCAACACTGCTTAAGAAAGCTCTGCTAGGCGCTGTGACTGTATCGTGCTCCATACTGATACCTGACGCAGCACTCGTCTATCTCAACTTCAATTTAACGCTCAGCAAATTTGGCAAATGAACTGAAGAAAGAGATGCAATGAAATGCTGAAGAATATGGTTATGCAATCTATTCGAAAATTGTCTTCATTTCTCAAGTTCTTCGCGCCATTTCTGCATGTAACGTGCGCGTACGATGGTAGCACAATCGCTGACTCTATGAATGGAGAGCGAAATATTTTGATTGCGCAGAATTTGCGATTTATCTTTGTTCACCCAGTCGCCGTGGAATGCAAAGTAGGTCAACACAGCTGTGTTTTTTTTATATTTTAACCTCTACAAATATCCATCCAGTGTAAGAAAGTACAAATTTTATGACCGCTTTTAAATCTGCTTTCACTGTACAGATCTATTGGTACAATCACCTCTTTTATTCGTGGTAATTTTCACGAAAATTTTAGCTCTAATTCTCTTTCCTCGTCAACCGTTTTTTTCTGTTTCTGTTGCAAAAATATTCACGTAACTCAACCCTGTGATTTTAACACGAGAAGATTTTAATGTATAGGGCGACCCAGAATTACTCGCAGTTCTTGAAATCGAAAATGTAGTTTTTATTTATTTAAAATCAATATAGATGTAATCAGCTAAAAATGATGAATGACGTAGTTGCAGCGGAAAAAATTACGAAATTTCGACCAAAAAAGTCTTGACTAACAAAACTAGTACAAAATCCACAAGAAATCTTTCTTGTGGAATTTTGTACTAATTTTGTAAGTAAAGACTCTTTTAAAATGAAACTACACCAAGAATCGCTGAATTACATTCATTGTACTAAAAGTTTTGATGAACTATGGAAACAAAAAAATTATTTTCGACCATCAGAGTGCGCATTTTTGGGGAACCCTCTTTAGCTGTTCGTTAATTTCAAAATTTATGTCGTGACGGGAATTCAGACTGTCAGGGACGCACCAGCATGTATACTTGACAACGTCAAGATGAACCTCTTTGAAAATGTTCATATTTTCACCTGTAATGAGTAATGCACTTGAAGAAGAATGACTCGAACCGGAGTTCTACCTGTCTTATCTTATAACTTTATACGTAATAGTTATCGACAATTATGGTTTAAGGTGTTTGTTCAATTGAACAAATTTTTTACGAAAGCACATGTAATTTCTTCTTGGGAAAGTGAGTCCACTTTCAATCCTGCATTTGTAACTTCGTGTGTAATTTATTGATGACGAGAAGAAATGTTATTGTGACTATATCTTGTTTTATTGCAATGAGAAAAAAACCCTCCTGACCTTTCCTATTTACTTGCGACTTTTCAGCTGATATCATTCGAAGACGCGCCATGCGCTTAGCCGAGACCCTGAAAAGTCCGTCTGAGATAACTAGAAAACATGGTATCGCGCCGCTTATACAACTGACTCTGGTTGTAACATTTGAATAACATTACATCATTCTATGAGCTCCTCGACGAAACAGTATCTCCTTCCTCAGAAGAACAGTGTATTCCCAAGATCTGACGTAATAGCAAGGGAAACCTGAGTGAGAAAATTCAGCTTGTAATAAAATAAGAGGAAATCTTCTACCCTGAAAATCATTTCAAATTATATAAATAGATCTTTTATAACGGTATCAAACCGTAAATAAATATTTGCCTAAATAGATAGCACTCCTATCTCTCCTATGAGTAAATATTATAGGCAAAATAAGTCAAATAAAGTTAAGAAGACTTTTAAGCTAGTAGATTTAGTACTACTTGTCTTTGTTTTTATATTGGTCTAACAGCCGTGTCCTTTTCATTTCTTTTGATCGATTAATTGAATTTATAGATAGAATAGTAAACATACTATGAGCTCTCTGTGAAAATAGATACTTCTTATTCATAATTGATGGTTAATTTAACGCTTGTACTCTAAATTAGTGGTACCCTAACCATTTAATCGAAGGGCAAGATAGCACATTATTTTTGTTTGTAAATTTCAATTCTGAGAATCTGCAATATGTGATTCTTCATGCTCAACTCCCTGAAGATGATACGTGGGTACACTAGTCGATTTCCTTACTACGAATTTAAGGTTGTAGATCAAAAAAGGATAGTCCATTCAGGGTTCATAGTGAAAGGGGAAGGCTCGAAGACGTCCTTGGCCTCTGGGGAGATCCAGAGGTTCATTCAAGAAGGGCAACCTTTTATCTGCCCTCAATGAGGTCAATCACTTTGTGAAGGCCAGTAATCCTCTTTGGCGGAATTCTTGCCAATAAAACCTTTCTAGGATATTTTAATAATTTAATATTTATTTAATAATAATTACTCATGTCTGACTTCTTCCCCGTAACCTTACAGAGTAAACTTATAAACCGCATCTAATTATCTTAATAGAAACCCAGATTCCTTCAGATAATTTTCATAACCCTCTACATACTGCAACTAACTGAATAATTGAAACCAAACATGCCTCTTTTATTCTGCTTGAAGACCTCAATTTCTGATTGAGGTGCAAATAGCTTATGCTGTTGATGCACGCTCTAACCTAACTACTACTACTACCAATAACTTTTCCGGGTCAACGAAACCCCCTCCCAGCCTAAATAAATCCAGTGCCAATGTTCCATCTCCTATTAGCAACGATAGAAATCCATATGAAAATAGACAAAATTGTGAATAACAACGACAAAAACCTTTGCATTTCATATAAATCGATTCGGCAAAACTATATTGTTGGATTGAATCCAATATCAGTGCGTTTTGAGGGGGCGGAAGCTTTTCATTTGGAATAAATTTCCACCATAAGTTTAATTTCTAGTCATTGATAATCTTTTCATGAATAAGCTGAAAAAAACTAAAGAATATAAGAAAAATTCTTCGTAAATCTTCCTAGTAGATTCGTAGTAACACGACCTGTTTCGCTACCAAACTAGCACCCAAGAATGCAATAAGACATGGTTTTAAGTGGAGGGAAAGTGTTAGGGAGTTGAGGAAAATCTTTTTCTACAGAGGGTGACGAGAGAAAAAATTTGAGGGAGTTATATTCATTGTAAGCATTGGTCAGTGGGAAAATTTGTGCGTAAATGCCATGCAAAATGGAATTTATGCACAAATCTCTTTTATTTATTCATGACCTATCCCGTCCTTAATATTATCTAAATCTGCTGTCTTTCAGAGATATTTTGATGTTTCCAAAACTAAATAATACGACAGTAAGAAATACCTTCTCTCATAGCTATGAAAATATATGCTCTCTATAGCAACATAATGTTTTTTGGAGTGCAACAATTAAGCTGTATAAGTATTTTTAGAGACATTTACTTTGCTGGTACCACGATAACAGAATCCTTTTTATTGTATTTCCTATTAGCTTGCAATTCGGCCGCTCGACACTGTATGTGCACGACTCATGTGTAAACGATAAAAAAATCCGCCCAACGTGGGGCTCGAACCCACGACCCTGAGATTAAGAGTCTCATGCTCTACCGACTGAGCTAGCCGGGCTGTTGGAAAGATTGTAAGAAATAATGAATTTGATATGTTATTATTAAAGTTACGACTAAATTTTAGCTTCAGGATATTCATATATTAGTTTATAATTGTGTGCCGCGTGAATTTCTCTGACATAATTTACTGCAACGGTTTATTTCAATAGTTATTTGCAGGGACGGTTCCAGGGGGGCGGTCCTGGGGGTCCGGACCCCCCCCCCCCCCCCCGAAATATCAGACTTCCTCAAATCTCAATACCCGTACAGCACACGGTCCTTCAACAGTAGGAGACGGTCTCCGGATTGCTCCGGATGTCCGTAGACTATTTGTAGACCGTCAAGAACCAGAGAAGCTCCTTAATACGCCCAGATATTCTAATTTCGGGACGGTGTGTTATACAGGTAATTTTAAACACGAATTATTTGTAGTGTGTACTGTGAATTACACTGACGACGGAAGATACGTTAACTTTATTTAAGGGTCTTTTCTTTTCCGAGTCATTATTTGGAAATCCCGCCAAATCTATAATCTTTAGATGCATATATATATTAAGGAACGTGGGAGCGTTGGTAACGCTGAAACCAAAGAAACCTCATAAACGATTGAAATTTAGTTTTCGCATAGCTATTTCCAATAAAAATGGCATGTGTAAAAATTACGTCTTTTTTTAAACCAAAAAGTGCTGACACTAAACGTGAGTGTTAAAATCAGTTGAACAGGCCGAAGAATTATCAACAGCAAAAAAATCGCGGCATGAGATGGAAATTTTTCGAAAATGAAACTCAAATAACGCAAATAAACACACAATTTAATAAGCAATCACTAGCGAAAAAAATCGAGTTTGTCTAACACAATTCTAACGTCACGTTTTGTGAAAGCCGAAATATCTTTTATTTTTAAAGTTTTCGATCGGACCCCCCCCCCCAAAATTTTTTTCTAGATCCGTCCCTGGTTATTTGACAACTCTGAGGAATCATTTGCGTCTAGTGTGAAATTACCAAAGAAGTACTTTTAACAATACCACAACTATTCGCAGATTACATCTTGGATAACTAGATATTTGAAACAAATCAGCAATGATGAATACTTCGGAGAATCAATTCCTGTGAAGTTGTTAAATATTGCTCTGATTTGTTTCTTAAGCTTCTTTATTGATATCAATATGTAAATGTCGAGTTCAGTTTATAATTCTGTTCCAATAAATGAATGATTGATACCTTTCATTGCAAGCCAAATAAATGCATGGATTGCATCAAGAGAAACTCAATGATAATGAAAACATTTTTGATAAATTTCTATAGCAATTTCAGCATTTTAACGAAGATGCATGTGGCTAGATTTTAGGGTTGCCCGCCAAAGCTCCGTTCCTTCATTATACGTGCATAAGACCCGAATAGATAGACCAAATCTATCGGAGAAAGACACGCAGTTTATCTCAGATTAAGTCTTGACTTGTCAATCAATCTATGTCGAGTAATATCTTTGTTAGGCGCAAAGCTCTTTTCGGTTTGCTAACGTTGACCCGGAACTCCGACTTTGGACCAGACAACTATCTCTTTAATGCAACTTTCGGGATGCATAGTACGTTCCGAGAACTGTCTTATGGTGATCCGCAAATGCGTACTGAATCAATTAAATTTGAGGGAAGTAAGTGAACCGTGTTACCCTTTCCAAGCACATACCCGTATTATTTGAAATGGTGAGTGTGAGTCAAATGAAATGAAATGGCAAATGAGTCTATTTCATCAGTAATTATGATGTTAAAGAGATGGAAATAGACTGTTTTGTTTTAATCTTTACCCCGCATTTATTTTACTTTTCGTAGGTTTATCGTATTTTATTAATTTTTATTTTTATAAAGACAACTTTAACTTTTAAGTTTCTAAAGGGTCGCTCAGAATAAATGCACCCAATTAAATGAGTGAATTTGGAAAACTGTGAAGAATATTTAAAGATATTAATACGGCTTTCGCCGTGGTTACTGTCTATCATAAAAGGTTACGATATAAGAATATTTCGTTGTAATCGAATACGTAAAATATTGTTTTCAATCGATATTTAAAGTGAAAGAAACATTTATGGAACTCAACAATTTCTGGTTTTCGAAGCAATTAGTTTTGTGGTGATATGAAAAATATCTTTTAATGAAACACTGATATGAATAAATGAAACACAAAATTCTCCTCGACTGAATTTGAAGGAATACTCATTCTTGAAAATTCCTCGGTTTTTAGTAAATTAAAAATAATCTCCCACTTTGAACGCAACGCGATTTGAAACTTCAGATAGATTCATACCTTCGAAAATAAGAGCTGTAATTTTTCATTGCGCCATGTCAAACATTTTAATTAATCTAACTATTCAGTATTTGTGCTCGATTTTGGACGATTCTTCAGGTCCATACACAAAAATGTATTTTCTTTGTTTCCCATGAATTTTTATCGAGAAAGATGTATAATGTTATCGATAATCTTTACATGAAAAATCCACTTATTAGCGCCTCCGTAAAATAGCGATTTCACGAAGAGGTCAAGTAACTGCACTTTAATCAATCACCACGTAACAGAAACAAATAATACTGTGAGTGAATAAAGATAAGGATCCGGAAATGCGTAATTTGTAGCGAGAAATTAAATGCTCCGTTCTCGCGACCATATCTTTATAACTGCATATAAAACTTCGTCCTATCTTTCCCCCGGCGGTTTCGTCGGACAATTTCGAAGAATGTGAGAGAGAGTTCTAGATGTGAGTGACACCAGCCGCGCCTTCGAGCTATTTCTGGGCTTCTTTTTGAATGGACACAGAGTCACATAAATTGTGTCGCCTGTCTCTGTTGTGACTTCCTTCCTTAGACGCCCATCTTCGAACAAAATAAACATAATATCCGGATCTGTCAGAAAATAACTCCTCGAAGCCAGAAATATCTCTTTGGGAGATTCATTCAAGCAACATGGGATTTCTTGCTTCGGCTGGTCGTGGAATAAATCGCTATAACTTGGTTTGCTAGTCATTGGTGAAATTAGAAAAAAATGGGAGCGCATTATGACTAGAATGGCTATGCATATTTGTAATAGAAATATTTCGGAACATAGGGTGAGAGATACACATGTTACTCTATGAAGGATTTGAAAACAGGAAGTTAGTGCGAAAATAATTCTTAATATGATAATCGATAATAGTAATGAAAATAAAAATAGAAATGTATGTTACCTATTTTAATTTACTTTGTATGTAAATTAAAAATAGGTAATACTAGTGCATTGCACGATTATATTTAAACGTTTAATTACATTATTTTATATAATTCTAATGTAATTTGTTCATGAACTTGTTAATCAGGTAATTTAATATTTTAAAACGTTAAAAATAATATACATTAAATAATAAATGGACACCTTCTGAACAAATAAATAAAATGATGAATTGTGCTTGGATTAAGTGCGAGAATGTAAGACTCGGTTCATTTTTATCGGTGTTTTTTTCAAAAAGGTATAGTATATATATAAAAGAATATGCTACTAAAATTTATTATCACTATCGTGAAAAGTGAAAATCATCTATTTATCTATCATCAGAAGCAAAATGATTTATTTGATATTTATTTATTTAATCTAAACGCTGCATTTTTGGTATGATTAACGGTTATATATCCTCTAACACTTTGTATACGCCAAATTATTTCCTTTATTTCACTTTCATCTTTCAAAGCACATAGGGAAGACGAAACATGACAAATATTAGGGGCAAGAAAAAAATCACAGATAATTTTGTATGAAATTTCACGATATTTCTACATTCTTTAAACTACTTCTATTGACTTCCAACGGTGAACGATATCCAATCTTTAAATTTTCGCATAAATCTCCAATATTTTATTCATCACAAACCGAAAATTATAAAATATAAAATTAATTCATATGCACAACCTCTAATCAAAAAAAATATGTCATGTTTATCAAATCGATAATTGTTAAGAAGTGAAAATAATAAGTAATTATATAAAAACTAAAATTAAATTTTGAACACTATTAAACTTTATTTTATGTCCTACATATATAAATGTAAAACTCAAAGATTTGAAAGACTCCAATTTCTCCATGCCTTAAGGGTAACAGAAGGAAGATAATGTATTCTTAATATTTTTTGGTTGCATTGGTAATATTAACGAAAATAAATCTCAGAAAACTGCGTCTTAAATATAGAAACAGCTAAATAAACGACTTCTGCAAAAAATTATATGAGTAAAAGTAGAAAAGCAAACAAATAAAAATAATCAACAGCCGTTTACACATATATCTTTCTAATTTTAAGTCAAAATCATTGATGGCTGTTAGGTCCTGAGCCGTTCCTTGATAAAAATGTCATTAATTGGAAACTAAAAACATCTTCGGATCACGTTTCATCCGGATTGGATGGCAATCAAGAAAGAAACTCGTTGAAGATCAAAACATAAAGAAGATCAATAAATAAAAGATCAATGAACTATGATTCTCTAGGATTGAATATCATAATATGATTTGATAAGAAGCTGCAAGCGATTCTGACCTATAATATTATACAAACATTGTTACGATTGATATCGTATTGATATATTCGGCGGAAGTAATAAAAAAGAAAATTGAGATGGTATCGTTACTATTTAATGTTCGGCTATTAGAAGTCAGTTGCCTGTATGATATATATCCCTTCGTAAAATCGAATTTATTAGTTAGTTCTTAAAATAACATAAAAGTCGCATTTCAAACTAATTTTAATGATGGAAACGTTGAGTTGATTGAGTAAAACTGGAAAGGGAAAACTTAACAGGTTATGGATTCGATATGGTTATGCTGGATGTATTTCAAACAAATTATTGATTCTTAGTAATCATTTATAAATTTAAATATTTTAAAAATAATTTATTTATATTATCAAGTTTTTTATTACCAAAAGAACCTCCCGAGGCCAAGTCTGAGAGGGTTCTATTCTAAAATCATTACATAACATTGAACTCAATATTGTATGATGCCTAAAATAATATCTACATTAATTACGTGATAATGCAAAATTTTACGCAATTTATAATGATTTATGGATTCTTTTATACTAAAGACTTAAATTTAAAATTTTTCGTTTTGATTAGTAATCGCCTCCGATTCTGAGTGCACTTATCTGAGAGCTACAATATTTAAAGACGTGACAAATAGAACGTCTATCTAATTTAAATTTCGAAGAAATCACAGAGAAATATATTTTACGGGACCCATCAATCGAAAACCTATTAATCTTGATTTGTCGTACTTACGCTGATATATGGTCGCAGTGTATTTTTAAGAGCTCTGCCAATCGAAATATCGTAATTGTATCGAACGTTTTTACTGCACTAAAATTATCAGAATAAAGGCAGCCGCCTCATATCAGCAGGATCTGATTCAATAACTCACAGACAGCCAATGAATATAACACTCTAAAATGGAGATAAAAAGGGCATATGTGTTGACGTTTCGTCTCCTATTAAGAAACATCGTAGTTTCCTACTATTTATGTGCACCCTCTCCCTCTTTTTCCGTGACATTGATCCCTGAGAGTTAGAGGGTCGACGGCCTAAGCCGATATCTTCGTCGGACTCCGAGGAACATTTCGTGGACAAAATTGGAATAAATGCCAAAAAACAGGAGTGGTCGAGTGAATGAAGGTTTCTGATAAGATATTAATGCTGTTCGTATTTAGATCTGTTTTCTTATACTCAATCGACGAATAAGAAAAGTGTATAAAAATAGAAGAACACAAATTCAGCTAGTATTTGTAGTAATAAAATAATATAATTTAATTGAAGTGCAATAAGGCAGTTGCTAGAAGAAATTTAGCAAAAAAGGAAATCTCTGTTATAGAAAGTTGAGTAAAAGAAATTTATCTTGATAAACTAAGAAACTTGTTTCTGAATGGATGTTACTGTACATTGTGATTTTTATAGAAATGAGTTCTACTGTAGCTGATTTAAAATCTCTGATTTTCTTTGATTTCTAAATATAATGATAACTTTGGATATCTAGAAAAGATTCTTGAAATAGATTTGCTTTCAAATATACTTTGACGCATGTTTCCGTTTAATGTTACTTATTTAATTGTATTCTTTGATATTTTTTAAATAAATAAAATGAATGGATGAAATTAAATTACTACGTAATACTTTCATTATTCATTCTAAATCACATAACCTATTTTTGAAAAACGCTTACATCGCAATTAAAGTAAGTTAAGCCCCCAAGCAAATAATATTGTACTCATGTAAACAATTTCTTAGCTTTATTAATTGTTGAGTTATTTCTACTAACGCATTCTCCCAAAATCTTTTATTTATTTTGTCACTTTTATTTGATTTTTATTAATTCTAAATTGGTGGTATTACAGCAGGTGCATCCACTGAATAAATAAATGAATAGTATATTTCTTTGAGAAGAACACTATTTGTATCCCCTGGTCATAGCCTTCTACATTTTTTAGTTTGCCGCCAGAATACGTATATTCCTCTCTGTTCATGCACGTCTGCATAAGAGCGTAAATATTTTCATAAATTACCATTTATTCTAAGAGCCATACACAACTCTCTACTCTTTTCTTTAATTTTTATTAATCAATAGACATCAATAAGCCTGCTTTTTCTATGTTTTCTTCTTCTTTAGAAGAAATTAGATTATCACTGCCTTTGAGAAGAAGAGAGAACGAGTTCATCTTGGGTGATATATTCTTTCCGTATGAAAATTGATGAATATTCAGCTTTGAACAGTCGATTTCTGCTTTTTAACTCAGACGATAACATGTGACAATCACACGAGAATTTCATTCCATAATACCAGATAATTTAAGTATCTAATCATTGATGAATATTTTAATTAGTGAAATTAAACTTAATTTTGTATTAATTAGCCGTTCGGCAAAATAAAGAATATAAGTCTACCACTTTAATGTTTAGTTGCTTTTCGAGGAATTCATAATTCTCTCCTAAAACTAAACATTTGGATCATATTTGTTGCCTTCTCACTTGATCGGTATTCGTTCTCTGTCCCAATTATCACACTTCCTTCTTTATTTGGCTTCAATCCAGCTCTAGTGCATTCCGAGACCGACGTTACACCTCTCTTTGATCCAGGTAACATAGAATTTCTCTCCGTTATCTGTCATTCATTACCTAGTCATTTTGGAATCTGTTCCCACCGCCTTTACTTTATATAGTATGCTCCTCATGGATCCATTCAAATTACCGAATTTTCTCCAGACACGCCCGACTTTCTTCATTACGAAATAGCCGCACTATCGCAGGGTACAGGCTAGAAACTCATTTCCAGTGCACACTATAATCAGTTTCTTAAGAAAATTCATAAGTATACAATTTTATAAAAACTCCTTCATATGAGATTTTAAATGTGATACGAAAATATTCTGTTTTGAAATTTTGAGCGAATCCATTTTTTATATTTTTCCCAAAGTGAATGGATATTGCCTTAATAGTGAATGAAGGTTAAGAGTAAGATAAACTTTCACGATACAAATCATTCAATACCAGGTTTAGGCAATTATTCATACAGATAGTAAGCCGAGGGTAAATAATTTGTTAATATACGCTTATGAAGGATTAAGAAAAAACAGCTTAACATCCTTCTTATAAATGCCGGAATTCGATGTTTACATCACGTTTAATTAGTAATCAGCATGTGTTAAACCTACATAATCTAAGTAATGAATAACTCACATCCTTTCTAGGAATACATCCAAATATACATATTGTACCCCAAAACAATATATTCAATCAGTACCTCATATCCTCAGTACCATATTCAGTTACTTTAACCAAGTTCGATAGTTCACTTTCAATCACGAACCGACCACGCGTCCCGCACTTCTTCTGTCAGCTGAATAAAGATTGGCAAGCAGCCATTCGTTATTGGCTTCAAATAGCCTCCGATAATATTTTACTAATATACTGATAATGTTTAAAAATTAATTTACTTATTTAATTACTATTTTCTCACCTTTTCCCTTTCGTTTATCATACATCAAATGTCTGCATATATGAGTACGTAGATATATTTTTTTTCTTTAAGAATATCTTAGCGTACAGATAAATTTAGTGCAGAAGCTAATAAGACCGCTGTCAATAGGTCTTTTTTCGTTGAACGATATATAAATCAACTTAAAACCACCATAGTTAATTAAGAATATATTTGAAGAGATGATTACGCTGACGATTATTAAAATAAGTCGGCTTTCTACAAAATTTTCGTGATTCAATTTCCAATTAAGAGGCGAGGTGTTATGTAAATCTATCATTTTCAATGAAGAGGGGCACTACACTTTTCTCAAAACGTTTTTGCGAGACTTTTATTCGGAATGCATGTGTGGTAACACAGGTGTTTTTGTAGGAAAAGCATTACACCTCTCTTCATTCAATATTTTGTGATTTACATTTACAAGTCTTGGATTTTTCCTCGAATGGAGTCCCCATGAAGTAACAGCTGACTTAACAAATTATAAATTAAATTCATGGACAGATATTTTCTGATGAAACAATCCTGGAATATTGTCGAAATGTTGTCTCTGTCTTCCCGCTATACGTTTCCGGGCAGACTTAAGAAAGCGTGCGAAATCCTCATCAATCACGGTAATTGCATGACGTTAAGCGTTTAAAGTTGGCAATTTGCGATCACATTACTAATGAAATACTCCGAGGATCGTTACGAGATAATTTCGCCATAAATCCTTTCCAATCAGACTCATTTTGAAGATAATGCGGAGTGAAATTTTTTGCGAAAGGTCTGAGGTCGCGAACGGGAGTCGGATTATTGCGACGAAGAGTGCTTTGGGATTAGATAGCTAATCAAAAGTCGCGTAATTACGATACTTAGTCATTTTGACTACAAAAAACTACGTACATAGTAAATGCCGTATCCTCGGATGCAAAGATCACATAATAGAGAATAATTTTGGGTCTTGCATTGAAATCAGTCCTCGGATTAGCGTCACCACGTTCGATTTAGATGTTCAAAACAAGCATTTCAAAGTGTAAATTTCATCCAGAATTATTCCAAGTATTTATTTAGAAGATAGAAGGGGTATGATGATATGATCTTTTAGAAATAAGGTAATATCAAGCATGTATGTTATTTCTGCTATATAAATAGATATACATAATGTATTCCATAAGTAGATATGATAGGAAAGGCGAACGGGATGCAAAGGTTTACCAGTAGAATTCTGAGGGGATGCTCATCTAAAGTAAAATAAATTGCGTACTTTTCCCTGCTTCGAACTCTACTTGAGTATTGCTGTGCGATTTGGGATGTTCACCAAGTAGGATTAATTTCCGATCTGGAGATGGTTCGACGTAGAGGTTTGTCAAGTGGGGTTTCAGATTTGACAGCAGTGTTTTGGCTATGATAGAATCTTTCTGATGGAATGCTCTCAGTGATAGAAGAATTAAGTATCGACGGAAGCTTTGTGATATATTTATCACTACCAATTTTGGAGAGGAGATAGCTGATATTGTTATCCCAGTTATAAACTTACGCGATCTTCGAGAGAAAACAAAAAAGCGATACAGGGAAGTAGTTTCCAGGACAGATAGTTACTTTTGGTAATTTTTCCCGCGAAATATTAGAGAAGCTAAGCCACTGCCACTGTGGCTAAGCCACGCGCCACTGGCGGATTGCAGGGTTTAAATGTAAATGTAAAATGCACGCAGAAACCCCAATACTAGACAGAATTGACAAGATGTGAATGAGAATCAAATCCAGGCTTCTCACTCTCCAGAGAGGTATTCTAACCACTAAACTACCATTCCGCGTCAACATCACTTTTGTTAAAGGATATATAATTGTCAAGTTTCAAGGTGCGCACTCCCTAGTGCTATATTATACTGCATTCTATCCTCATTGTTTAATGCTGGCAGAATGCTATGTTTGTAAAATTTTAATATTAATGGATAAGATATTAGCGGATAGTTATTCATTTTTGACATAAAAGCCGACATTGAAGAAACGCAAACATAAAAGCATGACCACAAATGTTCACAAAATCAAAGATAAATTTTGGGGCTTGTAGATCGACCAAAAATTAGATTTATTCAATATAATCCGGACATATTTTTTTCCTTTGATTATCGATAACTGCTTTTTTGGTAACAGTTCTGACATGGCGCCAGCCGTTGGATTTAGCCGGTTCACACAGATTTATGCGAACCGGTTCTTAGTCCGGTTCCTAGTTCGCCAAACCGGTTCCTAAATCTGTTCGATTCTATCCCTGGTAGGTATACGATATTTTGAATTTGATGAACTGGCTTAGAATAAACGATCTGACTTGAGAGAATTTCGCGATTTGCCAATAGGCTGATATCAAAGACAATCTCGTTTTCCGCTCGTTCTCATATGCTGACTGACTGAGCGTCTCAACAGGTGAATACTGTTTTTCATTAGAACTGAGCATACGATTTGTAATGACATTATAGATCAGGTATTAGTTTCACCGCTATTAGAATTATCTGAAAGGAAAGAATGAGAAATTAAATAACATAAATAACCTAAAGGCTCCTTCCAGGACACCGTTTCGGACATCCACCTGCTGTTACTCAAAATATGGAGAGCTCAGAATCAGTGAATGCGAAAAAAAGTCTATGTGAAAGGGAATCGAACCCAAGCCTTTCAATGTCAACCAATCAAAAACCACCTGGGATCGAGTCTCGGTCACATTGACTTATTTTGCATTCACTTATATTCACATTCACCTTAAGGTTTTCGGGGCGAAGGCCTGGATGTACGATTTGCAATACCTTATCTCTAACCTGAGCAGAGCGCATTTTTATAGCCCCACTAAACTTGGATAAAGAAATAAATTAATCCTTGCACATGATAGAAGATATTTATGATAATATAGTGGTTGATTCTTTAGGAGTAGAAATATTTAGTTCGGTAAATGGAAACCTTAGACTTATACTAGTATAAACACAGAAAATTAAATGTCCGAAGCTTGGACTGTTTTGATCAGAGGATATCTCGAGTCAATGAATGATTATCTCTCATCTGACACATAAATATATTAGTATACGAAGTTCAGAGTACGCAAGAATTGAGTACGTGATGCCTAACTGAGGATAATGGAGAGCTATTAGATAGCTTAACGGTTTTGCCAACCAATTATTGCCAAAAATATTTTCGATAGCCGTAATATATCTCTCTGTAAAAACCCAAAATCTCACCAACTGATTTATTCTTCATTTAAATAGCCAGGGAGAGTTAAATGTGAGATATGTGTTGAGGCGGCATCCAAGCCAATAGAGAGCAAGTTCATGTTGAATAGCATATCTCGATAAAACAGAGGGTCAAGAGACTGACTAAAAATACCCGCGAATTTCGATATAGACTATTGGAGGAAGTATTTTTTCTTGCGGATCAAAAGTTCAAACGCCACTTATGGAACGCAAACAAAGAGAAAGTTCCATGATGGAGTCATAGCAGTGTATTTAATTAGGAGATAAAAACACCCAGAGCGGTCTTTAATGACACGGCAGGCTTTAAGTAATAAGAAAGAGGAAGGTGCCGTATTAAAGGGGGGATGAGGAGGAATTAATTGGGACAGCCGTTCTTTGAGATAGATAAGGAGCACTGTGGCGATGCGGCGACAAAGGGATGGAGACACTGCTGACCCTTCGGCCCTTTGCTGAAGATAGTGGACGCCGTACAGTTGAGGGCGCCCGCCCGTCGCCATGATCACCGGATTCAAACGGTTAGAGAAAAAACGATGAAATTATTTATGCGCACAAGAGATGCGCAGATTGCAAATGTATTGATGTATGGATATATGTTTAAGGAGTTTAGTATATAGCATGGAGTGATTGTGGAATCTCAAGGGTGGGGAGGATGGCCAACTCCTGAGTTCAGAGTTTATAACGGGAATTGTCCATTCCGTAGAAAATTCTGGAATTTAAATAATTATAATTTTTTATGTTACAAATGAATAGATATTTTGGGGGCAACTTTACAATACTATATAACAGTAAATACACAATATCATTCCATAAAATAATACAACACTACTTATAATATCGCAAGAGAGATACAACGAGAGATACAACAAGATACAACGCTACACATACAATCGCACTAAGAGAGCAATATTGCACTATAATATAAAATAATTGTACTATATGCAATACTGTAGAAAAATTGTAATTGGTGCAATAATAGTTTACATAATAATGTAAAATTTTAATCCATTACAATTTAGATCGCGTCCAGCTTTACCATTGCTTCATTTTAACATAGATAACTTCCTTACAAATAATACATTTCGATGTAAAATCTTACTTAATCCATACAAGTAGACAAATTTTAAACTATTCCAGAATATATATCCTTCGTTAATAATTTGTAAAATTTTTTATTCAATCGCAGATATCATAGCTCTATAAAGGGATTTAAATTTGGATGACATAAGGATAAAAGCCTCATAATCATAGATTAACGTCATTACTCCAACAAACTTCTCAAATACCTCCAAATAACTAGGGACAAAGAAGGAAAATTTAATTTTAACATCATTCAATTTAAAAATTTTAAGTTTTCAATAATATTTTTATTGATAAAAATTTTCACTACGCAGAGGGAATGGTGAGGTTAAAGTTTGTGAGAAATTAAGCCACGAAAAACTGAGAAAATCGGTAAATAAGGGCAATAATCCTACGTTGGAGCTAGTTAAGCAAAAGTGGGCCGAAAAGAGCTCACAATTCTACGAGCAGTATATTTACCGAAGACATTTTTTCGTGTGAGTTCATTTTCAGTCAGGAAAATAAAAATATCTGGTTATCAGGCATCGGGAAAAACGTTTCAAGTAGCTATAAATTCTACTCTAGTAAAAGATAACCTTCTCCCATCGGAAGAGCGCATGCACGTATCATTACGCTGCAATTTAGAGTCGTAGCGCGTTTTTAAAAGCTGTTAGCAGATACCAATTGATAAAGAAGTGCTCTGAACGCTAAGTTAACTAAATAGAGAGTTAAGGAGAATTTTAAATATTTTATTTCACATGACAGTGCAAACAATTCTCAGAAATAAATTAATCTCAACGACGAGTGAGTTTCAAAAAGTAAAATTGGTTAATCTATGGTTTAATAATCCCTGTGGTGTTTGCCTATTTCGGCGGCATTACGCTGTCATTTATTTTCATCGCATTATATTCATCCGATCGTATTAGACAAAAACGCATTACCGTGGATTTTAATTTTTCGTATTCTTTTTCCTACAATATCAGTTTCACTATATCTGCTTATACTTCCAGTAATATATTTCTCTTTCATATACACTGTGTTATCAAACGCACAGATTGTGATTTAAGTATGGTATTTTTGCAATGTGTTTCACTTGTTATTGCTATTCGATTCTTTTACGGTTCATTGATAATTTTCAAACATATAATTTCATCTTTCCCAGATAAATTGTTGGTTTTTTTATAACCTATAGGTATTGTAGGTTTCTTTCAATTTCTATTATTGCCGTTAACAGGTATGTACTTCCATGAAATGGGTGTATCAATATCTGAATTACATCCTTGGGTAAACTGATTTTTTCACACAGAATTCGTTCCTCAACCATAAAGTATTTGACTGATTATTATATTATCTTTCCATACATTGAGAGAAATGATCGGAAGATTTGTCATAACTTCGCTTAACAAAGACATTAGTTAACCCAGTAATGGTTAACGTCCTGATTTGAGGGCAAGCACATTTCTGCTCAAAGCAGCTTCCTTATTCCAATTACTCAATCAATTATCATTGCATTTGTTAATAGGGGTAGAGCGTCACATCGAACCGAAGGCATCTAGTTTGAAGATTAATCAAGCAACCCCATTTCGCAATCAAGAAGGTTTGGAGTCATCAACACTAGCTCATTGCTTATTGTTTCTCATCACAGACATTTTCTTTATCGGAGAGATTTTGTAACAATTGTAATCGAATTACTGCCTCGCGTAATTATAGGCAATTCAGTAAGTTCACATGTTTCTATTTGAACCATTATAAATATGTTATCTCCAAATGAGTCCGCCGGGTTTTATTGCTATTTTAAACGAAATCTGACTGCTATAGTCAGTTCTGTAGTCCTCTTTTGAGAATAGCAGACTATTTTTGATTCATGGATTTTTATTTCGTTTAGACTTTCTAAAATTTTAGACTTCTACGTAAGTTCAAACTTAAAGGGTTCATCCGAATTCAACGTAGCCATTTGCGGACATATCAAGTGTAAGTTTATCATTTATGATTCTCAAATTACCTTCACTTTTTATGGAGCCTACTCCTCCATAAGGGTATACTTGAGTGCCTTACGGATAATCTGCTTTCCATAGATTGCTTGCGCAATATTCCTTCCTAGCTGGTTATTTATCCTATCATCAAAGAAGAACAAAATGATAAACGATTTTTTTTAGTCTTCTCGGCGCCTCCAAGAATACTTCTCCGCTAGTAATGCAGGCATGTAAATCTTTACAGTAAAATTCGAGCATTCCTTCTCTGCTTGCAATTCTCTACTTCGTTGCAGCATGTTTTTAACTAGTTAATTTTATCCCACAACTCTTTATCGTTGAGAGTGTTATATCTTATATAAGTAAGTTCTTAACAACCTCAATCCACCCTTGAACAGTAGTTTGATTAAAAACTGAGTAACTTTGCATCAGACAGTTCTCCAGATTAACTCAAAAATACCCTCTACTTTCAGCTGTTGTTTTCGCATGTTGCGTTACATATTTAGCATATTATATTACACATGTTTCGAACATATTTAAATAATAAGAATACAACCTAGACCTACAGCTGCAACCACAGACTATATTGTGATTTAGACTATAAGAGAGGGGGTTTGAAAAGTTCTGGGGATTTAGAAAGTTCTTCGGATAGCTGAGCGGACCTTAAAAAGGTAGGATTTTCCAAATTGAGTTTATCAAAACATTTTCTACGATATATTTCTTCTATTTTTAATAAAGATTTCGGCACTATCAATATTTGCATAGTAGTTTTCATTAAAGTGCATGTTATGATAAATTGAAACTTCCTTACAAAAACGTTTTTAAACATCGCGGAAGGTAAAAGCAAGATCGGAATATTCAGAGGAAAATGTACGACCCCATATGCAAAAATGGAATTTAAATCAAGATATTCGGGTATGGTAGATTACTTGATCCTGGAAGAATATCAATTTTGGAAATGGCTTAAATTAAAAGACACACCAATTACAATAATCATCACCATGCGTATATTTATGTATTCAATAAGTTTATATATCAGTTTATCCTATGCCAATAACTTCCATAGGTAATATACGTGAAGTTCATGTTGTGTTTCCTTACATATTATTTAGCAATATTTCATTATAAATATTTACCTTTAAGCATCGAGAAAACAACCATAAATAAGAAATAAACGTAAGAAAGAAAAAGCAAGAGATTCTTATTTTATCATCATTCTTTTCTTATTCGAATTTATTAAAAAGCTGAATACCAAATTTTCCATATATTATAGATATGTAAGACAAAATACTGCGATAATATTTTCAGAGATACAACTCCACGTTTACGAGAAGAGAGCCAAGTATTGAACAATGCGTGCTTGAATTTTTCTTACACAATAATTGGAAAAGCTTGGCTAAGATTTGTATAAGAGTCTTCCCCAAAAATTAATCAAACTCTAAAAGAAATTTGATTTAAGCACGCCATAATGACGTTGAATGTTAGTAGATCTTGAGTTTTATCCTTTAAATGGCCTTATCCATGCGAATTTAAATAATAGTGGAAGTAGTAGTCTCCCTTTTATGAGCGTTACACACTTCTGGGAGTTAGCAGGTTAAGGCTGCTAATACTTAGCCTAACGGTATGAATGAAGGTAGTGTGGCCGGCACTACGCTTCTACCTCCTACTATTACCCAGAGTTTTACCTCCAGTACTCATTTTTAGACATTTCAACAATTTGTCATGACTGAGGATTGAGGATTGAACCCCAGCCCTCTGCGTGGCAGGCGAGCGCCTTAACCACTACTCCGCCGAGGCAGCCAAAATTATTAAATATTATTTCATTAATGTTTGTGTAACGTAAATACATAAACTATCGTGAGATGCGATGAGGATACAAATTTGTATGGTATATAGGATAGTGTAGTGAGGTATATTGTAGTGTAGTGACATTTATAACAGAATTAAATGATTTTGTTTATAAGGAAAGTTTAGTCTATTATTATCAAATAATAAGTTAGCCTGAATCCATAGTGATAATATTTTCATCTAACTTTGTTATTGCCGTAACGTCGAAGTCAACGAAAATATAGATAATTGAGCGTAATCATTGGTGGAGACTGAGGTAATGGCGGTAAGGGTAAATATAATAAATTATATAAATAATGAGGTAAGGGAAAAATATCATAAAAATTATGATTTTTGTTTGTTTGAAACGCTACAACGTCTAATTGTATACTTATACTGTTTCCTAAGAACTAATCAATTGATATTGGATAAAACGGGATAATTAATTTTTAATAAAAAAAATATCAGCTTTGACCACCATTACCCCGACCTTGGGGTAATGGGGGTCGGCGGTGTCGTAATTATTTACTGAAGGAATATAGGGATTTTTTATTTATATAAAAATCTTTAAATTAAAGACTGATATATAATTTAGGTTATATTACATAGTTTAACTTTTATAAAAATTACACAAAATAAAAGATTAGCATATAGTCATAAGAGCACAATCAAAACGTAAAAGTGATTATAAGAGTAAAAAACAGGTTATTAGAAGTATATAGTCTGTTTACACGCTGATTTATTTACTTCCCAGAGCAAATGTCACACAAATATCGCTCGGGGGCGTCCCGACCAGAGCAGTTTGGTGCCCACATGGTGACTGCCATTACCCCGAACGAATAATTTTCATTCAACAATTAAAAATAAATACCTTGTTTAAAATCTGAAATAAAAAACCATGTGTTATAAAAGTAGGGCTTATTTTGATACCGTGTAATCATTGGTATGTCGTCAAAAGCAATGAAACAGCCGATTAAATGTGATCAGTACTATAGCTTTGCATACAACACACACTTGCAAAACAACTTTATCTCGCTCAACATCCAAACGAAAACTTCCGAGATGGTGAGATCTTGTGTATAAGTTCGAGAGAGAGCCATGCAGTGTAAGCACTAATTTTTTATAGCCTACGTTACCAAATTAACGAGAAATAATAGTAACCACGATTACACCTTGACCACCATTTACCCAGTCTCCCCTACATTCATCATCATGATATGAGAATTTCTTTTCGAGTTCTTTCCGGTAGGCTCAACAAAATTGAACGCATGCAAGGCTTCATATAACAGGCATAAACCAAAGTTTCTACCATTGCATCTTGTGCAGCAATTGAAGGCGCCTTCCTGTTTTTAAACAGATCTGCAATATTTTCCCTTCCGACTCTCAATGATGTTTCGTCCGAGTTTCTCTATTTCTCAACTAAATCTTCCATCCTGCCGCGATTCTTCGCAAACACGAGTTTTTTCGAGATGAAATGCCCTCTTTACGCGAGCAACTTCGAGGATATCTGATTCACACTCCAGACGAGACAAAAACCACCACTTTGATCTTTGCGAGGTTCAAGGAAATATTTTCCAGATATTCTATTCGAGTTCTTTTGAGCAAAGAGCCTGACCGGCAAAACAAATGAGCATCGCTTTGAGTGGCAAAATTTAAGGGGCGGAGGTCATGATTTACAAGAAAATATTCTTTTTCTATTACATTGACAGTTGACGAAAATCCGGAATGATCTCAAATTAAACAAAAAACGGGAAGATTACTTTTTGACGATATCATCCTGAAAAGGATAGCAAAAAGGACTAGAGGACGAAATTACTGAACGAAAAACAAAATTTCTTCTACTTTGTATCCTTTTAGATATTTCCTAAAGTATTACTCAAATAATTGCAGCTCCTGTCTTGCATTTCTTTAAATCTGTATTGTTTGAAAAAGAACGTTCTACTAATATATTAAATTTATTTAAATTTCATTGCATTGTGTTTATTAAACAATATGCATTAATTGCCTATTTTAAACGCAACAATTATTATAAAGTTTAATATCAGTTTTTAATATTTTCATTTTGGGCGTCAAAATACCTTGGACCACTCCTGTTAGTTTGTGGAATATATTCAATAAATAATAATGAATGGCCACTAATGGTTGAAACATAGAATAAACGAAGCACCAAAAACTATCGAAGAACTTAAATGCTGCCGCGATATGTATATCGCCATAGCATTTACCTTCTTGATGGCAATTTTGGTGTTTCGTTTATTCTATGTGGAATATATTGTTTATTGTCCAAGCGGAAGATAAAACAGAAGTCATCTAATAAAAGGTTTGTTTATGCCTCTTTTGAAAGTTACGTTTGGATATATTGGAAACCTGGAAAATAGAAACAAAGCCAGAATGACTCATACGGTGAATTATGTGAACATATTTGGCATGAGATGGAGTTAATGTGTGTCTTCTTCACAGCTAATGATTCGAAACACGAGTAAAAATTTATAAAATAACCGCAGTTCCCTCACTTTATAGGTAGGTATTGAACACCACGAAGAGAGAGACTACAGACAAATAGAAACATCTGAATAGACATTTCTGAGAACAGTTAAGGATTAGGCACGTTTATACCACATCAGAACTTAAGTCTTAAGTCAAGAATCGAGGGAGAAAACAATTAAATAAAAGGCAAAATATTATAAAAGAAGGTGGAAGGAGTATGTTGTATAACAGCAGTTCTCAACTAGGCACCAAAAGATTTGAAGAGACCAAAGAGATGACTTATGGACAAATGGAACAGAGACAAGCAGTTTGCAACTTGAAGTAACAATTCGGTCAAAACGCAGAAAATTGGGGAGCACCTGGGATCATTCGACATTGACTTCAAAAAGCTGATGATGAGTGTGTGTATAGATACGCAAAGGTGAAAGAATATATATAACCCCTTGATGACACAGATGTGCTGAAACTAACGATTTAGTAATATTTGTCAATAAATATTTTGTTTTTCACCGAAATTCTTCGTAAAATTAAGTAATAACCATCTATGAAATGAAATAAAAATATTTGTGTGTCATCTGAACTTAGCTCAGTAGACTTAAAAAGTTATTGAAAGAGTTTAACAATTACTACACCCATTTTAATGATTATTAACAGTAGAAAATATTACTAAGTATTACTAACAGTAGAAAAACGTATTATGAGAGATGCCCTCCGTCAATATAAAGCGAAGATTTTATGCGAACACTTGGAAGTGGACCAAAAAGCGTTTTGGTCGTACGTTCGTGAGGTCCAAGGTAAAGAGAAAACTGTTGGTTCGTTAAAGGATAGAAGCGGTAATACAGTAAACGATGCTAAAGGCAAAGCTAATATCTTGAATGATTTTTTTCAAAGCGTTTTCACGTCTGACGATACATCAAATACTCTCCCGAATGTTGATAAACCTGAATCGATGTCGAAAATCACCTTCAGAGAAGACGGCATCATTAAACTATTGCAACAGATTAAACCGAATAAAGCTCCGGGTCCTGAAGACCTACCGGCTCGAGTGCTCAAGGAAGTTGTTGAAAGCACCTTTTCTTAAAGTTATATTTGACAAGAGTATGAGCGAAGGAAAGGTCCCGAAGGATTGGAAAATTGCGAATGTCACGCCAATATTTAAAAGCGACTCTAAGGACGATCCAGCTAATTACAGGCCTATGTCTTTATCTCTCTTTAATGGGTTTCCTTGAAACGTCCAATTTCATAATTAGGAATCAACACGGTTTTCGTAAGACTCGTTCTTGCGAGTCTCAGCTGGCTTTATCAGTACACAATGTTCAAAACTCTGCTGAAAAACATATGCAAGTCGATGCAATATTTTTAGATTTTCGGAAGGCTATCGATAAGGTACCATAAATTGGTCATCTAAAGGTCTAAAGGTCTAAAGAAATAAGGTCATCATAAATTGCTGTACAAATTAAAAGTTGCGGGTATCAATGCAGAAGTTATTAACTGGATAAAAGACTTTCTCACCGATAGAAAGCAACGAGTAGTACTCGATGGTATTAGTTCCAACTTAGTTAAGGTGACCTCCCGCGTCCCTCAGGGCAGTGTAATTGGACCATTGTTATTTTTAGTATATATCAACAACCTCAGCAATCACATTGAAAGCAATTTTAGGATATTCGCAGACGACACAGTCATTTACAGGGAAATAGTTAGTTCAGAGGATAGATTAACCCTTTCGAACGACTTAGATAGAATTATGAACTGGTGCGATGATTGGCAATTAGAGCTTAATGTAGAAAAGTGTTCGGTAGTTAACTTCTTCGAGAGAATATCTATAATAAATGATTATTCTTATAGTCTCCGAGGGGTAAACCTAATGACAGTAGAATCGGTAAAGTATCTTGGAGTAACTCTCACGAATAATCTATCAGGGAGTGCCCACATCCGAAATATATGTGGAAAAGCACTTAAGAAACTCGGCTTCGTTAAAAGAATAGTCGGTAGGAGCGAAGAAAAAGTTCGCGAGCGATGTTACTTAGCGTTAGTTAGGCCTCACCTTGAGTATGCATGCAGTGTATGGAACCCCGCCGAGAAATGTCATTTTCGAGATTTAGAAAAAGTACAACGAAAGGCGATACGATTTGTACAGAATTGTTACGATAAAACAGCGAGTCTCACTCAGATATTACAGGACGCGGGATGGGAATCATTAGAAGATAGAAGAAAAATTCAAAGGATAAATTTATTAAATAAGTTCAGAGAAATTACGTTCTCAGATGATGTAACCGATATAATGCGACCCCCCTGTTATGTGGACCGTTCTGATACTGACAGAAAGATTGGGGAAATAGATACTAGAACCAATCGTTTCAAAAATTCATTTTTTCTGCGAAGTATACGCGAAAGCAACCGTTTAGGTAAATAGAGACAAGGTGTTTGCACCCCCTACCACACGCCGAAAGGCGGCTTGCAGGTTTCTTACATAGACATAGACAATTTTTTCAGGTTTTTTGATACTTTTTTTCGACAGATTGACCTCCAAAGAATTTAAATACCGATCAAAAATTTTCCACTGATGAGAATCTCATTGTGTTTACTAAGTCATTTGGAGAGGGTGTCAATCAATTCAGATAATATTCCTCTTCCAATGGTCGGAAAATTTTCTGATGACTTTGATACACGCAAATCGAGAAAAAGGAAATGATTCCACATTTCGGAATATCCCAATCTTTTCAAAATTGGGTCATATTGGCCAAACGCGAGCGTAATCTATAATTTGAAAATGATTGACCAACCGGCAATGACTAACAATTTCATAACGACAAAATAGCCATAAATAAGTTCCGGAGGCGCAAAGTCATAACTTCGAAATGTGAGCGAACACAGAACATGCAGAAACACAGGAAACGTAGCGCTCATTCAAAGCCTGAAAAAAATTTAGATTATATTATTACCTCATACTCATTAAGGCATAACGAACTAAAATTTGTCATCAAATGGCTTGACTATCTTCAACCATTAGACGAAATTTATTTCCACATAGCCACAAACAATCGAAAAATGTATGCGAAAATCATCCATGGAATTCGACGAAATTTTGAGTCATAACAAATAAAGTGATTTATGAATCGACGTGTCTTCACTTTGAGGATAAGACGACAAGATAAGAGATTTGGCGATGAATATCTTTATTAATTCTATTTAGTAATACTGCAAGAATAAATGCTAATTAAAAGGTAAAGAAGATGAAATTAAATCACAAAAAGGTAAGTTATCTTCAAAATATGGAAGAATATAATTTCCCAATTGGAAAATCGCGAGATCTGCATGGTAATGCGTGTGTATTTCGGGGTTGCCTAACTCAGATTTTCAATGTCTAATTGTTCATAATCAAAGGCCCATTTAGTTGAATGGTCGGACACATGTCCATTATTTTTAAGCAGAGAATGTGTCCTGAAAGTTTTGTTTGAATCTGTTCCCCACAAACCGGGTGTTCCCCTTGTAAGAAGACCCCTTGTTCTAATTAATATGGCAATTTATATTACATATCTTATACAAATTTCTCTATTGAAACATGTTTAATTTGAAGGACCTAAAAGAAAAAGTAGAGTTCATTTGCTGAGGAATATATTCGAATTTACGTGATATGTTCCAATATGTGGAAATTATACTTATCTCATATAGTTGATGAGCTACGTTTAGTAAAAATACGATTCAATTGCCGTCATTTTTTGTTTACGTCAATTACTGAAGAGCAATTTTATTAAAATTATAACATAAGATTTTTGATTTATTAATTAAAAACCTTACCAAATGTAACAATCAAGTAGCACAATATTTTATTATTAAATTAAAATAATCATCTCACTATCGAGTCGAATGATCAATTACAACTTTTTTTTAAATCGAAAATTATTTTTAAAATATCGAAATCCATTCGAATATTATTGGCCTGCTACAAAAATGATTACACTCGTTATAGATTTTTATTGAAATGTGATGTATTTCACAAAAAAATTTCATTCAATATCAATAATATTCGAATATTTGCTTTCATAATCATCGCGAACATGATTAGCCTGCCACTCCTTATAGTGTATTCTTCAATCGAAGGAATAGTATGTCTTTGACCGGAGAAATATTCTGTTCCGCAGCAAAAAGATATATATATATATATATATATATATATATATATATATATATATATATATATATATATATATATATATATATAGTCAAATTTGGAAAATCTACATGATATAAAACATGAAAATGATAATGGTGAATACCACGAGATGAAAGATTCACTTCTAGTACCAGAGTAATTATACGTTAATTCTATTTAGTATTTACTTCTAAGAAACAATGCGAATTATTGCATAACTACATCATGATACTTAATAAAGTATAATTTAATCAATGTAACTCTCATCATACATTTAAGCGTGAAGTATTATTTTCAAAGGCGACTTCTTTGTTATTCAATTGCTGTTAGTTATTCAGAATAAACGGAAGTGCCACGAAAGTTAAGCTTTCCTTCATCAACATTATGTTTTGTCTTGCTTTACTGAAATAAATGAATCTGAAGACATTAATAATAGCGCCGTCATTTTCTTAATTATCATTTCAGGAAACAAGTTGAATTTTGATGAATTTCCGTTTCTTTTTTCGAGAGCATTGTCCTCGGAGAGTCTGATTGAAGTTCAATGGAAAAGCCTACTACGAGACAAGGGACCTTAAATGACGCTTGCAATTTCGATCGTGATAGATGACTTACTAATCCTCTGAATGACGAAGAAAGCGTCGCTTTTCTTGAAAACCAGCCAGTGCATTGACACGATATTCAAAACAGAGATATAAGATAAAAATTATGCATGTCTGCAGTTCACTCCAACCAAATACAGAAGTTAAGAGGAGCGCGAGGGATGTAATATGTTAGCCAAATAGACAACGGTGCATCCACCCCCAGCTACTCGCCGAAAAGCGACTTGCAGGATGTTTGTTCTTGATAATAACCTAATTAATGAATACTGAAGACCACCCTTACTAACTGAGGTATATTTTTCATTTCGACTGTAAAGGAAGGGATAGTTCCTATATATAATTTGAGCTACGGTAAACGTAAGTTTTTTTACTGCGGTAAGAGTATAAGTAGTAAAAGTATATCATAGTTGTGAAAGTATACATTGAAATTATCCTTTTAATTCGTTATGGATGACTAATATATAGAGGTATCCATTTTTTACCTTTTGTAAGAACTAACTGATAAAACGCTTAATTTGTAATTCATTTCTCAGGATATTAAATAAATAAATCATGAGACAAAAACTATACGAAGAATACTGTATAAGACTCCCTCTACCAAAGAGTTCTTTTAACTTTATTTCTTTCACCCCAAACTTTGCTACGGTAATAATGCTCCTAAATTTAATGCAAAATGAAATAATCAGCATGGTTTTAGAATACAGGGATCTCTCTAGGATCTTTCAAATTGTTTCCAGCATTGCTCTGTGTCGACGAAAATAAAGTCGATGCATAATAATGAGAAAAAGAAGGGTTAAGAGGGACAAACGATTAAAATGAGAAGAAGGAGCAAATTCTTCGAAATAAGGCGCCTAGGTTATTTAATTGGAAATACAAATAAATCCGAGCTCTGTTTCGATCTTCACATTCACTGAGTTCTTACAAAATTCACAGATTGATTATTTCAGTTCAGAGGTGCATTGAAATAATGTTGCATACGCAATTCATACCTTATGTGCCATGCCATGACGATTACTGTCTTGCTGGTGCACAGGAATTTATACAAATTGAGAGAGACGAAAGAAACTTCAGTTTACTTTCAGTTGAACGTTAAGCAATTGATAAAATCAATGTTTTATGAATCATGGAAACTTTCAGTTTCTTATACATCACACTGGGCTAAATTACTGCTTCTATTTCGGTATCTGTTTTAAATATGAAGCATTTTGAAATTTGTCGTGAAGAAGATCTTTGAAGAAAAGGATGTCTCTAGCTGTATATTAAACATTGACGATTTCACATCAAAAAATAACTCTTGCCTTACAAATACTTTTCTTTCCACCAATCCAGAACAATTAATGAAGGAAGATGGTAAGTGAAGATGGAAGTGGCCTTAAGCTTCATATGTGTAAAATATTCTCAAGTAATCCTTTCTTTCATAAATTCATGAATCTACATACATACATTTAGCTCGACCGTCGTCTAAGAAACACTAGATATTCTCACTACGCCCCTGATGACCAGTTATAATCTAGGCTAACCGTTTAATCGTTTTTTCATCCTGTTTTTTATCTGCTGGGCTTTAAGGACTTCGTATGGAAGAATTAAACAGAGCGCGACGATTCGGCGACAAGAAACACATTTTAATGGAGTCGTAAGATGACAGAATGGTCATCAAAGAGGACCGAGATTAAAATAGGACTCGCATGGGAGACCAAAAAAAAGCTTCCTCGTCCAATCAAATAGGACGACTGGGGGGAATTGGGTGGAAAGGAGAAGTTTCGCGAAATATTTCCTTCACGTGCTTATCGTTCTAATCGTGTACGAGCTTAAATGGAGCGTAAATCACTTTTCAGTTTTAATTTTCTGCCGATCGCCCATCGATTTGGGTCAGGTTCTTCCATAGAATTAGAATATAAATCTATATTCATATCTACGCGTTTCTCTTTTCCTCAACTATCTAGACGAAATACCAATATCAAGATCTAAGAATTGATTTTTCAACCTATGAAATACTGGATAAATTGAAACTGATGAAGAATGTAAGACAAATTTAGTTAATGAAGTTATAATGTTCGTAGAATACAAAAACTTAATAATAATGACTGAAGTGTTTATATTATACGTAATTCACTTTCAGCTCTTTATACTTACCAACAATCACTTATTTATTGCTTGAATATAATTATTTCATTGTTATTTTCAAAATTAATTGTGACATAAATCCTGGTAATTCCTATAGCCATAATATATCTCTCGCCCGAATAAAGATGAGTTATTATTATTATTATTAAAAGGATTTATCATTTTAAGCTAAGCCTAATGATAACGCATTACGTTTTAAAGTAACAGTTCGATCTTCATTAGCACCTGGGACACCTTGAACTTTCTATGAGCCTTCTTGGAACCCACTTTTAAACCATTCAATGTTTTATTCATAATTTATGGCGAAAATTTAGCTTCCTGAATTTTAAAATATAAATCAATTTTTTTAGCTGAATTTACTCTAAATAAGAATGAAATCGAATTAAAATCTATATGGATAACTTTACATATTTAAACTGGATTATTATGACAAACATAATTTTATTTTATATCTAATTTATTTCAGAGATACATAGCTACGTCGCTGGCTACAACGAGTATCTATATATAATAGATAAGAATATAACTAAAAGGAAAAAAGGAACACGGCTGTGTTATTAACATTAAGAGTTAAAAGAGCTCCAAATAACCGTTGTTTGCTGATATGCATATGTTGAATATGATATGTTGAAGATGCATAGTATAAGAATAGTTGATATCTTCAAGTCGGAGCGAATACCTAATGGAATCTTAAAAATAGATCTACAATTAAGATTCCAAGTTACATGGAGTTCCTAAAGAAGTGAAAAATATTGATATGTCTAGTATTGGAACTCTGACCTTCCTCCTTCCGGACAATGTTCTAACTCTTAATAATGGATCCTTGCAGAAATTATATTCTTGAATGGAAATACATAGAAAAAATATCTAAGCGCAATTCGTATTATTGCAATAGAAATCCAAACCGGAATATATATATAATATAATATTTTAATTTAAAAATAAAACACAACGTATTCAATTCCATAACTCTAATACCACCACACACCGACCTGACCGATTTTGATTTTATAATATTTTAAGTTTTAGCTACCTCAGCTATTCAACAGAAGATGCATACTAGCCCCCACATAATGAGCCCACCCTAATAGCACCCTAATATATCGTGCAACATTGGTTGAGGACTTTAGAAGGGACCAAGTACGCAGTAGTACACCAATGGGTTGCTAAAACGCACATGTTCGACTGTATAATTTAAGATTCTTCCGATTTTTTTCGGCTCTTCGTAATTCTTTCAGTCGCTAATCAACAGTTGAGGGCGCTTTCGAGAGGCGTGACACCCATTTCTCTTCCCTGCTTAGCATCGAAGACGCGCACTCCCGAGGAATCGCGAAGCAGGGACGTTTGAATTCATTTCCTTTTGTGAGTTTCGCTGCTGGAAAGAAAGTGGATATTTTCACTTTCTCCGAGTGTTTACTTGAGCATTTTCCCTGCGCCGTGGAGTGTGCCCATCGAAAGGGATATGGCGGGAGTGGAAGCACAGCTGCGAAGGAATGTGGCGAATCAGTCGAAGAATATAAGAGAGAGTAATAGATGAGAAAGAAGACGATCGTAAGGAAATTAATAAAGAGGACAACTATCAGCTCAGAAAATCACTAAATCGATTATAAAGTGTAATCGCAAATTAAAGCCGGGTAAAACTGCAATGAATCTTTCTTAGCTTGGAGAAGTGGAAAGTTTGAGGCAGTATAACACTTGTGACCGACGAAAATTTCTTTTGATAAAACTTATGAAATTGCTACTTCTTAGTTATAAATTTTTCATCAATTATATTAGTATTATAAAAGGGATCAGTGGAGAGAATTGTGATACAGAAGGTAACTTTATAGCATTACTGTACACGGGGTCCACTGATGGCTCATGAGGAAGAGTCTCTTTTAATTATTTATATAATTATTTTGATATTATATATAATATTATATTTATATACTAGCTGTACCCGTTCACACGTTGTTGTGTTTGAACAAAAAGGTAGTTTTGATATCTAAAACAGAATTTATTAATGAGCAAATTTATACAATGCATCAAAATGAAAATTAACAATAAAATTATTCCTACATATATGTCATTTGAATATATCATATGTACAAAACATAGATATGCATGGATTTATCAAATTCAATCCACATATTTGTAACGATTGTCCCTGTGCTTTGTTAATGGTCATTGCAAAGGCTAGTCGTACAGGAAACTGTAGACGTTTGAATTCAAATGGAGTATCTGTTGGTATCATGGGAATGCGTGGTAGTAGTACATGTTCCCCTTGGTGTTTTCCATTTAAATGGTTGCCTCAATTATGTTATTCATAAATGCACAAATAGGATCAATTTATGTATCGTACTTCTATTTTTCCCGTATAAAATCCATTCGCAATTTGAATGTCAGGCAGTACAACAATTCGCGTTGCAAGGCTATTATAATGAATTCATATATACTATCTACATTACTTTCATTCCGTATATAAGAAAATATATTATCACAGTACCTTTTCAGTTCGGAGTAAGATATGCTAAATTATGTGCTACTCTACACTTCGCATCTCGCAAATCTCAAAGAGAACACACATTCAACTGAAGAAGACCTAAAAATGGAATTCAGTCCCGTCAAAGACATAAAATAAATTGAAATGTTGAAAAAAGATGACATTTGTAATCAAAGTCGGCAACTTCATCAACTCACCAAGTTGTGCAGTACATACAATCTCTTGAATTCATCAGAATATCATTTTCATTAAATATCAAAAACCGTTTACTCCACGATAATATTCGTAAATACGTTGCTATAAACAAACATCATTTGAATACAGGAATAAATTCTCAATATGTTCTTATGAGAAAATTCAACAATCGCATTCGTCGTAACATAGAAATAGTTTGTTTACAGCCTCAAAATTCATCTAAATTATCATCTAATTATTCAAAGTCTCGTAATTTCCGATCGTAAACTATATTTCATGACCAAAATGAGAAACTTTATTCAATTTCCCTTCTTTTGGTGGTACTTCTAAATCCATACGTTGGTTAATTCTAATTTAATTTTGCGAAAGAAAGGAAGCATTCAAGTGATAAAATCGAAGTTTACATGCATTTCTTATGGAAACTGTTTTTCCATTCTGGAGTCGAACTGAGTACTCCGATTAAAATAAAAATTTACAAAAACCTTCCCGGGGATATACGTAATAATTTCCCAAATTTTCACGACGATTGGATGTATGGTTTTTGAATCTATCGAGTACAGACAGACAGACAGACAGACACACATTCATTTTTATATATATATAGATAGATTATTATAGTTAGAGTTATTACTATAATTAGAGTTGAGGCCCTTAAAACTCTATCTTTATTTCACTTTGAGAATCATTTGATTGATTACAGCAATCTTAGGGTAAAGAAAGTTATAGAAGATAAATTATTGTTTATTCACAAAACTTTCTATCAATAGGAGCTCAGTATACTATATCAAAGTACGAAAAGGTAAACGAAACTAGGTTAATCTCTGTCTCTTGTTACAAAAAGAAATATTTTATTTTGCAACGTAACTTTTACTTCTAGGACAAGAAGCTCAGTTCAGAGAATAAGGGGAAACGTACTCATCCTCTTTCTCGATGGAAAAATAGACTTTTAGTCTCAATCTCGCCCTAATAAATACAATTTATTTTTATGATTATTATTATCCTCCTTCATTAACGAAGCGTTACGTCTATTATAATCGTACATTGAAAGTTAGATCTTTGTTAGATCAAATTGAAGATTTTCCGCGTAATGTTTGAGGTATAAGGGTATTTAGTTCATGATAGTTATTGGATACTATTTTATCTGTATGAGCTTACTTAAGTAAACTTTTAAACTTTACCCTTTCAAAGGTTATATCTTCAGGCAATAAATACTTTTTCTATTTCCAAAGCTTTCGTAAGGATTTCCTAAGCTTCACCTAATTTTTAAAATTTAAAATTAAATTAATCCTATTTATCATTAATCCGAATTAACTTTAAAAATTATTTACCGACTAAATCTGTTTAAACTGATGATGGATTAAAAGGAAGAGAATACTTCTCAATTTCTACCTAAATAAATATTTATTGCATACAACGAGTGCTTCAAACGAGATTTCTCTGCCAAGTAGAGAGATGAATTCTCTGTGACCTTGGAACACAATTTATTCAAACCTAAAGAGTCACTTATGGATTTTTCCCTATTTATTCATCAGGGAATTTACCTAAATAGTTAATGTGACTTACCTGGCCCATCAACTGTTTCATAATATGCAATTCATTAAAATAGTGTTCCTTGAAAATTCTTATAATTTTCGCTAATATTTATAGATTCCGTATTCCAGTATTGCGAGCCAATATGAGGAATTTAAAAGGCACACTTTCACCACAAACTTTCCAGTGAAATAACAAAAAGAAAACCTGCAAGGAAATAGATGCCTGTTACGCAATGGTAATGCAAAGCGTATTTTCTTTCTCCGGTTATATCCGCATGAGTAAGTTGAAGTTGTAGAAAGGAAGTGGGCTTAATGCCACGACTGCTCAATTTATGTAACATCAACTTAACCCTTCGTCAGTCGCGCCTATAATCTTAAAAGGAAAACTCGTGCGTTGCAATCCGTATAACAGATCTTTCTACGTCCTAATGTCTAAAATAAGATGAACTCATCATGATTTCTACGAACTAAACCGTAGATATATGTGTAATGAGGTATCAAATAAAAATCGATCGTCTTTTAGAGTTTTCCAATCGGTTTTTTCCTAATCCAATTCAAGAAGAATATGTAGAGTCTTTGGGTATTATGAAGTTTGGCTCCAATTTTCAGATTACACCCAACTACAAAACAAAATTAAGGAATCATTTTATTTATACGTAACATAAACAAAATTGAAACTAGTTAACGAAATACGCTCCCTACATAGTCGTCAATTCATTGATTTACTAACTGTCGCAGTCGGACTAAAACTATAATGAATGAATGTGTTTATTTGCTCTAAATATTATATATAAAAATAATACAATATAATTGACGTAATTTTCACAAAAATTAGAGCTTTGGGTGTCAACTAAGGTTATCCTGTATTGTTGACACCGATAATACATAATACGATTTGTGTTCTCAGTACATAGAAATACTCCCAAGAAAAAACGTACTTGAAAAATTTGGGAATGAACTTGTTAATAAGTAAAGGGTTAAGGTGACTTTGCACATAAGGGCGTGCACCCAGGAAAATACCCAAGGAAAAACGGACTTGAAAAAAGTCTGACAGGGCCGGGAATCGAACCCGGGATCTGCCTCCCGGTTAGAGGAAGATCCCGGGTTCGATTCCCGGCCCTGTCAGACTTTTTTCAAGTCCGTTTTTCCTTGGGAACTTGGTAATGTTCCTGGGTGCACTCCCTTACGTGCAAACTTGCTCCTTTTCCACTTAGGCATACATTAAAGCACTCACACACGCACACATAATGAAGCTGATGAAATCTTTTAAAGTTAAAGGAGTGTATATAAACATCGCCTTTAAAGCACCGATACAATATCTTTTATATATTGTTCATTTTAACGGACGCTGAGTCGCTGAGGTACAGAATAATCCGTGAGCAAAAATTTCGATGTGTCTAAAATGATAACAGAAAGGTCGAATAATACATACAAAATACATTAAGTCACGTTTGAGTTCGACAAAAATTATTAGAATCAAATATTTTTCAAGAACCTAATCTTCCACATCTTAGTAGAAAGAAGATGTATAGTTTTCCACAATTATCCATTTTATAATTACATTATAATTGTGGGAAAGTATATATCTTCTTTCTAATATGAATTTCCACAAGATCACGGCCGCCTCAGTAGATTTTGCTCAACGTCTTACTTAGGCTTCGAACCTCGGCCCTTGAATTTGCTTGATTAGCCTGCTGTGCACGAGGATAAACCGCCGAAGGCCGCAGATAAACTTCGGGCTAATGTTTGCGGTTCTATGCGGCTTTATCTTCTTGTCTTTAAACAAACTAGACTATTTAAAGTAATTTATTCCTCTGTTTTGATTATTAAGTGAAATGGAATATAAAATATCCTCAGTGAGTTTACTCAACGATTAATTTTTTTCCTAGATCATAATATATTCACGTCTTGCGATTTGTAAATCAATAGCTGTACGGAAGTTCCATATGCGGCTTAACGTTATTTATTTACGTACATGTGGCATTTCCACTGAAATACTCTCGAAACCATTAGCCTCTACCATTAAGGAATCATCTTTAAATAATTATGAAATAATTAAAACAATATATTCACTTGTTTGGGGAAATCAGACAGTATGGAACAATTTTTGTCATTCTCAAATCTTTTAAATTATCGATTTTAGAAGTAATCTTTACGATACTAATTCAACGTTTAAATATTTCTCCACACTTTTATAGCGGTATTATCGAGCAATCAGCACAAATTCCGGATGTTTTATATAAAAGGTTTAGACAGTTGATATTTTTCAGGTAAATTTAACTCTCATAATTGCTAGTGATAGCTGAAAGAATATTTCAAATGAGAATAGTATGAAGTTAATAAATTGATAAGGTAAAGTAAAATAAAATCCAAATTGTATCTGATAGATATCCTTTCATAAGAAGCTATACCAAAAAGTAACTAAGGAATGTTAGCACAATTCCATCGCAGCATCAAGTTGAAGAATAAAATTAATTTATTAAATTTTAAAACCAATTTTTCATAAAATACGTAAATAATTGAAGAATTTTTTTTATTGAAGTACGAAATAAATAAAGAAAAATATACAGACGGTTCAATATATTAATATAACACTAAGCAATTGCCAAAAAAATTATATTTGCTAAACTGAATGCATTGGAAGCTATTTAAGATTCTCGCTCAGCTTTTCATCAACGCATAACTAAATTGTTTACCACACAAGAAGTCAAAGAAAATTGTTTTAAAGAAAACAAATGTGCAGATACGTCTGGATAGTCTACAGATAACGAATAATAAATATGCTACTGCTCTTCTAAGATTATTCAATAGTGAAAAGTCGTACTTTTCCTTGATTTTTGCCCTTCGCCCTTTATTCATGTCATGAGCGTGGAAAGCGGACCCGTGGTATTCCCTCTTCACAGCGAATCTACGGCGGACATACGAATGTTATGTCGGGGAAAGCGCGCCTATACAAGGAGCGAAGTTGGCATTTTCACTTTCTTCCAGAGTTTCCATATATCCTGAAGAAAGCATCTCTCGCAATTCTTAAAGAGAATCAGTCAGTCTTTTCGCGAGGGTTACGAAATTCCCTCACAGTTCGCACGAAAACTTTTTCTCTCTTTTCTCCAGGACTTTGACATGAGGAAAGTTCCATAAACGTGTCGTTTCACACCACCTCCAATGTTTACATCGGCGGTGAGCTACTTTAAATGGAGTCTATTTAATCATTCCTCAATTTTCATTAACATCTCAGGTTAAGGAATAGTTTGTGACGGAAGTATAATTGATAATAATGAAGAGATATAAAATTATTATCGTCAAGCGTAACTTTGAGGAACTCATTACACATGTTGAAAGAAAGAATACTTTGTAATTTCTGCAGCAGGTTTGTGGTTCGCCTAGTTTCGCCAATGGGTTGACATCTTCATGCAATAAATATAAATAAGAAAGAGACTCTTAATTGGGCGACGTTGAGACAGTAGATCTCCTCTTACCATTCTTCATTTAAAATTTCAAATAAATATACAGCTTTAAAAAGTAAGCAGTAGTAAACTTTTTGATCTTAAAAACCCAAGCCTTCTCCAAGGAAAAAATAACCACAGTAGGAAAACACCAGAAAGAAAGGTTTGAAAATCCTCCAAAACCTATGGATATTTAAGTAAATTTGAAGGAGAAAGCAGATTAAGATGAATCTGGACGGTAGACAAAACCATACAGATGCATTTGCAGATAGTAAAAGGAGCTAGACGGAGTCATCGACCATGAAACACTTAGTCTAATTTTGTAGATTAATATTATGAGGAGAATTACGGAGACTAAAGAATAAAAGGGATATACTAATCTATTCATCGATGTTTCTGATACCTGGCAATTATTTAAGAATGCACCAAGAGAAACTAAAAATTTGCCTTTTGGATAGTAGAAGGTAAAGAACTAGTTTGATTTCATCCTTTCGAACGAAGGCTATCCAGGTCATCGAAATGACATTTTTTGGGACAAGCTATTAATGTTTACATTTATAAGCATTCGAAGCATCTCATTCAGCCTTTAATTGCTTTTCTGATTTTTCTCGCAAAGATGAATCAACCGTTTGGGATGTGAGGCTCCGTAAATTGTTCATAGCTATATGAATAAGCGTCTTACCATTAACTAAGTTTTACTAATAATATCATGAAGACGGAATTACAACCGTTTAGCTTGTACTGCAAAGAACAAAGTTATGCTTTTAACCAGATTAAGACTGCGATTAAATATCCTTTCGGTCTTCGATTAATTTAACTAGCATCTTCTTTGAGTGTTAATGAGCAACTCAGGCTTATGTTTTGATGTTTTTAATTATTTTCAGAAGTTTGACCAAAACCAACCCTAGCTTTTATCTGGAATTCAGATAGAACTTTATCCAGAAGTATTTTTTCAGTCAAATCGTAATCTCTATGTGATCCTCATATTTATTGATTCTTGATTACCACAATTAGGCACCATGCCAGGTGGTAGTCATTCCTGTGGAGGGAGGGAAAAAGAAAATACCCTGCCTGGTATTCACCCTATTCGGGAGGAAAACCTCACGAAGGCAGTAGGTCCTACATGTAATTACAACATTACAAAAATATTTCAAAATCTACTACAATCATAAAATGTTTCAAAATTACAATATTTAAAATATTAAAACAAAATCACGAAACACTTTTAATTTTATTTATGCATACGAAGGGAGAAAAGTTCTAAAATTTATCCAGGTAAATTGTTCCATTCTACTATTCCCCGATTATTAAATGAAAAGTTGCAAACGTCTGTTCTCTGTTTAAGAGTAGCGACTTTGTGATTGTGATCGCGATTATTTTACTTTATGATTGTGATCGCGATCATTTTACTTTATGATTGTGATCGCGATCATTTTACTTTATGATTGTGATCGCGATCATTTTACTTTATGATTGTGGTCGTATATCGTAGCAAATCTGATGATGCGTATCTTAAAATAATATATTTTAATCTGACATAATTAGAAATAGTTGCGATCTGATCGAGAAACTCCGGGCTGAAGATATCAAAGACGATCATATTTTTCGATGTAAACAGTAATTAAATAACCGACCGTGACCTAGCCTGCCCACTAGATAAGACAAAAATTCCTTCGATAGCATCATTAGAAAGTTGATCTTAGCTCCCTTACTCCTGTGGAATCTCAGAATTATTTCAAAACTCGGCCTCCGTCAGCCAACTCATTCATTTACAGTCACATTCCAAGTTGGTGAAAAATATAAACGTTACCGGGTATCTAAATTAATTAAAATTTTTATGCGCGCAAACATTTGATTCTTCATTGTATTGATTAAGAAGCATCGATGAGATTATTTCGATTGATAAAGAGGATATTACAACAGATGAATATCTTGAAATAGGTTTAATAGAGAATGAAATTAGCAACCAAGAAGTTCTTAAATTGTCTATTAATCAATTTTAAACCCATAATTCATTGGTGTGCATTTTGAAGAATTAGACTTAGAGACCTCCGAAAATAACCCACGGTGGTTACCGGGCTAGAAAAATCGAAAAACGATTTTTTTTGTCTTAATTAAGATAATAGTCGTTCTTTATGCATAGCCATGTTCAATAACTCACGTGATAGTTTTAGTGTACCGATGGATTTCATGATAAATGGTACAAAGCATATTAAAGAATAATGTAGTACTTTCATTTAAAAGGTATTATATCCTAAACTTATATAATAGTAGTAGTAGCATTGTTTAAAGTGCTTCGACAGCTAAGGCCATTCCAAGCGGGAATCGAATTCGGGACCGCTTTCACCAAAGCCCAACGTACTAGCCACATGGCTATGCAGGAGCTCTAGTTATCAAATACTATGAAATATTTAAAAAATAAAAATAAATAATATGTTATAAAAATATCAATTAAATAAGTAACGATAGGAAATAAGTACCGAAGTTCCCAATATTGATCATGTATTATTTAAACCAATATCGAACAAGGCAATTTATTGCAAATAATGTCATTCCTACACGAAGAGCAAAGAAGATAACTTGCATGAGCATAATACGAGGATATGTTTTTCATCTATTGGATATTTTCGGGGTATAAATAGAATCTAAGATTCCAAGTCAGAACGGGAAGCACTATAAGTATGCATCAATCAGTATATGCATCAGTATGTAGATAAGATTCAGATTTTGGCTTCCTGATGTTCTCCATGAACTATTTTATTTGCCAAAGATTACAATGTGTGTATTGCTTTCGAGATCCTTGTAGAGGTTCCGCAGCGTCCAAAATGGACCAAGAAAACGAGACGAAAACACAGATATGTTGATTTCGACAGTGTTGTCCAATTTCCCTTTCTCGTGATGAAAACAGAGCCTAGGAGTGTCCAGTTTCATTTCTAGTCTAATCCAGTTATGTATCTTTGTTTCAGCGTAAGAAACAGGTTTCAATAACTCAGTTTCGCAAGTACAGCATTCCGACGATATTTTCTGAAAGTTTCTGAATGATTTTCTATCGAACTTACTGCTCGATCGGTTCCCATAGCCTACGAATCAGAAATCTTCAAGCTCCTCGGTGAATTATACATGGGCAAAAGGCTCTCCAAACCTACGTTATCACGTTGAGATGGGTTTCATTAGATAAAGTGCACTATAAAAATTCGTCAGGTGTATTATCTCTTTGAATCGGAAAAATAACTTGATTTTTAATTTATATCTTTCTTAAACATCTGAACAAATAATAGTAGTCTTTATTTAACAAAGCTATTCACATACAAAATATATCGTCAACAGAGTAGGATCAAAACTAAGTATACAAAAGTACAAACAACAGATTACAACAGTTTTTTCCTATCCACAATGACATGGACAAATAAAACTGAATGAATTAACTCTCTTTCTTCATCACCTATTGGAGATCACATTTTCTTTTTTTCTTATCTGTATATCAGCATTACTCTAACAACTGTTTTCTTCTACAAGAGATTTGTTTTCAAGTTGAATAGTCTTAGAAATTGACGAAAGTGCGGCTCGACAGGTGAAATCATTGCTTTCTTGAATCCAAAAATATTTCTCATACATTCTGTCAAAATATGCGATTAGATGCATTTTTTAACTCTAAAATGCGTTTAATTTCATTTAACAAGCTACGAGGTAATTATGCTCATAGGAAACAGTAAAGTAAGCTACAGGTAATAATTATTTTACAAATTAATAGAAAAAAATTCGAAAAAATATTTGAAAATGGAATATATTTGAAGTTTGAAGCTTAGATAAAAGTGCTATAGCCATATGCCCATCAATTAAGAATCTACATGCTGTCGATATTAAAAGGCTAATATCCTTGTTCGATATTATAAACTCTTAATAAAATTCTTAGGTTACCTTGTGACATAAGGATTAAATAACTAAATAATTAATCAGAGATAATCTACGTTTCTGAAATTTAAACTACCTCTTTACCTCAATCTATAGATAGCGATATTGACAGCAAATTTCAAAGTTATGCAGTATTTTCAGATCCATAATTAATTTTGTTCCAAAAAGTAATTTATTATTTAATTGGTTAGCAACGAATTTCAATAAATCGTATTGCGTAATGGAGTGAATCTATGTGAACTGCAAATGGTTGTGATTGGCGTATTTGGGGCTCATGGATCAACGGATAAGTTACCCGATTAACTTTCCGAATCGTTCTCAGTGGCCTCAGACGACTTCTGATTTTCATATCCAACGTTAAAGGTTCCTTTGACCGACTGTCCTCTGTCTGCCTGCCCTCGTCTTTTCGTTATAATTAAAAGTGATGTTTCAGTTAACGAACTGCTGTCTATGTATTTAAATGCTACTACTGGTAATATAACTAATTCTTGCAAAATAAGTTATGCTTCCAAACCTAGTGATCCACTGGTACTTGGAGGAAAGTGGTCATAAAATGCTTGATGATAGGGTACAGTGCACACACAAATAACTCTTTTCGTTCCCTCTGTAGAAATAATATTGCCTAATTAACGACATCATTAGTATATTGCAATTATTTTCTCTTTTTTTAATGTTCTTCTGTAATATTTGTCAAAACTTATCTTCATTGACGTAGAATTGCTTTCCCTGATAATTTCATGGTCTGCACTGCAACTTTAAATTTAAAATTGTAAAAATTTGTCCCATGATATTCTTCTGTATATATTTTTTATCTCAAGCCATAATTTTTAACATATTCTGTGTTCATGAACCTCTGTTTTTCTCATATCCTATTCTTTTTCAGTCACGTTTCTCAGTTTTAGGTACATTCGTATTCTTTACATTTATTTTACACTGCTTATCATTTATTGTGAGCTATGAACTATTTTCTAAATGTAAGATGGGATTTCTCATATTCAATTTCGCGAAAATTAGTTTTTTGGTTATCTCTGAATGATACACCCATATAGTGTCACAAGTGCTAGAGTCAAAATAGGAAGTCGGAAAAAATTAATACAGAATTTATTGGATCAAATATGAATAATTTCCATCAATATTGCTAGAATCAAGTACGCAAGTCACATTTCCGATCAGAGACAAGAACGCTTCATAACTATTATTAATTTTTATTAAGAATTATTTTATAATCATAGATGGCCAAAAATTATAGCTCGGTAAGTATTGACCTATCACCTAACTGATTTACCTCTCTGGATATATTTCCCCTTTAAAATCATAGGCTAATGGATTTTAAAATGATTTAATTGTGTATGCAAAATAGATGGGGGAAGCCATCGTGTTTGAGCTTCTTTCCAGACGAAGTTCATTTCGTTCTCCTAATCAGATCAAACAGCCCTATTCATCCATTTACACAAACTTGCTTCTTACATAAACTCTGCTCAAACATCTGCGTTTCGAGTAAGGACAGAAAACCTGCAATTCGTCACGTCTCAACCCTTAATCCCCTATCATTTTGTGCTTCAATTCTACGGCTGAATTGAATTCCATTCCTTTCTCAAATTAACGTGAATATTAACTCAGTAATCGACATCACCGAAAATTTAGCTCCAATCAATATTTAAATTATGGGTTGATTTGAAAAGAAAATTATCTAATTTTAATTTGCAATATTTTTACTAAACTTATCCTTTTTTTATAATTTAATTTCATGATGGGAGTTAAAGAAATTTTAACTCTTAGAAAGATAATATATATTTTATTTCAAATTTATTAAAATCAGTTCGAGAAACGAGTAATGGAGATGAAACTAGAAAACGAAATTGAACCCGGAATTTTCTTTTTATTTAGCTCCATCTTTCCTTCAAATCGAAATTCAGCGATTTTTCTTTAGTCTTTTTCTATTTCCTTACGTAGTTTGCATTATTATATTTATATATTATTATTATTATTTATTTATATTATTATTTATTTATATTATTATTTATTTATAATATTATTTATTTATATTATTATATTTATATATTATATCTTATTTTTCTTCATAATGATACCTTTACATACTGCTTTCATTTCACTAACATGTACTCCACTGAATTCCATCCCATCCATCAGGAAACTTTACAAATGAAGTAAAAAATACCGTACAATTTTTTTGTAAGTGATTGAACTATGCTTTCAAAGTCTTTCATGATCTGTGAAATACTTGATAAATTGCAGGCGGTGAATTTTGTTTCCGTTTGGAGTAATTAATTCATCTTTATCATCTCGCTGATATTGAAAAATATAGATATATTTCCTAGAAGATGCTGGCGAGTTTCTCTTCTTTAGGACAGAGTCTCCGTTCAGCTTGAAATAGAAATTACTACCGACCAATCAGAATGCATGGCAGTGATGACCAATGTTGTGAACTCTCAATATCTGTAACTGTGATTTTTCGATATCAGTGATTTTAAACTGTGACTGGATCACAACTTTCATTCCTCAGTTATCTTGATTGTGATTGAAGGAAATATTGTGACTATTGTATTCTTTTAATGTGGTATATTAAAAATATATAGTTAATTTTGCATTGCATAGAGTTACTATACTACTTTGCGGTAGAATGTGATCATATTATAATTTACCTACAAGACACGGAAAAGGATACTTTTTGGTGAAATTTTCAAATTTCTAACATCAGAAGTGATGAAGATTGTTGAAAATGTCCCGCGATTGAATGAATGAGGGATAGAGTTTTACCGAAAGAAACTCCCTCGTAGCGACCTTTAGTGCCAGTGGCACCATAAAATTCTGACCCCCAAATCACGCTTAAAACAGTTTCCAGAAGTTTTCTGTTTTATCGTGTGACTTTATTAATAGGGGTCATGTAAAAGGCGAGAGAAACCTCATAATTCAGTGATTATCTTGGGCTCACAGCACCCACATAATTGCTCTTACATAGCCGTGAATGGTGATCGATCTTGTATACCGCGTTCGACGAGGGGATCCCAGCACAGAAAATGAGTGAATTCTCGAAAGTAAGGCCTCTAGATTCCAAGAAGTGAGGATGTATCTTTTCCGGGAGATATATTTTGTAACATTCCGAACAAAATAATAGAGATTACATCATCTTTAAATATAGTTCTCAAAGATACCGTAGCTACGTAAATTTAACAAGTGGAAAGACAACCCCTATTCCAAAAAGATCCACATCCTTTGAAAACTCACCAGAAAAATTAATTAATACCGATTACAATCAATGGTAGTCATAAAGAAAATCACTAGTCAGTTTTTTTATCGTTTCTTGAATGAATGTAATCATAAAAAATAGCAATTAAATTGCATTAAGATGGATTTACAATTCGTTCTAAGGTTGGAAAACGATAAAAGAATCAATAAGATAAAATTTAACAAAATAAGAATTGTTTATAAATCTGCTCTCAATATAAGACAAGAATAAAGAATAAGAAAAGAAAGAACGTAATAAAACCATTAAATTCATGCAAATATGGTAGATACTTTCACATATTAGATAGATTCACCTATACATGGAAAAGTAAGTTTTCAACAGATGTAAATTCTTCTTCATTTTCGTACCACAATGTTCCAGAACATTCGGAATGCTTATTTTTTTAAATAACTAAATTATTAATATAATTTAGTGTAAATTCAAGAATTCCGGTTTTTATTATAAGATTTTTCCATCAAAATATATCGGATTGAATTCTATATTAAATATTTTTCTAAGTTTTAAATATTTCCTATTCTAGAAGAACAAGAACGTTGTGATGTAAAACGTTATGACGTTGGAACCTAAAAGCAGTAAAGGTCAGACGATATCACCTTATGTCAAAATTCCTCCAGTAAAAAGATTTTGTATATGGGTCAGACTATTACGAAGCAAAATGTTGCCCACGTTTCATTAAACCGATAGAGGGAAATAATACGCTAAGATCAAAAAGTTATACAATATGAAAACAAGTTGCGATATGAAAATCGTTGTCCAATAATCACTCGATATTCCGATGAAATCAGCACAAGGAACAATACGCAAGGGAATACTGATTCGATTAAATTGTTACCAAATCTGATCTGATTGGTCCATCAGGGTCTGCGTTCATCATTCTTACCCATGGGTTGCAAACTAGACGTCCGTTACCAAAAAAACACAGATAAGCTTCTAAATACACCGAGTCCAGTTTACAATCAATGAAAACATCTTCTCCGCTGACGCACGCAAGTATCGGCATGTTGAAGATAAAGAGAGGGAAAATAGTGGGAACAAGGAGAGATAAAAACCGGAAGAAGGAAGATTCGGGAGATGATTGGTTGTGGACGTGGAAGAGGCGAGAAGGGGTGGAAGGTGGGTGGTCAATGGGTGGCCGGGGGATGTCCTCCCCTCCGAAGATGACAAGGAGAAGGTCCAGCGGATAAGGGAACAGTCACAATTGCCGCTAACTGCGAACAGAGTGGGATCGACGGTAAAAAAAGATCCAAAGAGCATATATTACTCTTTGGGCAGAATTCTATAGAACGCTGGACTGGATTTTGAGATCCTACCAATTGGACTACTCCATCGTTTACATTCACTTGCTTCTCTGAGGCACTTAAAGTTTCTATTCACCAATATAGACATCGATTTTGGTCACTACTTGAAGATTGTAGGCGCCTCAATTCATTCAGTTACCGGGAAATAATTCCTCAGAGATTTACGGTTAAATTTTCCTGAAGACAGAAACGAGTAGTGCCTTCAAATTAAACTTCGCCGTTTTGATTTGATCGTAGGAGACATTACTGTCTCGTTTTCAGCTTAAGCCAAAGCTACTTTGTATTTTTGGCAGCTGGACCAAAGGTGTTTTCAATTTACTTGTTGAAGTAAAACTCCAGAGACGATTTCCAGAAGCGATCGAGGGCGCTTTTCAGTGTGATTTGCGGAGTTTTTCGATCAGAAACCCCGTGAAGTCGAACTCTGACCCAAGGGAAACCTTTGGACGAAAAATAGACAGTGGCCATTTTGTCTTTATATTTGCCGAAGTTTCTTCACTTGTCCGAGCGGCAAGAGTGGGAACTGTGCTTTGTGGAGGGTGCACATCGAAGGAAGGTGACAGTGATTGAGCCGGAGAAGCTCTTGGTGACTGAAGACGGTCATCGACAGTGAGGCCCTGCTGAAATCTCCCGAGAGGCTCCGGAAGATCTGCAGAGTCCAACATCCTTTTCTAAGAAAGGTGTTACTCTCCGATTCCCTCCGAGATGGTTAGTTTCACGAAAAGGCAGTGGCTGACTCTGATCGTATTTGGCATTGCCGATTTCTGCAACGCAATCTGCGTATCCCTACAGGCGCCCTTCTATCCTCAAGAGGTAAGTAGCAATAAACCCAAGCTTTCCACATTGCATGCATTTTCACTAACCCTGATTTTGAAAGATTTCGCCAGATAGCTCAACCTTAAAACCAAATATCTATCATGAATATCTCCATCGTTACTTCAGATCTACTAAGAATAATAGAAAATAATATTCAAAAGTGAATTTTAAACAGCGAAGCCCCGCCAACATTTTAATGTGTGGGATTATGATAAAGCTTATGACAATAGATTTATTGCTTCTTTTAATTTATCATATCTGCATAAGTTAAAACTATTGATGCATCCTTCGCATGTAAAAGGAAATCAAGTTTTTAAAATATTGGCTAGGCTTCGTGATATTGGTCAGCGCAGAATTTTAAATTAAAAATTAAAATTTAAAATTTGGCAAAACATAATTAATTCCCTCGGAAGTTTTTTAGGAAAAGATTAAGGTCTCTGCTGTTGCTAATATAAGTCAACAAATATTAGATTCGCTCTACTAAATTATACTAAATTTAAGTTGCGTCTTAATTTAGGCAACTTTTGGTCTTATCATCATGGATATGGAACGTTCCTAATCTCTGCTATTGTAAGGAGCGCTTTTATATTTCAAACTACTGCTTTGTTTAGCAGAATATTCGACCAGTCAAACGGAAGGAAAAAATAAATTCTCAACAAAGAAAGGGAATCTCTAATTTTTTTCTGAATATGATTCAGCACCTCAGCCTTTACTTCGCGGAGCTCGCAAATGATGCTCATTTCAGGAATAACATAAAGAATACTTCGTTTTCCAGAAAACCATTATGGGAAAAATTTCTAATTTCCTTTCTTAAACAAATAGAATATTCACTATTTTGCAACGATGTTTAAAGCAGATAAACAAAAGCTAAGTCTCAGTCGAGAAATGCCCACTGACCCACACATTTTACATATAGTTATGGAATATTCTGAGAATGATTTATTTAATTGCGCTATGTACTCTTAATTTATTTTTAACAACTGGCAGTCTTTCTTAACCTATGAGTTTGGAAACTTTAGTAATTTGCTTATTTTAATCTATGATATTGCCTGTTTGAATAGCTAGAGATCATTTCCAATTTTCTTGGTTATTTCAAACTTAGGTATGAGCGTTTGCTCATACCTATGTTTGAAATAAGCTCTCTTTTTCAAGTGCGTAAAATTTCCGTCCCGTAAGCAAATTCTGGTTTGATTGATTCATTTCTATGTTTGGTAAATACATTATTTGAATAAAAGAGCTTTTTTTAACTTCACAAGGAAAATCTTACTATTTTTCTCGTAATTTAATTACTTTGCAGCAGCCAACACTTTAAATAATAATTTTTGTTATAAGGAACCATCAAAAACTCTCTCGTACAACTTTCATAGGAATATACCCTGCGTTTTGATTCCATTACATTGTTCTGAGACTTCAATTAATATTATCTAAAACAATATCATACCGCATAAGTTGAGAATTGAGATTTCCAAGCGACAATATATACAATGTAGAGGCTTAAATGATCAAGCTTAATCAGAAAATAAGTTCCTTGAAAATTTTTAAATCTCTCAAAAATAGTATCTAACATATATTTAATTATGTGGATTGGTTATTATTAATTTCTCGCAATGAGAAACATCAGTGCAATAGCCATTTGTTCTCTTTAAATGAACTCGCGGCAAAGCGAGAAAAGTTTATCAAACTAAGTGAATTCTTCTCCCATATTAGCTTAAGAACTCAATTAATTTGAGTTGTTAATAAATATCTTTGCTATCAACAAACATTTTTACTGCAAAGTGCTCCAATCATAATGAGAATTTAATTTATATTGGCTAATTTATGTTTTCGATAATTGGACAATAGGTACTGATGCTAATGTTATCGTTCATCTTTCTTTGATACCCTCAAAGTCAAATGCTAGGTGACATTTTAAGGTTTTGATATTCAATTTTAGTCAAAATAACATCTTAAGTCAGCCACCCTCGCTATTTCAAATGTCTATTTGATTATTAGGTTTCCTTTGCTTATTTACGCGAGTTAATTAATTACATTTGATTGCTTGATTTCACGACTGAAGAGGTAACGGACATCGTTGAATGTATATAAACATATGGCAAACACAAGGAGTTTCCCGCGACCCTAAGCTCGTAAAATATTCTTTCTTGTTGCGTTTTTTATACTAATTCGAAACGATGATTGCGATTCTCGGAGTAACGACATCGAGTCGTAAAATGTGCGAACTTTAACGGCTGCTATTAAGATTAGCGAATTCGAGTAATGAGGAAATTAGGTTAAATCCATCGTCGTCCAGTCGGGTTTCTTTCTTATTAAGTCCATAGAACTCCTGACTGAATTAAAACGAAATGCACTCATTACTTATTGTCTTTCGCAGGACTTAAATAAGTAATTGAATAAATTATGAGTTTGTAAGCACTAACGGCTCCTAAGCTGCCATTTAAAGGAGAAATAAAGGATTCTATAGCTTCCATTGATGTAAACAAACTCAAACAATTGAACTAAATTGAAATATTATGTCACATTCAACCATCAGCAATTTACGCTTTAGGCTAAAAAACAGTTTGTACTTGGCGCAAAATCTACAAAAGTAAAATCTAATATAATCATAATTATTATTGCTAGGAATGGATTGATAAGTGTCTATTGTCAATCCAAGTAAATACTAAGGTCCATTAAAATGTGTAGTTAGCATTAAAACCTTCCCTTAAAATCTAACAAACCGTAATATCATCGATAGTTAAACCTTCACCAGTATTTGAAATTATAATAAACCTGAATATTACAGAGTACCACTAAGTACCAGACTGAGGCCCCGGATTAGAATGTCTAGTCAAAGAAACGTATCAACCAATTAGTAGATTAAATTTAATTACAATGCAGCAGTATGAAGTATATTATAATTAAATATCATGTTAATATTTGAAACTCTTTCACTTGTATTCTTGCGTTAATCATAATTTTAAATCTCAGTAAATGTTTAATCATTGATTATAATATTGTTTGTTAAAGGTAAAGTGAAGATTACATTAAAGTCCATTTCATCCATACATTATAATACCGCACCTGAGTTTAGAAAAGTTAGTTTAGTGTACCGCAAGACTTGAGTTAAGAAAGAAATGGGCTGACGAAGAAAGAAAAAGGTTTAGAACAAAAGCAAGGACTCTTAGAGAAGTGCATTCTAAAATTGGAAAGAAAACAGAGATTTAAATAGAATTAGATCAGTATCATTCGGATAAGTGAAATTCTCTATAAGGCTAGGTTATAGTTTGAAAAGCTTAATTTAGATTTGTAGAAAATCAAATAAATAAACTGCCAAGTGTTACATTCACGATTGATTACATGTTACATATTGATATTAAAGGAGAACGTCTATTTACAATGGCAAGATTTTTAAATCTGAAAAAAACTCGAAAAAACGCACAATGCATTCTTATGAGAAAAATCAGGAAATTGAAGCCTTATGTGATCGAATCCTTGACAGTTAGGATCGATATCTCATATATATCTAATGATCTATAGTTGAAAAACGTACGGCATAAAAAACCAAGGCAATGAAGCTTGTAGTTTAGGCAGGGAATTTGTATCCTAAATGTTTAGTTTTAGAATCGTCAAGATAAAATTCATTAAAAATAATTTTCACAACTATAGATTATATGATGATTCATAAGTGTAATAATTATAAATGTGTAGAATTTACTTGAACTGTGCTTTATTGTAGATTAATTTACTTTATTTAAATAGAATGTAAACATAATGTAACTGTAAACAAAATCGTGGTTACCGAGTATCTCAGCTAAATATTACTTAAATAGTGAGGCATCAAAAAGTAAGGTAATTTGGGAACATTATTCCTGAAGATAAAAGCATCGCTTTCAAAATGTGCATTGGGTGTTTCAAAAAAGTACGGTAATCCTTTCTTGGTTTCTCCGATTACCGGTGAATGAGACGAGGACGCTTTTGGAGATTTTAAACCTCTAAAACTTATATTTCTAGCAGTACTTTAAGCTTATACTGGTAAAGATATAAATTTATACAGCAGAGGCGAAAATCATGCAAATTCGTCAATGGCGACGAAATTGCCGAATAAAATGAAAACTGCCGGGCGTCCTTTGCTCCTCCATCCGCTTTATCGCGGGCACAGATTGGGGCGTCGACGCGGGTCACCAAATGAGCGCTCGCCTCTGTTTACAGCCCACACCACCGATAGGAATAAGGTCAGACAGGTCGGAGGCTGTCAAAAGAGGATCACTCAGAGAGAGGAAGCGTCGAGGATCTCGCGTGTAGGGAGAAAAGAGGCATTCGGAGGAAACGGTTATTAAAAGTCAGACGGAAGACTAACCTCTTCGACCCGGACACTCGCATCGAAGACGCATTTGGGGAAGAGCTTTGTAAATAAAAACAACATCCCGTCTCCTTCCGGCCGTCGAAAAGCTGCTCTCGTTTCGGGGAATCAATCGCATTATCGGGATCTGTATGGAAAATAAGCTACCGATTATTCGGGGTATGAAAAAGCTTGAGTGATCGTCCAATCTGGGGTAATTAATGAATTGATAAAACAAAAGCAATCTCTTCTTCGTCTATGTGGCTGTCAAGAGGAAACTTAAATTCTCGGTTTTATTTTCTTTTGTTTTTCGATTGTTTTAAAATTAACGGCATTGATTATTGCTGAGTAATACTGCAGTAGCTTAGAGCTTACTTTCCATTCATGATGATTTGTAATGCAATATATTATATAAATATATATACAATAGCTTACGTAAGGGTCAATAATATAGCGATATAACAATACCAAACAATACCAAAATACAATAACGAACAATGAGGGATTTTCAAGTCGGTAAGGTTGCAAGTAAAAAGTATACCTATGAACAAGCGTCAAAAGAAACCGTGGTTGAAACAGAGATTTACTATTAATTTTTATTTGTATTAAATGGAATATCATTTATGAATATTTAAAATACTGCGTCGATTACTTTCAGTGCTATATAAAACAGTCGTCGTCGTCAGAGTTATATAAAATTAAATTTTATTGCCGCTATGTTTTAGCTCACGCAGATTTCCAAGAGAATTCTAGAACATTAATGCAATGACAATACTAATGAAAGTACAACTTATGTGACGAATCTCGTTTATTCAATCTACAGGAAATTGAAAAAAAGTTGGTTTTATAAATTGAAATCCAAATTAGCTTAGGAATAAGATTGATTTATGCTTAGCTGAAAACACTTCATCAGAAAATCGTTTGTATTTATATATTAAAATACTGAACTGTAAGTAATGGAAAAGTTTGTAACTAAGAAATGGTAAAGATCTCATACTTTCCAACTGCTTATAATGCTGTTAAATTATCAAAAAATTTTCAAGGAATTTCTAATTGTTTTTAAACATGTATAACTTGTTACAAGATTGTCTGTAGAATTCAAAAATATTTTAAGTGATCCTAGGATCAGATAAGCTTTAATCCTGTAATATAAGCAACAATGTATGAAATGAGAAACTCTTAACGATATCCATTCGTTGAAGAAGTAGATGAAACAGTGCGATTCGAAGCAATTTCCATATTTTCTTTATCGGTGGATATCTGATACTTTCCACCGATGTCCATCGTGATCAATACCAGATGATGTGCCGAATATGCTGATGACAGTAGCGGGTCATTCAAATGTTAATTTTCATAACCTCATAAAAAGCCAGTAAATGGCAACTTACAATGGGGGAGTATATAACGTATTTATGATGCAACAATCGAAGAACGCAAAAATCCATGCGCTATTTATTTCTCAACAGAGTTTAAAGAATTATGGAGACGGAACAAGTTGTACATGTAACACTAGCCGCCTTTTCAAACAGCCGACAAACCAACGGACTGCTCTCAAATTAATCAAGAATCGATATTCCATCGAAGCAATCAGCATATCAAATTGATTAATTTAAAAACGTGCCCCATGCCACAGAATTACGGAAAGGAGAACGCATAAGAGACGAGTCCAAGGATCGCAGAGGCAGCAACAATGTAATGCTGAATCGTGCGTTTCGGAAAAATAAACAAACATCCATCAACGCTTTAATGCTCTTTGAATGATCAATTCAACTGACGTGGTTCTCGTTCTCTATTTTCCTATCGCGCGTATTCCTCGTGGATATCGAAGACTCTTTTACTGAGAACAAATTCACGGGAAACCTGAACGTTAATTTATTTCATCTAAAAACTATGCAATTATTTCACTCTCACGCAAGTTTAGACCCAAAAAGCTTCTTTAACCAATGTACTCATTCCATGATAAAACGTAATTTAAGTCAAGAATTAATTGATTGAAATTGACTCGCAACAAAGACGCAAAGATTTCGATTGAGGGGAAAATGTTTCAAGTGTAGGGGAGAGCGGGGTAATGGAGATTCATTATAGCTCATATAATATACAGAATAAAAGCATAGACACATGATTGAATGTTACTTTGGTTGATTGGCTACCAAATCGCCACCAAAAGGTTGGATTATTCGTCTTCATTTTTTTGTAAAAAAATAAAAGAAAAAGTAACACTCTATGGAATTTGCCCCAGGAGTTGGGTCAATTCCGCATGGAGGGCGGGGTAATGCCGTACATAAACATAGGTGCATGATTAGGGAAGTAAATAAAGAAAAACCGTTTAGTTAATTATGAACTATATACGTTCTAGATTTACTTGGAGCAATTTTCCTTATTCCTAATTATTAATTGAGACTGTGCGAAAATCTTAATATATGGCTATTAGGCTTATTTATAAAATAAAAAATCTTTAAGTCTAGTTTGGCCTATAAAAATTAAAGTTTTCGTAGTTAATTAGGAATACAATACAATTAGGTATTGGTATAAAAGTCGCAAGTAAAATCTTCTGCTGACTCTGCAGCACTACAAGCAGAGTGCACCCAACCTGAACAAAAACAGCATCGGAACCAGAGTTCTTTGTCTTTTCCGAATTCCCCACACATAAGGCAAAAATCCTTAGATCCACATGCTTCTCTTCGGGAACCACCTTCTAGGCAGACATTCTTTGGATCAATGTCTTTCAACCCATTATCGTTGCAAATCTGTTGGTATTATGTTGGGTCATCTCGTTCAGATGATGAATCAAAAGAAATTCTCCTTCGACTTTTGTTTTTCACTTGTTAAGCTTGGGGTTTACCACTTTTCAGAATGGAGTTTTTCCCTCGTAACTTCATATCCTTAGAGCCTCCTACTTTCGAAGCAGATTTCCTCAATCTAGATTTTCCTTATATTCCATGTATTTTATTCTTTCCTTCATTATTGTATTCTTCTGATCTTTGTTTTGTTTTATCTTAGCTCTTAGGGCTTGAATCTTCAACTTCAATGCTTTTATATTGGCTGACGCTTCCAATTTTCTTTTATTTGGAGATAGTGTAAATATGACTGAATGTTGTTGTCTTTGCAGAGGCATTTGTTGTTTTAGGGCTAGGAGTAGGATAGAGAGTTTTGAACGCTGTTGGGCCTAAGACGATGAAACACCATCCAGATGAAACATCATACAGATGAATGATGAAACACCATCCAGAACAGACCTACTACTAGAAGGTAGAACTAAATTCTGCATAGCTGAATTTAGGTTTCCCAAGTTATTTTGAACTGAAGTTTGGCCTTCGTTGCTGTCCGCATCTTTTTCCATTGCAACATTCTGTTCTTTAATGCATACAGCAACATCTACAGCATCTTTGTCTTCTATTATAGGCAAACCCTGCTCAACTTCGGATCGCTCAAGGAAATCCTCTTCCTTGATTTTTTCTGTATCAAGAGGAATTATCCCAGCCGCTGCAAAACCGCTCGCATATTTTTCTATGTTAGCTACTTTGACATACGCAAGACTAAAAATTGCAGCGAATTCATAATTCATCTTCTCCCATGGGTGTGATCTCAGATAATAGTTACACTCCCGGTTGAGTGCTGCTTTCAGGCTGCTAAAAATGTTACATCCAAGGGCTGCAGTCGATGTGGAAAGTGTGGAAGAAGTGTCACTACAAATATTCCATTTTTCAAATATTGTATGTATCTAATGTCATTTGGGAATTGTGATTGTCCATTAATAAAAGAACAGACTTCTCTTTAGTCGGTTTAGCATAAGAGATAAAATGCTTCAACCAGGTGACAAGCAAGTCTTCGGTGATCCATCCGTTGGGCCTGCAATGATAGACTGCATTTGGTGGTCCACCCTTAACCAAATTGAGGCTCATTCTCCGTCTGGGGTAAATAAACATCGGTGGGATGTATTCCCCGCTAGCACTCATTGCACAGTATACGGTGATACTCTTACCTCGTTCCCTACTGGTTGCTGCTCGAACTTGTTTTGTCTCTTTTGGACCCAATTTTTTCCCCGGCTTCTGTACTGTGGAAATCCCGGTTTCATCTAAATAATATATCTGTGAAGCCTCACATTTGTGTTATTCTATTTCACATGTCAGGTTAGATTAAAAAATATCCTATCCTATAATATCCTGTTACTAGCTAATATGTTAAGGCTTTCCACCTATCTCTTAGTACTCGAAGCTTAGAAATAGCAACAAAACAAGAAAAACACTATTTTGTTTTACAAAAACCACACCATTGATCATACAACAACCACATGTCTCCGGCGAGCTTGCGGGGTCTTTCGCTAGGGTGCAAAACCGATCGGACTCCCCCACCCCTACTTCAGAACCGAAAAATATGGTGTACGGTCATATCCCGCTTTACTAGCATTGCCCCGATCTCCCCTAAGCTCAGGAGTGAAACCCACGATGCGGGGAAGTTACCACACAAGAAGGGATAGAAAACAGCCGCAATGAAAAACACCAAAACTAATACTATATAGATAAGCACATAAAGAGAATGATCCTTAAGGATGCGAGAAACTTAGCGCTCCAACATTTAAAACGAGAAGGGAAGAGTGAATAGTAGGTGAATGAGTATATTGAGCGATTAAAAAACTTGTTGTATAAGCAATATTTTCGAACAATTCCTTACTTGTAATTTCTATCAGCAACATATGCCTTTAGCCTCCTTCGATATGAAGGGTGAACTTGAATGAGTACGTGAGGGACTTCATTCCTTGTTACAATGAAAAGGGATCAGAGATGGCTTTTTTAAAGGGCTATTGAACCAAAATGTTTGGAAATTCCTAAATAATCAATTCTCTATCACCGTCAATTTCACCAAGAGAATTGTTTCCATGTGATCTTACCAGAAGGTGAGAATGAGGCCGCTACTTCATAAATTACCTTTTCAGAAAGTGATGAATTTTGACAAAATTGTTATATTTTATGAATTGATCTAAAGACGGGCTACAGCGCTACTCAGGCAATTCGCATTACGTGCACGATAAGTGCGCTACAGCATTACAAATGTGGTTCATAACACATGATCTTAAAAGCATGTTTTTTTTCGAGTAAAAGGTAACAAAATGTCATCACCATTACGATACGGAATATCGATCGTTCGTAAATTGTTAGCAGTTGAGCTACGCAGTTTCTAAAAATGTAAGAAGACGTTTCTAGATCCGGCCATGGATAAAACGGAGAACGGCATTTGGTTTCTTTAGATTGTAAGTCAGACTCACGTTCTTAATTGTATGCGCAATTTCACGAGGCTCAAAAATATCAATATTTAATCAAGCAGACATATATTCCAATTCTGTATCGAACGTTTCGTGGCTTTTGTACAGTTGCGAATTTATACTGCCCGAACATTCCCTTTCGTGATAAATTTCAACGAACTGCGTTATTATTAATTAATTTAATAATGAAATATTTTGCACTTTGACGGTGGATAATTTTTTTCCGAAAATTAACATCGTTTGCAGACTTTTTCTTCACTCCTTCTGACTATAATGATAATAATAATAATAATTAAAGTCTTTCATTTGGGCGAAATTGAGACTTGTATGTCACTTCTTGCATCCAACCATTTATCATATAAGTTTTAAAGAAAGAAATGGCTTGAAAAAAATGTATGTACACAGATGAAAACAATCTCTTTTAAAAACCTAAGGTTTAGCTTAGGAAAAGATATACACTTCAGCAGAAAAACACCTGCAAGAAGAGGGGTGTGAAAACCCTGCAAAACCTACTGATAGTTAAGTGAATTTTTATGGAAAATTAGGTTAAGACGGTACAGATACATGTTCACAAAAATAAATCAATATAAACAAATCAATGTTTCCATAATGGTGAAGAACTTAACAGAAATAAAATAATGTTAAATGAAAAAAGAGTAAAGAAAACTACAAAACTAAAATGACAATAGAGTAGTGCAATTAAATAGTTCGTTACTATAACCAGATTTGTCAATACTAACTTAAAATATTACAGTAAATTCGTCCATAAAACTATGTGAAAATTTAAAGATGATTTGTGACGTGATAACTATATAAATACATTGTATTTCAAGAAATAAATATCATAGAAATGCATAAATAACAGTGCATAAATAAACTAGTATACAGTACATACTATTCTCTAGGCAAAAGATGAGTTTCGTACTTGTCCGCATATATAATAATAAAAAACGTCTTTCATTTGGGCAAAATTGAGATCAGCTTTACATTTAGCTCTTCACCATACAAAATTTTAAAGAAAGAGAAAGGTTTCAAATAGTATGCAGCAGAAAACTACAGGTTTAAAAATTTAAGGTTCAACTAAATTGAAGATATTTTGCAGTAGAATAACCAACAAGAAAAACCTGCAAAAAATATGTATAGATAAGTAAAATTTTAAGGAAAAAGCAGGATAAGATAAATTGGAAATTCAAACAAAACAATTAAAATAAATATATACATAGATAAATGAATATAAATGTTCATTGTTTTACCCATATAGGGTAAATTATGGATTTGGGTAGCCAATGCTAAATTATTTATGAGGCTCACTCCATGTTATATAACAGATTTTACTGATATCAAGTTTTCCCCTCAGACTGTCTGAATATTAATTCATAATAAGTTTTCTTTCAAAGAAATATTTCTCAACTTCAAGCTTTAATTACCATCATATCATTTTACAGTTTTAATCTCTACATTGAATTTACTGCTAGCTTACTTGAGACAATATTAAATTTTGCAGGCAATTAATATGATTTTTTTAAATTTTAATTGGAAAATCTTGCCTTAAATAATTATCATAAAGAAGTATAGACAATTACATTTCATGTTGCTACTTGTCTTCTCTGTGTTCCTCACACAAGGAGGATAGAAATTATACTGAGAGAGCATAATAAACTAAATTAGCTAATGATGCCTACATTTCTTCATGGTCCATCATAAGCTTCCAATGACTGTCAGTGGTCTCCAAACCACTAGTTGAAAGACAGAACGAATCAAGTAGTATAAATTTCTTTAATTATGCTCTTGGCAGAAACAATTATCTATCAGAAAATTAAACTAAGGATATATGATTAGGATTTTCCCCTTGATATTTATCCATGTTAATGCTGAAACAGGCAAATTTCCATATTACATAAATGAGCTATGTGAATCCCTCCACACCAGCAAAATTCAACTCATCTCAACTTTTAACTCTTTCCTTTTCACTTTCTACACTGCATAATCCTCCTTAGATATATTTTATGTGTTCCCACTTCTGTGGAGGATATACTCTAGGTTGGAGCGTTTTGTAACTTTTTTTCTGAGCGAAATGCAATACCCAATTTTGAAATCGAAAAATATCATTTGTGAGAATTTTTGCCTCGAAGTTTTGAAATTTCGACAAAAACATAGAAATTGTCAAACATTTTTTTTGGTTAAAACAACCATATTTTTGTTTGAAAGAAAAAGATAACTGACGATCAACCCTCAATAATCCATTTATTTCCCTGTGGAGGAGTCTGAGATGCCTCCTATGGGACCAGCAAAGGAGGCAAATTCAGTAAAATTAAGCTGTTTTGTAGCACCTTTCATCCTCCTCAATTCCTCCACACAATGGTTCATAGTTGTAGCTAAGCATTGCTGTTTTGTGCCTATTTATAACATTTTATATATTATTTTTTGTATAAATATTGTTGTTATATTTCTGAATACATCATGACCCAACTTAAAGATGATGAGCTTGATTTTCTTGGAAGGAAGGAAGGACAGAGCATCAATACTGGTTGAAAGGATGGTATCCTTCAAATATTTGAGGAATTAACTAGAAAAACTAATGAATGGGCAATTTGCATTTAACTTTACAACAAACTGCCGTTAGTTATGAGCTCAGTTAAGATCAGATAAAAAAGTTACAAAATGCTCCACCCTAATATACACTAAAGCCAAGTGGGAGTATTGATATCACCTTTGTAAGTTATATCTATGATTTACACAAAAACTACTCATACTTAGCATGAATTACCTAAAGGAAAACATAAAATAACTGCAAATAGCAAGAAGTTCTTTTATTCTTTCACAGTGGTATTACTGACTTAAAAACCAAAGCATCCACTCCATATATTTATAACTAAAAGGTAAAACTTGATTGTGGTAGTTGACTACGTCTTGTTTACATAACTATGTATTATATATGTGTAGAAATTTGTAATAAATTTAAAAAATTATGTTTCAGGCAGAGAGAAAAGGTTCCACAGCAACTGAATATGGCCTTGTGTTTGGAATTTTTGAACTCGTTGTCTTCATAATCAGCCCAATCTATGGAAAGCATGTATGTAGAGTTTGCTCCTAAACTTTGTTTATAAGATTTATATTAGAATGTAAATGTACCTCTATTAAATTCTTAGTAATTATTGCTTAATATTTTATCTTGATGAAACGATTTAACTCTTCTTATAGCCAAAAGGAAAACTTATACCTAAAAAAAGATTTCTAACAATTATGCTTCATTTTTCATACAGTTGAATCGGATCGGCCCCAAATTTCTATTTAATGGAGGAATTTTCACAACTGGAGTATCAGCCATTTTATTTGGGTAAGAGTAAGCCTGTTATAAAATCGCATCATGAAAATATTCCACATGATTTAAAATGGTGATATAATTGAAAATTGATTGTGTAAATTCTCAGGATGTTGGATAAGATAGAGGGTCATGTGGCATTCATAACACTATCCTTCCTGATTCGAATAGTAGAAGCAATGGGGAATGCTGCCTTCTTGACTGCCTCATTTGCTATAATTGCCAAAGAATTTCCGGAAAGTGTAGCAACTACTTTCGTAAGTATGAAACAAAATTATTTGTCATGGATATTCCCTATAAATCTCCAAAATTTGTCACAGGAGTTCCCTGAATTATGGCTATGCATGTTCCAATCATGAAAAAGAATTCTAAACATAAAGAGTATCATCATTTTCTGAAAACCAAAATTAGGAAATTATCAAATATAAGTAATTAAATTTTAATGGTCTAACGGATAAGGTTCATGTAAGAAACATATTCAGCAGTATTAAACACAAGATTTCATATTATACAATTGGTGGAATTTTTATACAGCCATGCAGATATTGATTTTATCTTGAAAATGAGATATTTAATACTGCTTATGCTTATCATCTTAATAATCCATTCTTAAGCAAACTTAACAGACTGAATGATATTTTTCAGGCATCACTGGAAACATTCTTTGGTTTGGGTCTCATTGTTGGTCCAACAGTGGGAGGAGCCCTCTATGAAGTAAGTTTACATAAACATTACACTTTGGTTTTCCTTATCATAACAATAAAAGAGGTATATGTGTTAAATTCAAAAAATCTTTTGCAGTAATAGTTTTGTTGTTTAATAATCCCCTGCTAGCTAGCTCTTGGTAGCTAATATCAGAGAGGATGAGATACCAATCAGTTATCCATCTGATAATATACAGACAGATTAAATTTGGTATCAGGAGATTGGATGTTTGCCAATCACAATCAAAATACAAATTAAGTCAATAACCATTTAATAAGATACGAGGGCAGATCGGAACGTAATGCACAATAATTTTTTTCTCTCCTGGTATTGCAGCTGGAATGTTGAAATTTCACGACGATATAGTTTAAATTTTGCGCTATAGAGGATATTTTGTTCTCACGTGCAGCTCTAGCGAGAGAAGCCTGGACTATGAAACAAACATGGTGCGCATGTTACTGTCGTCCACGTGTGAAGAGCAGCGAAGTGTACGAGGGCAGGTCGTAAAATAACGCACAATAATTTTTTTCTCCCCTGGTATTGCAGCTGGAATGTTGAAATTTCACAATGATAAAGTTTGACTTTCATCTGTTTGGTCCCATGAAGAAATTCCTGGCCGGCCAACACTTTGCAACAGATGTGAAGTGAAATCAGCAGTCCGCAGATGGCTATACTCCTAACAAACGGACTTCTACGAACAGGGCATATTGAAACTGGTACCAAGATGGGAGAAATGTGTTGAGAAAATTGGTGACTATGTAGAAAAGTAGGTCAAAGATGTAAGTTAGTTTGTGATTTTTTTGGTTTTGGTACACATTAAAGGTTTTGGGAAAAAAATGATTGTGTGTTACTTTCCAATCTGCCCTCGTACTTGAATACCCCAGTTGAGCTGATCATGGCTCAATGTATTGTATATAGATATAAGTCATAAAAATGCATTAGTTGACTAGTTTACTAGCAAAATACACAAATGAATCACATTGGACAAGTGTAATATAAAATATAGGACATCCTATCCTATCTTACAGCAATACTGCATGTAATTAAGATGAATGTGTTCAAGGTCTTACAGCAATAAATATCTGATATTGTTATAGATTGGAGGTTACACAACTCCTTTTGCTGTGCTGGGATCAGCTTTGTTCTCCTCAGCAATAATGACTGCATTTGTTCTGCCGAGCCACAGCGATGAAGAGATTGAAGAAAAACATTCTGGTGAGTTTACTTTTATAGAACCAACCAAAAAAGAAGGAAAAATTCAACCAAATGAAAATATAGAATTTTTTGAAAAATTAAATATTCTATCACCATGATGTGAAATTTTAATGTATTTTCGTCTAAAATACAGAAAATGTAATTCTAAAGTCTGCTAGAATTATTCTTACTTTGCTTTGCAAAAATCAAAATACAAACAAAATTAATTTACTCAATTGTATCAATGATTCTGCAATAATGGAGGATAATCTCCAGATAAAAATTTTACCCATTAAAATCACAAAGAAGCAAAATTCACTGCCTAACCTTATACCAAAAATCTAGCTTTAATTTATTATAATAATTAATATTTGAAAGTTACTTAAAGATATATGAAGAGGATTTTGTGTCATATTCATCCAAACAACTGTATCAAATCAGTGTTAGGAATCTGGAATTAAAGCAGTAAAATAATTTCATGATAAAGACAAAACAGTGGATAAAGTATTGTTAGACAAAGTAGTTCACAAAGGAATTTGAAGGTTAAAAAAATAATTCATTCATTTTCATGTGTGTATCTGTCACTGATGAAAGAATATATTATTTTCTTCAGGTAGTATACTACAGGCAGTGAGAATACCTGGAGTGGCTCTAGCAACATGTAGCATAGTTGTGACATCTGTAAGCATTGGATTTTTATCAGCCACTCTTGAACCACATCTCAGGCAGGTAATTCCAAATTCATACTTTCTCTCATTGTCAATCAATGGTTAGGTAAATGGTAAACCTTAACTATTGTATCAAGCCTGACTTTGTCCTGTAAAAGAATAAATATTATAATAATTATAATACATATAATAAAATTATCTAAGATTAATCACAAATAATATGAAAATATCATAAATTGATAGTTCAAATAAAGAAATGTGTAAATTGAATTAATTAATAAATTATTATAGAATATTAGCACATTGATACACAAATAACATATGGTGATGTAACCTCTCCTAAAATAAATTAGATCCATTAAGTTAGCATTATATTAAAAATAATCCCTCAAAATTGGATACTTCTGAAATATAATATTGAAATTAGAAATGTAATTCCATTCAGCTGTAATTGAAGGATGTTAACCATCCCAACCAAATTATATAACACATTTCTGAAGAGTACTTCATTAAAGCATTTTTCTTCCAAACATACTCAATGAAATCTTATCAGAAAATTGCATCATTTAATGACAAAATTATAGCTCATGATAAAAACTAACTTTCCAATTCTAAGAAAAAATATGTTACAGCAATTATCTTCTCTTCCCCCTCTAAATTCTATTAGTCATTAATAGTTGTAGAAGTTGTAGGGTGGTTCATTTATAAACTGTTTTGTTTGAAAGAACATTATAATTACAATGTCCTTTGATCTCTTTAGCAACATATTGGATTTCTTAAATTTTACACAATAAATCACTAACTGCACTTAGAAAACAAAAAGATATTTCATGACTTATTTTTAACAATATCTTGTTTATAGTTTTACCTTAATTCCATAGGAAAGGTTCAAATTTAATTTATGATTTTTCTGAATGTCTTATTTCAATGTAATTATTCTCTTGTTCTCTATAGATTCTTGAAAAAGATTTAATCTTCCCCATAATAATTTTTCTTTCAGTTTGGACTGTCTCCTGTAGTTCTGGGACTTATGTTTGTTGTGAATGGTGGGACTTATGCTTTAACTGCTCCATGTTTTGGTTGGATATGCGATAGAACAACAATTCATCCAAAAGTGATTACAGTTATTGGATGTGTACTAGTGGCCATAGGATTTGGTTTCATAGGCCCAGCACCATTTGTACCAGGACCAACGTGAGTAAATTATATTGTTAAATTGATTGAGCATCAATTTCATAAATAATTTGTAACATGGATTCATAAGTTTCTTTGATTGTTCAGGAAGCACTTAACATAATTCATTTATTACTATTATTCATAGAAACATGATCAGTTTCAGGAAAAAGCACTTCACAAAAGATTGCACATTTTAATATTAAATTATGAAACATGAGTACTAGAATAAAACATAGGGATGTAACAAGTTTTTATAAATATTGAATGCAAAATTCTGATGAATACTCTATGCACATAGTGATTGAAAAATTATTGGTAGATAATCATCGAATAAGAAATACTGTTTCCTCGTAAGACAATTTGTAAAACAAGAGAAGATAAGAGGTATAAGAATAATAATATTCGAGGGAAGAAAAAGGGGGCAGAATAAAGTTGGTGTTCTAAAATCAACATATAGCTTGAAAAAGGGCATTTTAAAAATCACTCCTTCAAAATTCTCAAAATAAAATCTTAGTTTGACCCAAGGATCAGAAAATATATCACTAAAACTCAACACATAAACATTAAAAAATGTATTAAATACATTATTATATTAAACAAAATTATTATATTATTAACAAATACATTTAACTCTTTTTCCTAAAAATAATCTATATCCCTGTTTCCATTGGTATGAATTAAAATATCAAATATTTATATTTGATTTCACACTTATTTTCTGAAACTTGCAATGAACGTATTTACATACACTTCTATAAATAATAATGTAATGTATGATTAACAAATATTATACTCAATGTCTTTAGTTATTAACCAATGTTGTTGTTTCACTGACGTTAAAAGTGAGTGTCAGGATATCTTCAACATACTAATAGAATGGGAAAATTCATGATATGGGTGTTCCCATGATTTACAAGAGAACAAAGGGCTAACAGTACATTCATCCAATCTCTTCTGGCAATGCCATTCCCTATGAGTACAAATCCACTATTGTAATTCAGAACTCTCTTTTTCTTAACCCCTGCTCTGAGTCAGAACTTACAAGGCTTGATATTTTTAACTTGTCCAATCATTGTGCGGGGAATGATGATGTCCCTGGTTATATTATTAAACTTCCCTATGATTACATTAAAGATCCTTTATTTTTTCTAATCAATCAATCTCTTCAGCTAGGTGTCTTCCCTTCTAAACTAAAGGACTCCAAATTTTTTCGTCTCTTTAAGAACAAAGGGAGGAGACCATATATTACCAATTACAGGCCAATAGTTTTACAGAGTCAGTTCTTCAAAATCTTTGCAAAGAGTTTTTACTCTCACTTTGTTTCTTTTTTAGAGTCTAATAAAATTATTTCTAATTTTCAACATGGCTTTAGGAAAAAAAGATGTACTACTTCAGCAATTTATAATGCAGTTGATTTTACTCTTTCTTCGCTTGATAAATTAAAAAAAACTATGGGGCTTTTCTTTTATTTTACTAAAGCTTTCAATTATATTAATCATGAATTACTTTTAACTTAAGTATTTAATTTAGGAATAAGTGGTTCTTCCTTTGAGTGGATCAAATCCTATCTATTAAATAGGACACATAGCATCACTCTTACTTCTCATGGTCTAAAAGTTACTTCTCCAACTAGTACTTATAATCTAGGAGTACCTCAGGGGTCCATTCTTGGTCCCATACTCTTTCTCTTGTATATAAATGACCTTACTGACAAATTTATCAATTTTTCTAATATAAAGCCAATTCTTTATGCAAATTCTGAAAATACTATCCTTAATGTGAATCAAACGTCAATATCTACTGCCCCACAGGTTAAATTTTTAGGTCTTATAATGAATTGCAACTTATACTGGGAGGGGCATTTATCCCAGTTGACCTCAAAATATAATTCCACCTGTTATTTACTAAGATTTCTTTGAAGTTCTGTCTCTACTGAAGTCCTACTTCAGCTCTACTTTGGCATTATTGAGTCTATTATTGAGTCAATTGAGTCTATTATATGGCCTAATATTTTGGGGTAATTCCACCAACAGTTATAAGGCTTTAGTAACACAAAAGAGAAGTCTCAGAATTATCCCTGGAGTCCACCCTAGATCTCCCTCTCACCCTATCTTCAATAGATATAATATTTTACCTTTACCCTGTTTATATATTTTCTCTGTGGTCTTACATATAAGAAGTTTCTTATCAATGTACTCTACCAATTCTGATTTTCACTGTTATAACACCAGGTCAAACTCAGATCTCCACCTTAACTACAACAGAACTAAACTTGCTGCTTCTGGACATTGTTCCCTTGGCATAATTTTATATAATAAGCTGCCAAAGGTGCAAATTAGTGCTTCTTTCCTACAATTTATAAGTAAAGTAAAAAAATGTCGAAAAATGTATTGTATTTGAATGACTATTTTTAGAATACATTAAACAATATTTTATGTTCCTTCCTTCCTTTGACAAGGCTATATATACTATGTATATCCTAAGCTGATTAAAATTATTATTATTATTACCTCCAAGTATTAATAATTATAAAAATTAGTTAAAAAATGGTAAAAGGATGCCTAAAATACAGCTTAGATATGCCGAGAATATTCAATTTCCTATCTCACTCTATCTTCATTTTCTTTAAAATTGTAATATGTGTCAATCATGCATTCATATTTGCTGCATTTCTGACACTTCTGTTTTCAGATTACTATGGACAAGTATTCTTGGGCTAGTGATTCATGGACTTGGCATTGGTGCCCAGTTAGTGGCTTCTTTCACAGATGCTCTCAGAACCTCAATGTAAGTAACTCTTGTATCAAATTAGTATCTGAACTGACAATGGAAATTGAAGTGATTAAAAAGACTCATTGAAAGAAATATATTAAAAGTGGTAATTTTATTTGTGGATGTGCTCAATTCGAATGAAATGAATCTTCACCAAAATTTTGGATCTAACAAGGCAGAAAACATAATTTACTTAAATCAGCTATTTGTCAGTGCCTAAAAATTCTGCTGAGTTAAACTATGATTAAACAATGTTCTATTCTATATATAATAACTATTAACAATAATAACTTAACATACCTTTGCCATGCCTTTTACCTTGCTGTCAACACATATTAGGGCATTTTCAATTTCAGAAAAATTTTAACATCTAGGTCACTATTGCTATAATTTTATCAAAACCTATTTTCATTAGATGATTCTAGGTTTTCTGTTTTCTTTTAAATATGCAAACCATTGTCTCAAAATCATTCAGCATGCAATAAGATTTTACAGAATTAGTATTTTAGAGAGATAAAAATATTACAGACTTGAAAAATTTTGCATTGCAGGGCAGCAGGTTTTCCAAATAGTTTGGAAACATATGGTTTGGTTTCTGGATTATGGACATCCACATTTGCTCTGGGAGCATTCATAGGACCATCCATGGCTGGAATTTTATATGATGGAGTTGGTTTTCGGAACGCAACTATGTTTGTCATTGCATTGCATATAATTGTGGTAAGTCAAAAAGTTTAAATTTAGAGTTATCTTCAAACTAAGGAATAAAATAAATGGTCTATAAATGTCTATAAAAATTTGTGATATACATTCAAAACATTAACAAAATTTTGATGGAGAGAATGGAAATATTTTAGATTGTTTACTCATTGTAATTTGCTAACTATAACTTAAAATGAGAAATAATTATATAATAATAATTAATTAATAAAATATCAAATGATTAATTATATATAATAATTAATCCAACAAGAATAGCTCTTCTCCGACTTGGATGGTTCATACACATTCTAGCCCTTATCTTAGGCTTAACAACCTGAATGAGCTATAGTTTATAAGAAAGTATTTAAAAGAGCAAGTAGACCTACACAAGACAGAGAGAGAAAATATTTGCTAAAAGATATAACATATTTTAAAATAATAAGATAAAAAAGAAACCAGCTAGCCAATTGGCAAACATGAGAGAGAAGCAATAATCATATAACTGTATAAAGGAATTGAGGGTTTCAGACATTTTTCTTGGATCATGATTTTTTTAATTATTAAATTAGTATTTATTTTGGATCATATATAGTTCTTGCAGTCTTATTCTATTGAATTAAATATTTTCATTTGTCATGTGGTACAGGATAGACAAAAATGTATCTTTCATTTACTTTGGTCACAGCCTTGATCATAGCCATGATGAAATGAAAGCTATTGAGGTTTGAGGGGACAATTGCATTCTGGCTCTGTGAGGAAAGCAAGGGCAAGCTTCCTCACTCCTCACCCTGCCTTTTAAAACTCATTCCTCTCTGCATGGTCTTTTGAGGCACCAATCAGCCTTTGGGCTGAATAGTTTACAGGCAGCTAATGTATGTACACTCCTGTCCAAAATTAACGCAGCACCTCCCTAGCGATCCTTACGGCCCGGTGCTGCGTTAATTTTGGCCAGGAGTGTACTTTAATGGAAGGGTGTTCAGCAAAGATACATGCTTTAATAGTTTCATGTTGCAGAAGTTCTATTGCAAGGCAAGGCAAAAAATGTGATAGGCCATTTTTCAAAGAGAATTTGGTTATGTTTACACTTAATATTGAAAACGGTTTACTAAAGCATTTTTTTTATTTTCAATTAAAACAAAATAAATTAATCTATTATTCTTTCTCAGGCAATAATGGTAACTTGTTACCTCTGCTATGGGCGCTACTGGAAGAGGCGGCCTTATAAACATGTTGCATCATTCAGTAATGAAGAAGTAAAACTGGTTTCTCCGAATGTGGCGATAGCACAAAATGGAGGGACAAAGGGAGGAATGGCAACTAGCCCAAGTAGGCCAATTGAAAGAGGCCCAGGGGCAGGTGGAATTATCATTGCATGCGGTAGCTATAAAAATCGTTACAGCGCTTGGAAACGAGATGATGGAAGTACAGTATTGGTCGGACCATATTCAACTAGCTACGGTAGCTTAGGTGGTGGTAGTTACGGAAGTTATGAAAATAAAAATTTTCATGAGACATTTGCCTGAAGGCAAAAGTATTTTCCAGGTTTTTACAAGCTAAGCCTACAATCAAAAGCCAGAATATCTTAAGCCTTCCAAAGAATACAGCATAAAATAGCCATAAGAGTTTTTGAAGAAAAACACTTATGTTCTTCACACTCATCAAAGAAGGAAATTATAAACAAAGAAGAGTATCAAAGTTCGAATAGTTCAAGAATGAATAAGTGCTGCAAAGTCACTGAGGATTAATACCATCTGGCAAAACAGTGAAACTATGAAAAAAGTGGTTGAGAGACCACAGTGCATTGTCCTCCTTAGTTAATAATGCAATAATTCTAAGAGAGGCTGTGAAATGTAAATGAAAAATTAAGAGTATTTCAGAAGAATATGTGGGAATCATCTGTAAATAGGGTAACAGATATATATCTACATATCTGATTAGTAATTCATGAGTGAAAGAGAACATTTGCCTGGCATGAGTGATTCGCTGTGTGGATTCATTTATATGTAGCCAAAATATTTTATAAAGCCATTTCAAAGAACTTTCATCTTCCAATTTTATGAATAATGTACAGAAAATAAGTTAGTCTCCACTTCAATGCAAATATTGCTGATTGATTATGAGAGATGTGATTGAATGGTGATAAGAGAAAATGTTCATAGTAATTTGATGTACATCATTTTTCAAGTTGCATTTCAGCCTAAAAGCTAGTATACTATAATATACTTGTCATTTAATTTTAAACTTCAGGGTTTTGTATGTGATTGAAGATGAATCAATGAAAGATTCATGAAGGTGGAAATTGTTATAAATTAAAGTGCATGGCATTGTTTAATAAGATCACTAATTGATACTAATATGAGAAGTATTCTTCTAGCAAAATATTTGTAAATATCTTACAACATCTTTAAATGCAACTGAAAAGACCTTGCTTCATGTGAGAGCATTAAATAATTGGTCATTTGCATGTAGTAACTTATTGGTTCTAAAATTTACTTATTTATGACATAGATTGGTTTGATACATCCCATGAGTTTTCTTTGCACATCTTTGTCTATAATAAATTATAAAAATATAATAAATTTTGAGTACTCATTGAGACAATTTTCTGGGATTTGGATCACAAATAAAATATGCTTATGTTTTTAAGTTCCTCCCAAATGTAAATGATTTTGAACATACTTTTGATTAGCTATTAAAGAACAAGTAGCATATTTGAGAAACTCCTGAAAGAAATGTTAATTTATAAAACTATTGTCCTACCAGAGGATGAATGTCTCAGACTCGTTATGATTGTCCATTTGTTGCAATTCATTCCAATACATCAATATATACTATATGAATACTGCAGGCAATTACTACAGTTTTAAGAAGTCAGACATAATGGTACATGAGATTAAACTATCAAAAAGCAATGCAGATCACAAAAGAAGATAAAATGGACCATAATTTCATAAACAAATATTAAGCTGTCCACTACTCAATTGATGATAGTCATATAAAAATTTGTAAAACAAGCATCTTAAAGCTGGGTTTCCAAATGCAATGATTACTGATGCCAGTAATCCTTGTGCCAGTAAGCGTAAAGGAGATCAACTTACTGGCGCCAGTAGACTTTCCCACTCTGTTTTCCTTTGCATCTTTCAAATTCCCCTTATCAAATGATTGATTATTGTGCATATAAGCAAGTGCTGAAGCCTTCACTAAGTGAAATTGGTGCCAGTAATACTGGCAGGAGTTTACTTGCAAAGAAATGGTGCCAGTAATCATTGCATGTGGAAACCCAGCTTTAGTTTAACATATTATTCCTAACCTTGCTCCACAAATTGATGTGCAGGTCTCAACAAGAAAGGACAGGAAATTAGATAGTAATTTATTTAATACATCCCTAAACATGTTTTACTAGTTAACGCTTCAAAATTTAAGATTTCAACACTGAATGCAGGTTTCTCTTGCCCACTGTGGAGGTTAATTTTATAAAAGGTGCAGGGCAAAACTGCTGCTGGAAATCCACTTTGTAGACAGGAAATCAGGGGTTTGGTTTGGCAAGCCCCAATGCAGTATGTGAAATTTATCTAAACTTAATTTCCGCTGTATTAATACACACAAGTGTGAATAGATATGTTTCTACATTCTGACATCATCTCTTGTATGATGTCCTAAGAGTGCCAATGATTGTTTTGATAAAGATGATCGGAGCATGAATTTATCCCTCAGCTTCAGATTGATTTTCTTGTTCAAGAGAATGAAGTAATTCAATTACTACATCATATATTATTAACAAATAATATTTGTAAAGTAGTAGATATTTGTCAGCAAAAATAAATGTGTAAAAATATGATCAATATGTCCTCTTTTCCTGCCAGCTCAAACATTTGTTTCACCTACTAAGAACCAAACTTTTGCAACCAAATCACACCCACCTTTTCCACACACTATGCAAATTTCTGCATGCATAGTATTATCATAATAGTAATGATCAACTTTATTAAGAGCAAGATCGAGACTTACTAGTCTCATCTTACATTTAAACCTATTTCTTTGAATATTTCAATAAAGAGATTTTAGGGATAGGCCAAAATAAAAAGCAAAAAGAGGTCAAGAGGAGGCACTCAAATGGAGGCCAATCCCTTAAAGGCACTTCTGATTCTTACAAGTTCCCTACAGGCTTTGGGAATTTAGACACAGCAAGTTTAGCATAGGGGAGGTGTAAAATTTTACCGATGTTGTTCTTCATTCAAAAGATTTCTTAGCTATGGTTTGCAAAAAAACAATTTATTTTAAATAACAATCAAAGTTGTTGCTCAAATGCTAGCCGCTAATTTATTTCTACTATCCAATCAAAATCTCAACTGCTACTTGGGTTTTCAAATGAAAAGATACAAAGTGGCACTGCATATAGAGTTGAAGTCTTTATCCAAATTAAACACAAGAACCCTGAGCACAACTATCCCACTATTTTAAGAGCCAAAAGAATTCCCTGCTCCCAGAATTTCAGTGGCTATGACAAGAGCAAGTCTTTTACTGATTGATTGTGTGTTCTGTACAATTTCGTACAAGGATTCCCTGTTCCCAGAATTAGAGCCAGTCCTTCACTATGTCTTTTAGTTCGTCATCCGAGTCCCTTTGAGATGTTTTTTAAGAGGACCAAACAGATGGAAGTCACAGGGTAATATTTCTGGGCTGTAAGGAGGATTCCTAAGCTGTTCCTTCTTAAACTTGGCCAGTACACTTTGTGTGAGCCTGGAGACATGTGGACAAGCATTATGGTAGGGCAATGGACTTGTTGGAAGCACAGTCTCTCCTGCGTAAGGCCACCATCTACCAATGAATATTGGCGGGTTTAACACCTTCCGCAGTCAGAAATCTGATAAATCAGCGAACATTGCAAGGTGAACACCATGATGTCCTTATAAGCACTGCTGCTTCAATTCCCAACTTTCCAGCAAAAAATGTTGCTTAACTGTTGTCACAACATTGCCTGCTTGTTGTTACAATGTTGCAACTCGCACGAATATATATAAACTGGTATATAAGAAGAGGTACCACCGAGAATATAATTTTAAATGCATTCCTCCATCCATTAATGCCATAGAACACTTTTGTGTATTTTTGGGTCCCAAGGAACCGATTTTCATGTCCCCCCTACTAAATGGTTCATTTCAGGATCAATTTACATCTTACTACTGACAAGGGGAGACTCTTACTTTTGTCTGGGGATTTTGATGAAAATTTTTGTAATGATTCAGGAATTAGAGTAATGAAAAACTGTATTGATGTCAGTCAAAATGGGCCTTAGTTTTGTTGCAATAATTAATTGAAAATTGACAATCTGGGTATAGGCAACCTCACAATACACACCCGCGCTGTTTTCGAGTAATTCTCAAGTCTTATTTTTATTTCTTTTGATTTATATTTTTCTTGTTACTCGCTGATAAGAATAAGGGCAATATTTCTATTATTTCACCCGATATCTGATAGAATAACCTTATTTCAACCAAATGAGCTTCGATGACGGAGAGCCTTGCTAAAAGTATGATGAATGATGGTTTGTAAAAATGCTTTCTCGAACCATTCGGTATTCGTTGGTGATGGTTTATAATTATATCAATTATTAGGTGTTTTATAGTTGTGTTTCAGATCAATAAACAATCGGCTGTGACTACATATACGTCGTAAAGAAAGAAAAATTTTGAACACAGCTGTTAATGAATTAGAGGTTTGAAATCTCCAAAAGCCGTCTTCGTCGGCGCGTTTGGCAGCGTCAAGTGTGGCATTCCTTTCTTTCTTTCTTGGATTACCGGGAAGTAAGAGGAGGAACGCCGACGAAGACGGCTTTTGGAGATTTTAAACCTCACTTGCGCTTCAATCTTGATTATAGTTGTTTTAACCATTTTCAATTATCGTGAGAATTTAAAGTTAAATAAATGTTTAAATTAAATTTATCTTTATCAATAATGGAATATTTGAATTCAGTGTTAAAATGTCAATGTTTATTGAAGTCAATTCTATTTAAGGATTCTGATTTTAATGAATTTTAATATCAATTAGTTCATGAAATTTTATTAGTTATGCAATTAAGTAAAATAATGTGATTGTATAGGATTTTTATTTATACTCTTTACTTTTGCAGTAAATTATCACATTTAAGCTCTTTTACAATAATCTGGCTGAAAATTATCATAAAAACGACAAAGATGCATACATGTGCATACCATGAGAATTTTGCAAAGCATTGCTTTTCACAAACACAATTTGCCTTTAGCAAAACGTCTGAAAAATATACCAGATCATAGGTTAGAGAGCTTGTTTGGCCACTCCATAAATCCGCAATGAATAAAAGACGATTAGTGGATGCGCACGGTTTTACCATGCTTTTTAAGAAATCTTAATAAGTTTTTTAGGACAATTTTCCAGATTTTGAAGATGTGACTGAAATATTTTAAATTTTTTTCTCTAATTCTGCCTCTTTCTTGCTCACCTATGATCCAAATATGCCTCCCACTGAACTGACTGTCTTTACTGTCTTTTCTCCTTGGTGTGTTTATATGTTAACTATATTCACACCCTGTCTGGGTGTGAATATAGTTAACATATCCTTATACATAATACCTTATACCTATTCTAGGTAGGCTACGAAAATCGCGTATGCTACGTTTGGATCACGATGTCGCGTATTTTTCATGTTAATCAGTGCTTAAAAATTTCACAAACGGTTGTTGTTTATTTCCACTCCGCGAAACAGTATTCAAGCAACGGAAAATTAGTAAAATATGCATAGCTCTTTTATGCTCTATTCCCTATCAAAGAGACCGCGATTAAATAGCCCATCACCGGATTACATGACGCATAGGTGTGCATTTTAAACGACTGGTTATCACTGATAAGGACACATGAGTTGTTGTAAAGACTAATTAACTCTAATCTTGAGCCACTGATCTGGTAGGAGCTTTTGTTCAAGAAGCTGATATGCTCATCGCACACGTATCGTTCGAGGAAAAAATTATTTCTCGAAACGATTCGTGCTACAGTCTATTTCCTGATATCCCCGCAGTTTCAGAACGGCCTATATAAAAGAGAGGTCGCATTATGTCAGTTAAATCTTTTGAGAACGTACTTTCTCTGAGCTTATTTAGTCAATTCGCCTTTTGGGTTAATCTTCTATCTCCTAAAGATTTCCGTCCCGCTTGCTTCTAGTCTCGCGTACAAATTGTCTTAACTCCTTAGTTTTGTCACATAATGTTACTTATTGGTATGCATCTTATTCATTACGACCTCTTGATATCTGACTGATCTCAATGAGTTATTATATCTCAACATTTACTCCGCTGCTCATTGTATTCTCTATGCAATTGCGTGAAAAAAGACTGGAATCTAATTAAATATTAAAATACGGGAAAGTTCTTTGTTTCCTTTGGAGTTTTTGGTTAGTATATAGTTTTGGTTTTAGTCATCGCGGTTTTTAAGGATCACGAGCATTTATCATCGGAAAATATTTAGAATTTATTCATATTTACATATATTTAATAAACTCTTATAAGGTAGGAAAATTGGCTTTTCTAAAAATATTTAAAAAGCGAGGGGGGCTCAGAATCCATCCATCTATAGCACCACGGTTATTATTTTGAGATCGGGCCTTTATGCCTTCATCTACGGCAAATCTGTGCAATAGGTGAGGATGGCTGATAGAAAGGATGTCTAGAATATTGCCTTCGCGAAGAATAGTAATTCGCTTCTGTATCTACCTATTCCAGGGCAAAAACCGTGAATAAATGGATTAATTTCTGGGATGTAACTTTGTATCGGTTGTTGCTAGAGAGGGAAATATTTGTTCAATTTTAATTAGGTGAATTGCAATTTACATCTGCAGTAATTATTTCATAGTTACACTTTCTCATAAGCTATATTCTTAAATTCATTTATAGGATATCGTTCTTGAACATTATGAACCTAAGCTGTTGGAATTCACAATTCTTATCATCTCTTTGACTTCATTTTCTTTTCATTTCCTACCAATTAGATTTAACTATGGTGGATTGTTCCCCTAGTTAGTAATAAACACATACCTTTCCGCGTTTACTCTAAATATCCGAATAAGGAAAAAGTTACAGGTTTTATAAGCTGTCGTGATGCGACTACGGATAAGGGAACAGGTTGGCACAAGAAGTCTCAGTTCTGTATAAAAGATGTTTATTCACAACACGGCATTATTAATACAATCTTTGTCGGTCGCGTCCAGCCAAGTTTGCGGGGGTATTACGGGGTGCAAGACGACTGCTCTCGCCCAACACTTACGAGGACGAAGGGAAGAATTAGATAGAATCGGCGGCACAGGAGCAGCGCGCCCACCGAGGATTAGGGATAGGTTGGGGGCACTCGCCTTTCGGCTGCGCTCTTCCGTGGTTAGGTTTGGGTTGAGAACACTCACCTCTCGGCTGCGTCCCCGTCCCCGGGAAAAAGGGTGCTGTGGACCACGGAGGAACTCTTTTTATACGAATCTAGGAAGGCTTGGTCAGCATGAGGATAGAGGGGGCAGCAGAGATTAGGCAATGAGGATGACCGAAAAATAGTCAAGTAAGGGAACATCTCCAAGTGCTGCGTGATGTTTAGGGTCCAAAAGGGAAGCGGCGGAGATGATGTCAGTCCAGAAGGGAAGCGGTGGAGGTGAAGTCACTGGTAAGGATTTAGAGAAGGCCGACGAAAAGAGGATGGGCAATGTTATGGACATCTCGGACCTTCGGATGGATGGGGGATTTCAACAGAGGGGATATGCTTGGCTGGCAACTGACCGACATTGGTCCCTTCAACATCACCCCAGCGGCAGTAAAAACCGTGGGGGTATCAAAACCAGCAAAAAATCAAAAAATTAAAAAGCAAAACCCACAAAAAACACAATATCAAACTCAAAATAACAAAATTAAAAAAAATCAAAAGTAGTTATTTATAAAAAAATTAAAAATCAATTGTAAGTGTCCACTTTTCACTTATTAGTTTCCACAAAATTAAAAAAAAAAATCAAAAATAATAATAAAAATTAGTTCACTCAGTGTCCACTTTTCACTCGGCACCATGTTCACCATTTTCGTTCCTCACCAACCCCAATTGTCTCCTTCTCCTACGGTATCTCGACCGTCTTTTCTTATTGTATCCGCGCCGTGCCTCTGATTGTTTTTTGGCTTGCGCGGAGGTTACAGTCACTATAGTCTCGTCCCACACTGGGTATGGATAGATCCTCTCGCACTTGATGTCTCGCCCTGGTGTTGGGGGCCTCTCCAGGAACTTATCCTCCTCGTCCTCGCAGGGGGTGGGACACCGGTCCTCCTCGTTTAAGGCGAACTCCTCTGCCTCCAATATAGTTTTTGGGGCGCGCACTAACACAAAACGTCCTATCTCCTCTCGGAGTCCAACAAGAAACTGGGAAAGAATCGGTCCTTCCATCATGTCCTTAATAGCTTCGGAGTTGGGATTTGCAAACGTGCTTTGCAATTGCCGTGCGATTTTTCGAAGCCGCGTCGAATAATCTGATACTGATTCTAACGACTTCTGAAAACAGCTCGTAAACATGCGTTCGAGGGTGAGAGATGACAATTTAGCGGAGAACCGACGTCTTAGATTATCGCAGAAGGCGTTATAGTTCTCCGTTTTGTGGGGATTCGCGTTCACATATTCCGCGGCGGAGCCTTGGAGACGCAAACGGGCAATGCGCAGGCATTGAGTTTCTGTCCAACCACTTAACTCACTTGTGATCTTCAAGCATTCTAAAAAATGTTCCACCCAGGTTTCGTCTTCGCCGGTAAACGTGGGGATAAAAAGGACCTGATTAAGGAAAAAGTTACAGGTTTTATAAGCATTTATAGTTCATACCATTCCACGATGAGAGTTATCGATGTAGTAATTTATTAATTCAAAGTTAAGTTATTATTCTACGGCGAGATTCATCAACAACCTCTGATATTGTGCTTTCTATTTCCTTTGCTATCACTGTATTGTTTCCAAAATAATCTAACCAGGCTAAGTATTTTTCCTTAATTTATTGATAGTATACTAGTCACAGTTAACTACTTCTCTTCTGGAGCCATGATTTGTTTCCGATTAACCTTGGTGCTTTGCTTCGTGAGTCATAAACATGCAGTTTCGCTTTCCAGCCTCATTCTGAATCTCTGTGAATAGATGTGACGGTTACTTGCATACATACACAGAGGGTTGATTTTGCTTTCCCTCTCCATTCCTTTTTCGATAAAATTCTTTTAAAAATTAGCTAGCAATATTTCGTAAAGTGTTCCGTTTATCTCAATGTTTTGTTTCAACAACCGTGAATTCTTTCGCTTCGATTTTCATTGTTCAATGTGGTGTATTACCTACCTCGGACGAACCAAGGAATTAAATGTACATTTCAATTTATCACGTAGACGATAACATTATACTTAAAAAATCCACAGTCTCTGGCGATATCTTGTGGAAATACGTAATGATGAAGAAGAACAATTTGAACTTTTTTCACAGTGTTTTAAATACTGTGGAAAAGTACAAATTCTTCTTCTTCGTCATTATACTTTAATTTGGTATAGGTAAATATCTCATAATGCAAAATGTGATCTAAATCTTAGCTCAATGCCACTAGCAACTAAAATGTATGCAAATGATTTTTATGGTGCAGACTGAAAATAAGGGATTCTTTCCATGCTCTTTTGCAAATGGAGAATATACATTTTAGTAAATAGAAGTATACGAGTTTATTCACAGAGTAGACCTTTTAAGGTGATACATTTATTCCTCTCAATGCAGAACTTTAAATCACATTGAAAAAATAATTGCTTCAATAACATAGTCGTAATAGTAGAGCGATGTTTCCATAGTGCAAGATTTAGTAAATAGGCTACTTCTCCATAAATATACTTTAAGTAATATATATAATATATTACTTAAACCATGTACAAAGGTGATGACGATTTGCAGTAATACTGAAATATAATCGCATTCCATTATTTCATTATATCATGCAATTTATAATGTATGACATTTGAACCTAATCTTACTTCTAAATTTAAACATATCTAGCTGCTGAGAGAATATTATTTCATGTGCATAAAAATTAACACGTCACGTTATCATGTCGCGAATTAATACTGTAAATATATAAATAGCATATCATTCTTCTAAATATGATAAACTATATCAATTTGTTAACTTAACGTATTGAGTGACGTTGATTAATCAGGGGTGCTTAATACATAAAGTTTGAATTTATTGGCCCCCAGGCCTCTCGCGACGAGACTGAAAACGATCGAAATTCAACGTCTCTAATACACTTTAATTTAAATTTATTTATTATTTAAATGGAAATTGAATCTAATGTTATTATAATTCCTATTTAAAGATGATATATCGTGCGGATATTTTGTGAACAAATTCCCTTTTTCGATTACTTTTCATTCGTTAAAGGTCTACAATGTAAGCGGATGTACAATGTACCTGTAAGCCCGTCACAATTGATTTAGTTTTAATTTATATCAGTCCACAACGTGGACTTTGTAATTTATACCAGTACGCAAATCCCATTCTTTTGTTATGATAAAGTAGAAATTATTAATTACGATAAATAAGATCAAATAGTCTGCAATATTTTATACAGTTGTAAGAATCTTAAGGTAGTTATCGTTATAAAATAGTAATATCCCTAAAAAGCATTTAACTGTCAACATTCATAACAACTACGATATTTCGAGCATTCCCTCCTATGATAAAGCCAAATTAACGCGAAGTAGAAATAAATAAATATTTAATGAAAATAAATTATTTAGATAATTAAAATTACGATTAAGGTTACTTCATACAATTTAATGACTTTTTAATCATTATTATAATTAGTCAAAATGTTCAAATTGGGTCATTCCATGCCAAGTGGTCTGATTTAAGAGAAGTGCCCCGCTCGACCATCACGGATTTCGATGAAATTTTGTATGAACATTTACACATATCTCTTATGAACATTTGTAAAGTTTTACTTTCGCCGATGGTATACTTGCTGAGATATAGCAGTTTATTTGACCCCATGTCGCTGCCTTCTACAATATGACTGTGCGTTTTCAGTAACTTTGAGGCATAGTATCTCAGAGAATTGTTTTATGAAGTAAACAATCTTTTGCTATCTTGAACAACTTTTTGCGCTCTATTAAACAAAATAATATTAATAACTGTAAGAGCGACCTCCTTGCAGAAAATTCTGTGCAAAACTGGCCCAAAAAATTGCGGATCGAAAAAAAATTAAAACTTTGGCTTTTTATATTTCAAGAAGAAATGATATAATCAACGTGAAACTTTGCGCATGATAACATATCAATACATAGTTTATAAATATAAAATTTCATTATCCTAGTAATTTCCATTATTTTTAAAATTGAGCCAACATTTGACAGTTTTTGTAAAAAAGCCAAAAATAGGCTATTTTTACCCCGCTTTTACAAAAAAAGACCCTCTGGAATTTCTTTTGAAAAATTTTTCTTAAATAGAGAATGATTTCAACCCTCTAAAAAAGTATATCTAGTTTTTCATCTCGAGCATATAAGGCCCTAGAAACAGGGACAACTATGAGGATGACATTTGTAAAAACGAGAAAAATAGGTTATTTTCTGTCCGCTCTTAGAAAAGAAAGACCTTTTCGATACTCTTGTAAATTATTTTCATTTGAAAGAGCATGTTTCAAACCTCTTAACAAAGTACACCTGGTTTTTCATCGGGAGCTCGTACAGCCCTAAAAAAATTAACAAAGTTGAGAACGTTGCTATGGTGGCGCCACATGTCTTCTGTTGTTTATCGTCCTGGTTATTTTATGTAGACATTTTTAGTATATTGCGTTGGTCCATGACTGGTACTGGTAGTGACATCGTCACTACCAGTTCAGGCATTTGAACCAGTAACCCCTATATAACTCAGAAAAAATTGATGACATCATTGCTGAGTCCCAGGATTTTGAAAACAAAATATGATACTTCCCAGAATCAGGCGAGGCACGAGTATAGTGGAATAATACTTGGGAAAATATATTTTTCCCACAAATTAAACCTTTATCTACTAGTATCAAAAACACTATCGGATAATAACAATCATTTGTCGAAACCGGTAGTGTTTTTGATGCTACTAAGCAAAAATACAACTTGTGGAATAAGCACAATTTCCTGAGATTCTCAGATATTTCTGTTTGTAAGTTGATTCTGCACATTCTAAACTTCTGGAATTGAGATGAAATTGGATATTTCCTATGACTTGTGAGTGAGTTAGTTTAATGGAAAGTTACATAGTTCTTTCTATCTACTTCTGTTTATATGATAATACAGTGTAAGTATTAATAATATTGCTTTCCTTGGATGTATTTTTATTTTACTTCCCTATTCTTACATAATAATTGGATAGGATCTAACTTTTTAAGATTCATTTTCTCAATCTTTCTTCCGTATCGATCGAGGACTTCATGATGCCCTTCGAAAACCAGGACGCCTTCGACGCCTAAGTGAAAGAAGAGGGAAGAAGTTGCATAGCGCCTCCGGGTGCGAGAAGGAGCTGAGGTACTAGCATTCGACATCTGCGACAGTCTAAAAAGCCCTCCTCTTCACGCATATTCGTATTCCTGCCCGAAAAATTCGGGCGCTCCAAAGTAGGATGATTTTCGACTTCTACACCACGGTACTGAACTAGCAGACAACGAAAGTGGATGGAGAACCCAAGGGCGAACCCCTAAAGCATCACTCTACCTCAGAAGATGAATAAGAGGTAAAATACACTCTTTTTTTTCCGAGCCAAAATATATTTTTCAATTATGTATAGAATGAAAATTGTAAGGCCGGAACTTGTATAGTGTACCATGACTTGAAATGTATATATTATGGCTATAAAAAACTTTGTGCCTTTTGCCAAACTAACTATTGCAGAATGTATAACTTTAGTATGATGTGTAAGGCAGGGCTATGTATAATTTATATATTCTGTACCTTCTCATTGGATTGCTCGTATGTTTCCTAATGTCTAATTTGGAATAAAGAGGGAAGGTAGTAGATGGGAGACGGTTATGGGAGAGGAAGAGAAGGAAGCAATTTATTACGAGAGGGTCAGAATGGTGAGAGTATTGGGCGTTATATAGGAAGGGTAGGTATTGGGTAGGGCAGAGGATTCGGAGTGGGTGGGCCATAGGGTTGAGAATAAGTGGTAAGGGTCAAGGTGGAGCAGTGGGTGGGAAGTGTGGGAGTGGTAGGGGTAGAGGGAAGGATACGGTGGGTTGGAGTGGGTGTGGTATTGGGAGGGAATGGAGTGGGTGGGTGTAGGGAGTGATGGGAATGGGTAGGGTGTAGGTTCGGGATAGGGTGGGTGGTGTAGAGGGTGGGTGGGGTAGAGAGAGTGATAAGGCTTTTACACCCTTGGGTAGAGGGTGGGATAGGCTGGTAGTGGGAGTGGAAGAGGGTGTGATAGGGTTGGTGGGGTAGTAGAAGGGAAGGATGAGGTAGAGGGAGGGATGGGAGTGGGTGGGGTAGAGGGTGGTATAGGAGTAAGTAGGTAGAGGGAAGGATGTGGGTGGGTGGAGTAGAGGTAGGGAAGGGAGTGGGTGAGGTAGAGGGAGGGATGGGTAGGGTATGGGATGGGATGGGAGTGGGTAGAGGGTGGGATAGGAGTAGGTAGGGCAGCGGGAGGGATGGGAGTGGGTGGGGTAGAGTTAGGAAAGGAAGAGGGTGAGGTAGGAGGGATGGGAGTGGGTGGGAAGGGGAAGGATGCTGGTGGATGGGGTAGAGGGAGGGATGGGAGTGGGTAGAGTAGAGGGAGGGATGGGAGTGGGTGGGTAGAGGGAGGGACTGCAGCTGGATTGGTAAAGGGTTGGATGGGATGGGAGTGGGAGGGATTGAGCATGGGATAGGGTTGGTGGGGTAGTGGGTGGGAGGGAGTGGCATGGGTAGAGTTTGGGATAGGAGTAGGTTGGGTAGAGGAAGGAATGGGATTGGGTGGGGTAGAGAGAGGTATGTTGTTGTTTATTGAAGGTATTCAGAAAAATCTAAAAATTGTAGCAATGCATTTCAATTAGGAGAAAATTTACACTGACATATCGTCTAGTTAAGAAAAATCTGCAAGTTTGGCTTTATTTTTTAGTTGTAAAAATGCAGGACTTCCTTCAATCTCTTGAATTTCAACTCTCTAAATATCCAGAATGTCCCTTAGAAAAGTTAACAAAAATTTTTATTAATAAAAAATCGTGACATTACAATCGTGAAATGGGACCTTCTGGCATTGAACTCATGACACCGAACTTCAAAGTTGCAGTTTATCTGGGGGTTACACGCTATTGCCAGTTTGTTGTAAACATTTCTAGTCAGAGACACTTGAACTTGGTTAGAATTTATTCATGTTGTTATGTAATATCACGAAGTTCAGATCAGGATCAACATCCAGAAAATGTCTCCAACAATCCAGTCTTTGCAAAACCATGTCTTTCAAGATAAACGAAACGTCGACACAAGAGGTTGGATACTCATCATACAGCCATTTAAATGTGCACCTCATCACCCCTCCTCTCCTTCCACAACTTAAACTATTTTCATTTTCTGCGGCAAGTAATCTCTTCAAGAATGTTCACAGCTATCCTCATCTCCATTTTACCACAGATTTTGGTAGTGCAGAATAGTTTTTAAAAGTAAAAATCATTAAAATAGAAAAAAATTATTTCTATCAAGCCAATAGTAACAATAGTAATAAATTATGGCATGAGTGATAGCCATGATGTTGTCAAAATGGTGAATAATGGTATTATTGTGTAAAAATGATTGACATGTAACAAAACTTTCTGCATTCTATAGAGGAGTAGCTACAACAATAATTTTGGCATGAGCCATTGCCAATATGGTCTTAAATATTTTCAAAATGGTGATGTTCCCTTGTGAGCATTCTCCTATGGCATTTTTACTACTCACAGAATTCCAATTTGGCATATTGTGTGACATTGTGACATTAGAGACATTTTCACCACCCACCACGTCCACATTGCCATATGGACCATTTGTGTGGAACATTTTGACCAGGGTAAACATATCCTAAGAAATCTTTCAATTCATTAATAATAATCAACTTTCATTGCTCAAGAACTATGACTGTCCTTAAAATATTCCAGCATAGTAAAGACTTGGTATTTTAAAAGAGTGATTATAGTTGAAGCCTCTTCAGGAACAAAAGAATTTCTTCAGTAACAACATTATATAATAATCACTTCTGCAAATTAATTACAACAGCAGCCAATAATTACAAGTAAAATTAGGAATTTTAGATGAATCCAGTGACGGAGAAGTTATGAATGGCCACAAATTTAATTATAACTTGTAATATTCCATGCTGAATTTCATAGGCACAAAGCAAATTACAAAAAGAAAACTGCCTAAATGTGTTGGGTATCACTAATATTATGACTTCCAAACAACTCTACTCTACATATTTTTCTATTGCCTTCCAAACTCAGTGCAAAGAAAAATTTTGTGGTCTATGGTACAGTAGATGTAATGTTATTTCATTAGGTTAACCACAACCATACTTACAGCTTCAAGTCCCAAGCAGCAGATATAAATATTCAAAATTTAAGCATAAGGAGAGATCCTGAGTTGCAAGAGTTTGTGTAAAATAAGTATAAAGTAGGCGGTATCACCTATTTACCCCCTCGGTGGTAAAGGGTTAAATTTTATGTTCGGCATAAAATTCCCAACCCCTTGATTTTAGGAAATTTGTTTAGGCTTCTAAGGTGGACTTATAAGGTAATTAATAAAAGATTAATATAAAAAATTTCCAATAATTAATTAATAAAAATTATATACCTCAATATTCCTCAGTTTTGAATGTTAAATTTCAAATCAGTGAATTGTCAAAGTCTTAGTTATTTTACAGTTCAAACGAATGTAATGGTATTTGTATATAATTTAAATTTCTTATTACTTATACTATTAGTAACTATTCAAATGAATGAGTGCTCGCATAAAAACAAATGTACCCTGTTATTAGTGAACTGATTATTCTTTCACTCCTTCCATCTTTCTTTTTGTTTTTGTAACACTTTTTACACAGAAAATTATTTTGACCATGGTTTCCCTAGAAAAAAGACCCGAAGGATTCATTTTATTTTTGAGTTAACATGGTAATTTATCTTTAGTTGGTAGGGTTTTTATTTTTCCACCAGGCTAATGATCTTGTTTTTCAATGATGTGTTATGGTTAATCTCTGTTTGATCTGTAAGTTGCTCAGGGAGCTTGGACTTAATGAATTTGGAATAAGAAATTGAAAGAAAAGATCAAAATACAAAGTGGCTTCCTCTGTCTTCCATAGTTAACTATTAGCAATAGCAACATATTAAGTGCTACCTCGCTAGAACAGAACATGGTTAAATCCTCTATAGTAATCCTGCAATAACTTGAATAACTCCCATTAATTTTCATTTGTGAGCAAGGGAATCTTGTTAAAATAATCAAATGAGCAAAACAACACCTTCTGGAGTCCCCTTATCTACAGTTGTACGTACTAAATTTGTCCAAAAGATCTTAGTAGGTAGTGAGTTGAGGATTTTTGCTTCTAAATATTTTCTATCTTCATCATGAAATCTTAATTATCATTCAATGCTTGTGTCTTTTTTTTTTGGTTCATAATCTTTTAATAGTTGAAAATTATATGAAAATAAAAATATATTATATGAATCTACCATTCACTTATTTTCAGCCTTGAGATCATGATGACTGACCATGACGAATGGAAAACAGCCTCCGGGGAGCTTGCAGCCTCCTCCAGCATCATTCATCATCTTTGAGCACTCCAAGTCAACCTCCCCAAAGCAGATTAACAACAATTCAGAATTTATGAATAATTGATGTATGATTTCTTGAAAACTAATAATAAATTATCATTTTCCACAATTAACTAGCAATCAAAATGTTTCTAATGTACTTTAAGTTGATAAACGTGGAATATTTTAAAATTTATTGCTTAACAAATTATTATATTTCAATATTTATTAAATATTATTTTTATTTAATTTATTAAAATACATATTATTAACTTAAATTTTACTCTATATTAGAGAAATATATTCCATTCATTGGGATATGGTAAGGGGGAAATGTTGGCAGGACTGTTCCAAATACAGTAAAATTTAGTTATAATGTGGGTGAAGGGGGACTGAGTTTACGCCAGGGGCGGATCCAGGCACTAGGCATCGAAGGCACTTGCCTAGGATCCTCTACCATCTGGGGGCCTCCACCACTTGAGAATTTTTTTTATATATAATATAATTTGATCATAAGTGATAAGAGAACTGAAGTTATGTAACAGCAAGTATCAAATGTATATACTGAATTTGTATGTGATTCCATGACCATTTATAATAAATAGGAAATGTTGGATTTCTCCGCCTTTAAGTGGGCCTCCACCAGTTATTTGCCTGTGGGCCCTCGCTTCCCTTGATACACCCCTGGTTTACGCCAACATTATCAGCAAACCACATTACAGGAAACTGTGGAAAACAATAAGAAACCTGTAATCCCCAAGCCTCACTGGGAAGAGCCACAAGTTTTACTAAAATTTTAACCAGTTCTACCACGTATAAAATGCCCTAAAGGGATAAAAATGTGTTTTTAAGAAGAGTAATGCTAAATTTTATAGCTAATTTATTTGAGTGTTGCAATAGCAATTGATACTTTAATATTTAAATGCATGCCCAACTTTAACGGGAGTTACTAAACTTATGGACTAACGGACAATTTGACTTCGACCAGATCCTCCTTATGTAATATGTTCATAAGTTGGGGAGAAAGGTATCTGTATACAAAGGAGCTCTAACTTGACCCATGCACTCAGCGCTCTGAGGAGGATGTCAGAGTCAGCCATCAAAACTTCAGTGGGAATTTGACCTTGTGGACAACCTGAGAAGAATTCAGTGGTGGTGAGGTTGGCAATGCTCCATGGGATAGAGACATGGCAAACTGCAAAGGCTCAGGAATGAAAGATGGAAGTAGCAGAAATGAGGATGTTAAGGTGGATGAGTGGAGTGACAAGGAAATAAAAATAAGAAATGACTACATCAGTGAGGCAGTTAAGTGGAGTGTGCGGAAGAGTGAAAGAGCATGAGATAGCCAGGAGAAGGAAAAGAGGCAGGCCCAAGCTCAGGTGGAGATGGATATGAAGGAGAAAGGTGGGTGGAAGTTGCAGGAAGTGCCCCGAAATTAAAATATGGTAGGAATGAGTTTGAATTAACCAAAACAAAAATAAAACCAAATATTAAACATTCCTAGGTAATTCAGATGTAATAGAATGTATACAAAAGAGGTGTAAAAATTAAGGCCTGTTTTTATATTATGCGTGTTGTGCAGTGGACAACGATTCGGACTTCAACCTGACGAAAACTGCAGCCAAACTCAATCAAAGACAGGAAATTAATTCAAGATACTTATTTCAATAGTGTAATGTCATTGTGCATTAGGAATATTCAGTATTTGGTTGAATAAGACATAGACATTTGCTACTGTATTTATGTTCATAACTAAACGAATTAAATTATTAAATCTAAGCTGTAATAATATGCATAATGTACCATTATCAACCAGCTGAGAACTGGAGAAGAATTTATTCACAGCATTTGCTGGGAAAGAACTAGGTATTTCTACACCAAGATCCAGTTTTACAGCTCAGTTACAGTGTTTGCTGACCTTCTTGATGAGGGACCAAGACAACAACATAATACCTAAATGCACCAGCCTGTGATTTCACCAGTTGCCCACAGGATTGGATTGGATTATTACAATGAGCCAGCCAAGCCTTGGTGAGTGAACTCCCTCACATGAGACACCAGTAGGAAAACATTGGTCAGAAGCTGTATCTGCTTCACCTATGTTTAGCCAGTTTCCTTGCCCCTAGAGATTGGGAACACATTGACTCATCCACCCTGTCTCAAACAGATATATAGACCAAGAACTTTACCGAGAGACACCAAGAAATACAATAAACTTGGGTGTAGCAGACCCCATTGAACCCATATTGAGAACAAACTGACTGTAACTAATGTCACATATGAGGAACTCAACAAAACAGCAAAATGGATTCTGGCCAAAGGACTAAACTTTGCTAAACCTGAGAGTCCATTCCATACAGTGACTTTATAGGGGATGGAACAGGCCATCAGATCTCTACCATAAGAAACCGCTGAAGAAATTAGACAACAAATTGAATGAATGTTGGAAAAGGTGAGACTGCTGAAACCTAATTTATCAAGGGAGGAACACCTGGTCTTGACAGGAGCCTGAAAATCATGGTTTTGCCTGCAGACAAAGGAAATGCTACTGTCATCATGCATAAAGATATGTACCACCAAAAGGTCGAGGAGCTCTTGAATGACAAACCCTCCAACTGAACACTAATGGCCCTACAGAATCCTTCATGAGGAAGACAGTGTCCCTAATTGAGGAAGTCAACATCCCACAGGAACAGCTAAATAGCCTTCTCCCTCAAGCAATGGTACCACCGAGGATTTATGGCATAACAAAAATCTACAAGCAAGAGATCCTCCTCAGACCAATAGTGAGTGCCACTAACTTGCGGACCAACCACCTCACAAAGTTCCTCTGCAAACTCCTCACACCCCACATCTGATTATGCAGCCATCACCTGAAGATTTCCACTGACCTTGAGATGATTCTCTCCAGATTCAAGTTATATTCAAACGATCTCCCGTAACCCATATAGTAAAGAGCATAGAAATTTTCCTGTATCCCCTCCTCGGAGAGCTATACCCCCACTCATGCAAACTCCTTATCTCATGTAGTGCCACAGTAGTACCCAGCAAACAAATCCACGTGGTCACCACGTGGCTACCACGTGGTGTTTGGTGGCAGTTACGTTGTAATACCACGTGGCCACCACATGGCGAGATGGAGTTGCAGGAATGTGGTCACCACGTGGCGCTGCAACTTTACTACCACATAATCACCACATTTTGCCACATTTCTATAATATTGTATCCTAAAATTTATAAAATATTCCAGCTAATTTTGGACCCCTTATAATGAAAAATGACTTTCTGATCACTCCTTTCCATACAAAAATAAACTTTTATACATTGGCGTGAAATACTTTCTTTCAGAAAAAATATCAGGATGCTACCCAAGATTCATACCTTTATCAAAAGTTTGGATAAAAATGGTCTTTTACTTGAATTCAGTATTAAGACAAGGATAAGCAAGATATAGGACATTCATACCATATTACTGGATGCTATGTACAGTAGATTCATTGCAGCATTTATTCAGACAATGTCTCAGTTTAAATCACATCTCAAGGTCTTTATATAAGACATCTCTGAAAGCAGCCAATGAGCACTCAAGTACTTAACTTAAAACACATTGCATATTTTCAAAATTAACCAATTGAAAGGCTTTGAGAACAATAAATATAAATTTTTCTGTACCTTCCTTAGAAGTCATTGAAGGGGTAAATTAAGAGTACCTGAAAGATATTTCAAAAGATAAAACATATCAAAGCTTTAGACAAATTCAAATATTTAGGTTAGGAATACTGCCGTTTCGTTACATCTCAGATGTATATTTTGCACATGAAAATTCCGCACACATTGTAAAGAAAATTAATAGTTCCTTCGAGTAGTCATTGATTTAGTAGTAGACTGAAAGAAGGGTAAAGGATGAAGAATACACCAGAAAATATGCTGTAAATGAAATTTTTATTGTTATGCATTGTTTTAATACATAAATACATTAGTGAATAAATACATTAGTGAATAAATACATATTACAATGAATTTAGGTTTAACATAACTGAATTGGAATGAAATCTTAATACAGCAAAGAGAAGCAAAACGATCTGTGATATTGAAAATGAAATCAATTCTTCATTCACTTTTGTTATTCACTTTTGCTGCTGTGGATAAGGTCTTCCTCTTGTGGAACAACTGCCTTAAGTGGATTCTAAGATCGTGTAATATTATCTTCAATCCAGGATAATTCTTCTTATAACCCATATCTTGTCCTTTAACCCTTCATTATTCTATCATTCTGTCTAAGAATCTATCAGTCTTCAACGAATACACTAAAGTTCCGGAATTTCTCTTTTTCTTGCACTAAATAAAACAGGAATAACTATATTAAAATTTGCTTCTTACTATATAACTTCCCATGATACTGCAATACGTACAAACGAGAGTGAAATACAACTTTCAATGACAGTTGTATTAAGTTTTAAGAAGGCTTGAATTAATTCAAATTAAGGAAATGAAAATGTTTGAGTAACGTAAATAAACACTTAGGTAAAATTCTCGATAAGACGGTAAATCATCGAGAATTTTACCAACAATTGTAAGCAAGCATTAATATTAGGTTATTAAATATTTAATAACTACTAAAGAAGGCAAAAAGCATCACTTACGTTTCTTTGCTGAGCTTAAAACTGCAGATAATCTCCAGATTGTCACCATCTACACAGTATGGATAACTTTACGTACACGATTTCCCCCAACAAATACCCTACATCGGTCGTATAGTAAAACTTAATGCTCCGGATGAACAACCAAGATCTTTCATAAAATTGATTGGACGGTGACAAGGATTTTCCTGTAAAATACAATTAAGAACTCATTTCTAGGTTGTACATAGTTTGAAACGTGCAATAAATAATCAATGCTTAAATAATGTACTTACAATTCTCTGGTTTCCTTGGAAAGTGAAAAGATGGAATACATTTACTGCTACTGTGCTGAAATATCCTTTGGGGCGACATAATTCATCGCAATATTCGAAATTGTTTCACAAATTCAAAACGATGCAGAGACTAACAATGACGGTTACTCAAATGAGCTACTGCCAACAAAAAATAATTCGCGACACTGCTACCACGCTACGAGACTATGAACCGCTCAAGCTCAAACCAGCCCAAATCAAGATTTGTCAGTTTTCGTGTATGAAGGAAAAATGATTGTTTTCCTTATCATTTTGGTAACGTAAAGAAAAATAAACCATGAGAAATATACACGGAAATCAACTTTTTAATAACGTTTGCGATCGATTTCTTAACGATTCGTAAAACATATATGTTTTACGATTCTTTCATATGAATTTGAAAACGGATTGATGGATTTCCGATTCCATCGATGGATTTAAAAACGTACCCTTCGTCTGTAATTAATTTTAATTAAATAATCGAGTAAAACGTCGGCTGAATATTTTTTCATTATTATAAATTCACTTACAGAGATAACAATGGAAAAATAAATAATTTTATGCTGCTTCTTCCTTTAATATGTCATAAATGCATATTTATATTATTTTTTACTTAATTTGATAATGCTGCGGGTTATTCATCTTCCGTAATAGAATCACAGATTCTGTGTTTTATCCTTCTGCTTTTTTTGTTTTATGAGTAAATGAATTTGATATGGAAGAAAATCTTTCTTATATAACATTTTATAAATAATAATCTCACGGAAATGAATACGTTGTGGCCACGATTATATGACGTTTTGGCAATATCCAATGTGGTGATGACCACGTTCTTACCACCTTTTTACCACATTCACCACATTCGCCACCAAAATGCCACGTGGCGAACACGTGGCGTGTTTGCTGGGTAGTCTGCAATTTTGTGCCTCTGCCTCAATATTTTACCTTTTCCCTTCATTTATCTTCCATTTATTCCATACTTATTCACACAAGATTAAATTTTACATAGTTTAGGACCAACAGAGAAATACATAACCATAATACTCGTAATGCCAGGAATTTGCACGTTTCTTATGCACTCACCAAATCAACTCTGCTTGGGCCATAACATATATCATACTTGTTATTTACAAGAAATTGCCTATGTACATACCTCAAGAATATGAAATCTGATGCTCCTTATAAAATCAGATGTAAATCTTTTTTATTGAAACAATGTTTCATAGTACAGATGAATATCTGTCATCTTAATTTCATGTATTCCTGTGAATTGTGTTTTTTCTTAACTATTCTTACTTTTTATATATACTTTCAAATTGATGAAGTCTATATCATGTATGAGGTCATTGACAAATAAAATTACTATTACCTTGTTCTCACACCAGGAAGTATGGTCTTATGATAAGTCCACCCCATCCCAGGCAGCACAACGTCACACATTGCCCCAAAATATATATATATTATACAGATATCCAAGAGATATGGTTTACCTTAAGGGAAAGAATATCTGTATATGGAAGGGAAAAGTTAGGGATAAGGAAGGGCAATATCACAGATACATTTCCGGTTTTTAAGGGATATCATATCCCTAAAGACGAAAGCAGCGCTACTAGGGGACGCTAAGAGAACTAACAGACGTTAGAGCAATTAGCTACGGAAGCAGCATCTAGTGGCTAAAATTTGAACTACCAACGTTTTGGCGCGCCTAATATGAACTGATGAGGCGCTATTTAGGAAAACATTGTAATAGTAAAAAAGTCGAAATCTAAAATATAAGAGCGGACAAGAAAAAGAATCTCGGTAAATATTTCCGCAAATCTATTTATACCTTGGAATCAACTACATATGAATAAAAAAGCTCAAAATAGAAACCATCTCATAGTATTTATTTCAACAAAGTAAAAGCAGATAACATGATAAAAATACAGGATTAACACATCAATGAAGGAAAAATCAATAGGATAAAATTAAACAAGAAACCAGAAAGACAGCAAAAAACTTTATTTCAAGACTTGATAATATAAAATAATACAAAAACAGTATTAAAGATAGTAAAGCTAACAACCACTATGAATGAAAACCGACGTTTTCACCTTATAACAAAACCAGACATGGAAAACAGAATGACCTATAACCACTTTGGCAAGCATTGATAGAAAATCACATACAAGGAACCTACATAAAAGGAGCTTGCCTGAACACTTCAATGAGATGGATATGTTAAACTAATGATGGTGAGCAACAGCCATTCAATCAAGCAGTAAAGGAAGAATTTTAATCCATGCCATACTCTTTCTACTTACCACTCTTTAGGCCAGCAGAAGTGACTCCATTTCCCAGATTTACACTTCCTTTGACAAAGAATACTACCTAGCATGCCAAGAACCCTTCCATGATAGCATAACAAGATATACATGAAGCCATGACAATATAAAGAAACAGAGATACTAACACAATTAGGAAATAAAGAAAGATTAAGAGTATAGAAATCTAACTGAATGCACTTTTCATTGACCTGTATATGAACAAGTATAGGCTTATTAAAAACACTCCTATCTCCCTATTTTCTCTTCATGTAGCATCAACTGGGATACACCTACTAGCAAACATTTAGGTTTAAAATCCTCCCAAAATTTTCAAGAAGAAATAAAGGAAATAATCTTCGAAATATTTGTACTTTTACCACAAATTTATTTATAAAAAACAAAAACACGACCGGTTTCAACGATAGATCGTCATCTTCTGGTTTTTCAAGAAGAGTTCTTGAGTTAGGAGTGAAGGTATACCATAAAGGATATAAAGTTTTAGGTTTCTTTTTCCCATAGATATGTCTTTACTTCTCATTAACTTTTTTACTTAAAAATAGCAATAAATTACTCAAAGTTATCCATTCAGCTTCATTAAAATCTATTAAGCATTGAAATATAGTAATACAACTAACTCACTCAGAAAAAGGTTGTTAGAAAACACTGCACGAGGAAATGACTACATTTTGGTCTTAGAACATATATGTGAAATACTAAATAAAAAGAAGCCTAAAACAGAAAACTAGTTCTGAGAGACAGTATCATTGGCCCATTTAGAAATTTTGAGTTACAAAACAGAATAGACTAAAACTCAGAAAGAATACTAAGACTAATGATTTAAATGTGGAAGTCAAAACGTATCCTTTCTCCCTAATGCTTTCATTTGCATTGTGTAACTACAACCCAATTACGTTTCCTTAAACTTAAAAATCAAATTAATTACCATTAGTACCTGAAAGCCTCTACAGATTATCTATAAAGCGAAGTCTATTTGATAGTTTTTTTCCATATTCTACAATCTCAAATTTCAGCAGATAAAATATTCAACAACAACTACTTCAATTCAGGAAGAAAAGATATTTACAGTAAATAATTAATTAAACCTTTTCCATTAAAGTAGTTAAGTGAAGAGAAGTTTTTCCATGATTAAGATGTGAAAAAAATTCTCCTTAAGAATATGAGAATCCATCCATCCTCCAAAATGATTCAAAATCATTACATGTGTCACTGTGTGACACATGTAAAGATTATACATACATCAACTGTGTCATTCTTCATAAATATGAATATATAACATGTGTTTACAAGTTTTGATCTGGTGATCAAGGTTTTCAGGGAAAGAGCAATTTATATCTCAGCTTTTAGTCCATAAATGATGGATAAAGCCAACATACTCCATGCTAATAGCTGAATAGAACAGACCCAGCTAAATATTTTTCAATTTTGAACCAAATAATATTTTAATCAGAGTCAGTTTTTACCTGCACTAGGTGACTTTAACTCTTATTCTAAAAAATATCTTAGAATAAAACTAGTATTAAAACTTATCACATCATAAAGAATGTCTAAATCCATGACAAGGGATAGATTAGGTTTGAAGGATAGTGAAAAAATGATCATACATCACGATGATAAATTATATAAATGATGCACATATCTGAAAAATAATAGCTTTAGAACCAAAATTCATCTAAGTTCACCACTGCTTAAGAAAGATGAGCAATCAGTTTCAACAAAAATCTATCATTCTAGGCAAAATAATGCATATAATTAGGTCTTCGCAGACTTTTTAGACAAAATTATAACATTTTCAAGTAAATTAAATAAAAATATGTAAAAATCTATAGCTTCCTTTGTTAGAATTGAAAGGATACTGTCCTCAGGAGGCTTGTTTTCAGTGGAGTCCATCCCAGGAAGGACTGCTGCAACACATCTGAACAGCTACAAAATTAAACATACTTGATTAAAACAAATTGAACAGTTTATCTGATTAATTCACTTACTTAAATAATTAAAAACTAAGTACCATGATAATGACCGAAGTATATAATATGACATTCTAAGATCTTCAATGATTTATGATATTCAAATTTCTTAAGTGTACAACCACTTACTATGTCTGATCATAGACTATATATTTTTATTATTTACAAAAAAATCCATCCTTTACAGCTCCCAAGTTCAATGAAAATCTATTCCTTTCTCAGAATCCCCAAAACCTCTTTTTGGAGCACATCAACCCAATATACTCTTCTTAGAAAATATGCCCAACCAAGATTTCAAAGGCTTTCAGTCTTTTGGTGCACATTCCTTAGGGTCCATATTTACAATCACAGCTAATTTCTGTTCAAAAAATCATTCTACAACAGCAGCTTTCTCTTTGTATGACATCCTCAGCTGCAGCTATTGATCTTAGAACATTTTATCAGTAATCTTTAATAACTCCTATAACTATTCAATACCAATCCTATTACACTAAGTAAAATTTTCCTTCACCTACCTTCCTTCTACCACCACAACTGATTTACCTATCATTCCCCCTTGGCAAATCTCAAAGTTTGTATGCTTTCATAAAAAAATACTTCCCTTTCATCATGTGGCCTCATATGGTTGCTGCTTATCTTATAGCTTAACAAGAATTCCCTCTAAGCTTATGGAGATTGCTACTTCATAGTAGTTCCTTCTACTTAAAAAATCTGATAATAATCATTAACTAATTATTCATATCCTTCCCCAGAATCTTGCTGCAGCTACATAATCTAATTAACAATTTTGATCAGGTTAGACAAATAAAAATTCGTTACGAAATATAAACACAACGGTATTAACAATTTATTATAGAAATAATAGTAATATAGAGTGGTAATACCAAATCACGACACTGCTAAAACAATTTCCATTAACTCGATCCTAATGCTAAGTCGAATCATAAGTATTACAAAAACTAAGTACCTTCAGATAAAACCAGTTAACTAGCCGATTAAAATAAAGTGCAATAATGGCAGGATGAACAGTAAGTCGAAGATTACTTCCTAAATATAACTCACCTGGTATGTATTATCAAAACTGTCGCACATAAATCTGGTAATTAATGATGTCTTCCCAACTGTAAGAGAGGATTTCTCGGGATTAATTTAGCATAGAATCAAAACATACACATTCAAATAATACAAAGGTTATGGCCATAAAACTGAACTTAAAAAAGAAATATCAATACTTTAGCCAAAGCTTTCAATACACATACGGATGAATCTAATTGTAAATTAATACTTTCATTACGATTACATCAGAAGGATCCACCATAATAGAGGAAAAAGGAGTTAACTCTATAATTAAACCAGATCGTACGCGTTTTAGATTGCACGACCTCATGGTTAACGATGAGTTCATTCCGAGATAAAAAAGCACAGTAATAGAATAAATAATTATATATACTCACTTGAAATCTTGACGCAGAGATCCAAGCTCTACTAAAACTCTTCGTACAAAATAGCAATGCGTAGACTCCAAGACTTCTCTGTCTTGGGATATCTTCTTGCTCTTCTATCTTCGGCGACTACAGCAAAAGAACACGAACGCCACAGAACACCAATACTAATTTACAGCACACTGTTTGCCCTCTTAGTTGTTGGGCGTTTTTTTAATTCCCAGCCCCATGGCTTCTATTTAAAGTTTTCAATATTTCTCTGTCTTACTTAATTAAACCAATACTAAGATGACCGCTACAAGAAAATGGAGGAGTTTGCGACCATTTACTGCAAATAGCGCTGCATGTCTTCCGCTGATAGCAGACATATAAACACGGTAGAGTACCCGATCTGCGGCATTGCAACACGTTGATGTAATTGCAGATAATTTTATGAGAATATATAAAAATCCTTTTGATTTTGGGAAACAAGATACCTAATGGGAAAAAGTTCTTCATATCTCTTAAACAAAAACTCCGCAGAAATATACGTGTATCGCGCTTTGTACTCCGTGTAAGCGACTTACAGAAGCTGAATTATGTATTTCAATCCACTGTTGGCCAAGAAACGTAAATAATCGGCAGTTTTTCATAATGCATATATCGTCACAATCTCAATTCAGCTATTAGCAATGAATTAATGGAATTATACGGAATGGAACCTTCGAAGCGGATAAGATGGGGAAACTTTTTCCCCATTATATCCCTATCTCAGTCTTGGGGATATGCTTTCCCTATTATTGCCCTTTCCTATCCGTAAGAGATATCTGCTGTGCTGCCTGGGATGTCTGTTTTATGGTAGCAATAATTTTTAAGTGTTGGAAAATATCTTATTCAGTTATCCTACGGGATTGATAAATAACTAGAAGCTTTGCAATATGTTATATGATACAGCCATGTAAGAGAGTCTTCCATGATACAGCCTTGAAAGAAAGGTTCCACAAAAGGAAGACAATATAGACTTGATTTTTAGAATCAAAGCCTTCCTGCCTATCAATCTCAAAAATATTTCAGCTATTCAGACAATATTTACATATGAATTTTAATAAAGCTATAAATTAAATGATATTCATGAAAACCCTATACACCAACTAGAATAAACCTAGCAAGTTTTAAATTGTAACACATTTATTCATAAATAGTCGAAAAAATAAGTCGTGAAGACTAGCGTAAATATATTTTTTTATTCCTGAAAGAAAATCAACTGCGAAATATGAAGAAGATACAGCATTGAAGCAAATTTTATTAGATTACGACATCTGCTTAATATATTATTAATAAGTCAATCGTGGTCAGTAGCATCATTACGTTTACTAACTGTTATTAAGGAGTTAGAGCAAAAATGAAATCGTCATCATGGTGAGTCTGATACCTGGAGTAAGTCACATTGTTCGTCGCAATGTTCTGAATATCAGTTAAACTTCCGCCTAGTCTCACTTTAAATTTCCCACTTCGTGATGTCAGTTGAATTACTCGAGATACTTACAAGACCATGCAACTCATCCAAATCAATAAAATCCTGTCAGTTGAATAAAGAAATTCTTCAATATTCTAGCATTTCCACGAACGTAACGTCCAAAACATGCAAGTATCAAGCATTCAATTCATTAGAAAGCCCAAAGAAATAAGGGATTTTTGTCATTATGGCTGAATTCGCATTCCAAAGAGTTAGTTCGATGCCAAATTTCTACATATAAGATTAGTCTGAGCACAAAGAATTTGATTTGAATGAACAGACAAGCAATTAGGGACTTAAAAATTGCATATTTATATTTCCTATCATTCCGGCGGAACGTTTTGTACGTTTCCAACTGTTAAAGTTTTTAACAAAACACAAACGTTATTCATGTACTGTGGTCTCCGTTTGTGTTTTTGTGCTAGTAAAGCCCTGTGTAGTTTATGCTCTGTGTAATGTTTTTGAGAAGAAAATGTGCAAATCAGAGGTGAAAAACTGATAATCGAAGACTTAGAGATCATAACTGTGAATTAAATATCATTTGTTGGAATCAGTGTTGACGAAATTTAACAACACTACCGAAGTGGCGAGCAGGTGATGTACGCATTCGCTATTCCCTGTTAAGCATGATGACATAGGTGACATGTGTTTCAGTTATTTCTAACTATTATCCAGTAATAAGTACTCTACGGGCTCCGTTACGTTATATTTGTTTTCGAAGGTTTCCCTTCGACAGTTGTTTTACATGACGCTATGAAGGCGCCATAATATATCATATTGGATTACTGGATTAGTTGTTGAAAGGATTGTAAATAAAAAACTAAACTTTCTTTACTGATGATACAATGAGTCAAGGAAAAGAATCTGTAAAAATTTCCAACAAAGTCAAAGTAAAAAAGCTGGAGAGTATTCGTGATCGCGGTAGAGGCATGAGAAATTCAGTGGAAAAAGCAAAGAACGAAATTCCTGAGATGGATGACAGATGTAAACAGTCGAATTCGGAAAAGGAAGAAGCGAAGCTCCAAGCTACGCAAGGTAAGGCAGTTTCACTAGAACCGTTTCAGAGACTGTGTGATCCATTTTGGATGGTGCTGTTGAGTTGAAATAGGTTGTTCATTATAAAAAATATTTTCGAATGTGAACCTTGAGTTCTAGATAAACTATTATTAATTATATTTGCACGCTGGTACGTTACTCATTTCTAGTCACAAATAATTTTGCTGACCTTTTGCCAGCTCAAACGCCAAATATTGAGTTTTAAGCCTCGGGTTATTAAATTTATTTGTACTTTAGTCATAATGTAAGAATTGTTACTTTACTTTCTCGATGGAAATGTTACGATTACATCTCTAGAAGCGATCCAAAAATTCGCTGATAGCTCTGTGAAAAGGAAGAGATTAAAGCTGTAATGAAAATATTTCATATCCTCTTTCGATTATATTACAATGCAGATCCCTTATAATTGATTTATTTATCATTGGGCACTTTCGCAATAATTTAAGAATTACAGCTTTTAGAGCGTTCTCACCCTTAGTGATATCCCGACAACCATCTTAATGTTTGCCAATTTTTTCTGTTTTAGATTCACAATTATAAATATTAAAGCTCAGTTTCTTTGTTGTATAGGTTTTCACAATGTGCAATTTTTACCCTTAACTTAAATATCGTTATCAGTTAGCATTGCCAACATTCTCGCTGAATGCCAAGATATTGGATTGTGCTACAGTGGATTTTTTTTGCAGAAAATATCAATGAAATGGTAATTCTCGAACCATCTGTATCATTACCAATGAGAAATATTTCTTGCGTATGTTCCTTTTCGTATATCGTGTTTCTTCACCATAGTAGTTGAGCTCGTTTCTATGAATTAGTTTAAAATATAATTCAGTTCAATTTCTATACTCTTTTTCTGTAGTTTCTCTATATCTTACGAGGAATCTAAGCTTGATACATTCATATCCTTTATTACAACAAATATCCTTATTTAGTCTAAAATTATTTTTGATTCCAATCCGAATTCACTCCTACGTATATAGAACTACAGCGAGAATAAAATGAATTCAATATTGTTTTACCTTACATGAGAATTTTATCAGTAAGGTAAAATTCTCGATGAGTTATTTCAAAATTATTGCTTCAATTATTCGAGTTTAATATAAATTAATTTTGGTTGAGCAAAACTGATCTTTCAGCCTTTACATGCAGTTCTTTCCTTCACTTTTGAGAAGCAAACTGCTCTATTTCAGTTGTTAATATTCATTACTTATTTGTCAATATATCAAAAATTACCTTTTGTATGTTCAATTTATCCTATTTTCCACTTTACCACAGATTCATCTACCTCAGCAACTTCCAGAAGTGATAACAATAAGAAGAAGATAGACATTTCTTGTGAAAACAGTCGTAGTAACCCTAACAAGGAAGAAAGAAGAAAAGAGAAAGAAGATAAACTGAGTGATAGAACAAAAAGAGTGAGAAAAGGAGTTTCAGAGGTAATGAAAAGGTCTAACAAAAAGGTTTCAAGTGGAAGCTTTAATGAATTTATTTGCTAATTATTTTAAAAACCATTACATGTTCTATTTGCCGTAATTGTATTATCATAAGCTCTCCCTCTTATAAATATATATATATATTTTTTTGTGGTTACTTTTATTTGTAAATCATTGAACTTTAGTATGTTTGTGTTTAGTAGCCTAATTATCATTTTATGTGAATACTAATGGATGTATAATTATGTTTTGTATGCTTATAACCACTTTAAATGTATATTTGTGATTTTGATGCAGGATGAGAAAGGGCAATCCAACACCAACGGAATAGAGAGCAAAGTGTCAACCAAAGCATCAGTCTCTAATGATGATACATCAAGATTCTTGAGATCCAAAATAAACTTTACACCAGGGGCCAGGTTGGAGGCCAGAGACTTTACAGAAAGATGGTAAAAATCGAAAATTCATATTATCTTAGTCATTATTACTTTTTTATTGTCATAAGTAACTTGTAAATTGGTTGCTGTTTGTATTTGGTTTGGGATTGTTCCCAAGATAGGTAAGAGATTAATTCTTAGGTTTTCCAATCTATTCTATCTAATTTTTCCTTTTCTTTTTAATAGTTTCTTTTATCTCTCAAAAAATCCCCAAGCATATCTGTATCTATTTGAATTTTGATAGTCATTCATGGTGTTGTTTAAGCTGATTTTCACCAATCTATTGCTATTTTTGTTTTAGTAATATATGTAATTGGACAAATACGATTCCCAAACATGTAGCTGAAGTTCTTTTTAGGCATTAGTCTTCAGTTGTGAAATTATATTTTAATCTCTGTATTAAATAGCGTTATCATTCTTGAGTTTCTTCATCGGCGTTTGAGATTGCCACCGTGAGTTATAGTTAGTTGTGAGGATGACGTCACATATTAATACCTTCCATTTTATATATTAGAGCCATATTTTTTTTAACTGCGTTAAGTTGATCTATAGTTTTGATGATTTTATGCTTCAGATTTCATCCTGCACCTCAGCATGGATGTTAGCTACTGTTTTAACACAGATTGAGACCTAAAATTCTGAAATGATTGGGATCAAGGTAGTTTTGGAATCTAGGATGTTAGAGTGCAGGGTGCATCGGAGTTGATCTAAAATTAAAAAATCATACTCTGAAAAGTTAATTTTAATTTGATATGTAAAAACATATAATAAGCAAAGAATTTAACACATTCATGTATCATAGTAAGGAGGATCAATAAGTATGGTTGATGAATTAAGAATCAAATTCCTTAGGCCGAAATCGTGGCACCATATCAGATTTTGAGATTATTCCTTTGTTGTATTTTTCTTTCTGTCCAAGTATTTTTGTTATGTTAGCCTTTCTTTCGTCTTATATTTACCATCCCTGTTATAGTGTTCTATTTCTTGAAAATTATTCTAGAGTTGGTTTCAAATAGTGCTACAGAATAAAGAATGTTTTAAATTTTAGATAGGGGATTACTATTATTACTAATATACAATTATTTCTATCTTAAATTACTAGTTCGGTCAGTATAATAAAATTCTTGGAAATTTTTGGTAGCTCCTCATTTACCTTCCAAAATAACTAAAGGTGTTGAGTTGTCATCTACAACAAATTTGGTTTTACTTTTAGCAGTTGTTTTGATGATGGAAAAATTTCACTAAATAGTGTCTTTTTTTCTAATTTAAGGTATGCTGCTAAGGTAGTAGAGGTAGATTGGGAGGACGAGGAAGTTTTGGTTCATTTTGAGAAGTGGTCATCCCGATTTGATGAGTGGATTTCTATGGACAGCCCACGTTTAAGACCACCAGTACAATCATCTGGCGGGTACTGAGTTCTGCTAATATTCTTCTTAGATGTATACCACTGGTATTTAGCAATAAATCTACCTCTATACACAAAATTTCATTAAAAATGTCTACACTTGACCTACACAAAGGAAATTTTAATTTCCTGTGCGCAATTAGCATTTCGTATAACATGATTTAGTGTCTATCAGATGGTTGGAATGCATCAATTTTATATTAACAATACACTTAGATGTTGAATCCGGCTATCTTCTTAGTTAATTAACCTTACAAATATATTGTTGAAGTGTATAATATCTTCTTTACTTTTAAGAATTAGTTGTTAATTTTTCATCTGTTCAAAATGTTACATTATGTCTCTTTAGTATGAATTGTGCAGGTTAACCTACACTTAGATAGTTATGGTATGGTTATATTATAATCTTCCTGCAGTTGTGCAATTGAAATCCTACTTCCTCTTGTTAAAATGTAAGCACTTATCATTATCCAATCTCTCTTGTTTTAAGCATTTTCCCATCTAAAGCCTCATTTCTCACCCATACTTTAGTCAATTGTCAGTTTGAAGAGATCAAAGTTCCCTTATTGTTTCAATTTCAACTTTCAGTGCTATTCAATGTCTCTCTTACTTCAATTTACCACTTGGAATTCATTGTTTAGATTTTTCCTGTTTTTAGAAGTCTATATCACCCGCATCTAAATATTTTTCACCTGATTTAAATAGTATGATATTTTATAAGTCCTTTACTCACATGCTTGTAAGAGCACAAAATAAGTTTGAAATTAAATAAAGCAGAACTCTGGTTAGGATAAGAAAGAAAAATGCCTCAATTTGGTGCTGTATTGTACACCAACCTAGCTATACATAAAAGTTTGGCCTTAGGTCTGAATTAGTCAATTTCAAATCATGACAAAAATGTTGTATCAAGCATTGCATCTTAAATCATTAGCTACTATAACTTAGATTTCTTACCTCAAAAGGATTTTGGTTTAACAGGATTCAAGGGTTTTGCTCTTTACTCTACTAATATTATTTTATGTTCCACTGGTAATTATGTTTGTATTAATTATAAAAATGCATTCAATTAACCCATCTTAACAAAATTAACATTATAGTGTTGTATATAGTCAAATATCTGCGGTTGTTTCCTATAGATTTAATTGATTTTTTTTCCGAAACCAATCTCTGTATTACATTGGTAAAACTGGAGAAATGCAAAATGCTTACCAAAATGTGCTGAAACAGCTTTTTTACATTCTAAACATGATATTTATCCATATATCCATATTTACCACTCGTGTTAGGCCAATTTTGAGAAAATGTTTTTCACAAGAATTTTGGTGCAGGTTCCACAATGCTTCTTAATTATATTGAGGAAACATTTTAATTGTTTTTATTCTGCAGCATAAGTATATTTCTAGCTGCAGCTAATATGTGTTGTTGTTGAATAAGCTATTTTTCTGCCAAAAAGATAGATATTTATGTAATAGTTGTTATATAATTGGTAAAAAACCAAGTGCAGTAGTTATTTCATCTGTATGTCAATTTGGAAACAGTGCAGATTAAATTACTACCGCCGCATAGTGAAATTCCTTGTAAACAATAAAATTAATTGTATCCCCTCAATCAAATCAAAAGCAACAAGATCCTCACGATGCAGGCCCACCCAAGGAAAGAGAATCTCCGTCGGAAGCGTAAGACAGTTCCCAGTCTACCTCCCCAGTTAAGTAGGTGAGTTAAGACAGGAGGAGAATATTAAGAAGTACATTTTTAAGAGGGAAATCACCTAGCTCAAACCATATGCTCAGTAGATGATTTTGGGTCAGACAGAATTTTATGAAGGAAATCCTTCATAACCCAAATTGTTTTTATCTGTATATTATAGAATCTTCTGCATGTTTGCTAAATAGAATTCACTTTGTTGAAGTGTCCGTAGAAAGGTTCTGAATGTTAGTTTTCTCAAAAGAGGGTAATTTCTGGTTGGATGAGATTTGTGGTTAGAATGTGAAAATGCTCTTGTTTAGCACATATTGGTTAGCTTTTTCTACGGAGGTGACCATTTGGTATTACTTAATTAATTTATCTCTTCTAAAGACATTTGTCTTAAATTTATTATTTAATTTTTAAATTAATAAAATTAAATATATTAACACCTTCACTTACATTTATTTATAAATTCAAGTATTTATATATTTTCAATATACCCAATTATAATATAATAATATTAATTTAATAATTAAAATGTAAGATTATAATTAGCTTATTCTAATAATTAAAACATTAGAAATAAATTCTCTAAGAAAAGTATCTATTATTAAGATCCAACATTTATAAATATTATTTAATCCCTAAGTAATTGTAATTATTGCACTTATTTAAAATTTTAACATTGGTCTAATTTATTTTTAATGTTATCTATTTTTTAGATTAATGTTTTCTCTAGCATATCTTGTCACAAGTTTTAATTTTATTTACTAATTTTCTTGTAACCATGTTACTAAAAAAATGTTGAATTATCCTACTTCATGCCATTGTTGAGCTTTTAAGTATTGGGAACTATTATAATCAGGGAAATTTCTTTCTAATGTGCATGTACTTTTTTATTTCCATACCCAAAGAATGCTTTCCCCAGTAAAGAAACGATAGAAGATTTATTCTGTTCTTTTGGTGTAAGAATTCACACATTTTACTTTTCCTTAACAGTTCTAAGTCAAGAATGGCTAAATTCAAGGAAGGAGATAAAGTAATGGCCTTTTGGCTTGATCGTCAAAAATACCCAGCAAAGGTTGTGAAAGTTCTTCCCAATGGTGAGTTCACTATTATTTTATTTCCCAAGGATGAATTCTCGGAATGAAATTAAAAGAGTTACTGAATGCTTAATGATTTCACTAACAGCATTTTTGTTTCTTTTGTGAAATTTATGTAAATATTTTTATTATTTTGCAGATAATTATGAGATAAAGTTTTACGATGGTTACTCAAAAACTATCAATGGTAAAAGAATGGCAAAAGCTACAGATAAAGAGATAGAGAAAGCTAAAAAGGTGAGTTAAACTTTATTGAAATTCAAATTCTGCTCTCTTGTTTATTTCTGCTGACTTTATATCTGAGGTAGACTAAATTTTGCTTGTCTCATTGGTTTTTATAAAAGTATCTTTCTGTAATTTTGAAAATTAAATTTGTATTTTTGTATCAAACCCATTTGATTCAGTTGAATTAAAAATCTGGTCCTCATCATCATTGTTGCCTTTCAGATGATTGCTTCGTTTGACTCTAATACAATATATTCTATGTCAGTCACTTCATTCATCTCTCATTTTAACAATCCAAAAGTAGATTGAATCAAAGACCCAAAAGTAGTATATTATTTTGGTAAAAGAATAATTTTCAGTGTGAATTTCAATTCCTCTGTTGACTAATTTTTGCAAAATTAAAGTATTTATTATAGAGAAATCAGTTATAGTCAACCACACCAAAGTGTAGTTGTCTATTCAACTTCTGCATACATTTTATCATCACCTCTAGAACTATTGGGTGAATTAAAAAGCTGTATTTTCATTTATCAACAACTACTTGGCAACGCATTTAACACCTAACAACTACATGTATCCCATATTGAAAGTGTCTTAAAATATGACATACGTAGTATTCAGTATAATTACCCCTATAATATTTGTTTGTGTAACATTTGTTTTCATATTTAATGCATAATTTAATTTTCACCTTATCATTAATATAATAAATTTGAATTTGCCTTTTCCCTTAAGACTAAAACATATCACTAGCTAAGATTGGTAAATTACTTTTTAAATATCACTTTAATATTTAATAATAATATGATGCAAGTTAATTTGTGTTAAGTTACCACAAGATTTATTTACAAGTAATTCCTATCAATAAAATTTGGGGAAATAGTTGATGTTACAATTAGTTTATATTTTGCATAGCAGTTAACACTTATTACTTTTCTTCCATCCTGTACACATTTGTTTTATCAAACAATGATTTCTGGGCCTTCATCACCTATGGCAGATCGAGGCAATTGGATATTTTTTTATCTCTGTAACATTATTTATTAAATAAATAGAAAGGTTTAGTTTTCAGAATATTGGTTATTTTATATTTTTTCTTTAGTTCGGGAATAGTTTAAATGTTTATTTTATTTAAATTAGCAACAATTTTAGTTTATGTAAGTTTCATACATTTGTATGTTTTAAAATATTTTGTCTATTTGTTGCTGTTTCTGTATTTTGAGTGGTAACAGCTGGGTATTGAAATCTTATTTTCTAATTAGTACAGTAATAGCACTTTCAGGAGACTGAATTTTCTTATTATTTAACACCAATTGTTTTGCAGGAAATGCCCAAATCTGATAGCCAGGAAGGAAGCCCTTCTGTCTCATCTTCAATATTCTCCGATACTGACATTGGCACTAAGGAAGATAGGAGGAGGAGAAAGAGAAAGCTCAACGTGGCAGGACTATTTTCAAAAAGCTATCGACAAAGTGCAGAAAAGAAGGAGACGCCAAAAAAGGGAACAGAAGAAAGTCCAAAAGTACCCGAAGTCGCCGCTGAAGCAGTAGATAAGGGTGACAGTAAAGTCGACTCTCAGAATGATGAAGAAAGCCCAGAAGAGGGTCGTCTGGTGTTTGATAGTGAAGATGAGGCAGAGGTAAACAAAGTTTTTGCTTTTGGTACAATTTAGCATTTGTTCATTGGCAGTCATGACAACCATTCAACTGCTCTTATTGTACATGCAAGAATGATGCTAGAGTCACTTTTATGTAACTATGGTTTTGTTGTTTGGCCTGTAGATGGTGTCACACTTCAACACCATGATTTTGTAGTGTATTTCTGTGATGAAGGACGATTTACCTTCAATTGCATGTTTGATTACGGACTATGGCCTTTTAAAAATTCCTGCCAGTATTAGCTAATGGCAGAAACACCAGGCCTTCTTCACACGGAGCAGAAGATTAGAATGGATATAAATATCTTGGTTTATATCCATTCTAATCTTGAGCTCTGCATAAGAGTGGTCTGGCATTAGGCTAACCTCACGACTTATGGGAAAATATGCAGATATTTTCTCCCATTTATGCCCATACTGACTGGAATTTTGGAACGGACAATAGCTTAAAATTAAGACATTAACCATACACCGAGCAGAAGATACGTTTGTGAATTTTTTTAAATCTCTCAAATTTCGCTTTATAATTTCATTAATATAATTGCATTATCTACAGAACATCATATTTTACTTGATAGTGTTCCCAGTTGCCCATTTTATCTATAATTCTTTTTAGAAGAAATGAGGAGGATTCTCCATTTGTTTGGTTGTGTTAATGTAATTTTGTTAGATGCTAATGACCCTTATCATGGTTATTTTAATCTTTAATTAATGCTGTTATCCTTTTTTATCAGGAAGAGCCTTTTGTTCCACAATTGTCTGATTCTGTGGATGAATCTGCCAGCCCACCTCGTGGCAAGGGAATGAGAATGAAATTCAAACCTGCATCTAAGGATATCAAGGAGTCTCCTGAAGTACCAAAGAAAAAGAAAGTACAGCCTGTGGAAGATGCTAGCACTGATTTCCTTCGGCTCAGATTCAAGAGCCGTAAAAGCACTCCCGGCACAAGGAAGCGAGTGGAGACCCCACCAGAAAAAGTACCAGAACCTAAAATTCCTAGCCCAGAAGTGGCTACACCTTCTTCAAGTGAGTAATGAGATTCTCTTAGCTTTATCTTTACTAAGAAGCATATGGCCTTAGTTTAGCAGTTCCCAACTGGTGGGTCGTGACTCGATCCTAAAATTATCAGAAACCATTGAATGAACCATCTGAAAAGATAAGAAAAATCAAAACAAATTGAATTGCATTATGATTATTTTCTTGGTTCTTGATTTTTAGCATGTAGGGCAGATAACTGTTTTGCTACATAGTGCTTATATTTTGTCAATCATTTTCAAATTAGAACACAAATTGTTTATTAATAATCAATCTGTATCTTCAAAAAATCATATATATATATATATATATATATATATATATATATATATATATATATATATATATATATATATATATATATCTATTATATATAGATGCTTCTCCGGATTCACTCATGATATACCCAGATACCCAGATAGGATACTAATTCACAGGCTAAACTACTGGCGTCATTGACTCGAAATTTTTACCACGTATTGGCCATAACGTGAAACCCCCAGGAAAAAAGCAACTTTGATCCTCGGTATCATGGGTTCGATTCCAGAAGGCCCCAAAGTCGCGATTTTCCCCATAAGATTACATGGCGGGGATTTTCGAAAATTTATTTGAGGCACTTCCCGGTTAAGGAGAGAGTTGAAACTCGAGGGATCGCTAGATGCACCCCATATCAAAAGAAAACCATAAAGATATCTACGAATATTATCCTAGGTTCGATGCTAGGACGGGGCAAAAGTCGGCCGTTTAAAATGCATTGCGGCGATTTTTAAGTTTTTTTTTAACCCTTTTCCGATGGCATAGAAACTTGAAATTCGGCATGGCGTTAGATATCATAATTATATTTCATAATCAAATTTTACATATTCCCTTATGGTCCTTGGTTCGATCCCAGAGGGACATTTACATTCCTCAATGCATTTCTTATGGAGATTACGGAAACACATTTTAGGTGCTTCCCGATATTATATCTACTTGAAACTTTGCATAAGATAAGATCAAGTCATTACTAATCAAACTGTGAATTCACAGCTACCAATGTTTCCTGGTTTTACCACCAGGCGTCTCTACAATCAGTAATGATCCGATTTTTAAGAATTTTTTGGAACCATTTCCCAATTATATAGAAACTTGAAATTCGGCATATAGATAGAGATCATAAATTACTTTCAGAAACATTTTTTAGATTTCCATGATCGTCCTTGGTTCGAATTCAGAGAGCCATTTAAATTCGTGAAAATTAGAACGTCTTTTGAGGCAGTTGTAGCCCATATTTCTGCTTGAATTTTCACACATCGTTAGAGATGGTGATGTTCTATTGTGCTGCATAGTAAGTTCACAGTAAAGACCCGGGTTCGATGCCAGACGATGGAATTTAGGCAAATTTTAAGAAAAATTTCAATCTTTTTTTTTCTTTTGATGGCCGTCCGGATATGATGCCGACATGAAAATAGTGTTGCCGATCTGCTTGCAGTATGCAAGCAACATTTTACTCGTATCTATTATATATAGATGCTTCTCCGGATTCATTCATATATATAGCCATATAGCTATATAGATAGGATACAAATTCACAGGCTAAACTACAAGGGTCATTGCCTTGAAATTTTTATGACGTATTGGCTATAACGTGAAACCGCCAGGAAAAAAGCGACTTTGATCCTCAGTGTCATAGGTTCGATTCCAGAGGGCCCCAAAGTCCCGATTTTTCCCGTTTAAATGCATTGCTGTGATTTTCGGGAATTTTAAAAAAATACTTTCCGGATAGGTAGAGAAATAAAACTCAAGGTGCATATACTTATAGTCTTGGACTTTCGAAAACATCAATGACTTTCTCAAAAAAAATCCTGGGTTCGATGCTAGGACGATGCAAAGATCTGCCCTTTAAAATACATGGGAGCTGTTTTTCATTATTTTTTTTGATGCACTTCTCGAAATAATAGGAAGTTCGTGCTTAGCCGGAAAGTGTAAGGTAAGAATTGGTTTAAGAAAAAAATTTTCATAAGACCGTACTATTCCTGGGTTCGATGCCAGAGCACATTAACATTTCTCTCATAAGGAATATAAGGGAAAAGTAAGACTTCAATTGAGGCAGTTGCAGCCAATATATCTGCTTGCATTTTCGCACATAGTTAAAGATTTATATCTTCAATTATGTTGCATAGGAAGTTTTACCGGAAAGACCCGGGTTCGATGCCGGGCGGTAAATATGTCTCCCGTTTAAAATACATAGGGTTAGTTTTTCACTATTTTTTGATGCACTTATCGAAATGATAGGAAGTTCGTGCTTGGCTGGAAGATGTATGGTTATAACTGGTTTAAGAAAACAGTTTTCAGAAGACCGAACTATTCCTGGGTTCGATGCCAGAGCACATTAACATTTCTCTCATAAGGAATATAAGAGAAAAGTAAGACTTCGTTTGAGGCAGTTGCAGATAATATTTCTGCTTCAATTTTCATACATAGTTAGATATGGTGATCTTCTATTGTGCTGCATAGTAAGTATCACCAGGAAGACCCGGGTTCGATGCCGGACGAATAAATTGCAGCAAATAATCAGAATATTTTCAATCCATTTTTTTTCTTTTGACGGCCTTCCCGATATGATGCCGACATGAAATTAGTGTCGTCGATCTGCTTGCAGTATGCAAGCTACATTTTACTCGTATATATATATATATCTATTATATATAGACGCTGCTCCGGATTCATATATAAAGCCAGATAGGATACTTAATTCACAGGCTAAACCACAAACGTCATTGATTTGAAATTTTTACGACGTATTTGTCATAACGTGTAACCACCAGAAAAAAGCCGACTTTGAACCTCAGTGTCATGGGTTCGATTCCAGAAGGCCCCAAAGTCACAATTTTCTCAATGAAGATACATGGTGGGGATTTTCGATAATTTTTTGAGGCAGTTCCCAGAAAAGTAGAGAGTTTGAATTCAAGGGATCGCTAGAAGTCGTGCATATCCAACAAAAATCATAAAGACATCTTCGACGATTATCCTTGGTTCGATGCTAGGTCAGGGCAAAATTCTCCCGTTTAAAATGTATTGTGGCGATTTTAAAGAATTTTTTTGGACCCCTTCCCGATGACATGGAAACTTGAAACTCGGCAGGTGGATAAAGATAATGAATATATTTTATAATCGAATTTTAGCAATTTGCTGATGGTCCTTGGTTCAATCCCAGAGGGCCATTTACATTCCTCAATGCATTTCTTATGGAGATAACGGAAACAAATTTTAGGTACTTCCCAGCATGATACCAACTTCAAATTTTGCACTAAATAAGATCAAGTCCTAAAAAATCATACTGTACATTCTTAGCTGCGAATTTGTCCTGGGTTGTAGTTGTAACTGTAACTGTAACTGATCTGATTTTCAAGAATTATTTTGAACCCCTTCCCAATAATATAGAGTCATTCCATGTCAAATCAACACAGCTGCCAACCCGACCATCTCTGATTTTCATCAAATTTGGTGTGCTTATTGCACATGATGAGAGAAAGTAAAATGCCAAATTACAGAATTTTAGTACTAGTACAAAGAAAGTAATGCCCACCCAAAGTTCTGAAAATGTGTAGAAAATTCGACAAACACTGCTGACAAAAACCAACGTAACTTCTGTTCTAATAAAGATAGAACTGTGAAACAGGCAAATTTGGAAAGTGCTAAAAACAAGCTTTCAAATGATATGCAACTTGAACATATTCAAGCAATGTTAATTATTAAGGTCAGTGACCTTAACCTTTGACCTTAAATATCTCAAAACACCACACCTTCGATTTTTTTGGAAAAAATATATTTGCTTCTTCATTTTATACTACACAACATAGTAAAAAATCAAGTTGGGATGAGTATGGGATTAGGAGATATAAATTAATAAGTATAGCCATGTGATACGGCAAATCAATTCAAATGGTATGCAGAATGCAACAAAATGATATAAGGTAAAGAAAAACATGTTAAATGTTGAAAAGGTGGAGTGAAAGAAACTCACAGTAAGATAGTAATATTGACAGACCAGTAGCAAGCACTTGTATTATGTAAGGTAAACAGATTATGACCACTAGCCTTCATTGATGCAAAACATGGTATGACTTTTCTAGCAAAACACGTGTGGAAGGCATGGAAAACAGGTTCAAACTGAGACAAACAAACATTATGAAAATTTTATCATCAGAACTTACCATGCCTCAATTCTGGGTAGTAAGTTGTAACACTCTTTGCGCCTATTTTGGTGAAAGGACATACGTTTGGCCTGTCACTGTTCTCACATCAACCTTCTTAGTAATGTCTGTCTTGTTCACAGTAAAGATGTTTCTCGGGGTATACAAATGAAGGTGAAGGGCCTTGAGGATGTAAGAAACTAATTGTTACCCCACTGGTATCCTCATTAATATTTAAAGCTCATCCAATCCACCAGTGACCTTTGTACATGCATGCCACAAATCCTGTGATATCACCAAGGTATGGGTCTTGTTGGTTCCGTGTTAGACATTCATTTTTGAAGTCTGCTGAATTGGAGTAAACCTTTGTTCGAATTTTGTTATGGCCAGTGGGAATAACACAGTGTAACTTGTGAGTACCTGCAATTGTGCAAATCTGTGAGAATCACTCTTGAAGGAAAGATTCCTCTTCATCATAGTCACAGTTCTTTGTATAACAAAAGTGACACACTGAAATGTTCTTGGAACACCATTCAAACAAGTGTCTGGGTTTTATCATCTGAGAGTTGTATATACACTGCAGACTGGCACGGGCAGTAAGTCTCTTTATGATAACAGTGATACCATCACACGGTCCTTTGCCATGTGAAGTGGCAAAAAAATGCCACTCTGCACTGACATTGAAATCACTTAGATGAAAAGAGATGTTTGCAAAGTTCTTATGGTTTTCATATTGGGCTACAGCACCATCGGAGAATCAATAAATGTACTTGGGTTTCCTTTGAATATGGGATATCAAGAAGTTAATTAAATGACGTTAGAAAAGATGAACACTCGCAATGTCATGTTTAAGGCATTCTGATATGATAACAAATGAAACATAAATGCATAATTCTCTACAAAATCACTTAAAGCAATGTATTCATTGTCATAAAGTATCTCTTTCGGATGTTGCAGAAATTCAGATTGTTGAGCGGCTATGAAGGAGTGCAGCAGGAGCTTTTTTAATTTTCCATCGAAGTTTTCTACAAAAGATAGACATATCTGGAGAGTTGTTCTATCAGTGGTTATCCACAGTTTGTATGCTATTTCGTCAATTCCATTTTCATCAAACAACTTTCCTAGGTACATTATGAATGAATGTGAACCTGGGTAGTTCTCACAGATTGACATATAACATTTTGGCTGTGGGGGATTACAAATGATCTGAGCCAGACAGTCTTTGTAAGTGTTAAATTGACAGTCGGGATCACATGTCAACTCTTTCAATCGGGCACCTTCCAACATGAGCTTCACATTTTGGTGAATGCAACAAACACACACAGTATGGGTACCAGTTGCACCAGCCAGAACACAGTTTTTGGGACGTAGTTGACAAAATGTTGATAATCCTATTTTCTGTTCTGGATATTTATCCATGAATTCTTGGTACAACTCATTCAGGTTTCCCAACACCAGTCGTTTTTGTTTATCTACCCTGGAAGTATTTTCCTTGAAAGAAACAAAATCCTTCTTTCCAGGCATACAGCAGCTTATATCGTCTCTATGGTAAAATTCTATTTCTCAGTTCACAATGTGTTCATTAAGGACACGTCTAGGTCTCGGATTAGGAGTTGCTAATATACCACTTTCTTTCACCAATTGTTTTGATTTTCTTACTAAATAATTTGAGGCTCCAAATTCACTTTCAATCCTTCTAATTAGACATGGGCGCCGCGCCGATTACGCCAGCCGCCGACAATATCGGGCACGCCGCCGCCGCCGAAGAAATAACTACGGCGCGCCGCCGAGCCGCCGCCGGAAATTTTATCGGCGGCGGCGCGGCGTGGCTTTGATTAAAAAAAAAAGTCCCACAGTCGAAAATATGCTGACAAGTAGCTCGAAGGGATGCGCTTTGAACTGATAAAACACATCTCGGGCTTTCCACGAAGGCGCTGAGTTATACGTGATATCGATACGTGTTATGATTAGGCCGTTTGCACTCGTGCTGGCAAAATCGGTGCCGGTGTAGGAGTCGAGGAGCACTTAACGGGCAGGAGTCACTGTACAGTGAGTCCCACCAGAAGGTGGCAAACACTTGACAAGTGTGCCTTGCCAGGGCGGGGTAGACTTCACTCAGGCGTCTATCACTTAATGCATAGTTTTCCTTACATATTAGCAGTTCTTTGCCTTAGATTTTGCGGAAACTTGTTTCTAATTATCAGACATAAGTTTTAAAGGAGTTATAAATTATTATATCATCTTATTAGTAAAAAAGTTATTAATTTTAAATAAATGAAAAAGCTATTTATTGTCGGTCTTTCCATTATAGTTACTTGAGTTTTGAGTTGAATATAACTTAAACCTGAATGTCCACAGAAAAACAAGTTCCATCAAATTTTAGCTTGATGTATTGCATGTGTAACTATGCAAAAGAAATTTTTTTAAAATCTTTTTGGTGCTTTATCGCAGTCAGAAATAAATAAGTTCATTAATGGTTGATTATTTAATACTGTATTGATTTTTCCCGATGATTCTGCTCATTTGGGTCTGGTTTGAGGCTGAGGAATTTTACAAAAATCTAAGCCTGGCATTATTCGTGAATTTTGGTCAATTTTGACCACCTGTGGAATTTTAATAGGTAGAAATCAGCGTAAATAATTTGGTAGTAATAGGCAGGATTTATTTGAGAATTGCCAGTACTAAAGTCTGCACTCAAGAAAAGGATTTTTTGCCAGGTTTTTTCGATTCTAGCCCATTGTGCTGCGTATTCAAGATAGATCTACATTGTCTTTATTGGTATGATATAATTGTAATGTCTATATAAATATAATTGTCTATGTCTATGTCTATGTAAGAACCCTGCAAGCCGCATTTCGGCGTGTGGCAGGGGGTGCAAGCACCTTGACTCTATTTTCCTAAACGGTTGCTTTCGCGTATACTTCGCGGAAAAATGAATTTTTGAAGCGATTCGTTCTAGTATCTATTTCCCTAATCTTTCTGGCAGTATCAGAACGGCCCATATAAAAGGGGAGTCGCATTATATCGGTTACATCATCTGAAAACGTAATTTCTCTGAAATTATTTAATAAATTTATCCTTTGAGTTTTTCTTCTATCTTCTAATGATTCCCATCCCGCGTCCTGTAACATTTGAGTGACACTTGCTGTTTTATCGTAAAAATTCTTTACAAATCGTATCGCCTTTCGTTGTAATTTTCTAAATCCCGAATATGACATTTCTCAGCGGGGTCCCATACACTACATGCATACTCAAGGTGAGGCCTAACTAACGCTAAGTAACATCGCTCGCGAACTTTTTCTTCGCTCTTACCGACTATTCTTTTAACGAAACCGAGTTTCATATATTTCCGATGTTCATTTCACTTCATGATAGATTATTCGTGAGAGTTACTCCAAGATACTTTACCGATTCTATTGTCATTAGGTTTACCCCTCGGAGGCTATAAGAATAATCATTTATTATAGATTTACTTTCGAAGAAGTTAACTATCGAACACTTTTCTACATTAAGCTCTAATTGCCAATCATCGCACCAGTTCATAATTCTATCTGTCGTTCGAAAGGTTTAATCTATCCTCTGAACTAACTATTTCCCTGTAAATGACTGTATCGTCTGAGAATATCCTAACATTGCTTTCAATGTGATTACTGAGGTCGTTGATGTATTCTAAAAATAACAACGGTCCAATTACACTGCCCTGAGGGACGCCCGAGGTCACCTTAACCAAGTTGGAACCAACACCATCGAGTACTACTCGTTGCTCTCTATCGGTGAGAAAGTCTTTTATCCAGTTAATAACTTCTGCATTGATACCCGCAACCTCTAATTTGTACAGGAATTTATGATGAGGTACCTTATCGAAAGCATTCCGAAAATCTAAAAATATCGCATCGACTTGCCTATGTTTTTCAGCAGAGTTTAGAATATCGTGTACTAATAAAGCCAGCTGTGACTCGCAAGAACGAGTCTTACGAAAACCGTGTTGATTCCTAATTATGAAATTAGACGTTTCAAGAAAACCCATTAAAGAGCTAGCTATTATGTGTTCCATAATTTTACCGCTCAGTGATGTTAAAGATGTAGGTCTGTAATTAGCTGGATCGTCCTTAGAGCCGCTTTTAAATATTGGCGTGACATTCGCAATTTTCCAAGCCTTCGGGACCTTTCCTTCGCTCATGCTCTTGTCAAATATAACTTTAAGAAAAGGTGCTACGCTCTCCGCAACTTCCTTGAACACTCGAGCCGGTATGTCTTCAGGACCCGAAGCTTTATTCGGTTTAATCTGTTGCAATAGTTTAATGATAACGTCTTCTCTGAAGGTGATTTTCGACATCGATTCAGGTTTATCAAAATTTGGGAGAGTATTTGATGTATCGTCAGACGTGAAAACGCTTCGAAAAAAATCAATCAAGATATTAGCTTTGCCTTTAGCATCGTTTACTATATTACCGCTAGTATCCTTTAATGAACCAACAGTGTGCTCTTTACCTTGGACCTCACGAACGTACGACCAAAACGCTTTTGGGTCCTCTTCCAAGTGTTCGCATAAAATCTTCTTTTTATATTGACGGAGGGCATCTCGCATAATTCGTTTAGTTTCCGGCTTTGCTTCCTTATGTTCGCTCTTTACTTGATCTGTGTTGATATTGTTCGGTTGCCTCGCAGCGGCTTTTAATTTGGAATGCAAACGCCTCTGTTTCTTTAGTGCTATCCTAGTCTATTATACCATCTAGGTTCATTAATTTGATTTAAAAGTTTGGAGGGTACAAATTTATCCGTTAGGTCTCGCATTGTTCTTACAAAAATATTCCACGTGTCCTCGGTATTTAAACATATCGTGCGTGTTTCATACTCCGGAAATTCGTACATGAGTTTACTAAGATATCCTTCGAAATCGTCTCTCGGGTAAAGATAAACTCTGCGCTTCGGTTTTCTGTGCCTTACCAAGTTAAGGTCGAAATCTATAATTATGGCTTTGTGATCGGATATTCCATCGCAGTATTCAACACAGCTCTACATTGTCTTTATTGGTATGATATAATTGTAATAATGTACTCTCAGATATTCAAGTTATTCGCCTTTTTTCTGCCGTATACGAACGAAAATTTACACGCCGCCGGTTACGCCGCGCCGCCGCCGACGATTAAGCAGTCAGCGTTCACGCCGTTACGCCGCCGCCGCCGGCTTCATTTTCCCCCTACGCCGCCGCTGACAAAAATCATAACGGCGCCCATGTCTACTTCTAATGCTCCAACTTTTTGGAAGAAGTGTCAATATTTGGATCTTCTCACTGCTTTTCGTGCTTGTACTAAATTTCTCTTGTAACTGCATTATAATTTCATATTCTCCATTTGTTTCTCCCTCTGCCTTTTCTCCCACAGATGGTATGTGTTTACTTTGGAAAACCTCTGACACATTTTCAAACTTTTTCTGTGCATATCTTTTCTCCGTCAGTCTCTTCCTTTTTTACCGGGGATTCCCCAAGAGATATCAGACTGTCATTTAATGCAACTCAAGCAATATTTGGGGCTACAGATGCGTCTGAGGAGATATGCTGGTTTGTGATTCATAACTGTTTCGATGTTGTTGGTTCTGCCATAGGCCCTTGTTTCTCTGCTAATTCTTTCCTACATCCATCACATATCTTGTGGTCTGGCGTTATACCACTGATCATATTAACCATCCAAATTTGCACTTTAAGTAGGCTTTTATTGTATCTGTAGTGTCCATCTTCCCTGAAGGGATTACAACAATACATGGTCCTCCTTTTCCTCTCAATCTCCATCTTCATAGATAAGTACAGTTACAACCTATATACAGTTACAGATATATACAGTTACAACATTCTTGCTCTTGAGCAAGAATTCCCACATAGAAAGATACATATTGCATAAATTCTTGTGTAGTTGTACATTCATGCAGTTGAGCTCTGTGAAGCTATGCAACGGATCTCAAGAACATTTGCATTCAGTTTTACCCATGAAAAATTTATATTGTATTATACATATTTATATTGTAAATAGTTGAAATTTTAATTTAATTTGGAAAAATGTATTGAGAATAATGAAGATTAGAAAAAATTATGTTATTTAAGGTTTCTATTTATAACTTAAAGAATTAGAGAACAAATGTAAATAAATATATAAATAGTTTATGAGATATTAACTATTTATTAACTAAAGACTTTTGTTGAAATAAATCATATTAGATGCATCTATAAGCCGAAAAAATATCATATGGGTTAACATTTAGCATGTTTTTCATTACATTATATCATTTTGTTGCATTCTGCATACAATTTGAATTGATTTACCGTATCACATGGCTATACTTATTAATTTATATCTCCTAATCCCATACTCATCCCAACTTGATTTTTTACTATGTTGTGTAGTATAAGATGAAGAAGCAAATATATCTTTTCCAAAAAAATCGAAGGTGTGGTGTTTTGAGATATTTAAGGTCAAAGGTTAAGGTCACTGACCTTAATAATTAACATTGCTTGAATATGTTCAAGTTGCATATCATTTGAAAGCTTGTTTTTAGCACTTTCCAAATTTGCCTGTTTCACAGTTCTATCTTTATTAGAACAGAAGTTACGTTGGTTTTTGTCAGCAGTGTTTGTCGAATTTTCTACACATTTTCAGAACTTTGGGTGGGCATTACTTTCTTCGTACTAGTACTAAAATTCTGTAATTTGGCATTTTACTTTCTCTCATCATGTGCAATAAACACACCAAATTTGATGAAAATCAGAGATGGTCAGGTTGAAAATTGTACTTTTCTGTGTTGGTTTGACATGAAATGACCCTATAGAAACTTGAAATTCGGCATATAGATAGAGATCATAGATACATTTCAAATGTGTTTTCGATTTCCTTGATAGTCCATGGTTCAATCCGAAAGCCACATACATTACCCAATGCATTTCAGATGGGGATAAAGGAGTCTTATTTCATTACCTTCCCGGTACCACATGGACTTCAAACTTTGCATTAATTAAGATCGGTTCCTAACAAGTTATTTTGTCTATTCGCATCTGTCAATAGTTCCTTGGTTCGACACCAGGCGTCTACAAAAATAAGAATATGCTACGTCTTTTAAAATTATTTTAAACTCTTACCAATAGCATCGAAACTCGAAACTTGGCATGTGAATAAAGATTATAAATACATTTTATATGCTTGCAGTATGCAAGCAACATTTTACTCGTATATATATACATAAGGAAGGGATACATTACAAATATGGTTTTTTATTACACCATGGATGGATGTACCTTGGAGGTATTCTGAAGAGGAAAGGTTGGTCACCAGCTGAAAAAGGTTAGGAACCACTGTTTTAGATAACAGAGGAGCATTGATTGCTTTTGGTTTCCTAATCTTATCCTATAAATTATTTTTTTTCCATAGGAACATTTTTAAGGGTAGTATATTAAGAATAAAGATACATAATACTTATGTATAAAGTGAAACTTTTAGTGAAAGTGTTGTCAAAACATGCTCCATTATATAAAAATTTCATCATTATCGAAGGATTTGTTTGTTGCTGCTCCTCAAGCCATACTTTCCTTTGCCAAATGCTTTATTCGTTCACAATTATTGGGAAATGTGTTCAGAGGTTCATATATAAATAGTCATGTAGTTATTAAAATAGTCAGTAATTTCATCATGTTTGTTGCTTTTTAATGGGTTAAGTATGGATTTTCTGAATGTAGTTTTAATTCTGTGATCCATCTTTGTTTAGGAAAACAGGTTAAAGAACCTATTCATGTTCCTGACAAAAAGTTACCTACAGGATGGAGGAAATTTGCCATCAGAAGAAAAATTGGTGCATCTGCTGGCAAATGGGACATATACATGCAGAGGTTAGCATTAATTTATTTTTAGTGTTAACTGTGTAAAGCAAAATGCTTTACACAGTTAACAGTTAGACCTCAACCATATATTACAAAAAATGACATAGTTCTTTTATCAGATACTTTATGTATATCCTAAGATTACTTGCTAAATGAAAAACTCATCTTCCTGTAGTGTAAAGCATTACTAGCTAGAAAGTCATTTGCCTTTTTGTGCTCTTGAAATGCTAGAAAAGGGTCTTCCTTACTGAAAATTTTTATCCTGTACTTTTCCTTTGGTCCTTTTAAAGATTTTTGGCGATGTTTACTATTATTAATATATAAAATCCGTAAAACCATAATTTGCTCAATTTTCAAATATAAAAAACCACTAAATCTCATCATAAGATCAAAAATATTCCTGTATGGCTACTTCTTTTTCTTTTGATGACCTGACCTGGGTTCTACCTCATTATGCTATATTTTTCTCTAAAAGTGTTATTGAAAGATGGTTTTATAATGTGCAGCATTTTCCTTGTAAAGATGAAATTATTGATTAACCTTCAAATTCACAACCCCTAAGAATCCATGAAGAATTAACAACAAATAATTTGATGCAGTTTTTAGCTTGACATCATGTAAACATTGATAAGATAAAGGGCTTTTATAAACTTCTGTTGTCTTTGAAAAAGTCTCCTCCTCACAAGCATTTGTATTCTTACTCTCTTAAGAATATTTACAAATAAGTCTGAAATTTAATGATAAAATGTTCAATTATGAAGGAATGTCTTTGATTTAAGATTCATATGAAAGGGAATGGAAACTAGAAAAAAAATGACTTCATCTTTGTAAGATGGGATCAGGGTGTGGCAAGGGATGTGTGCACTATGACTCTAATTCTCAAATAAATTTTGTTGCATATTGCATATTTGCAGAAGAAATAAATTATTAAAGCAACTTGTTCTAGCATCTTCTTTTTATTTTCTTATCATTACTATTAAGGTTGATAAAATATTACATAAGCTAAATACAAACAATCTACCTCAAGCAACCCGTAAAATGCTAGTCTCCACTCTCGTTCTTCTGGCATTTCCCTAGTGTATGATGACCTAACAGCCGAGCTAGACCTTAAATTACTCTGTCTTCTTAATTAATGCAACCGATTCATTTTTAACCTTTGGAAAGATGCTCATGTCTTCAGTTACCACTGTCAGTTGAAGTGGTCAAGACCAAATACCAGGAGAAAATACATGCTTGGTTCAATTTTGTTTACAGTTTTTCACGAACTTCAACCACAGCATATCCATGACATGTTTACTTCTAAATATCTTGTTTCTTGTAAAACTACCCACTCCAGCCCTAACTATCTTTTATGTCCAATCCCTCGGACTAATACTTAAAACCCTTCTTAATTACTGCATCTAATTTCTGGAACAACCTGTGTGTTCATATTAAAAATTCCACTTCTGCACAATCTCTTAAAGAAAAATTGTTTGATTACTTTATCGTTACCACGGAATGATTTTAAAACCATAATACTGGCTTAATTATTTTCTTTTTTGTATCATCTTTATGTGAGCAGTCTATATTTCGTATTATTACCTTATTTCTATAATTTGTATTATCATCTTATGTGAGCAGATAATATCTGTAATATTATTTTCTTCTTATGGGATTTTCCCAGAGCACAATAAAGATATTACTATTATTATTACTATTCTATTTATTATCTTATTTTTATCGCTGTCAGACAAAATTATATCTGCTACATCTTCCAAGAATATATTTTCTCCGAGTTTAAGTTAAGCCCAATTTAAATTCTACTGGTATATTAGGGAAATCGTGTATGTCAGACGTAATGTATGCATCAAATGAAGATCGATGAATGTAAACAATCATTTCTTTAACTTCAGTCCTGAAGGTCGGAAGATCAGATCTCCTCATGCCTTGAGAGCCTTCTTTGCCAAACGTGGCGTTGAGCAAGTGAACCTGGATCGATTCGACTTTGCACCCAGCAAAGCAGTGTTTCCTCGAGATGGGGGGAGACCAGCATTAGCCCTCTCACCTGAGGAAGTTGCTGCCATGGATACGGAGAAAGAAGAGGCTGAAACAGAGGCAGCTCCTGGACCTGCAATGAGACTCTCTGCCAGTGGCCCCAAAGTGCTGCTTCCCAAGGCTGCGACACCATCCCCAACTCCACCAAAAAGGATGAAAACTTTACTGCCGCGTGCTAGGGGTTCCCCCGGGGAGTTTGTAGGAGAACCTCCACCGCCATCAGAGCATATTCCTCCTGAAGCTGCTGAAATTGCAGAAGGTTTGTAAAGTATTTATTCCTACATTAGGAAATCCTTTTTTAGATCAGTCATGTTTTTTTTAAATCGTATGTTTTATAATTATGTTTTCTATTAGGTTCACAACTGAATCTAATATGACAAGCTAGAAGTTTGTTTTTATGTGCCAAATTCATCATCAGTACTAATTTAAAATAGGAAATGGATAACTTGCTTCATTTTTAAGGTTTGCTTATAAATCATAAGACAGTAGGACATAAGCTACTTCTTAGCTATTTCTAGGGACATGAAAAAGGTGGGGTTACAGTAGAACCCCGGTAATCCGGACGAATTCAGGCACATAGGCGTCCGGATTAGCGGGGTTTCCGGATTAGCGAGGTTTTCAAAAAATAACTCAAAAAACATTTTTTCTCAAAAATTATATTGTACAGATAGTGCATGTATATATTACATAAGATATTACAACATATAAAGTGAATGAATATTATCAGCGAGCAAAAAAGTCAGTTATTTTTCATTTGCGCGACCGTTCTTATTTTTAAATCAAGCCCATGCATGGTCATCCTCGTTGGACGTCTATCAAAGAGAAGGATTGTTTTTTACGCCTCTTCTCTCATAGCTTTTTAATGAAAGTGATGTTTTGAGAAGTGATACCCTGCTGCAACTAAAAATTTATTGTCTTTCGAAATTGTTTAGCCTCGCACATATTAAGCATTCCTCTAATGGAAAAATGCTGTCTCAGAAAACTATCACAACTTAGATGTATTATCACAATAAACGAAATACTTCGCTCTCCATCACATCATTGCAGCCAATGGACAACTTTTTCAAATAGTCTGTCCACCTCTCTTTTCTTGTTACTATGTAATATGCGTGCTTATATGTTCACAAGAAGATGTTGCGGGTTTGCATAACTCCCAATGGACCGTCCCGAGGGTTCCGGATTAGCGAGTGTCCGGATTACCGGGGTTCTACTGTATTTCATTGTCAAAAGTGGTGACATTTTTTTGCAAAAGTGGTGTTAATTCACCCTGAAATTGGTGTTATTTTAACAACAAAATAATTGATGTTGATTGAATGCCATGCTTGTAGTGGGACAACCCGCTGCCCTGACTTTTGGATGATATTGACTAGGGATAATTTAAACAATAATAAACATGGAGTATAGACTGAATTCACATTACAGTGGTACCTCGAGATACGAGTTTAATTGGTTCCAGAACCGAGCTCGTAAGTCAATCGGCTCGTATCTCAAACGAATTTCTCCCATTTAAAATAACTGAATTCTATTTAATCCGTTCCGGACCTATGAAAAATCCCCTAACCATTGTAAATTATGAGTAAAGACATGTTTTTAAATATCAAATAAACATGTATAATTAACAAATACATAACAAAACATGAAATAAAAGAGTCATTTAGCATAATAGTCTTACTTTGGAGACAGACGAGTGCGGCTAACGAAGGTGAGGAGGGGGGAAGGCACTCTAGACACGTAAGTAAACGGCGCTTTTTTAGAACTTAAAACGATTTTCGTAACTTTAAAACTAAAACTACACTTTCCTTATTTCAAATGAAAGAAAAAACTTAAAACAATGCACTTAAATTTAAACTTAAACTAAGCTTAACATTTACGTAAATTTAATTATCACTTGTTTTTGCCTTCTTGGCTGCACTTGGCTTGGAAACACGGCTCGTATCTCGGATTTGGGCTCGTATCTTGAACGGAAATATGGCCCGAGCTCCGGCTCGTATCTCAAAAAACTCGTATGGTAGGCTGCTTGTACCTCGAGGTACCACTGTATATGTAAGTTATTCTTCACATATTCATATATTCAGCTTACATAAATAGATAAATTACTATTAAACATCTGTATTTTCAAATGAAAAAATTGCCGTTGTGACCAGATTGTCTTCTTTTAGATTTGTTCTATCTGATAACACAGTGCTATAGCAGGAAAGAAATCTTTTGAGTCCACATTTGCACAGGGGGTCCAAATTGCTTCCAGGCACTTAAATGCAATTTGAGCACCTGCATTACCCTAATTATGTCCACTGAACCCTGGGAATTTTGCTTTTGAAGTAATCGCTGCAATACTCCAAACCCCAACATCAACTTCTCTGCTTTTTTTACTTTTTCCATATACGAAGTATAGAGAAAGTATTGTTTTCATGAAAAAATTCGACTTCGAGATTTCAACGGAAATACATGTTTTGGGGTCCCTAGAACACGTTTTGACCATTTTCGGAATGATGTCTGTGTGTGTGTGTGTCTGTATGTGTGTGTGTGCTAGTGGGCGCTCTAACGTGAAAACTAGTGGTCGTATCAATACCAAACTTCATATATAGTACTTTGGTTGGTTTTGTTAGAGTTGATTAGTTTTTGGAGTAAATCGGTTAACCGGAAGTCAAGCAGTCAAGCTTCATTCAACAAAGTTCATTTCCGGTTTTCAAAATATCTCCATAAATATGATATTTAGGTATATACTATTATTTATAAATGTTTTAGAAAATGCAAATTACTATAACTTTTGTTTGAAACATATTTTTGCATCACTGATTGTTTAGGAGTTATTCATGAAATACTGATAAACTGGAAGTTGCTGATTATGTACTTTGCGGGCGCTCTGGGCTCTATGGGCGAAAGGCCAAATTCATCGTTTTTCATCGAGCATGTCCTGAAAAACATTATTTATAATGTTTGTGACGTCAAAGATAATATTACATAAATTAATCACTCATCTTCCAAGTTTAGATGGAAATTAGAGTTCGAAAATACTGTCGTATATAAATATTTACATCTTATATATGGAGCAAGTCATGTGCTGGCCACATCAGATTTTTTACTTTCTCCATATACGAAGTATAGAGAAAGTATTGTTTTCATGAAAAAAATCGACTTCGAGATTTCAACGGAAATACATGTTTTGGGGTCTCTAGAACACGTTTTGACCATTTTCGGAATGATGTCTGTGTGTATGTGTATGTGTGTGTGTGTGTGTGTGTGTGTGTGTGTGACAGTGGGCGCTCTAACGTGAAAACTATAAGTCGTATCAATACCAAAATTCATATTTAGTACTGTAGTTTGTGCTGTCAGAGTTGATTAGTTTTTCAAGTAAATCGGTAAACCGGAAGTCGAGCTTCATTCATCAAAGCTCATTTCCGGTTTTCAAAATATATCCATAAATATGATATATAGGTGTATTGTGTACCAAATAAAAGTTTTAGATAATGTGTTTTACTATAACTTTTGTATTTAACATATTTTTGTATCACTGGTTGATTAGGAGTTATTCGTGAAATACTGATCAAACAGAAGTAGCTGATTATGTACTTTGTGGGCGCTCTAACATAAAAAGTATTTGTCGGATCAACACCAAATCTCATGTATAATATTTTGGTTTGTGTTTTTAGAGTTGATTAGATTTTGGAGAAAATCGGTGAACCGGAAGTCGAGCTTCATTCTTCAAAGCTCATTTCCGGTTTTCAAAATATCTCCATAAATATGATATTTAGGTATATACAATTATTTATAAAAGTTTTAGAAAATATAATTTACTATAACTTTTGTAAAAAACATATTTTTGTATCACTGATTGTATAGGAGTTATTTGTGAAATACTGATAAACCGGAAGTTGCTGATTATGTACGTTGTGGGCGCTCTGGGCGCTGGGGCGAAAGGCCAATTTCATCATTTTTCATCGAAGATGTCCCGAAAAACATTATTTATAATGTTTGTGACGTCAAAGATAATAATATCTAAATTAATCACTCATCTTCAAAGTTTAGATGGAATATAGAGTTCGAAATTACTGTCGTAGATAAATATTTACATCTAAAATATGGAGAAAGTCATGTGCTGGCCACATCAGATTTTTAATTTTGTAATTAAGTCAGGGTTCATCTCTGTAGTCAGAACTTCTTGGGGATCAAAAACTGTGATATTTTCAAATATTTTTCTGCTTGGGTCTTCTACCATAAGAGAACTGAGTTTGGTTGATGCCTGTAAAGCCATCTGCATTAGTATTGACTTAACAGCAGCTGCTTTAGATGTTGTCATGCTTTGTAAGTCATTAGTGGCTTTATCAAAAAAATACCCTTTTGAATATTCTCGAGACCCATTTTAAACTTCCTTAACTCTCTATGTAATGTGTGTGCATTAAGATAGTTTGAACCCTCTAATAATTTGATTAAGTGAATCGGCTGTTTCCCATGCTCCATAACAAATATTGCCTGATATTGAATAAAATCTATGGTATCATTATTTAAAGTACAAAAAAATCCTATACCGGAATCGTGAATTGTTACAAAAGTCAACTATGTGTCGAAAATAATCTGCTAAATAATAAACACTAAGAAACCAGGAGTTCCATCTGGACAACATGAATAGGGAATAATACTAAACTCTTTTCATTTCTGTCCTGAAGAAATTTTAAGTACTAACGTTTTCTTTTTCTTGTGTGGAGGAATAAAATTTTGGTCGTCAGTACTGTTCTATTAAGGTCAGCCATCTGATGGATCCAAATATTTCCCACAAGATTTAATTTGTGAGCCCAGCATTGTATGTGGATTAACTCCTTACCAATAATCAATTTCAAGCCTCCAACACAATTTTTCATATATTTGGCTGAGTATTTCACATTATAAATCCTCAGGGATTCAAGTACTGCCCTAATACACTGGGTTGCATCAGCGCTTTCTAGAAAGTGGACACCACCAACGTAAATCAATTCGCTCATTAAAATCTTTAAATGCCCTAAACAGTACCACAAATACACATCTGCCTTTGTTGTCCGTGGTTTCATCACTAAAAACATCAATGGGCTTGCCTAGAGCAGTAACTTTAACTTTTTCGATTCGGTCCTTGGCCAGATCATTAACATATTTTTCTCGAAGTGTTCGAGCATGGGGTAGGTCAACAGCCCCTGGGTTTAATTGTAGATATATAATAAAAGGAGAATGAATCCTAATGCGTATAAAAAAGATATTGCAGAAATCATAAAATTTGATTAATATTTATGGGAACCTATTATGTTCGCATGCATTATGGAATAACTAGTTGTATGAAAAACATCAAATTTTCACTTATTAATGGTCTAGTACAGCTACTTAAGTACATAATTTAATACTAACCTTCTACATATTTGTTTAACCGTCTTCTAATGTTTGGATCTTCCACCTTCTCAAGTGGAATGTTGGCTTTTATGAAGGCCCCTGTTGTGTCTTTTGCAAATTCATAGGAGGCATCTCTCTTCTTGGTCGTTTGGAGCAATTTTGTAATTGATGCCTGCTGAATAGTTCTACTTCCTCTTGCAGATTTTTTTTCTACACTAGTCTTGTGTTTTCACTCGCGATATGCTTCGTGCAGCTCTCCTTCCTTTCTCACGAAAGAGTTGCATTTCAAAAACGACAAAATATTCTTTTGTCATCAGCACAATATAATCCGAGGTCCCGAAATTCTGCTTCGCGTTGTTTTGCGGTCACTGCCCACTTCGGCGTTATACTTTTTTTTATTATAACGAAACGAAATAAAGTCACGATGCCGATGTCTCAAACGTAGGTAAGTTGCTTTTAACCCACTTTACTTTTCGAGCCTTCCCGGGATTAAAACGGGAGCGCCGGTAATCGCGATAAGAAATACGTAATGGCATTTCGGCTACTTTGTAGACATCGCGTTAACGTGGTGTAGGCATCATCTTGACAAACAAGTCGTCTTTTTTCCTCGAATGTGTTACTTTGTGAACATCATTCGTTACTTTGAGGACATCGGGAAGGCACCTTTATTTTAACTTGTTCCCGAGAATTTTTTCACCGTAGTTGATGCTTATATATAATCTTTCGACAAAAAAGGCATTTTTCAAAAACTCTCTTGCGCGTATTATTTTCGTATAATATACTGAGTTTTATCTAAGTTTATTATGAATATGTCAGATGAGTTACTACTTTTCTTTCGTTATTAATCGTTCATCCTCTCCAAAATATTTTTAATGCAATGAATTAGAGCCGCGTAAAAATTTTATACTATTGGTGAAAACATTACGCAGTGATTTCTCGCTGACGACTCATTCACGATCGTCGATTCCTGTAGCGTAGTACTGTTATTCTACCTTACATTATTGAAAATTCGCTAAGAAAGCTATCCAAATCCTCAGTTTATTGGAACAATGCGGCATAAACATACGCCTCGGAAAAACCTTCGTGGGAGAAGCATGAGCAGAAGTAAACAATGATGAAAATCGCGTTTGAATCGGTGAAATTCGCGAGTAACACGAAATAACACGTATTCGCGGGAAAACCGCCGAATTCGCGTTATCGCATTTGCGACTTTTGTAAAGTAAAAACGATGAACTTTTTGCTAAATATTTAATCAACCTTTATTTGTAGATATTTTTCGGAAAGTTGTAAGATAAAGGAACCCGGGTGGCTACATGCTTTGATACTATTTGTGAATATGCTTGTCCATTTTATAAGTATTTTCTTGCTCATTTTTATTAAATCCATTTTCAGCATTATGGAAGGAAACTAACTGCAAGATGGATAGCACCTACATCTGTCCAAAAGAAGGTTGTGCCAAAAATTTTCGTAAGGAGAATCTTTTACAGGTAAATAATTTTTTTTTATAGAAATGTTATTAGGTAGATCTTTGTTGGCTATGAGGTATTCTGTTCTACTGCTCTGTTTTGGAATTGGTGACAAAGGTTTTGATGGCAGTACTTACAAGATGGGGAAGTGTTAATTAGGAATTCTAAATTATTGAACCTTAGTCTTAATATACAGTAAAATTTTCACAACCCCAGAATTAATTTCTTCTGAGTAATATGAAAAATTGAAATTTAATAATTTATATTTTCCCCAAAATATGTGTATTTATTGTTGAAGTTTTAAAAAAAGGGATATTATTTTTATTCTGGAAATAGTCAATAAATAAAAATCCATTATTTTAAATTAGGATTTGATACACAGATTGAACTACAAACAATTCAGAATCTTAATGACTTCGTTAAAAATTTAAAAAAATTTTTAAAAAATCAAATAAAAAATTAAGTCATAATGCACTATTTTAATTACCCTTAAAGTTATTTTTAATCTATGGTTTCAGATGCACATCAAACACTACCATCCGGAATATTGCAAATTGGTGGGCTCAGCCCCTAATGTTGCTGATTTAGCTTCTGCCCGAATGGATGATGGGGAAAGTGTCTTTGACTTCCGACCAGCACGGGTCCGTCCTTCTCCTGTGGATTCAGCAACAAAAGGACGTGGAAGGGGTCGTTGGGGAGGTGCCAAGCGAGGGTCTGGTCCTCACAAAGAAGGCCTCGTTGCATCTCCTGAAAAGCCAGTCTCCGAAGATCCCTCCTCTACAGAGCCTGAAGCGAGTTGGGACACTCAGTCATCTACGTCTTCCAATAAAACACTTGCTGCAGCAGTAACAGCGGACTCTTCACGTGAGTAATTTAATTTATGTTCAATTTAAAGTTATCAGGCAAAAAAATTTTTAGCTCTCTGTCCAGTTGCTCAAAATTCATAAATGGGTTTTACCGTAACAGCCATGAGAAAGAAAGGTAATAAAGGTCATTGCTAATGATTGCTTTTTCCCCCTCTATCTGGGCATCTTCAGAACTGCTTTCATTCACCTCCTCTTTATAATTTACTTTGCATGATTAGTTCCAACAACTATACCCTTTTGTCTCATCGTTGTGAATTGCTGTGATAAAATTAAAGTTGTTGAGGTTAAAAATGCTGAAAAATTATAAGAATACTATACATTGTACTAATGTCTTTGGATAGTTTTATTATTATTAATTGTAATCGTCCTATTAAATACAATTAAAAGTTTTTTACCTAGGGTCATTTTATCATATCAAAATTAATTAATATTGAGAGTATCGCCAACTGTTTAAGCCATTTAAGGATCCTCAAAATATATACAGTAGAACCCCGTTTTTACGAACCTCGATTTTACGAAGTGACACAGTTTTACGAACCATTCCGCCGGTCCCGATCTTTGTACATGTAAAATGACCTCGGTTTTACGTAAAACCTCGATTTCATGTTTTACGAAGTGAGATGCCGGTCCCTAGGAGTGAATGAACCCCGGTTTTACGAAGTATTTGAAATTGTTTTGTAGCACTGAGCTCAGTACAATGGGATGACGATCGCCGTAAACAGTAGCAGCTGAATCCAGATTGTCTACGTTGGGAAGACCCTCATCCCATGTATTTTAGATCGGAAAATGTGAAAATTTCGTGGGATACAAAAATTTTGATTACAGTTTTCGCGAAAAATGATAGCTTATAAGACGTAGCCGTGCTCTTCTTTCTTTGTTCATCAAGCCTTCTGGTAATATCGCGAATCTGCGACGTGGGATCGTATAGATCAGCAGTTTCCAGGAGTATATGGTTTCTATTTGGACGATAGATTGAGAGAATAGAGGATGATAAGAATTTGTTTTCAACTTGGGGAGTTTTTGGCTCGGGTCTTGGCTGCTAAATTGGAGTGCGACAACTTAAAATTCTTAATGCTGCTGCAGGGATTCCGGATTTTAACTGGCTAGTAAAAAATTGAAAAATGATGGTTGGATGATGGACACCCTGAAAAATGTTGGTCTCCAAGCGAGGAAAAGTCGTGCGCGTTCAGTCAGAACCACTCTCTGCGCGAGGTGGCCTGTGTTGTGATATCCTGTGAGCCTTTTAGTAAAATAATGGATAAAACATCGCTGACCAAGAAAAAGAGGAAGTCCCTGAGTTTGGTCACCAAAAGGTCAATTGTCAAGGAAGTACGTGATCGCGGGCAGACAAAATCAGAAATTGCTAGGAAGTATGGCATATCTTTATCTACATTGGCAGCAATCGTCAATTCAAGGGAAAAAATTTTGAGTCACGCAACAACATCATTAAAAACAAAGTACGTCTCATCGTCGCAATTTGATCAACTTGATAGGCAGCTGTATAATTTTTTTTGAAGTGTCGTGCGTGCAAATTACCTGTAAGTGGACCAATTCTGAAGGAGAAGGCTCAGATTTTGGCTCTTAAACTGAAGTGCGATAACTTTAAAGCCTCAAATGGGTGGCTTGATAGATTCAAGAAAAGATACGGAATCACTTATTAGTTATTTTAAAATTAGTTTAATTAAAGAATACTTAATTTGTAGTAATACATCATTATTATTAAATTTTGATGCATTTTCAATACGTAATTTATTAATTGAAAGCATTTTACATCGTTAGGTAAGAATTGTTTAAAGTACCCACGAGTAAGTAGCTCTCAAAAATCACCGCTAAACGTCAGCATAGTAGAACGTAAAAAAGAGGGAGCTTCAAATTAACTTAAGTAAAGTTCTGAAATGACTTAAAATATTTACGAGCTAGTTTCTTGGAATTAATGGCTGTGAGTTTCATTCACTGTGACTTATTTGAGTCTCCTAGGCCTTGAAATAAGGTCTATGCTATAAAGGGATTCAGTATAATCGTAGTCTAATTTTTAAATCTTTTCCATTTGAAGCAAATATACTGCACATTGGCTCCTGGAGAACCATGTGGGTAATGCTCGTGACTCATGAGGAATCAGTTCTGATTTCAAATCTTGGTGGGAGCACATGGGCAAAATCACCTAAGCGCTTTTAACGAACTACTACTACTATAGTGCACACAGAGAATTGCATGTGATATCTATTGTTTTCTTCCTGAATGAGCTTGTGACTTTTATTTGTAACAGAAATTAGTTCGATTTCATCCTCATAATTATTTGACAAGTTTATACCAGCATAGTTTAGCTTTCTGTAAGCAGAGCTTTAGTACGCATACATTTGTTGCAGATCAAGCCTCTGATGTGCAAGATGTGCCTCCATGGACATTGCTCCATGCTGTGCGAGGAATTGCCAGAGCATGAGACAGTGCCACTGCAAACACTATTTCTAACTGTAGGAGATCAGCTGGTTTTGGTGACACATCAATTATAGAGACAGAAGAGTTAGTGGAGGTTCCCACACTACAGGACCTCCTTAGTAAGAAAATGGCACAACTAAATCAGTACATCCCAGATGCATACTCTCATGCTGAGTCATATGTCAAGTGTGACTCTCATGTGATAACGCATAACTGCAGTGAATTAAATGAAGACGAAGAAGATGAGGATGAAGTGAACTTAGATAGCTCTTCTACAAGCTATGAAGATGACCCAGAAGCACCTTCCCCCCCTACAAGGGATGAATTAAGACACTCTATAAAAGTGCTTCACAATTTTCAGATGTTTACTGATGGCGTACCTGATTCATTCAATAATTACCTTTCAGGTATTGAGAAAATCACCTCATATTTCATTGAAACTTCCAAAAAACAAAAAAAATTGATGATTTTAAAAAGTAAAACGTTTAGAATTTTTTTCTGTTGTATTAAACATTAAACTGGATGTATAATTAATTTTATTGAAATATTACCTTCCTTTCAATCCCATTTAACTTTATGCACTGTGTTACTGAAATTGGATTGGTATTGTAGAGATTTCGATTGCTTGAAAGAAAACCTCAAATTTACAAAGCCCGAATTTTACAAAGTGCAAATTTTTGGGTCCCTTCAACTTTGTAAAATCGAGGTTCTACTGTACCTATCTATATTGTAATTTTTAACAGCACTTTAGGATGTTTTAGATTCTGAAAGCATATTACGAATTCAAATTCAAAGTAGTTTTCCATTCAATGTCTTTCGAAAATAGAACATCATGACTTATGATATGATAACCATGAGTTATTCCATAAGATAATACATTTTTACGAACAATTACTGTAAGTCTACCCTGAAAAGTTGATTTAGTGAAAGCTTTCTGTAAAGAAAAATTTTTTTATTCTCCTCTGTCTATCATTTTTCTAACTATAATTGTGAATTATTATCAAGGGGGCAAATAGATTCTATAATTTAACTTTTTTAAACATTAAAATGCTGTGTTCGGATAAAGCACTTGACTTGTGGTGGTGACGTTGAAAGAACTATCTCTTGGTTATGCTATTTTATTTAATGAGATGTACAATTAAAATACAATCAGAGAGTGGGAAGTCCAGCAGGCAAACCCTGCGCTATGGAAGTGTTATAGCCAAACAACAACCTATTGGAGAAAAGTGTGCTTATATACCTTCCCAATCCGTACCATTATGAAGCTCTCTTCGGTGGGAATATAGTTTTGTAACAATATTATAAGGTGCCATCTTCCCCTTTCCTCCCGCTCTTGATACAATGTATGGCTTAGAAGCCCTTCCCCCACTCTCGCACATGTAGTGAGACGCTCTTTCCTCATTTCTTTTGTCTGCCAAACCACAACAGACTTATCTTAAGTTCTCTACCCATGGAATCATCTTTCAATTGATATAATTTATAATTTAGATATTCTTGTGAAAAAAATGAAGAATTAGTACCTCAATTTTATTGAATGATAGATGGTTTAATAGATTAAAAGGACAATGGATTCAAATTATTACTTTAGTCTTGTATTAGTGGTATATTTATTTCTTGAACAACAAAATAGAGTTTGAGTCAGAAATGGTCTCTTAATTGTAACAAAACCAGGTTGTACTGTCAAATTTATATTTTGACTGAGTAGTTTCCTTGCACTTTGGCTTAAAATAGTTCCATCAACTTTCAACTCAGTCTGTTAAGTTATTAGTTTTGTCAATTTTCAGAGAATCGCTTACATATTTTAATAATTCTTTTCATTTTGAAGAGGAAGCAATCCAACTTAATCCTTCACTTCCTGGTGAGTTGGAGACAGCCCTGGAGGATGGGGTTCAGTTGGTTCAGGAAGTTGTGAGTGAGACTCCAATTTCACAAACTCCTCTGCCAAGGAGGCTTATGGCTGTTGGAAAACGTAAAAGACGACTAACGTTTTTGCCTACACACATGGCTAAGCGAAGGAAATTTGGTAAGCTTTTCTATGATTCATATCATTCAATTTTTGTTCATCACCAAATCTTTCAATTTGGCTCATTGCAACTGTATTTTTTCTTGCATAATAAAGCAATACTTTAATGTTAACATGCTATTCAAGACATTCTTTCTAGTCAGTTTTTAGAAGTCTCCTTATAATTGTTTTTTTCAAGACCAAAGATTAATGGAATAGCTTTTAAGTTGTCATTCTGATGATTTATATACTTTTGTGGGCTTAAACTCTCAGCTCGTATATTTGTAATACCTATGTTATTATTTCAATATAAGCCTTGTTCATATCTCAATGAACCCCGCCTAAGTAAGACAGCTTGAATTTTGAGTCACCTCCTAACTTAGTGAACAAAATCTATAGGTTTCCATGGCCTGCTTACTTAATTTTAACTTCTTGGGTTCATCCCAATGAATAATTATAAATTATTTACACTGACTATTGTTTTCCTGAGAGCCCAGTAAGTTGCAATTAGTACGGTATTTATCAAGATGTGTTTTTCTGTTGAGAATCAATGTCCTCTCCTGCTAGTATTCAATACACACCAAAATTATGTTGTAGTTTCTTTCATTATATATGATTACAGATTAAATCTTTAGCTTACGAGGCTCACTTTAATTCACGGAAGCGTAAGAGTTCAAAAAATACTAAAATGTTAAAATAATAACTTGGAAGCTCCAAACTTTTTATTTATAATAACTATAACTATTTATATATAGCTAATGTTGAATATTATTTCAACCTGAAATATATATAACTTATATAAATGGAGAAAATGAAATGTTTTGCATATTCAAAATCAGATGCTTACCTCACTTTTAAGTATGATCACCAGTTGTTGCAAAGGTACCATTTTTAGACATTAAATAAGTTTTATTTAAATAAAAATCGTTGTGCTGGTATTTTTAATTCCTTTACCGTGAACTATACAGCTCATATGTAAATATTTTCTGACTTGTATGTCCACATAAGTTTTATCTAAAGCACAATCTTGTATATGTTGAAACTTAACAAATGTTCTTTATTTGCATGTAGCTATGAGGACAGGAATCACTCCAGGAGTTGGGAAGCAGAATATTGATGAGAAGAGGGCTGGTGAGGCTACTGCAGAAGTGGTCAGTACTCAGAAAGGTTCTGTGAACATCAAACGTCACATAACTGTTGAGGAGGGGAAAATTCCTGTAGTACAGTTGCAGAAACTCAAGGTCACTACTGATAGCCACGGTGAGTGCAACTTTTTTAATTTTACCTTTCTCAATATTTGTTCCTTTGATCTATTAAAAATGCAATGGATTGGGTATCAAACTTTTGGTTAATTAATATTTATTTGCATGGTATGATGTGACTGTTTTAATTGAAATGTGAATACTAGTCATTGTGTTTATTGGGTGAAGTCTAAAATCAAAATTAAGTTAAACTACGTGAGCAAAAATATCAGATTGTGAATATGAGGTAGGGAAAGGGAACAAACAAAGGGAAAGCAAAAGATTTTGGTGGAAGAAATTGATGTGGTGACCATCTTTTGAAAATTCATATTTATCTACTTTTATTATGCACTAAAATAGTGTGTTTATGTTGAAAGAATTAAGGTAAAAGATAGTTATTGTCAATCCAGCTTTTTATGATGAGGTCAATTGGATATCAATTATAACCACGTGAAAACCACCTTTGAGAATTTTCAAATTAAACATGCGAATCCTACTGGGTTCTTATGAATTAAAGTCACCAAAAGTAAATGTTGCAAAATTATTAAGAAATCTTGAATGAGGTAAGTCAGAGTTTGTCATGTCAATTCTCACACACTCATCTCCAATTTCTTATTGTAAACCTTTGATTATTCCAATCTATCATATTTCTTGCATTTTCCTTTGAAAAATTAACATTTAATGTACTATTACTAATTTTACTAGAATCTAAAGTACCCCTAGTCCTTCAGAGATATCTTCAGCTATCTAGCTTCAAGTAGATAAATAACATCATACTTCATAAAAGTCCATTTTTAAAACATCGCCTGATTTAGTTCTACTAAATCTAGATATAACCTTGTTATACTTTTACAAGTGAAGATGGAATATTCATTTATTTCATTGAAAAGGAATGTAAGAACATTTGGTTCTCATATGGGTGTATATATTTTGATTGAGTATGCTCTTTTTATGCCTTACCTGATCAAAATGGTAGTGCATTTTCTCCCTTTTTCACGCTAGTGGTCTCGTGGGCTATATGGTTTAGTATACTGTGTAATCATATCTTTTTATATCCTCATTTCTTGGGATTTTCTTCCCTTTTTCTTCTGTGTCTTTCATTAGGTGACTATTATCACATTATTTCTGTGTGCATCTTTTTCTACGTTTTATTGCAGCTATTTCATTTCTTTGAAGACTTTTTGAGTTTGATTTTGTAAAAGAATGTCATGCTTGAAAAGTCAAGGAAATAAGATGCTCTAGCCACTGATAGCAAAAGATTTTTATTTTCTTAGTGTTAAAAAGTTACCTATGTACAGGATTGTTTTCAACTCCAGCAGATGTTAGTGCTTTTGTCAAGAGTAGTCTGCTTGCTCTCATTCTGAAGTAAGGGCAACTTCTTGCACAAGTGCTATTTTCTTATCTGTCATCCATTATTTACGCTTGTTGTTAAGAGATTAAATTTGAAGATCTTCTGATGGATTTGAGTAGACTATATATTTTATGAATTCTTAATGGAAATGCATATAAAAAGTGTGAAAATTCCTCTGCAGTACTCCCTTGTAAGTAAATTTGAAATTATTCGTCGCAATGAATTTATATTAAAACTCAAGTATTTGCTCATTTGGGAAAGTTAATTATTCGTAACATTTGTTTATTTATTAGTCCCTTGCAAGAAAATATTGATTGATATTGTATGGGGAAAGTGTTGATTTTCCTTGTGGGAGAGGACTATAAAATCAAATTGATAAAATGTTAATTTCGAAAGATTCTTGTCGCAATCTTTCAGTTTCTAAGGAAAACAAAATCTTGTTTTCATTTCTTACTTAAATGTCCAATCATTGTAGTGTTAAAAATTTTTGTGGGTGAACCTTTGAATTCCTTAAGAATATTATGCTGAAAGATTAGTAAATTCTCTATATCCGTAGAAGGTAAACAGTGAAAAAAGAAGAATGAACAATGATGAAATGCTTGGAAATGTGTTAAGCTTAATCCAGAGTAACTGCTCATGTCAATTTAAAATTGATTCCTTTTGTTCTTAGTCATAAAGCTAAAATAATTCTGTATTTAACAAAGTATAGCCTGAAGAAGATTAAGAAAATTGTATCCAACAAAAATCTTCAAGGAAAACTTATTTAATGTGTCATAAATATTGTGAAAATAAGAAAGCTGTATGACAGTAAAAAACCTTTAGATACTAGTTAAATGCAAAAGAATTGAACTGATGGAAATTTGCAATAGAAGAGGGTTTATAGTAATATCATAGAATTAACCAATATTATTGCCCAAGCACAGATAAACGAAAGTTCTTTTTGATGTATTTAACTGTTAAACATTTGATGTTTACTTTTGTTCATGTTAGATTATCATTATTTCATCCAGGAAAGATAATTTCTTAAATCATTTAAAATACTCCCTATATTAATGAAAAAGATTAAATTGAATATATTGTGGGAAAATTTAGAGATGTAATGTCTTTGCATCCATTATGTACCTGTTAAAAATTGCTCTTGGTAACCTCTATCTGCACCATTTAGAAGATATAACCATACTTAATTCTTCTCTGTCACATTTTATTACTATCTTAGGTAATGAAAGTTGTGGTATGGAATCTCTCACCTTCTTTCCCAATATTGAGTAAATATGAGGAAAAACAATGGCTAAAGTATTTGTAATACTAGTTTATCATTTTGTTGGCTGTGGAGGATTAGCTACGGAAGAAAAGTCCAGCTGAAGATTGTCTAGTAATTTTACAGAAATATTTTTAGTCTTTTCTCTTGTTGCATCGTTTTGAGAATTTTTTTACTCTTTATTCATCTGCTTTCTGTATTTGTTATTTTGAATCTCAATATGATTCAGTTTTCTGTTTCATCTTGATTCTCACTAAATTTTGGCCTATTTTTTTATTTCCTGGTAGTTATTACAAGCCCACTTTGTGTCTGCTTATTTCTTATCAACAATAGTTTGTTACAAATAATTGTTTAGAATGAGGTTATAATGCAGAAGGCTGGTGGAATTTTATGTTCATTGTCTATTAAATGTAATTTTTGGTGCCAATTGTGAAATTATCAAAATTCTGTATCTATTTTTATTTTTATTTTCATGGACTTATTCATTCCACCCATTCCTTCTCTTCTGGTATCATTCTAAAATCTTAGGTCGGGTGATCTTGTCCGAGCCTCTAAGGAATTCATCAGAAGGGTTGCTTCAAAAAGGTAGATTTTATTTGTTTTGTTACATTCAGTTTGATATTATTATTTTGAAAATTCTCAGACATTTTGATTTGTATTATTTGTATATTCACATCAAGATATCTGACATTCAGGATTTATGTTATCACAATATCATGAATACTGAGGAAAGAATGTAATTTATGTATTAGTTTACTTTTAGAAAAAACAACTGTAAATTTAAGTATTACAAATTGATTATTTGCTTTTATTGTAATTCACATAATGTGGAATTGCAGCACATTTTGATCTGTAGTGAAATTGATGTGATGCAAGTGTGAACATTATGAATTATGAACAAAGCACAATTAATGTTGTAAAAGAAAAACTAAATATAAATCTCAATTTTTGAGACTAATTTTGTCTGTGAATTGAAAGAATATCCTGAAGCAATACTTGGTGGTAATGAGTTCTGAAACATTAATTAGAAGTTCAAAAGATGTATTACACCACAATGTTCGTTGAACATGTTAAATGCATATTGCATTTCTTGGAAAGAAAAGGCCTGTTTTTGCTTTCCCTTTGTACATATATGTGGGTATGTCTGATTTCTTGGTCAGTATTGCCCTCACAGTGGCTGACCTGCATCAGGGATCTTTTGTGTTGTGAATGACCTTCTTGTATGAAGAAAGAATAATAACAAGGGAGTAATCAGAAAATATATAGAAGTAGTGTTACCTTCATATAGGGGTTCAGTGGGAAAGTTGTAATTAAGAAGAAATGTCCTTGTTTTGGAAAGGAAGACTATGTGAGCTTCGGATCAAGATAAATGTTATTAAATGGCAGGAGGTATTTCTCATGCTACAGCTGTTCCTCTAAAAGAACATTTTTGTAAAATCAGGATGTCTTTTCCAAAGACTGATGATCAATTCCCTGATTATGTATGTTCGCACAATAAATATGTTTTTGTTAAATTATTGGGAATATAAAAAGTGCATTATTTTTCATCAGGTCACTAGTAAATTCTCATTGAATGGTGCAAAAAGTGAAGTGTGAGTGACTGAAAAGCTCTCAAAGGAAGCTTATGGATGAGCTTCATATTGGAAAGGTTCCTCCAATGATGAGGAAACTTCATAACTATGAAGTTTTTGTAAATCAGATATGGCAAAAGGAGAGGCCATGTCATGGTTTAGTGAATAAGATGGTAATGGAATGCTTGAAAATTACCTGTGCTCATAACAAGTGATTAACTTTTTCTCTTAATATTTTAATCTAACAAATATGGATTCTAATAATAAATTGTTATGCTCTCTTTGATGTTAGATGGTAGCCAGAATAGTGGAATGATCTTAAAGTATTTTCTAAATGTTCTCCCTGTCAATGGGGTTTGTAAGCTTCTTCACATCAAGTAACTTCTCCAGTGATTTTTTTTACTCACATAGGAATCATGCATCATTTACAGGAAAATGGAGACAGCAGAAATGTTTGTTGGTGTGATAAAAAGTTATGGACTACCACTGCTTCTTTCAATCTGTATTCTTTGAAGAATTAAGAATTATATATTAAAGGCATATTCAATGGAAGAATCACTGTCTTAAAGATTTTTAGATGACTTCATTGTAATGTTGGACCTATATGTTAAAACCTGGATGTAATACAATTTGACTCTTATGTTGAGATTTGCTGAAGAATATGAAATTTGGAAATTTAAATGAAAAAATGTGGAAATGTGGAGTTTCACTGATGGAGAAAGTTAAATGCATTATATGCAGAAAACTGATTAATATTCCTTGCTTTACCTTGGAAGCTAAATTATTCTTACTTGTTGGACATGAGAGGATAAATATCAGATAATAAAGTGGTGTTCTTTAGAGAAGTAGTAATTAGAAAGGGAAGCAATGCAGATATTGTGTTAAGTAAAACATTTGTTGTGAAATTATTTTGCTCAAACTCTTATCTGTAGCATTGCAACCTTGTACATGAGATGACAGAATGATTTATATCTTCTGCTTGTAGTACATATGACCCTGAACACTGCACCATTTCTTAGTTTATCGTGAACACCTGGGGAAGGTGATACTTCTCAATAAGCAAAGCATATTTGGACAAACATCTACTCTCCATTAGATAAGGCCCTCGTTACAGTATCTGACAAAATTATAAAGTGTGTAATTCCTCCAATGCTGGGGTTGTTTATCTTCTTCAGTTTTGTTTGCACATTATTTTATTTGAGTTGCTGAATAGTGAAAGTGTTAATGAAGAAGAAGAATTTAGAAAAACAGCACAAGTTCATTCATGAAAATTAAAATAATTTCCTCTGGAAAAGCTAGGGATTGAAATGATTTACCTTAATTGGAAAACATTAGGGAAAATTGTGGTAAGGAAAAGAAGTAAGCTTTTGCAAAGTCAGTTTTTTTCAGTTAAGCTCTTGTGATACCCAGTGAATGAGTTAAAGGTGACATAAATCAACATATCTGAAATTTAGCCCTTCTGTTAGTCAGTTCTAAGGGTTCCATGTAATTTGGCATAAGCCTCTTGCTATTTTACCTTTAAATACTTCGGAAGCTCTGACCTTAAAATGTGAATTATGTCATCATTTAATTCTTGTTCGTCATACGTTAGTTTTTGTAAGTAGGTTATTTATATTTTCAATGCCTGTTGAGTATAAAGGGACTTACCTCATCAAGCTAGAAGAAAATACAGAAAATTAGATAGGTTTACAAAAGCCAAGGTACAGTTTTGCTACAAATAATGAAACCCAAAGGAATGGGCCAGAAGAACTGAGTGAAGAATCTCCTAGAAGAGGTGATATATTGTGGTGAAGAGGTGAAGATTTCTACTTGTTAAAGTTGAGAGGATGATGAAAAATGCTCCAGTATATAAATTTCATATAAAGTGAGGTTATCAGATTGTGAATAGAGAGCAAAAGGGAATCTTAGTGGGGCATTTACACTAATGATAATTACCAGTCATATCCATTCTTAAATCATTTGGGTGGGATGAAATAGTATTGGCAAATCCAATAGTGCAACAGGTTCTGATATTTTTAGACACTACAGCACAGGAAAATCTCATTAGTAGAACTATCGTTGCAGTTGAAATCATCATATTTGATACCATTGTTGCAGTATTGCCCATTACTTACCATTCTTAATTCCTTCAGGTTATTCAGGTCAGGATATTTGCCATATTTCTTCAAACATTTTAAGGTTATATTTATAGTTATATATGAAAGATTATCCTTTATCTGTTACTTTTATTCATATCCTCAATGCCTGTAATGCTACCATAGTGATTGAGGTATAAGTGATGCCGAGTAATGGCGTTTTCCTTCTTTCCTTCCTGGTCATTCCCTAAAAAATTCTATGAAAAGTGTTGCCCATTATGTCATTGAGCAGCATCTTAGTGGGCTGATTCCTTTCATAGCATTGTGGCTTAAAAGGAAAGCAGCAGTCAACAATTTCACTCCTCATCTTCTCTAGTAATCCCCATTCTTCCGTAGTTCCTGTTAGTTATTGATGTGGGGGCAGAATCTAACTTTCATCTGGAGTGCATAATTTAAGGCATTTCATGTAGGCCTGTAAAGCCATCTACTTGCATATGTTGATAAACAAACTTTTATGCATGTATATCATCATTAGGGGTTGACAATTTAAGAATTAGTATATTGTGGCTAATTTTGTCATTCTCTTATAGTTCCTAATCTAACTCTAATGATAAAATAATTGAACCTAAGTTTTCCTTTATCATTCCTCCCTTCCCCCCATTACAGTATTCAAGAGAATATTGTGCATTTGTGTGTGACCATGTTTCAATCTATAATATGTTATCTATGCCCATTTTCTCAAGCAATAGCCAGCCAAATCTGTACTAATTAGCTGAGCCTTATCACTAGTAAAATTAATGTGACACATGATGGCTAAGATATCAATATCTATTTTGTAAATTATTGAACAATCCTGGTCTGTCCACAGAACAGATGGTAAAGGCTCCAAAACATAGCTTAGAATTATCTCCTTGGGATATACCTGTCAATTGGGCTCCTTGCAAGTTTATCTTACATTTATTTGTGATTACAGGAGTTAAATCTCAGGTGAAAGAGCAGAAGAGTGAGGTAGACAAAAAAATGGTATCTGGCATTGCTGCAGGATCGACTGGAAGTGGCATCCGTCGTCGAAGGAAGCGTAGAAGTGAACTTTTGAGCCGGGAGGAAATAGTCAACTGTGTGTGTGGTTCTCCGGAAGAAGAAGGGCTCATGATGCAGGTACTTAACTGATTGTTTTGCCATTTTTCTGCCTTTCAGACCACTCTGATACTCATTATATATTATCTTCTTCATTCCCCTCATCCATTCTTTGAATAAGTCCAAACTATCTTTACGCATCCCATTTGCTTGGGATGTGAAACATTATTTATTTATTTAATCTATATGCTGCAATTTGGTATGATTACCAGGTAGCAACGGTAATTATTATTATTTCATTCTACATTCCTGTCTCTTCTTCCCAAAAACTTATAGCTTATTTAACCTATATACCAATACTGGGACTGAAAGACTATATTCTGATTTACTGTTCTCGTATGTAGTCAATTGGGAAATTAATCAATGTTATGGGCAAGAAAAATGTTGTAGCCCTAACTAATTAAATATATGGCTCACTGAAGTACACGGAAATTATATTGTGCATTAATTTTTTAGTTTTTTCCAAATTTTATAATTGACTGATTTATGAAAATGATATAAGAATTGTGCAGAATAGAAAAGAAGAGAGAACTTGCTAATTTCCACATTTTAGACTTCATAATGGCCTAGATTTTGTTTCTCAGGGGAAATCTTTAGTTTAAGGAATCTCAATAATCCCCATAAGTAATCTTTCAGTTGAGAGTGATTTGAATTTAAAAATTATTAATTCTTTCCTTTGAAGTGTGAATTATGTCTCTGCTGGCAACATGGACATTGTAACAACATTGAGAAAGAATCTGAAGTTCCAGAGAAGTATGTATGTTATATATGCCTGAATCCTCAGAAGGAGAGAAAGACAATGAAATATTTTCATGATCAAGATTGGCTGAAAAAAGGAATACTGCCAAGGTAAGTTAGTCGATGACCACTGTCAAATGTTTAGAATGCTTAGCTATCCAACTGGTTCCCAGGTCTATTCTCTGGTTTTCTATCTATTGGATTGATGTTATTTTTCATTGTCCATCATAGTTAAAATTATTAGAATGAATGTGACTTGGGATTCCTGTTTCCAATGAAGAGTATTTATATAGAATTTATTATTAGTAGAACCAAATTTATTTTATACCCTAAAAATACCTTAGAACTCCAATTATCCGAATCAATTGGGACCGGACCCCATTCGGATAATCAAAAATTCAGATAATCAAAAATTCGGATAATTAATTAACTTCTGTATGTATGTAAATTGAAAATGGGAGAAAAAAAAACTACATATATAGTATTAAAAAAGAGCTATGTATTAATTAATTTAAAAAATGGTAACACTTTGGCATGTTAGGCGTACATCACTTCTAAACACTAATGAAAATACTTTAACTAAATCAAACTAATGTAGTATTCGCGTTATTGTATATTTTTTTATAAAACATTTTTAATCAGTATACTCAGCCCAGCGGCAGGCATGTTTTTTTTTTTTTCTGTTTAGGTCTTTTTGGTTTCTACCGTTATGCTTACCACATCAGCAAATTTAGAACTGCTATATGAGATGGTGTCCTAAAGTGATTCAGATAATCAGCGATTCAGATAGTTGGAATTCTACTGTATTTAATTTATTAATTATTATTGTTATTGCTCAGCTACTAAGGGATGCATAAATATTTTGAGGATTGAAGTTTGCAGTTTATCGTTTTGGAGAGGCTGTAATAGGTTAATAAAATTCTTCCTCTAAATTATGCTTTTAGCTTTCATCTAAGTCCTGAAAGCTTCCTTTAAAAAAAGGAGAGGACACTAAAATGCTACTTGTTAATACTCGAGCAATAAGAATACAAAATTAGCATACTACTGTTAGGCCTTTATTGTAATTATCTTTGTTATGTTTTAGTCTATCTAATGAAGTTCAATAATATAATATTTTCCATATTTAGCCTACCATTTCGGAGCAAAGCTGATGAGGGAAAAATAGGCCAACGCTCCAGGGTCCTTAAAAAGTCTCACGAGCTGTCAGGATCTCTTCTTCAGCTAAAGACAGTCGTGCACAGCTTGCGGGTGAAAGTCAACATGATTGGGTGAGAATGGATGACTTGTACTGGTGTGCTTTGTTTAAATTTTCATTCAAATTCTTTAGTTGTCTTTACTCCCTTTTTCTTATTTTATTTAGGAAAACGGACCATCCAAAATTATACCTTTGGTCCAAAAGTTGGGAGACGAGTCCACCTTCAAATGAAATCCAAGAGAATGATGTCAAAGATGTAGAGGATAAATTGGAGACTCATCCATGCCCAGTTAAAGGTGAATCTCCTTATGGAGATATTACCAAAACGGAGGATAACCTGCCAGAGCTTACCATGGAGCAAGGAACTTCTGAAGAAAAGAATGACCGACCATTGCCATTGGAAGTAAGTTCTCAACATGATTGCTTTTTATGAATTTCAAGATTAAGCAACTTATGAAGTTAAGTGTTAACATTTTGTGGATGCACAATGGAGTTTTCCTTGTTTTTCATACTGAATACAGAAATTTCAACAACAATGTCCTGATTAAATTCTAAGTAAATGCAACTGTAATGAGTTAACTTTAAAACTCTTTATACGTGGTTGATTTTTTACTCCCTTTTAATGTAAAACTTTTTAAACTGACCTTACTCCTCATTTTCAATAGATCATTTGTATTCATTCTCTGGTTTTCAGTGGTAACTTACGTACAGTAGAAGTCCATTATAAGGAGAGGTGACAAAAATCGGAAAAGTACTCGTTATAGCCAATTTCTAATTCTAAACGTCCGTCTTCTTGAATCCATGAGCAGCGAGTGCAGCAGAATGGAAATGTTGCATTTTTAATACATACTAATGCTTCAGAATGCGTAACAAAAGTATGTTCCCAAAAGTATGTCTTTTTCCGGCTCAATGATCAATGTGCTTGTTAGAATTGACAACACAAATCTGAATATGATTTCGGGTTGGTGTAGTGATTGGCAGTTCAAGCTGAATGTAAAGAAGTGCGCTGCCATGACTTTCACGCAGTCTACTAACGTTACCTGTGTACCATACAGAATTTCAGGATATCCCTTGGAGCTTGTGATGCATCATAAATATCTAGGAATTACACTCAGCAGTATTTTTCCTTCGAAGAACACATTCTAGGCGTAATAGGAATGATAGAATCCCTTGGGCGGAACTCTCTTAGTGATAGAAGACTTGAATATCGACGGAAGATTTTGATAAACTTATCACTATCGATTTCGGGGAGGACATAACTGGTATTGTTATCCCAGTTATGTACTTACGCGACCTTTGAGAGAAAACTAAAAAGCGATACAGGGAAGTAGTTGCCAGGACAAGATAGCTACTTTTGGTCATTTTTCCTGCAAAGTATTACAGAAGCTAATAGCTCTCTAGGTTAGATAGGTATTTCGGTGTATTACACCCCCTGCCATGCACCACTGGTGGATTGCGAGGTTTAAATGTAAATGTGTAAATGCACACAGATTTGGGTGCATAGCGGCTGGGTATATTTGGGCCGGCAGTATCCTCGGCTCATTCTAGTTCCATATAACTCTTCAAACGTTCCATCAATCCACTATCAATGTTTGGACAGTAAGAGGCATTGTATACAAAACTATTGACCAATAGGTTTTGATTGATAGGGAATTGGCCTGCCCATCAAACTTTTTAAATGAATGATTTTGAATTGGCACTTACGTAGGACTTTCATCATAGATGACTACCGGCATTTTGTATACAGTGTATACGCCTATAAATTTACTCATACATTAGCTCATGCCTGTATAGTACAGACATAAATGTTGCAGTGAATGGCGTGACCGCATATCTTAAGGTGGGCATTACATTCACAGTCAAATGATCTTACAATGTCCGACTCTCATATTTCTGTGTGCCCGTTATTTTCGAGTAAATATGGTATTATTTTATTGATTCATTCGTCATAACAAAAGTGCGTCATTTAATATAGAATGTAGAAAATTATTGCTCAATAATATGCTCAAAAAACAATGTAGTGTGTTATTAGATAATCTCAATTCATATATAAAATTGCTTTCTCGAGATATTTTTCATTCGCGCGTTTCATAAGGAATGGCTGTGTTGGGAGGGGGAAGAGGTTACCCTGGGAATCCGAATCAGCACTGATTTTCCCTCCTGTATTTTGGGTTTCGGTTCCAAGCTCGTATGAAAACAAATCCTGCGGGGGAATGCCAATATGATGGGAACTCAATTAAAAATTCCGACACTGACTAGAGGTGTCATTGCTGAAGAGAAACAAGAGACAAGTTGATTAAATGTTCGGAGGGATAAAGGGGACAGTGAAACTTGTGAGAAGTCTCTCATCAAAGCTCTCTGAAGCATCTTTGCCGAGGAAGGGTGAGGCGAATTGTGAAAAATAAATGCATGAATTAAGTGACGATAATTTTTACATTTAATATTTTTCTGCCGTTTGAAGAGATAATGTGCCTCAGATTACCATTGGCTTGTCCAACTGCTTCTCTCACATCAATTGATGATTCCAAGACACGTCTCCTGCAAGACATATAGAATCATGGCACTTGTTATAACAATACTTCAGAAATAATCAATCATTATAATGGACGTAACTCCCTATCCTTTTAGCGGTGAAACTGACAACGGCCAAAATATCACTTGTTATAACGCAACTCTCATTATATGCCATACTCATTATAATGGACTTCTACTATACTTAAATATAACTCAATTTTATACTTGTAGTGCTAATTGCCAATGTGAAGTACTCTTTTACTGTGGTACTGTTATATTCCATTTATCACTTTTGATTCATATAATAAATTTGTTAAACGTAAATAAAAATTTGAAGAGCATAAAAGAGTTAATCAAAATTAAAGCATGGCCAACCAAGTTTCTATTTCACAGTGCAAGAAAAATAGTGTTTTGTGCATTCAATGTAAAATCATTTTGTCTTCGTTTAGTAGCTCTTGTAGGACTTCATATCTTACCCAGTCCACCGAAACATGTAAAAAGTGGATTTTTAATTACGTAGTGTTAAATAGTTTTTCATGCTTTAAATTGAGTTATATAGTGTTTGAAAAATTATATTTAAAAACATTGTTTGCATTTACATTATCAAGATATAAGATCATTTAATTTTGTTGGTTGTAAAGGATTTGATGAACTGGCTCAAGCTCTCTCAGCAATCTTAGCAACAGATAATATTGATTTGATGAGGAATTTCCAGATTCTACCTTTCCTTCAAAGGATACACGTATGCTAAGATTTAACTATATGTATGAAGTAATTTACCACACTATAAAATAACGCGCACTCAGTTGCCTTTTTTTTGCTCAAAAATTGGAGTGTGCATATGCTGGGCCGTCTGCTTCCTTGGTTCACCCTGGTTCAACTCATCAAACCTTCCACCAATGCGCTATCTATGTCTTTACTGTAAGAGCTGCCGAAGACTTAACTATCAGCCAATAATTTTGAATTGAAAGGGAATTGGCTAGCTCATCAATTTTTTAAATGACTGATTTTGAATTAGTTAACGTGTGCACTTAAGTTGGACTTTTGGCATAAATAACTACGGGCCATTTCTGTATAGAGTATATGAATGTACATAGCAGGGTATACGTGTATATTAAACATCTATACAGTGCTGCCAATGTCGTGGCCGCATGTCTTAAGGTGCACTTTTGATTCTCAGGCAAATAATTTTTCAATTTCCAACGCTCTAATTTTGGGGTGTGGTTTATATTCAGTGGTGCATTATTTTAGAGTAAATTTGGTATATTTGTTACTGACCAAGGCTCAGATACGTTTTCTGCTGAAGCAGATTGAGATGGATTGAATTTTATATTCCATTTGTTAAGTACTTACGGATTTCACATAAGTGATTCTGTATTTTTGTTCAGTTTGTAGATGTCAATTCAGCAGATCTGAAAGAAGAAGTAATGGCTAGTTGTGACCTCAAGGAAGTGAAACAGGAAGTTGAGGATGTTTTGAATGTGGAGAATCTAGACACCTCAGTGACTTTGAGTGCATCTTCTGGGGAGATGAAACAGAGCAACAGTTTGAATTCAATGAATGCTCTAGCTGAAGAAGACTCTTCATCCAGGTTGGAGAATGATTTGCTGCAAGGGCATTCTGTTGGAGATGAAGACTGCCCTCCTGTTCTGGAGCTTCCCTTGAGCCACTCTGAACTTCAGCAGCTTGCAAACACCGTGGAGGACAAACTCAGAGCCGCAGGTAAGGATTCCTATTTTCAGGGATTGGGTCAGACAGTAAGCAAGGCCTCAGGACACTGAAATGTTTTCTTAGATTGCTAATGTATTCTCAGGAAGAATCTATCTTTTCTGTCTTTAATATCATATTATTTGAAAGGAAACACCTTGGAGAAATTGATTAATTCATCATAGCAACTAACAGCAGGAGAAAGGAATGCAAAGCTATGGAAAGGGATTGCTTCTCAAAGATTTCAAACTGCCAAGGTTTCATTTTAATTCTCTTGACAAGAGATTCCTGACATAGTACCTCTGTTGGGTGCAGTTTCTTAATCCAAAAGGGTATGGAAAGCTTTTTCAAAGGGTACATGTAACAGTAAAGGGTTAAACCCTTCATTATAAACATCCCTGCATTGTCTGTCAGATTTTAATTCTAACAAATATTAATCTCCAAAAGTAACTCAACAAATTCCCAATATTTCTTCTACCATATCTGTAATTTAATGAACATAATTCCTCAAAAGTAACTCGATTACCCAATATTTCCCATATACATGCTCAGAAAAATCTGTTTTTGTGTGATTTACGTTTATTTTGGGAACTCTTGCTTTGAGCCAATCATAATGCAATATCTCTCACACTGTTATTTCACTGAAATCATAGGGATGCTTTTTTCAACTTGGAGTAAGACTACTTGATTTTAATCTTTATTTTCTCATTTTAATTTATACATATTGAATCCTTTCACAATTTTTATAGAACTGAGAGAATATGTTGAAGGGAATTGAGGCTTATTTTTTATTCAGAATTAATGTTTATTAAAAGAAAAATGAAGATTACAGTGGTACCATGTAGTCATTATATTTCAGCTACAGATTTCTAAAGTAAATTATTTGTTGAAATAAAAAGGCAATAGGCTGAATTGTCTTCCTTCTGCTGATTTATTTTCTTATACAGTGTTTCATTCATGACTAGGTGGAATCATTTTGGCATTGATAATTTATGTTTCAGCAAATTTTGTCTCTTTCTCCTCTTCCTCATGTATTAGTGAATAAACTAATTGTTAGGATGTGATTCTTTCCCGGTGAATTGCTTGAAGGAATTAATCTCGGGTTTCCAACTGGGCAGCCTCTCTCCATACTGTCAACATTTCGGTTATGCACACTGTAGCCATCTTCAGGATGATTCATCAGTCCTAAACTTCCTTCATTAACTGAATGGTTATCATGTGATTCATGTTTGAAATGTAGTAGTTCAAATTTATAACGGTAAAAAAAGCATCATAAAAATGTTCTTCCAGATACTGTCTGTTTGTTAAAAATGCAAATAAAGTTGCATCTTATTTTATATTTATAACTATGTTTTAATTCAAATATTATTTCAATTATCTTATTATCAAAAAGGTTTCCCGAAAACCTGATGTATCCCATGCAAGTGTTGTCTTAATGGTTTCCTTTGTATTAGTTGAGTCTAAAATTTATATTGGGAGTTTTTTGTGTTAAATTCATATGTAATTTATTCTACATCTACATTAATACCCTACAAGCCGCCTATTGGCGTGTGTCAGGGGGTGTAAACACCAGTTGAATCTAAACTACTTCCCTATTCAGTTATTGTCGCGTATCTTTTGCGGGAAGAATGAATTTTTAAAATGATTTGTCCTTATAGCATCAATTTTTCTTAACTTACGGTCATTATCGGATCGACCGAGGTAGTAGGGGGGTTGCATGATACCGGTTTTATCTTCCCCAAATGTAGTTTCCCTGAATATATTAAGCAATTGTAGCCTAGCTTCCTATCTCCTGTCTTTCAAGGATTCCCAACCTACGTCTGAGAGCAATTTTGTAACGCTTGCTTTTTTGTCATAGCATTTCTTAACAAAACAAATTATTTTTGAAGTGCTGTGTACCATTCTGTTAGTTTTGCCTCAGTGTTAAGGTTTTGCTTTAATTAGTGTTTTCTTTGCCAACAGAAGTTAGAGCTCCTCAACCAGAGGCTCCAATAGATCCTATGGAGTGTCAGTTGACATTATTGGATCACATTGAAAGCATGCAGCAAGATGTGGACCAAAGACTTACCCTAATTGAGGCGCAAGTTGCTGGTAAGAGTTGTTCTATTCCTCCCCATGCTGATCAAAACAGCATGTATTTCCTCAGGAAATTTCTCTCAGATTTCTGAATATACTAAACTATATATACAGTATAGTTGTGAGATAACCCTATCACATTCTAAGACCAAAACTTGGATTGAATTACTCTGTAGAAAGTTCTGAAAATATGTAATTAAGGTTGAAATTCCTAAACTGAAACATTGGTACCCCTATAAACCATTTTCTAGGTTAGAAAAGTGCTTTTAATTAATAAAAAAATGAAATAAATTGCCAGATGGACAAACGATTTTTCAATTTTCTACACTCAAACTTTGGGATATGCGTTACGTTCGATGGCTCATTATTTTCAAGTAAATATGGTATTATTTTATGCATAATATATCAGTTGGTACCATGGTTATCATGTGCTGAGTTTTGTGTGGAGCAGTAAAATTGCATTACCTTGCTAACAAGTAAGTCAACCTCCCCCCAGGTAAAAATTGTACAAGAAATTCACAATTTTTTTATTTTCTTTGATCATCACCAAATCATTCGTCCTTTAGAAAAATCAAACTTTTATTCTTGAATATTTATCATTTCCCCTATTAATTGTTAGATTTTAGTTTTCATGGGTGTTTGCCATTATAAATAAATGATTTTCTAATAATACTGTGATAGTGAATCTTTTGATATTGACATTTTTTGTTTTTAAGTTATTCATTTTGAATAGTTAGTGTTTATTCCTGTAAGTGAACGTGTTATGTGCAAAATTCATAGATTTTCTTAATGACAAATGTATATTTAACATATAGAGAGAACAACAAGAGAGATCTTCATAGTCAATCAAATAGATGTGTTTTTGGAAATGGATGAAACTTAAACTAAATCTCATTATTAGTTATATAATCAATATGAGTTAGCTGGATATCATGGAAACCCATGAAAATAATTAAGAAACACACTGTACTTCATAATTGTACCTGGCAATCTCCAGGTCAAATGGTCCTGAAGATGGCTGTACTTAAGTCAAAACTGGTTGTGAAATAAAATAATTTGTGGAAGTTACCAAGTAGTGTGTTTCGTTATTATTCTCATTATTAGATTGCAAAAATCAATAAAATAAATTTTAAATTAATTTATCCAATTAAATTTTTACTGCACATTCTAGTAGCTACAATGATTGTGGAAATCTCTACTGTAAACAAGTGAAAGACACCAAAAATGTCTACAAATATTCAGGTTAACCGCTACAAGAGTGCCTAAGGTAGTTTTAGTTAGTACGAGGGCAGATCGGAAAGTAACGCACAATAATTTTTTTCCCAAAAAGTTTAATATGTACCAAAACCAAACAAATCACAAACTAACTTACATCTTTGACCTAATTTTCTACATAGTCACCAATTTTCTCAACACATTTCTCCCTTCGTGGTACTAGTTTCAATTTGCCCTGTTCGTAGAAGTCCATTTGTTGGGAGTCTGCAGACTGCTGATTTCACTTCCCCATCTGATGCAAAGTGTTGGCCGGCCAGGAATTTCTTCATGGGACCAAACAGATGAAAGTCAAACTTTATCGTTGTGAAATTTCAACATTCCAGCTGCAATACCAGGGGAGAAAAAAATAATTGTGTGTTACGTTCAGATCTGCCCTCGTATTTTCTTATCTTAGGGTATGTCTAGCCTCATAAGGCAATTTTCCTGACTTAATGTTGCTTACGATCTATCTTGATGCTCAATAACAAGGCCATTAGCCCAAGCTAAGCCGCTTACGAGTTTCTTTTCCTTATTTTTAGATGCTGTAGGTTTCTTTTAAATGTTTTGTTTAATTCTTACCGAATTCTTTTAGTGTGCAATTTATCCACTACTTCTCTTTCAGCTCTTGAAGCAGAAGATGATGACATAGCATCAGATGAGCCTCTGGAATTTTATCCACGCACAAAGCAGACTATTCAAATGATTATGAGGGACCTGAACACAGCTCGCAAGATTGCATCCTTTTACGGAAGATTATAGCTGTCTATATTTTAGTCTTTTAAAGTTTCTTGCGAAAGTGGTCTGTCTTTTCCAGTCTTTTTTTCTTGTTTCAGAATTTGTAACAGTTTCTCAGTATATTTAGAAAATTGTTATACATCAGTCTGTGATATTTTGTGAATATTTTAATGATATTTGCTCCTCTGCATCAGAGGTGCCAGCTTCTTAACTGTTGTACATTGATAGAATAAAACTATTATATTGCTAAAATCAAACTTGTTTTAATTTTATATAAACAAACCTTTCATTTGAAGATGTACTAGCAAAGATACTTTCAGTGCATTTTTAATGCTTCTACTCTTCAATTCTTAAAGCAAAATCAGTAATGTAACTAAATCTTGTGCCTTTATTATGCTGAATGTTTGAAATTAAGTTTTTTTTAATGTATAGAAAAGCTGCCATGATTAGAAAATTAGATTTATTGAGAAAGAAAATGTAACAGAAGAAAAGTGAAACTAAGTAGATTGCAGAACCTAAATCATAAAGCCAAGCTGTAAGAATTAATGAAACTTCAGGATAATTTTTAAGTAATTTGGAACGTGGCAAAGGAATATTACTTATTGTTAAACTTATATTAATTTATCTGCTAAAAACTACATACAACAAGGTGACATGCCAGAGGACTTAGTTAAAAGCATCACTATAGCTCTATGTAAGAAGGGCAATAGCTTGTAGTGCAATAGTTTCAGAATGATTTCACTGCTAACGCATGGCTTAAAGCATCTGACTCAGACAAATAAGAGTAGGTAATATTGCTGGGGACTGATATGGATTCAGTAGATGAAGAGGAGAAATACATGGAAATAAACAGGAGAATATATTTAACATTCATTGACTTAAAACAAATGGCATCATGATTCATTGTACCGGGTTTGGTGATAATGCAGTGATAATAGCAAAGTTAGAGAAAGAAACCAACAGTGTAAAGTTTTGCATGAATCCTTGAAGAAAAGGAAAGTAATTAAATTAAAACTAAGAAAACAAAAACCACCTTTGCAGAAAAGAACAGGTTAGATTCAGAAACAAATATTAAGAATGACAACCAGAAGATTAAACCAATTACGCAATCTTGCTACCACAAATGCATAATTACTCATGATGATGGATTCTAGACAAAAGAAAAGAGGATTGCTTTTACCAAACAAGAATCTATAGTACGGAAACCTTCTAGACAAACCATATGATTAGGCAGTACGGAAAACAGTTGCAAAACTTTATCTATGGAGCATCCTGATTTAACCCAGCAAAATAGAGAATTCAAGAAAAACTGAAAAAGGAATCAATAACTAAATTCAAATACTATGATTCCAAAATATTTTAGAGATAATTTTACCGAAGACAGAAAAAATCCTAGAAATGTGAGACAATAAGCATATTACAATAGCCTAACAGACTACAGACTAATAAAAATTTGCTTTAGCTCATCTTTTATGAGTCTTCTATATTTGCGCTATTGAAATTGAAACGGCTGTAGAAAGAATTTAAAAACTCTGATATACTTTCTTACTTGAAGTACTTTATAATTAAAGTATTTTATCGTAAATAAAAGAAATGATATATTTCGGTACGTAAAAAGAATCTTCTAATAGATACTGTTCTGTAGGCTATCCGCGGCACAATTATCATTTGACGTACTCAAATCTTTTCTGAAGATAACCTTGAACAATTTTCATAAATGCCACCTTTCATTAACGTCACATTCACTGTTGTCGTTGACACTTATCAGGGTAAAACATATTCGGTGTTTTCGTTTATATTGTGACAATAATGAGAAAATATCAAATGGAGCTCGATCTGATATTTAATTAATGAAAAGAAAGATTCCTCTAGATTTCGCACCAAACAGTGCATGAAATTTTTCTACCCAAGTAAAATAAGCTCTGCGAATATATGACTCGAAGATAGAATTTTCGTATCTCACTTCGTAAATTGCTCTACTGTGCACAATATTAAGCTACACGATCTCCCGCTAAGAACGTAATAGTAGTTTACCAACTTCAGAGAGCTCAGAAATTTTCATAATCGCTTTTGCTTTGTTATTCAAGTTTGTTGGGTTTGTAGGTGTTGCAATGGTTATTAAGTCGCTAAAGGCTGGTTAGCTATAAAATGTGATATTATGTTAGACATCTTGAAGATGCCGAAAATTTTATTAATATGAACTTATACATGTTAATCAAGAGTCAGTGATTCCTCCTACGCTGATTTTTAAAGTCTGGTTTATTCTTATTCTCTCAAAGTTTTGAAGAAGAATTGTTTGTATTCGTCAACGTGAATACTTCAGGCTCTGTATCATTTGTAATTCTCGTATGTTGCGCCATAAAACTTTTATTAGAAGTTTTCAGAAGTTTCATCCTTGCATTTATGCCAACAGAAATTTGGAGTAAGTGAAACCTTCTAAATCATGAGTGTATATTCGTATACCTGCAGTGTTTAAAATATTGTTGTTGGATTCATTGAAAGGAGATGAAGAAAATATGCCTACAACAACCGAGTCGGATGTACCAGGTAATTTGTAGTTCACGGTTTTCAATTACTGTTAATAATTAACCATTTTTGAATCATTTGTATGTTAAATTCAACTCCTAGATACCTTATGGTACAGTGATTGAGTGCCCTATCTAGTTTTAACATGATATTTTTCTAGTAAATTTCTTTTGTAATTCTTTGAACGAAATATTCTGATATGATCACAAAGATTGAGTTTGCAGAGTAAGAGAAAGTTTATTTTAATCTCAGATAATGTTTGATTTCTTGTACTAGTAAATCAATGCCTTTCGAATCTTTCACGTTATTCTTTAATAATTATATACATTTAAGCTCAGATTGCAAGAAGTAATAGTTTTAGTAAAAGTAGTAAAACAGATGACATGAAAGCTGTAAAGTCATTACTAGTGTAAACTTTTCTTTTTTAAATTTATATGCATCGATGCTAATTCTGTCCTTGGCCAGGTCTTATCTCCAGGAATTGCTACCTTGGGCTAAGTCTTAATTGTCATGTAATTCCCTCCTCTCTAATTCATTTAGCTCTCTATATCTCTCCCTTTCTACCTGTTGATTTCTGCTTCTATCATCAGTTTCTACAAACAATCCTTCAGCAAGATGTAGGCTATTCAGTTAGCTTTTACCTACTACTTTTTGGTATGGTTTGTTCATCTCCAATCCTTTCCAACATTTCTTTATTTTTAATATCATCTGTCCATCTCATCCTCCTCATCATTTGCTATGACTACATCTCAAACCACTTCATACATTTCATTCGTCCTTATCCATGTTTTTGACTCAAATAATATTTTATATTCAACATGATATTTCTGACAAATAACCCTATAAATATATTTAAGTATCATAAGATCACAGTAATTTCTAATTATCTTTTTTGGAGAAATTCTACTCGTAATTTCATGTGTATAGCACCCATTGCAGTTGATGATGCCTCCTAGGGACTTCAGTATTTTCTCTTACTTTATTTCCTTGCCTTCCTCCTCTGTTCTTAAGAAAAGGTACTGCTCAGAGATCTTTAAAACCTATGATTGATCATCGTTAATTTTCATCCATTATATTTCTTACTTCTTCTTGATCTCTCCTAATATTCCATTTTGCTCTTCCCCACTCTATCTTCCATGACCAAATTGTCAGCATATTTGATTATAGAAAGACTTTGTTCTTTCCTGGCGAATAAGATGAATACATTTTTCTCAGGGTGACGATGGCTGCTGAGTCTATGGCCAAAACGTTGGTTCCCAATTTAACCTGGCTGAGAACCTGAGAAGAATTTATTCATAATTGATTATCTTAAATCTATGAATAATTCAAGTGATATGAAGCAGATGATACTTAATATATTATTATTACCAAAATGACAATATCATGCATGTGCAGAGTACAATCACTACCAGCATCTATGATTGGTTGTAATGAGCTAGAAAATTCTAATATGAATAATTAAGGATATTCTTAATATACGTTTATTAGCGCATCCCCTTACACATCCTCAAGCATTCATGACAGATTTTTATTTCATTGAATTACAATGTTCCATTCCACTATGTAACTATAATAAACTTTCTCAAGATACTCTCTTAGATTATTTCTGAAGATAGGTTTGCCAATTTTTATTGTTATCAATAATTTATTGTCCATCTATCTTATCTTACAAATATTTTCCAAATTTTATCAATTTGATTTTGAAAGTACAATTTGGATAGCTTTCGTTATTTTTGATAGAAGGGCTCAAATTGGTACAGGAAGGAATAGTATGATACCTTTCTATTTATTAAAATCATTGAAACTATCCTACCCGTTGTTTTCTACCTTCTGTTATTATTACAGTTGCAATGCTTGGACATTTCCAACCCTCCCTGTATTCCTCTCTCTCCTCTTGTAGTGCTGTCAGTGACAGTTAATCTTGTGCTAGGACCATAATTGATTATGATAATAATCTTTTCATTGCAGAGTATCACAGCATTACCGACAGTGTTGGTAGCCAAAGTGACGTGTCAGTGGGCTGTGGAGGAGTCGGAAGCGCAAAGCCCAGAATGGATGTGGTTTGTGTGCTAGATATACATCAGCCGGAACATCTCTCGGAGAGAAAGAAGGCACTGGAGGAAGTTAAGCATGCCTGCACCCTCGTGAATGCTAGGTGTCATCAGATTCAGGTACAGCACTTATTCCATGGTCTCTACTATTTACATGAAATCAATGAGTTAAGTTTTGATCAAATCATTGTCAATTTTTAATTGTCTGTGTGTTACCTCTACAGTCTGGGAATCTAGAATTTAGTCTTAATGCCTGTTAAGCGCATAATTACCTGGAATCAATATCTATGCCCTGTAAAGTAGTCTATTAAATGCTGTAAGTAAAGCCAAGGACCACTAAATAACTTAATTTCATAATCACAAAAATTATGAATGTTAATTTGATAAATATATTAGTCATTTGCTATAGTTACAGAATCACATTTTTCCATTGATAAATATTTCTTATAAACCAGTGGTACTTCAAAATATGTTGTAAATAATTTATTCCCAACTAAACCAATGTGTAATAATTTTTTATATTATTGTGAAAGTCAGTCTTTAAAAACAAAATTTCATATAGAAACTATGTGGTCAACCTTACCTGATAGAAGCATTAATCATTAGTTAAATTTCTACAAAATCTCTTCATTCATAATAACTGTCAATATGCTATGAATCAAAATCACCTATTATAAATAGCTAGAAAATTACAACTATTTGTATAAGAGCAGAAGAAGTAATAAGAAAGAAATTTAATACCCAGCAAATACTTTTATTTACACAGGTGTAAATCTGTGATCCCAAAATTTTTTGGACTACTGCCTCCTTGATTTTATATCCTCTGCCTGCCAGAATTTACAATAATATCTGCAAAGTTTATTCTCTGTCTACTTATCTAAAACATTATGTCAAAGTAAAAACTACTCTGTCAAAAATTATGGTATCACATTATTATGATCTGTTTCTTGCATATCCAATTATCTAATGTGAATATCTGGAAGGTCAGCAATTTCATATGAGATCCACACATCTGAGGGAGAATAATGGCATGTTTTAGAAATAATTGTAATAGATAGGAAGTTAACCTATTGTAAAAGGGGCCCTCCTTTAAAAGAGAGGTAATAGAACATTTAACTTAATTTATATGGATGTCTACATCCCCTCCATTAAGAAATGTATATGCCTGGTATATATTACCTTTCATTTTACATTTATTGAATAAGGATGGTTCTTACACGCAAACAGGAGGATGCTAAAGTCTAGTTTGAACCATAAAAGCCAGTGGATTGGCCAAAACTGATTGAATTAAAACAGAAATATAAGCTGACGACTAATAATTATTTTAAAAGCACGTCATGATATGCAAAGTCCTAATTAAGTGTCTGTCAATAGCAGTGATATTTTCATCTTGAATTTTTTATCACTCAACTATTTTCTCAATTTACAGTTTGAAAAACTGGATTTTGGTGAAACCAATGTGCTGGACACGTTCTACAATGCAGATGTGGCTGTGGTGGATTTATCCATTCAGCTGCAGCAGAGTGCTCTTTTCTATCATCTGGGAGTAAGAGAAAGTTTTGGAATGAAGGAAAATATTCTGCTGTATCACGATCATGACTCTGAAGCCACCTTGCGACTCAAGGTAACGTTTTCATAAAGTAGGCCTTGATGTTGTATTAATGAGTTTTGTATGAAATTTTTTAAATTACTCCCTTTTTTCAGCTTTCATGCGGGTCCTACACGTTTATATCTTATCGAGTTATGGAATGTGGGACTTGTGTAACAACAGCTCCCACCGCTCTGAGTGTTGTAGCTAACGAAGAAAGTAGGCCCGTAAATCCAAACAAGCAGCATTTAACTCTCCGTCTCAAGAAGCTATTGCAGGATGTTGAAGTCCAATCCAAGTAAGTCTTCTTTGCATGAAGGGATTTTACAGTATGCCATTGATTGTAATTACCAGTTAACATACTCTTGTGTAAGTTTACCAATTTCTGTATTTCACTTAAGTTTGTTTTTCAACTTTTACGAATAATTTTGGTCATATAATCAAAATTTTTTAAATCCTTCAAATTCATTGACTTTTATAACTCTCAGAGGAGATTTTGTAGATGTTTTACTCACACATCAAAGCACTTTTAATTGGCTTTAATTTCCTATCTTATGAAGTAATGAATTTAAGATTTTCGTGAGTGTATTCAGCATTATTTGTAGTAATAATTACACTAGTCTTGATTGCCACCTGTCTTAACAACCAATTTGGACATCTGGCAGAATAAATAAACAAGATGTTGTGTGGTCTCTATACAGTAGTGTAGCATATGTTTGTCTCTGCCTAAATTTTTCATGATATAACTATCCTTTTAATCATTACTTTAAATTACTTTGAGGCATCTTATATTGGTTTATATTAAAAAAATATTGGTCTTTCACTACAAGATTTACCATCAATGATAAATTTTCCAATCTTCTTTTAAACAATTTATTATGGCAAACTTATTAACTGTAGTAGATTAAATGCTATTGGGTAAGTTAACCCTCATTTTATCATCAAAATTTTGAATTTATAACTATGTATAAACAATGGAAAAAAAATTGAACTGAACTTAATTATGTATAGTATTTGCCAAAAGGTCAAGTCACGTCAGAAATTTTCTTACATGACATTGAAGAGGTCAATTATTAATATTAATGTGAAGGCATGGTTTTGATGTATCTTTAATCTCCTAACAGGGCACACATGAAAGAAAAATTTCTGTCTGACCTTCGAAAGGCGAGAGAAACATATTCAGGTGAAGAACTTGCGAACGCTTTGCACAACATGAGAAAGCGTCTTGATGATCCTAATGTCCTCTCTGGTGATGTGGTGCTGAATGTACTGATTTCATTCCGGGAGATACAGGTAAATGATTTCTCTGTAAAGTCGCAGTTATCATTTAACGGTACTCTGACTTGGGAACAAGTTTTGTTTTACACACCTGGTTGTAACTCAGAAATCATTTATTGCTTATATAAAGTAAAATCTGTTCTCAGTGAATTTCTTAGGATCCATATATTTTCACTTTATCAAGGCATTCAATTAGAGCTTTCAAATAACATTAGCTCAATTCATCACAAATATCACAGGCATGTTTTGATCAATTACATTTTTATTGATTATTGTAGAAGAATATTGAGGAAAAAAACAGTATTGTATCACCTATCAAATTAGCTTAAGATGAATGGTTACTATTGAGCATGAAAAATATTAATCTTGTTAATTAATGATAAATTGGGTAATAGTTTATTTTATTGTTAATTAATATTAATCTTTCTGCATTGCATTTTAATTTATTGAACTCGAAACTTAAAAAATAAGGTGCTCACACTGATCATTATCACTCTATTATTGCAAATACTCTAGTGGTTTACATAATCAACTATTGGTAGTTTTGCAGTTGTTTATAACAGTCATATTAGTTAGTATTATTTGGTACTAAATATTTATTTTCTAGTTTTTACATTTTCATCCTTCTCTGGCCTATTTTCCTTTTATTTATTTTCAGTTTGATTTTACTTTTGATTTGTTTGAGTTTCAGTTTGATTTTACTTTTACGTTTGATAAGTTTTACTATTCTCAGTCTTGTATTGCATATCATTTCAGCCATCCCTCGCCACTTTGCACTTTGACTTGTGTGGCTTCATTCTATCGAAATTTTATCTAGAGCAAAGGTTCCCAAAAAGGTTTATATAGATTTGTATGGGATCCATGACAGGAAGAAAAAAATGGGGGTCCAAGATTTCATTTCAATTTTTGAGTGTTTTAGAGTTTATTGGTAGCCAAAGTTCCCATTTTAAAATATATTATAATCAAATGAAAACAAGAATTTGAGTTTTAACAGAATAATTCAATATAATGCAGGCTGGAGGTCCCCCGAAAATTAGAAGGGGCCAATGGGAAAAAAATTGGGAACTTGTGAACCTATGCTCTAACTGCAAAAATATTCTATTTATAAATAAAGAATCCTACTTTGGACAAATTCTCCTATTTTGATAGATTCTTGAACTGATTAACTATGATAAACGAGGGCCGACTGTGGTAGTCCAATTTCTTGTGTTTTTGAATGATCTATATTTCCAGTATAATTTGAGCTGCTTTTTTGTCTTAGGATTACGATGCTATGGTGTTGTTGGTGGACGATTTGAAGACAATCCCAAATAAGAAGAATTACATAAACACTCCTGCCATCAGATATTTGTATGCCTTTGCTCTCAACAGGTATGTGTTACATTTAACCATCTAAATTAAAATACAATTGACATCTTATATTTGAACTCTGGTGTTGTCTCTTGCTCTAATTTAAATTCTAATCCTTGTTTCCCTTCTGGTCCAAAGCATTATGCATACTCGCAATATTTCCTATTTTAAAAAAATATAAATACAAAGATCTGAAGCTTTTTTGGTTACTTGTATGTAGAAATGGTTTTCTATTCACTGGCTTGGCCTTGTTGGTAGTTGTTTCTTTGAATTAAATATTATTTGTTGTGCATAAAACTGAAGTAATGAAGCACCTGCAAAAATATTAATTCAAAGTATTACATAGCATATCTCCTATTATTCTTCATGAATGAAAATCAGTCAATAAACCTAAAATTATACAACATAAAATTAGATACTTATTTGAAAGTTTTTAAAATGCAATGTATAGTTAAAGAGGCATTTTTTAATTGAGGCTATTCTCAACGGATTTGTTTATTTATGCTTGGAAAGTTTTGTTTACAATGCAGCCATCATCAAAGGGTTAAACCTACCTTTAATTGAATATTTAACTTTTTTTCTTTCCAAAAATGTTTCTATTTACCTGTAAGTTTTGACATGTGAGGAAATTCTTCATGCACAGTTTTGAAATTGGCCAGCTCATTCTGCTTTTAGATTCTTGCTTGGCTTCTTTTTTCAAAGGAAATTTTGTAATAAATCTTGATTCTTTGCAGGCGAAACCTTGAAGGGGATAGGGAGCGAGCTCTGCAAGTTATAACGAAGGCATTAGAAAAGAAAGAAAATCATGTTCCTGATATGCTATGTCTCTGTGGTCGTATTTACAAGGATATTTTTGTTGAGTCGCAGCATGAGGATCAGGAAAGCCTTCAAAATGCCATACACTGGTATCGCAAGGGTTTCGAAGTGCAGCCTAACGAATATGCTGGTATCAACTTGGCGACACTATTGGTGATTGCTGGCAATGAATTTTCTAAATCTGAAGAGCTCCAGCATATCGGTAATCTATTTTTCTCATTCTTATTGATCACATTAAGACTTGGATTGCTAATTTAATTTACCTAAACTGTCAAAGCATTTTTAACAATGTTTATACATTAACCCAGTCAACTGAATTGATTTTTTAAATCTCATGATCACATTAAGACTTGGATTGCTAATTTAATTTACCTAAACTGTCGAAGCACTTTTAACAATGTTTATACATTAACCCAGTCAACTGAATTGATTTTTTAAATCTCATATTTTACTATTATATAAACATAATGAAACCTATCTGGATTAAATTAAAGAATAAATACATTCTCTGTTGAAGATTTTAAATTGCTATGGAAGGATACCTTATAATAAATGTATTTGTTGTAATGAATCGTTTTACATGGTTAAGTTTTAAGTATCATTTTATTCAAGTCTTTTGGATGAACAGTTGAAAAAAATTGCAACTGAATTAATAACTCAAGATCAAACTGCAACAGTTACCTTACCTATTGATAAGTATAAATTTTATCTTACTAGTCATCCTCAGCCGGTAATCCTGATGACATCCTTACTGGTGGTGCTACATATTACAATAACACTCAGTTTTATTCTGAATTGCCTCCAAAGATAGTGTATAAAATTTATCCCAAATTAAAACCTATCCACATACTTTCGATCATGATAAGGACATGTTAAAGACTTTTGTAAAGCAGGGTTCAACTGCTAATATTCCTAACTTTTATTTTCAATGTTTGTCACCCGATCTCTTTGATTCTATAAATAAATATAATTTGAATGTTTTTTATCTTTCTATGAGAAAAAGAATTTATTGGGCATTGAGTGGGTAAAAATGTATTTCATTTCAAATATTTTGTACCCTGATTCGTGTGATTGTATAGTCATATTAGTCATTAATGGTTGAAGGAAGAGAAAAGTTGGATCAATATCATTGGATGTATTTCCCTTCTTTCAATTCAGGTATGGTTCTGAATAACCTTATTGGTAAGAAAGGCAGCCTTTCTTCTCTGCAAGATTACTGGGACGTGGCTACTTTTTTTGAGATCAGTGTACTTGCAGAGGATTATGCTAAAGCCATACAGGCAGCTGAGTGTATGTTCAAATTGAAACCTCCAAATTGGTATGATTATTTTTTATATTCACTGTATTTGAGCTATGGATGATTACCTCATTCATTCATTGAAACATTTTTGTATTAATTTTACAATTTTCATGTGAAATTATTGGTGTAAAATTTTTTAATATGTAGAGATATTGTTAGTTAGATAATAGTATGCATTTTAAAATTTTTTATATTGTATGATAAAATTCATCTTAATTTTCCCTTTCCTCTCTCTAAGATCTCATGGTTATCATTCATATTGATTGATCCCTGTAGGAAAATTTAACGCAACCTTTGTTTCTTCAATTGCTTTTATAATTAAGAAAGAAATCATGAATTTTTATTTATCCTCTGACTGATGAAACATTTCCCAATTTCATGTGCTGTCTTTGTTAAATTTTTGCATGAAAATCATCCCTTTAAAAAAATATACTTTATTTGTTTCTTCCTACAAGAAGCTACTTTCAAGTCTAATAGTAAAATAATATTAAATCTTAAACTTTTACTTATACATGTCTAAACTAACTCATAGAAACAAGGATACCAAAATTTAATTAAATCTAAGACTTGCATACTAGTTAAAAACTTAAGTTTATTTTACATTAATGAATCAAATCAAAACATTTCTGCAAATCGCTGTGAAATATTTTAATGCCAAGTCTCCCTAGTATGAAGAAAATTTCATTGGCTGCAAAAAATAGAATTTTTTAGAGGCTCAATTTACTCCTCTATTTTATCGTAATTATTAAATATGTATGTATTATTTGCCAGGTATTTGAAGTCAACAATTGGTAATATTACATTGATCGATCGTTTCCGAAAGAAGAACGATGCCACTGAAAGTTCTCCAGAGGAGCAAATATTTGGTTTTTGGATGGAGTATTTTCTGGAGGCCACCAAAAGTGAAGTGGGAGATACAATACGATTCCCGGTACATTATTTCCTTCCTATAATTTTAATAATAGTAAAAACTCAGTTCCTTAGTGCCCATATTTGAAAATTATTTATTTTACACAATTTCTGTTGCAGTAAATTATGATTTTTTTAAAGATTTAATTACAAATTGTAATTTATTTGCTATATTTACTGTCTCAAAAATTATGCACACCCTTTTAGTTATGCACACCCTTTTAGTCTCAAAAATTATGCACAAACAGCCGAAAAAGGACCCCAAGGGTCCTTTTTCGGCTTTAAAATTGGAGTATGCGTTAGAATCGATGGCACACTAGATTCAGCGCAGTAGCGCAGTAGTAGTTTGTAGCGCAGGGACAGCCACATCCTTGGCTCACCCTGATTCCATGTTACTCGTCAAATGTTCCACCTGTGTGCTATTGATGTTTTCACTGTATCAGCCCCTGAAGACTATAGACAAAACTCTTAGCTGACAGTTTTTAATTGCATTCGAATTGGCTAACCCATCAAACTTTTTCAATGATCAATTTTGAATTGGTTAACGTGTGCAATAACATAGGACTTTCAGCATAGACCGGCATTTTGTATAGAGTGTATATGCGTATAAATATATGTATAATGCAGCTTATACATATGTAGTAAACATGTACATGGTGCTGTGAACGGCATGACCATATGTCTTAAGGTGCGCATTACATTTGCAGGCAAATTATCTTTCAATTTCTGACACTCAAATTTTGGAGTGCACATTACATTAGATGGTGCATTACATATTTTAGAGTTAATACATTATTTATTTGCCATTAAATTTTATTGCAGATCGTTATGTATTTGTAGTATTTATATTTATTTGCTATGCTGCTATCCAGTTCCCTTGAAAACATGTTTTTCAATAATAATTATATATGATTTTTTAGATTTGGGATCTATGATATCTTGAAGAATTCTTCTTCTCATTTTTTGCAGATGCTGGTGTTAGAACCAAACAAAGTGTATATGCCAAGTTATGCGAATTTCCATTTAGGAGCTGAACAGAAGTCAATACAGCTTTCTAATGTGTGCCTGGAAAGTATGAAAGGAACCTGTAGACAGGTGCATGACTGGCTTTTTGAAGCGAGCATGATCCGAAGTGTCAGGTTTGTAACATTTTGGTACTAGCGATGATGGACATTGTTCTTTTGAGTCTTTGTTCTAAGGATTATTACTTTGACCTCTCCTTACAGCTTGTACAAAAGGGATGAACGATGCCTCTTCTTATATGTCCATGAAAATTCGGATGATTTCCAAATTTATCTTCCATCAGAGCAATATCGGCAAAGGTTTTATGACCTTATTCTTGAAATGACTGTTGATCAGGAAGGAATGGTTACTGACTTGGATTCTGCCATAACTGCAGATCAAATGAAGGTGAGATTTGTTTTTTACCCTAAGGTTCTTGTAAAAATTGCTTTAGTATGTTAGCTTAATTATTCTGTTTAATATAAAGAATTTTTGTCGTAGATTTTATTCCTCTGTAATGTACAGTATTGATACCATTGTTTCAAAAAGTTAGAAGCAATTTGAATGTAAGATTTTTGCATTTAAAAGACAAATAATTGCTTGATTGAAAATTTAATTCTCTTAACCACTTGCCTGATTGGTTTTTATCTTCTTTCCTCTCATAAAATGTCAGGTTTTTTCTTTAATTTAAAAAATTGTTATGACCAGGAAAAATAATCTGTTGCCAAAATGTTTTTTTCTTTTTTTATTTAAAATTTTAAAAGTTCATAAATTTTATGAGTCAATTTAGACAAGGAGTGGCTGCCCGTGTCTGACACAGGCAATTCAGGCAAGTGGTTAATAAGTCTTTATCAAGGAGACTCTCCATCTCAAACACAAGTATATGTTTGAACATTTCTCAATTTTTAGTTTTTTATTATACGTAAATTATTATTCAAATTAGCTGTAGAAGACTTCTAAGACATAAATTGCTTGTGAAATGGGCTTACATTTTTCCGTTTAAAGTCTGAGAAAATTGGTACATTATGACTCTGCCTAAGAAATGTATCATCAAAAAAAATATCTTCCTCTTTGCAGTTTGAATATGAATTGGATGACCATGGTAAAAAAATAATCTTAGGAAAGGGAACTTACGGAGTGGTTTTTGCAGCACGTGACTTAAACACACAGGTCAGAATTGCTGTGAAAGAAATACCTGAGAAAAATCTTGGGTGAGTACGATATATAATCTTATGAGTTCCTTTAAAGGACAGGATGACTCCCTTTAATGTGTATAAAAATATTAACATTGCTATTGATATCTTTCACCAAATATTCTGAAATTTCGTAGAAGAATAAGTATGGGAATACAGTGGTATAGCCTTGACTTATTGACTGTTAGGTATGAAGAAAGCCACAATATGAGAATTAATAAAGAATGTTTTTCCTATTTCTTATATATGTATGAGTATTGTTTTCCGCTAACATGTAACTGTGTTATTTTTCAAACTATTTAAGAGTGCATTCATTTGAAAATTAAATATTACTTGTAGCTTCACCAATTTATTGCAGTTACTCTGAAACCTTTACATAAGCAAAATCCAGTTCATTATTTTATTTATATAATTATATATATAGTTATATAATTATTAATCATCAAGTTAAGTTGCACCTTTCTTATGTTAACTGTTTTCAATTAAATGAATTACCTTAAATTTGTATATTTTTAAATCTTCAGAGACGTGCAGCCTTTGCATGAGGAAATAAAACTGCATTCACAACTCCGACATCGGAACATTGTGCAATATCTTGGTTCAATATCAGAAGATGGTTACTTCAAAATATTTATGGAGCAAGTTCCTGGAGGTGCGTGAACATCTAATAAATACTTTCTATCCTCTCTTCTCTCTAAAATTCAACATAATGGTGGTAATTCAGACATCAGTTTAATATTTAATTTGAGTAACTTTCAAACCTTTTGATTGATTGTAAAGAATATACTTATTTTGTTTATGCATGCTTTTGGATTCTACCACTAAATTCTGTTTGCTGAGTTGTATCATTATTATGTCACATTTTTGTTGCAATTAGCTTCGGTCTTTTATACCCTCTTATGCATTATAATTCTTCCCTAAAGTTACATCTAAATAAGTTGTGAGGAAAATTTATACATACACATTGCAAGGGTAATCTTCCTTGCACATTCTTTTATAATAATTATAATCATTTTAACTTGTGTATTTAATAGGAAAGAATATGTATTCTTTGTTCTTGTGCTAAACTTTCCTTGTATACCTTAATATATATTGATGTTTTGGTCAAATCAGTAAACACATTTAATACTGATAACACATTATTCATTATTTTTCAGGTAGTCTTTCTGCTTTGCTGAAATCAAAGTGGGGTCCTTTGAAAGAGAATGAATCGACTATCTCATATTATACCAAACAGATTCTGGAAGGCTTGAAATATCTTCATGATCAGAAAATTGTTCACCGGGATATCAAAGGTAGTATTTTCTGTATTACAAAGATTCGGAAATCTTAAGTTTATGAATTTTATCTTCATTATTCAGTTCTTTGCAAACAGTTAATATACTGTATGTTGGCGTATAAGCCGACCCCTAAAATAAGGCAACACTACTTCTCCAGCTCTATTTTATGGGAAGAAAAACTATGGTATTCATAAATATGCGATAGCTTAAGGAATATTTACCACATAAGATTAAGATGCTAGAATTGTTTCTTTCAGCTGCCTGTCAATTTCTCGCCTCTGCTTAACTATTGCACAAGTCTCTTTTGTTGGTATCACTCAGACTACACAAATAATAATGTGTTACAAACTGAAACACAATGGTATTAAAAATAATGGTAATATAGCTTGGTAATTTCAAACCACGACACTGCTGAAATAACTTCCATTAACTCTTAACGCTAAGATGGATCACAATGATTATATAAACAAAAACAAACCAGTATGTGCTTATTAATCTTCATATGTTAAAAAGAAAACATCAAAATATGTATTAAATTTTTGAAAATAAAAATATATGTGAAGAAATGAATACAATTTGCAAAGTATAAATATGCGTCAAATTTCATTTAAAGTTATGAAATGGTTCATTAACTCAACTCATTTTTTATTAAAACATGTCATAATATCACATACTTTCGGCCAAAATTGTATTTCGTGATGATGTTTGTTCTATGTTATATCTATGTTAATTAGACTTGCCAAAAATTAGTTTTAGCAGGAAATAATTGTGGTGAGTTGTGACAGTTTGTATACAAAAAGTGTTAAGCAAGCAGTTTCACTTATTAACCCCTCGGTGGTAAAGGGTTAAATTTTATGTTCGATGTATAAGTCAACCACTGGTTTTTGAAAGATTTTTTTAAGCTTCAAAGGTTGACTTATACGCTGGCATATATGGTAGTAAAAATCATAATATTTTAGCTGCTTGAAATAACCTTTATAGTTTTATACTTATAACCTAATAAAATCTCGATGAATATGATTTTCCATTTGAGTGATAGATACTAGATTTTGGAACAAACAGTTTTGGCATGATTAAACAAACATACACTTGAATGTATAGAAATTGAGTTTTCAATTATTGTCAAAAATTGGTCTAAAATATCAAATAAGAGACTACGTATTTTAATGCTGTAGCTTTCCACTAAGCCACACCTTGTTGACTTCATGTCACGAAGTTCTGGATAATCCATTAATATTAGAATCCTCACTGTATGGACTAAATATATACTTTCTAAAATGTATTTTGAAAACACTCGTAGTGTATCGCACCAAAGAGTGTCATCCTGTATATCTTTTCTTCTGAGACTTGAGCCATTTTCAAAAGTTCTTTAATTTATAAGTTTTTCTCCTTAAAATAGGCGACAATGTGTTGGTGAACACGTACAGCGGAGTGGTGAAGATTTCTGATTTTGGAACCTCAAAACGTTTAGCTGGTCTTTGTCCAAGCACTGAGACATTTGCTGGAACTCTTCAGTATATGGCTCCGGAAGTCATTGACAAGGGCCAGAGAGGGTATGGAGCTCCTGTGAGTATTTCATTTTTATGATTAATGGATGGATATTTTTTCAGTAATGTGTAGTTTGATGTGTAACTTGGTTTACTAATCATACCTTTTTGAAAAGAGCCTTTTTCGGTATCAGTGATTACAGCATCGACAACCTACCCCACCTCCAAATACCTCCACCTTTGGCATCCCTTCTGCCCATTCTCATGCAGTGAGTTTCTTCTATGCATTGCAGTGTTGACAAATTTTCTCAATTAATGGTGTTTGCATGGCATATTATGAAGAAAAATAAGAGAACAATTAGCAAAAGCTGGTAACTATGGGGAAGGAGATATGGAGTTTGCTTGAGTGGGGGTGTACCTCTCCAAGGAGGGGATGCGCAAAAATCTCCGCACTGGCTCTGTACTATGCGGTACTATTATGAATTAGATCCTCCTGACAGTATTGCTATGAATTCTCAGTCCTGCTGTTGAATATTTTGTGATCAATGCCAGCTGGAAAATACTAATCTGGAAAGAGCTTAAAGAGAAGTTTCTGTCTGGCAGAAATGGACAAATTTGGGAATTCAACTGCAATTCAGACACTTCTGGAGAAGAAAAAAGTCTAGGGTATCGGTGAAAAGATATTGTGACATATCTTTCATATTAAATCATTCAACTTTAGATCAATGAAAAAGTGCAGCAGATAAAGCATTGAAGACAATCTATGTTTAGGCACTAAATAAGATCTTAAACATCATTGATAAAATTATACTAAGTGGCACACAAAATGTCATACTATTTGTTTTACATGTAACACATTTTTGGTGTGTGTGCTTACAGCTATGGCCAATTCCGAATTGTAATGCCATCTATCAAATTTCCATGAACTACAGCTTTCACTCACTCAAATGGAACTTAGATACTATAATATTATAATTTTAATGTGATAATTAAATGGTATGACAATTTGCCACCCTGTATGTTGTTGTTTCTGCCAAATTTCCATTAAAAGACATACAACTGAAAGGTTGTGGTAAATATCAATGTTATCAAACTGTACCTTAAAATGCCAATTTTTCAAACAAATTGATCATATATTCAATTTCTACAATGGAACTGAATATACCATGGTACAGTCACTTGCAAAGGTTCTCTATTGTATACTGAAAAGATGCCTTCCATAATTTTATAGCTTAATAAAATGCTAGGTTGTTGTAAAATTCTATGATAAGAAATGCATTATAGTGAATGTTAAGATCAAGAAATCTGACTGCACTATAGTTTTGTTGTTGTATCCTTCAATTAAAAATTTAAGCCCCAGAATAAATAAGTGCCCTTATTAAGAAGTAAAGATAATTAGTGATTTTTTATGTTAGCTTCAGAATCTCAACCCCATCATTGAGGTAATAAAGTTGATGATATTAACGTTTCACGTAATGATTTGGCAACATATTAGCACACAAATCCTTTATATTTATCAAATATGGCAATCTTACCATGAGAGGCTTGCCATCCCTGTCCAATGCCCTCTTGGTGACTCCAATTAGTGCCAAATTTCTAAACTTCATCTCCGTCATCTCGCTTTTTATGGCACCATTTTGTGAATTGTATGTTAAAATGAGGAATGAAACAGGATTTGAAATTACTAGGAATCTTTATCAAGCATTTTCAGTTTAATTAATCGAATTAAGGAGAATCCGCTAAAAATTTAGTACTATCAGTGAATGTGGTTATCCTGTCAGAATTGAGAAAAATTTGATTAATTAACAAACGCTGAGGAAGTAAATTCGTTATTCTAAAGGAGTTATATATCTGAGATTTTCAGGAAAAATAACAGAGAAGTCTTAACTCATGTTTAATAGAAGGGATTCTGCTGTTTATATCTTGTTATCTTCAGTATATAATGAAGAATAATTAGTTTTTTGTAAAAGAAAATGGCATTTCCAGTATTGAGACAAACTACATATGGTGAGTAGTATATTTCCAACAATTTAAGTTGGAGCATAACTTGATCTATAATAAGCTTGGTAAAACAAAAATAATCTTTTGTATCTAATTTTCCAGTCCTTTCCTAATTAGTAAGGATTGATTTTTGTTTGAATCTGGTTCCCAGAAATTCCATAGTAACTTTTTATTTACCCTTACTTGCTTTTAGTTCAAAAACATATTCCTACCACTGTTTTCCTTCATATCTGCATATCACGTTGTGTCAACAGTTTCAAATTGTCAACAAGTTTTAAGTGCACTCAGAGGCTGCTTAGAGAAGCAGAATATGCCTGCAGATTTTTGCAAGTGATGGTTATTTGCCATTTAGCAGGTGTCTTCAAGAAATTTTAGATTAGCAGATTATGCATGTATTTTTGTGGACTTAAAAAAAGGATTGTTGAGAGAAAGATGGCAAAGTTAAATTTTCTCAACATGCCCAGGTCTTTTAATTATTCAATCTGAAATTACTTGTTTTTTATATTCTTGCTTACTTTCTTCTGTCTCCTATTTACATATATTGCGCATCAACTTCCTGTTACCCTTCTCTTCACATGCCCTTAATATTTTGTATTATCATCATAACCACTTCCACTTCCTCATCGCCCCATCTTTATCTCAGCTTACCCTCCACCACTTCCTGTTGTGACTATTTATAGAGAATTCTAAGACATATTCTGTTGCTAGCCTATCTGCCTGCCATGATGTGCCTCGTTAAATCAAAATACTTGGTAATCCTAGAAGGTAGGAAGAATAAAGAGCAAGTCTTGATAATTTAATTTTTAATTTCTATTCTTGGAAGATGACTGCTGTCTAGAGTCACATTTTTTTTCTTGAAAAAAGGAAACCTTGGTCTCACTGATTGTATATTCAGTAAGGAATCACAAATACATCATTCCTTCAACTATGTTTACTAGGAATATGAATGGCTAATATGGAAAAATAATAAAGTGTATTGTTTTAAATTTCTGTGAGCGTGACACAGATGACTGTTCAAACTTTTTGTACTCAATTGATCTTCAGCCCTTAAATTTTGGACCATGGTTTTGCTGAATTTTACATCCTTTTTTTATATACTATAGAAGTTGATTTTATATTGATATGTAATATTTTTATGAATTATGTATGTATTAAAAATATTTTTGTAATATCTTAAAATTTATTCCTTATGGGAGAATTTTTGGAAAATATTTATTTCTATCCTGAAGTCTTTAGTATCAAAAAATTAATCTTTACTTCATATTTACTGGTGTATATAGGCTTAAACTCAAATGAATATTTAGAATTTTATGGCTCAAATACGGTGTTATGCTCAAATACGTGGCCCAGAATTTTATGCTTATCTAGAATTTAAGAAATAAACATCCTGAAAATCATTTTAGAAGCTTAGATAAAGGTATTCAACTGTTACAAAGGAGACAGATGTGTGATACTTCACTGTTTTTAATTGTATATTAAATGTATAAATGCCTCTAAGAATGATGTCTTCTTCAAGATTGGCTTACTTGCTTTCAGAGCTTCTTGCTCATTTTTCTGATAGGTTGCTTTGTCTCAAAATAATATTTTATAATGAGATAGTATTTACTCATTTTCAATATCTGTGAATAGCAAGCCCTACTTTATTATTTTATAGTGTAGATATAAAGATATTTATTATTTTCATAAGCCATTAACAATTAATGTTGTATTGCAGGCAGATATTTGGTCTTTGGGATGCACAATTGTGGAAATGGCTACTGGTAAGCCACCATTCGTTGAACTTGGCTCACCTCAAGCTGCTGTTTTCAAGGTATTCTTACAATTTTATTTATTTCCTGCATCATTACTTATTAACTCCTTTAACATTAGTGATGAATGTTAAGTGGTAAAAATGGTTTGTCTTTTTAAGGAGTTAGAATTGCCAATTATCTTGGAAATTCTTCCTTGGAAAATAGTATGATACTATGGTAGATCGGTTCTCTTTTTTTTGCATTTTTAATTTGAGAGTGATGTGTCATTTTAGGCAATAAAAATATTGAATATGTAATGCAGTTGAAGAAATATTTATATTGGGTTCTTTCTATGACAGTGATTTTGAGGAAACCCTATTGCTCTTGATAAAATGCATAGTTTGTTTCCAAATACTCCTCCAAAGAAGTATTATTTTCAAGTACTTTTGGAAATGTAAGAATCTAATAGATATAACACGAAAATGATGGATCCAGATGGTAAAAAGTTGGATTTGAATGAGTTCGAAAATAAATTGCCTTTTCTTAACCATACAGTTTCTTGATACTTTTGTCAAACCTTGTCATGTAGTATTACATTGACTTTATGTGACTCTTGTGTTTAGGTACTCAATTACTGTAAGTGTAATTATATTGTTGTCTTGATGACAATTGTCTCAGAGAAGCACTAGTAATCATTACTAGCTATACTAAGTAGTCTGTAATGTTAATTTTTACTTAATTGTAATCATATCTATTTACAGGTTGGTTATTACAAAATCCATCCTGAAATTCCATCTGAGATGTCAGAGAAAGCTAAATTATTCATCTTGAGATGTTTTGTACCTGATCCTGAGTCGCGAGCATCAGCATCTGATTTGCTTGAAGATCCCTTTCTCTCTGAGTGAGTGTTCCAGTTCAAATGATTTATTGTCATGTAGGAAGTGTTTTTACCCCTCAATGGCCTGTGAATTCAATATGCGATTTTTTTTTGCTCTTGAAAGGGAAAACCTTTTGTTATTTTTAATGGTGTAAAGAAAGAAAATTTGGAATATGACTGTTAATGAATTAGAGGTTTGATATCTCCAAAATCCATTGTAAAAATTACTTACAACTCCTGAGGCGGAAGACATTGTCTTCGAAAAGTACATTGTACAACATAAAGTGCGGCATCCTTTTCTTGCTTTCTTGGTCCACTGGGAAGTAAGACTTGGAGCACCAACAAAGATGGCTTTTGGAGATTTCAAACCTCTAACCTATTTTTAATGGTTTCACATTTCTACAATTCTTGTAGGAATTTTATATCTGAGACACAAAATAAAATTTCACTTATCTATTTTCCAACTCTTAATTTCCTTATGAAAATTTGATCTGAAAATCAGTACTTATAATGGACAGATAGATTAGTCAGTGCATGCCAAGATTTTATTTTCCATCAGAATTCAGTTACCAATCAATTGAATCATATTTAAATGATTATCTTCTTTCTAATAGTGCACACAGTTCTTCTAATAGTGAATATCTTAGAATACTTTGTGGTGAACCACCTTGAGTGATCTGCTCCCTTCATTTTTAGGGAAAGGATTTTCAGATTTTAATAGATTGATTGTGAATTTTAACTTTGTTGTATCCCTGTGATCATGAATGAATTTTCATTCTCAAATAGGAAGAAGAAATCATCACGTTTAGCAGCTCCAGCTGAGTTCAGCCGTAGCATTTCTGTTCCTGCCGAAAGGGTGACGGCATTATCTCGTATGGAAGGGAAAAACAGCCATCATCATGGTAACAATAGTGGTTTTCGCACTCCTATGACTCCTGATGAAAGGTTGGTACTTTTTTATTAAGGTTACTATCGGCCATTTTTATTTCAACTGTACATAGTTTACTAATTCATAATATAATTCATGTTTAAAGAATCTCTTTCGAGTTAATTCTTGTATTAATCAATAAATATGCCCCAAATGCCATGCATAACAATCATAGAAAATGATATACAATAGAGGATCTTTTATCCGAACATCTAAACAACGAACATTTCACGATAGATATACAGTAATTTTGAACGCCACCGCTACATGTGTTTTGCACCAATCTTTTGAAGATATGAATGAGTAGGTATTTATGCTATATTAAATAACCTTCTAAATGGATAACAAAAAGAAGAAAATGTGTTCAGCAGCTAGTTCAAGCACTGGGAAGGTCAAGAGAAAAAGAAAGGTGCTGACATTAAAGCAAAAAGTGGACATTATAAATAAACTAGACCATGGTGTCATTTCATCCAATCTTCAGCATGAGTACAATATTAGCAGGAAAACTATACATGATATAAAATCACAGAAGGTCCAAATTCTTCAATTTGTTGCAGAATCTGACTCAACAGTAGTCATTTTGAAAAGAAAAACCTTACGGGGACTGTCATGTATAGTTTTCTTTAAATAAAAGTTTTCAATAATATTTATGTGCATTATCGTCACTTCGTACTGTAACCTGTAAAAGCCTTTTTTTCAGTTCTTTTTTCTCATTCAGGTTAAAATACCTATTATCCGAACATATCCTTTATGTGAACCGACCTCGGTCCCAAAGAGTTCGGATAAATGATCCTCTACTGTACATAGAAGTACCTTTTCATGCTTATCTTGATCTATAATAACCATAACATTTAAATTGTCATCAAATGAGTTCTCCTTAAAATAAAAGTCTTTAAATTGTATAATTAATCTTTTTGTTGCTCTGATTGTTTGTTATAATGAGAGGATTGATTAATAAGCCAATGAATATGAACCAGAAAAATATTTATGACTAGTATCAGTAAATAGTGTATAACGAAGAAGCCAGAGGGATATTGATAATGTAAGTTTTTCTGTGCTAATGAAAGTCATTTTATTGTTTTAAAATTAAAAAAACTAATTTTTCATAATTATATTTTTGTCTTATTCTTTTTTTCCTTGGTATGTTGGTATCAGTTGTTTTTTCTAATGCCACCCCATTCTTCCAAAGTTCTGTTTAATATTTTGATAGATATTGAAATTCATTAACAGATATCCTCAGTATACAGTGAAGATGTTATGTCTATCCTAATGGTTCCTTGTTGGCTAACTATGTTTAATGAAGAAAGACAAAAATTGATTATTGTGACCTTTTCTGCTGGCCAGTGACTGCACATCAAGCAGATGTGATGACATTGTTATCTAGACCTTTGGAATTGATAACTGCTTCAGTTTAGGCAAAATCTTTGCTTAACTTCCTGCAAAACTTATAATAAGCCTATCGTCTCTCTACACCTCTCTCACATTATAGACAAGCCGTAATATAAGAAGTTTCTGCAAGGTGGGTCACTTTTTTGTTATGCAAATACAACATCCATAAAGCAGTGCATGATTGCTGTCTGATCTTGTTTCAGTTCAAACTAGAAAATTAAACTTTGCTCAGATAATCTCTTTTTATTTCGAGGGTCGACAATTTGCTAATAATTATTTGGAATTTGACAAAAGAGTTACATCATAATAAAGAGGGTGTTACTAAGATACCATAAATGCCTATAAAAAGAAGATTATGCAAAAATATAAAAATGAAAATAGATAAAAAATAGATTGCTTTTTGATTTTTTAACAGCTTTGATCTTCTGTAGCTATGGGACTCCTACTTTCTTTGTATCTCTTTTGGAATTATTTCTATAACCTCATTCAGTCATAGAAAAAGGTAGTTCTTTTTAGTTTAGTGGCTCTTTCTGAATTATGAACATCTTGAGTTATTTCCAAAAGTTTAAAGTCAATGCTAGCTTATTTTTTATTCTGGTAGACGATTTGTTTCCATGTGATTGTAAGGATTTTCACTTAAGAAAATATTTGCGATCATTCAAGAGGTAAACCATCTATAAACCACAAAAACAAAGCAGGAAATTGGAAGGGAAATCTCTCTGATGGAATAATTAAACCAATCAATATCCTCTCTATTTGTTCAGTAGTAAAATTACTAATTTTGTATGCAAACCAATTATTTTTAGTAACTGGAAGTAAATGGAAGAAATAAGAGAGATGTTGTTTTTTACTGCAAAAGAATATAATCTTAGAAGCAGAAAATGAGATTGTTGCATAGCTAATTGAATGTGGTGCTTTAGAATCAACAAATGCAAACTTGCATATGTTAGAAGCTGATAACAATAAAAAACTAGAATATATTTTTAGAAAAGTTGAAAATTATGTGAATAGAAATTCAATAGTATTTTCTGTGAGAAATTTACTTGTAACTTTAAATGAAGCTAAATAATGAACAATATTGAAGGAAATTGATTGAAGAAACTCAGTAATTCAAGAATGGTTAAGTAGACCTAAATTTTTATAACTGAAGCTGTTGCTAAGAAATTCACCTTAGTTTCTTCAATAGGCAATTAGTATAATATGCTTATAAAAATCAAAAATATTTTAAATCCCTAATTGTAGATATCCGATTAATGTAAATTGTAGAAAAACCATTCTCTTCTGAGAATTTCTTCAGTTACAAGTTCATTAGATGAAATAAATGAAGTACATCCATTATTTCTCTCAGCCTACACTTAAAGTAGTTTTGCACTAGAATACACTATATTATATTGGAATACGCTAGAAGTGTGATCAACCAAGGTTTCTCAGAAAAAAGGAAATATTTGAACTGGCTTCGTGTTGGAAGAATATTAAGTTTTCATTTATAATTTTCTTTCATACTGGAAAATAATCTCAAAGTAGCTATGTAATATTGTGAAATATTAGTATTCTATATTATAATTATTCTATTTTAAATAGATTTTTGATTTAAAATATAATCCTAGCCGTCTGGGACTAAAAGTCAACAGTCATTTATAATAAAGACTACATGGCCATTTAAGATGTACAATATTCCTATGTAATCTCTTTTTTTTAATGTCCTATACATACCACAGTTGTTGTAGGTATTGATGAATTTATTGATATCATATATTCTTGTTGGCTACTATTTTTTCAACTTACATTCCTCATCTCCAAATACTACCACATTCCTCTTGTTCTCACAATTTAATTATCATGAAAAATATTAAATTTTTATGAAATATATGTATTAGACTAAATGCTCGAGGATTGTATGATTGTTCTTATTGATTGGATGAATTATAATTTTCCAGGGCCATAATAGTCACAAGAGTTGCTTTAAAGTTCAATCAAATTTTATTTTTCTAAGTCATTATTTTTTCTACTTAATGCTATTCTTTTTCTGTATGCAAATGAAGTAGTAAATCTGGTATTGTAATGTTCTATGATGCTTTCTGCTCTTTGGATAATAATTGATAATGCAAGCAGTTAGGTAAAAAATTAGTTTTATATCACTAAAAACATGTTTATAATGCAAAATGACTTAATATCCCACATAGGCTTAACATAAAAAAACAAGGTCATTATTAAAATTAAATACTACTGAGGTGGCCGAGATTTTGTGGAAATCCATAGCAACAAATAAAAATATAAATACGTCTCATCAATTATTTTAATATGGAAAAGTATTCATCTTTTTTAATAATTGTTTCTTTGTTGATGGCTAATATTTTTAGAAGATATGTAAGGATAACCCTAGTTATTTTGAAGTTATTCAAAGTAATCATATAGTGAAAATGAATCCTGCTCTGAAATGAACTTCTTTAATGAAAGGAAAAATACTCCCAAGAACCCTAGTATTCCTGTTATAAACTTATTTTGATACCTGTTCTTTATCTTAATGAATTCTATTTTTCTCTGCATTATTATTCTCTTTGATATGTGCTTTTAATGTTTGCCTGATTGTTATTTTTTTCCAAATGTATACCTAGTTATTTTGAATGCCTTATATACACTGAAGTAATTTTTCTATTTTTTTGACTAAAGTTTGTTTTCAATTTCTTTTTTTTTGCTGTTTAAATGTATTTAATTATATATCTTTTATTCAATTTGGTGAAAGAGAAATTCAATTTTCAGAATTCAATTTGGAATTACTTCTTTATTTTCAAAGGTCAGATTTTCTTGCACCTTTTATATTTTTTAAATAACACCTTTTTCTGAAGAAATAATTAAAGTAGTACAAATAATTACTTTTAATTTCAACATCACTGATTTCTAATCATGAAGATTAATTTGTGGTGGTTTGAATTTGTAGAGCTGTGACATACGATTAAGTACAGTTGGAGTTGATTTAAATTTAATTTCATGATTGCAATCAAACATACCATGCTGTTCAAGTTAAACTAACACTTTAATCCTAATTGTTATCATTTTTTATCTTGTGCTTATTCATCAAGTGATTATTTTGGTTGTCCATGACAATATCAGTTTTGTCCATAATAATGGCTAATGATAATTTTTGCATGTTGGTACTTCTGTTGTAGTGTGAGTTGGAAAACTTGCATGCATAAACATACCGCAGCATGTATGCCTTTTAGTTGTTTTGTTTTCTGATGCTAGAATAATTACATTAGTCAACTTGGAGTGCTATTTTTACGGCAATAGTATTAAACCAAGACATGCTAATTATTTTAAAATTGTTTAACACACGAGGATTATGAAAAATTCACTAAAATATACATTTATTCCAAAAATTATTGATTATATTCATAAGTTAAGTCTAAATATTATTTAATATAGTATAATTCACTGCTTTGAGGAATGGTCAATGAGTTGACTTTGATCAGACTGTCATTCGTAATCAAATTAGCTCTTGTAGGTATGTGATATGATTAACTTTCTCTTGAATATGGCAAAACTTCTTTCAATTGCTTTGTATGGCTTATTTATCAATGATATTGTGATATTCATTTGGTATAAAACTTGTATGGATCAAAACTAATATCAACGTGTATTTTTATCAATGGAGCATTCACTTTAGAGATCAAGTAGGTCTGGAATATTCCATTATGGACAATAAGACAGGTTTAGATGATAGTTGAAGAAATTTCCATGTTATAGATGGCTGCTCAAGTAGAAAAGATTTGATTTGATGGTTGGTTGATAATAAAATTTAGTACATAGATTCTGCAAAACAATGTATACAACTTCAGGAAAAGATTATCTTGTATACAATTTTCAATAAAAACTTATTTAACTATGATATAAATACAATTTACCCTTTTACTATTCAACTGCATTCCAATATATTGGCTTAAGGCTAGTTATAATTATGATGAATGTAAGGTATCTTAACGGACATTTTGTCCATGGTTACTCATACAGTAGTTTGGCTTACTGTTAAATGCCCTGAAGCAATTGACTCATCTTTGAACACCTCTTGTAATGATAGAGAATAAATAATCTTATGAGAATAAGTGATCTCACAGTATCTCATTAAATTTGATATGAAAATATTTGTAGAAGTTTTTCATTCCAAAAGAGTGTTCACAGTGCTTGGCAGACTCTATATAATGTATATTCTGTATTCTTTCTACAGAGTGTCCTGAAAATGGTGGTTGCATTTGTAAAATGAAAGGAGGAAATACAGATAGTGATAGAAATGTACAGCTATGTGCAAAAAAAACTTTAACCCTTAATATTATGTAGCTCGCAGGACTTTAAAGTTTTTTTTTGCACATAGCTGTACCATTTGCTTCAATATACTTGAGGTTCCGGAAAATTTTCAACCAGATAGAATTTCAAAATTAGTTAAGATGCATTTCTATTGCTTTCTATTATTCATTTTTCATGTTCTTCCATCATTTTTGGAACACCCTGTTCTATACTTGGATGAAAATAGTGTATTTCATTTTGCTTATTTATTTTCCGTTTGGGATAGACTATTTATTGTATACCTTGAGTGATTTTGCAATAGCAGCATCTGTACTTAGAGAATTGGATTTATTTTGTTTTGATCTCTACTCCTGTTATGCTCAGCCAAACATAGGCACTGGCGTATATGTTGTTATGATCATGTCCTGTATCTTAGTTCCTTGTCCATTGTGCAGGCCTTGCTTAAATTTATGTGAATCTCTTTGTCCCTTGATTTTCATGGTGAAAACTAAGAATTTAAGCTATTTGTATGCTAAATAAATTAATATTTGACTGCGTTATTGGTGAGATCAAGTATTTTAATATTCCTTCGTGTTGTACACGTAAGAATGACAGTCTGATGAATTGTTCTGCATGAGTGAATTTTTCATTTTTCCTCACTTGTGATTACAATGATTGTGATTATGCAAGCAGCATTCCTTTGTTTTGAAGTACCATTCTCCCATTTTATTAATTAATCCCCTGGCGCACTCACCTCTTTATCAGTGGTGGCTTCAGTACTAAGTCCAGCCCAGTGAATGGACGTGGGGCCAGTTCGCTATCTCCCATCTCTATGCCTGCAGCCCTCTCCTTTACCAGGTATGCTCCACATGCCATTCTACTCCCTCATCTAACAGTATTTGCATGGTTATTCAAAGCAGTTATTCTCAGTCTTTTGGATCCCCAACGTTAAGAAAAAGTAAATTTTAGCAGTGAAAGAAATGTAGCATAAGAGGATAAAGAACAATTACTAAAATTCAAGCGAAGCTAAATTTTTAGCTCATTGGGCATAATCGAATTTCTCTGTAAATCCCAGAGAAATCAGTAGATGAAAGAGGATGTGTAAGTAAATTTTCATAAAGGTGAATATAAGTTTTACAATATCGAGAACATTTGAAACGAGGCCTAACCACCTTTGGTTACATTCTGAATTATCAGAATACTATAATTGCCAAAATAAATTTGAGAGTGAAACCAAAGAAAAATTATAGTGAGCATAAAAGTATGTGAAATAAGAGGATAAGCAGGATGAAATGTAAATTATACTCGCTGTTTGCACAAATTCAGTATTACACTGTGAAAAACATGTTAAAAAACATTCAGAGAAAATAAAATCATACTTTGCTCATCAATTTTGGTGGAAAAGTCTAATCATGATTCTTTCCTAAAATATTTAAAAGGTGTTTACTTAGGTCTGTAGTTCAGAAAAAAATATGTAAGTTCTCACCAAGAGAGTAAATTCTTTCTTGTGCTTAGTTAAAGTAGACAGTGGTGATATGAACTCATTATGAGTGCCCAAGGAAAAGGTCTTTCATGCATATTCATGCAATACCTAGCATAAAATTTTACTCTTGATTCCATATGAATTTTGATAAAATGCTCAATGTTTCAAGTCTCTTTACTTTATATTGCATAACTCTAGTAGTGGAATGATTTAATTCTTAAATTGAAGTTAGTAATTGAAAAATTTGGTCATACAGGTTAATGAATTTGAGATGACTTATGTTAAATTATTTTTCTCATATTTAACTAGGGGCTTTCTATATTAGTTTCAATTCTTCAATTTCTTGGTGAGGTTTGTGAGAGTAGTAATTTATTAAAAAAACTGCCTCATAATTGCCAGATGATGTGAAGTGTGATTGCCCAAAAATGTTTATACTTCTATTTTTATGGTATTAATCATTCGTATTTTGATTGTTTTAGTCTACTGTAGTTTCATGATTATCATGAAAAAACCTTTTTGGTTGCATAATTTCTAATTTACATCCAAAATTTCATTTGTATGAAGACAAGGTTCGAATTCTTAAAATAACAAAGCTTTGCTATAGTTCCATGCAAATACTGGAAAGTCATTGCTTTACTGAATGCATTGTAATGGCTCACAATTGATAGCAGATGATGGAGATTTAAGCTTAATTCCTGCTTTAGGGTATTAGTACTATCGTCACACAGCATGATGAAATTAAAAATATTTAATTTTTCTTGATTTTACTTGAAATGTAATATTATTGTAGTAAAGTTTCTACATACTTTAAAATGTAATCAATACAGTTCCTTTGTGAACTACAAAACAGATATTTCTTCAATATTGAAGTATTTGCCAGTATAATTTTTTAAATCATGAGGAATTTTTAATGGAACTTTGAATAATTCATTCCTTAAAATTATAATTATATATAAATAAATAATAATTATCTAACATTTTATAAATCACATAATATTGAAATTGGTCTCACATTATTTTAAATGGTGGTAAGTTGCTTCTGTGGTTGTTTTAATGTGATTGCCTTTACATCATAGTGCCATTTGTGCTGATATGCTTTTGTTAATGTAATTGACAAAAGAATTATGGCAATTAACCAGAAAAATTTGTGGTGTTTTTGTTATCAATTTATTAAATAAAATGTTGTTTTAATAACATTAAACTGTTTTCATGATGTTCATCTCCTTAATCATGCTTGCTTTTCAAATCACTTTGTGAGTTAATTGATCATAGTTAAAGATTTGGACGTGTTTGATTGTTAATGATTTTTTCCTATAAAAGAGTTTGTGGGAATTTATTTTCAATTATTTCAAATTTTATTTATTTTTGACAGAAACTGCTTGCAGCACTTTGATTTATTGAAGTTCTTTCTTGGATATCTATGTTTTAGTTTATGTGCTTATTAGATATGAGATACTTAATCGAACTTCACCTAGTTTAGTTATTTTTTTCACAATTGTCAGGTTCAATCGATTTAGCTCAAGCAATAGAGGGAAAAAAATTGAATCAATGGATAAATTTAGAAGGGAAAAATGAAGGTATGAGGTTTTACTTGATCTATTAAAATCAGACTCTCCCAGCTAACTACCTCTGTGCATGTGGTGCTGTTCCTTCAAAGAATTTCTCTGCTACAAAGCATTTTTCATGTCATAATAGCTTTGATTTTAAGTGATAATTTACTAGAGGGATATTTTGTAATATTTTATTATGAAGATAAATTTAGTTTTTAAAGTATGTTACAGTGAGAAGTCAATTTAAAAAAATGCAAGTTTCAATCCAATGGGAGAAATATTTTTAAATGCATGAAATTGTTGAATTAGAGCTAAACATATTCAACGCGTAACTGGATCTTGCCCCTGACAAATTTTAATAATCAAGTTATTTTCAATTACCTAAGGTGGCAATGCTTGTAGATCATATTTGTGTAGGGTTATGGTTCACTTTGTCGCAGAGCTTTTGTTTTCCAGATATGTAATAAGATTTTTGCTTTCTGATGTAGTTCAATGTTTCCTGGGAAATTATTTTCTATGTTTCAATATCATTGTGGCTAGGGCATTATAGTAGAAGTTTTGGTTAGATTTGATATGATAAAAGCAATTCCTTCTTTTATTTATAAATTTTAATGTTTTTACTTTAAAATTTATATTGCATCCTTGTGATAGCACTTTCTTGGTCTTTTTGCTTGGCAGATAAATGGAAAAAGACATATTCTTCAATTTAATGCTTGAGATGGAATTTATTTAAAGAGAATTCCCCATAAACCAAAAATAAAATAAGATAAATATCTTTAATATCATAAAAGTATTTAAAGAATTAATACTATGAGTTAATTATGGAATACTAAACTTTGAGGTTGATCAAATAAATTGTATGCCAACTAATTGAAAGAAAAATTAGAGGTAACATTTCAGAAGCTTGCAGGAACTCTTTATTAAACTGGATGTTTTGAGCATGCAAACATGCCTTGGCAATTACCATTTTTTGAAGGACTAATAAGAAGAATCGTTTTCCTTTTGCATTAGGTAAATGTGAAAATCTATTGCAATTCCTTTAGCTAGGTTACTTACTATGCAGTAATCTTCAAGGTTCTGGTGAGGCATTTTTCTGCTGCTTTGTTATTTTTAACTTCCCCTTTTCATTATACCAATTTTTCTTCCTTTCCCTTGTAATTCCATTTTTTTGGTTAAGGTGATCTTTGGTTTTTGATTCTGCTGGGCTGAATCAGATAGGAGGACACAAAATAGGCAAATGAGTTTTTAAAATCTTGGATAAATAAGGAAGGTACAAAACAATAGAAGACCAATGGTAGTTAATCATGTCAGAACTATGATGCCAAAATATCAGTAGTTTGTTGGAGATTTTTTTATTTGAAATTAATAACAAAGCTAAGACTTATTGTACAGCGATTATCAAAGGAATTAAATTAATTGTTGAATACTTAATTTATCTCAATAAATAAGGCAACGTTTCCTTTCATTTCATTTTTTTCTCTCAGATTCTACACTGTATAATATTTTATGATCTTAACTATTGTTTGTTCATTCAGTTTTTATTCAAGTGGTATAAGTAATTTATTTATGTTTCTCTAATAATAACAATCAGGAATAGCATGTATTATTTGGCATAAATCATTGGTGCATTTAATTGCTGGGATCATGGTATTTGTTCCGCCATAAATTTATAAGTTTTGCTTTCTGAGATTTGAGATTTAGGAGTTTACTTATTATTGCATTTATTTTTTCTCGACCGATTTGTGAGCTGTGTATACTTTCTTCATTAACATTTTCTTTCATACTTGCTCATAGCATGTCTACCGCTGATCTTGAAGATGCTGGTTCTCTAGCATCACGAAGGAGTTCTTCAGGGGGTCCTATGTCTCCAGAAGTTGAGACCCCAGTTACTTGTGGTACTAACAGGGGCATTTTGTCAGGGGTTCTTTGTTCAGTCGGCTCTTCTTCCTTACTTACTGGTACAAGAACTGCAAGAGGTGCGGATTCAGTGCTGGGAGCAACAGAAGCCAGTGAGCAGGATGGTTTTTACCTGCTAAAGAAAGACTCCCAGAGGAGAATGACTTTGACGAAAGTTCTTAGTCAAGACGAGGGGAAAATATGTGACACCTGGATGAACAGCTTGGAGAGGGAGATTGGTGATACAATTCTGACAATGGTAAGGTGTCAATTTTGGCATTAGTGGAATTGAAGAGAACAATTAGAATATGCATAAAATTATGCATAACAATATTGCTAAATATAATCAGCAAGCATGTATCATTAGGTGTCATCAATACAAAATTTCACTTATACCAATAGAAGTCCAATTCATTTTACTTACATTTTCACCACTTTTTGATTAACAAAACTGTTCTTTGTTTCCCAAGCATTAATAGATTTTATTTTTATCCATTTTACTTGCATGTAAAATCTATGGTCTCTCTCACTTGTGGGTTGCTAATTCTATCTAAATTATGCAATTTAAGAATGCAGTATGTTCCATTTTTTGTGTGCAGATATTTGTTATGGATTCTCGTTTCTCATTTTTAATTGATTTTAAGTTAGGGCTAATGCTAGATGACTCAACATTTTTTCTCTGGATAATAGTTTCATATATTTTTGTCATTAAATTTTACATTATTTTTCATGACTGACTGGAAATGATACTTCTTTCTATGAAATTATCTTAATTTCATTATAATTAACTCTTCACACCTCAGACTATTGTTCAATTTCTTATTTTCTTGACTCTAACCTAAGAAGTTTATTTTTTACTATCCTAAGAATAATATTTTGAAACAAAGCTTCTCCATTCAAATATGATTAATTTATGAAACATCTATTAATGTGACTATTTTAAGGCAGACTGGTCTGGCCAACTCTGTACCAATTTTGAAGGGAATCAGGTTTGCTCTGTGATTTAGGCCTATATTGTGGTAAGATCTGTAGGGATATATAGACCAAGACCATTCTGGAATTATCAATGTCGTTTTCATTACTAATACACATCTTCTTGGCTCTTTAGGGAAAGCCATAAATAAATGATACTCTTTAATTGTTTTGAGAGGTATTTGTAGCAGTCATTTAACCCATAGTCATTTTAGGAGTTCTCCTTGCCATTTGGTTTCAAAATAATTATAGGTCAATTACATCTGGGATCTTTATGGGAAATATTTCTCGTTTGTTTGACAGGCTCTACGTGCCAAGAAATCACTAGGTCATTCATGCCAGTGGTTTAGGCTGTAAAATTTGTACTAGCAGCTCTATATGTATGATCATAATGTTTTTTTTTATAATTGAAAGCCATTGGGAAAATTATTGCTTTTAAAACCCTACCTTGGGAGTAATTTTTTAATCTTGATCACAGTCTACCAACTATCAAGTTTCATTGAAATCTTTGCAGCCAACGTTTAACATTTCCTCTCAAAGTGTTCCTTGTGAGTGTAGGATTGATGCCATTGTTGATGAATTCTGTGGTGTTTACCTTATTTGTTGGCCATGGAGGAAGGTTGGATAGTTATGGAAGCTTGCAAGAGATTCACAAAATTAGCGTTATTTTTTAAGGTATTCCATCCCAGTTGAATCTTTAGCACAACTATGAGTTATTGGGAGTGAAAAACCTGTGTATCATGTTGTTCTATATTATAAAAGGCCAAGTTTGTAAAATTTGGTAGAAATTAATGGATTGGTCTTTGAGGAATATCCAACAGACAGACAAATAGAGAAACTACAAAAACTGTATCAGTAATGTATAGGACATTTCAAACTCATTCTGATCACAAACTAAAAGTATCATCATTATCAGGTTGCCACATTTTATGTTTCAGGATCACCTGGAGACCCTTATGAGAGGATTAAAGGAGTATATTCCAGAGCAAAACAGGGACTTCATTGAGACTGCCATTCACACATTGAAGGAAGAGCTGGACTTTGATGCAATAGCTATCAACCAACTTCACTTCGCCATTTATCTGTTTCAAGATGCTGTAAGTTAAACAGAAACTGATATCTCCATTAGAAAATTTTTGCCTTGTCTGATCATAGACTTTTTACTTTTCTCTAGGTCAATGTTGTACTGCGTTCTCATAGTATCAAACCTCATTGGATGTTTGCCCTAGATAATTTGGTACGGAATGCTGTACAAGCTGCTATCACTGTTCTATCACCTGGTGAGTTTTCCTTTCTGTCATTTATAGTATGTAGTGATTGATTTATTTCCTAAACTTTTTACAGATGTGAAGCACCACAGTGTTTTATTATTCAGTGTGTGCTGTATGCTTTACCCAAAAATTGATTCTAATTAGGAAAAATTAGTAGCAATTTATAAAGTAAAGCATTTTGCAATGAAATTATTATGTTAACGTAGTTTTTAAAGTGAGAATAACCATTAAACTTTCAAGGTCCTCCACAGTTCAATTATTATTTACATCTATGTGAAAGTAAACTTCGAAAAACAAAATTTCAAAATAAAATTTAGATTTGAGATATTAACAGGAAAATTACCAGTCATCATTAGCATAAATTTTTTTAGAGAGATGAATTATATAATTATTATAACTTAAGTTTAGGTATTTCATACTAACTAGGGTTAGCTTTGTGTGAAACGGATTCTAGCGAAACTTTCAGGGCCTTTTTTCTGCCTAAAAGTAATGGACACTTGTCCGACCGTTCAACTCAATGGGCATTTGTTTATGAAAACTTAGTAACAGAAAATCGGAGTTAGGCAACCCCGCCATACACATACATTACCATGTACCTCTAGAGATTTTCCACTTAAGAAATTATGTTCTTCCATTTTTTGCTAATAACTTACCTTTTTGCGATTTATTTTCATCTTCTTTACCTTTCTAGCATTCTTTACCTTTTAGTTAGAATTTATTCTAATACAAATAACTATGCACAGTGGGCTAGAATCGAAAAAAGCTGGACGAAAATAGAAAAGAGGTTTTTTTAGTGTGGACTTTGAAACTTCGCTCTTGAATTTGCAAAAATGCTATTTTATAGGACTACTATCAAGTTTAAGACACTAGCTAATGTAATTAGTACCAATGAGTACTGAAGCATTTCAGAAAGCTATGTTACAAACCATCATTCATCACCCTTTTCGTGAGGCTCTCTGTATCAAAGTTCATTTGGTTGAAATAAGATTGTTCAATCGGATATTAGGTGCCAGAATAAAAAAAATAGAGAATAACATTTTCTTGTAGTTAATGCATTGTAGTGTAATGCAGGGTTGCATACAATCCAATTATCAATATTCAATTTATTATTGTAACGAAACTAAGGCCCATTTACATGAATGACATTGCACTTTTTTATTACTCCACTTTCTGCATCACCGCAAAAATTTTCATCTAAATCCCAGGACTAAAGTGAGATCTGCATAGTAATACATGAGTATGGTAGGGTTGCCCAACTCCGATTTTCAGTTGCTAATTTTTCATAAACAAATGCCCATTGAGTTGAACAGTCGGACATGTGCCCATTATTTTTAAGCAGAGAATGTGCCCTGAAAGTTTCGTTTGAATCCGTTTCCCACAAACCTGGTGTTTCCCTTGTAAGCAAAAAATCAAGTATGGTCATACAATATTTGAAACATTGCCAAAAGACATTATTCAAAGTAGGAATGGGGTGGATTGTTCAGGAATTCAATTCCAAAAGAAAAGTTCAGCATATGTTAATCAAGGGAATCAAGTACTATCATGTTTAATATTTTAGTGGTTCATGTTATGGATACTGATGGACAAAGGAAATTACATTTTTGCATGTAGAGTTGGGTGCCAACCTGGCAGGGCAAGAGCACCAGAAGGAAAGGAGCCAGCAGCACCTGATTGGTGCCCCTCCCCTATTGCAGATTGCTAACTCAGGTGGGGATGGCATGTCTTCTATTGCTGAAGGCAGTGAAACTGTGGATGGGTCCAGAAGGGTAACTCCTGGTGGTCATCCAACTCCATCTAGGTCCAACTCGGTTGCTTCCTCAACTATGAACTCTGTCAAGTCTCACAAGACTGTGGATGGCCTCAGAAGCTTGTTTGGTGGAAGCAGAGCTGCTTCTAGGTTCATCATCGAATTCCAGGAGCAGATTGAACAGCTGAAGGCTGAGAACACCAGGTTTGTACATTAATATTTCACAGGATTGTCATGGTTAAATTAGGGGAAAGGGTTAAAGGCACTTTGCACAGAAAGGCATGCACCCAGGAAAAATCCCAAGGAAAAACAGACCTGAAAAAAGTCTGAAACACGGTTTCCAGCCCTGTCAGACTTTCTTCAAGTCTGTTTTTCCTTGGGATTTTAAAATAGGGTTTTCAGATTTTAATTTCATCACATTCATATCAGTAAATTTTCTAGGTTTTTTCAATTTCTTTATCCCAAGAGAAATTATATAGAAGCCTTGATTGAATTCCCAGTAAGAGCCTTTTATTTATGATTTTTTATTATCATTGTTCAACATAGTGATGACTTTTGCTCTGAAAACTGTCATAATAATGCACCTAACTTTTTTAATTTAACCACTGTTTAGATTCAGAAAGCTCATGTGAAATGAAAACATTATAAAATTGATAATAAGTAGTGGTGTAATGGTCTATAAATGCACATATTTAGTTCTGGTTTATCTTCCTTGGTCAGGATATTACATAAATAAAGTTTGTTGGTTCGATTCAGGAGTCCAGATTTTGTAAGATTTGTCCTGGATTTGATCATCTTTCCCTAAAAAGTATTTCTGAGATGCACTGACATCCTTTTCTTGATTTGAACTATTGTACAATTTTCAGTAATGGTTAATCTAATTAAGTACTTTATTTTCATTGAACTGTGTTTAAGGTTTGGTAAACAAATGTGAGCTTACAATTGATACATTTTGTTCAATAGAAGTAAATATCCTAGTTAATCCTAGGATAATATCTAATATAATAATATTATCCTACATTAATCTCTGAACACTCTTGGTATAACAGTGTCATATAACTAAGAGCATCCACCTTCTTGATCTCCAGTCATAAATTTTAAGCACCCAATGTTATCATAATAACATACTAATAATAGTATGTTGCTTTGATTAAAAAAAAATTCTTTGCTCCTATTATTATATCCTATTCTTTGACCCTAGGTTGTGGCAGGAGTTTCTGGAAGGTCAAAAATCTTGTCAAGAAATTCTTCAGAACTCAATCAGGGAGCAGCATCTGAATGTTGAGCTTCTCATGCAAGCAGTGAATCAGCTGTCCAAGCTGTGGGAGTGTGTGAAGGAATCTTGGTTAAATTCAGATGGAATCCTTGATCAGAGGTCAAGACATGATACTGGGTATTTATTGCATTTGTCTTAAAATTCTAAATGGGCCATTCTATGCCGAGTGGAAGTGGGTAGTCCCAGCTCGACCATCACGGATTTCAATGAAATTCTGTATGGACATTCACACACATCTCGTATGAACATTTGTAAAGTTTTACCTTCCCCGATGGTATACTTGCTGAGATATAGCAGTTTGTTTGACCCCGTGCCGCAGCCTTCTTTAGTATGACTATGAGATTTCGGTAACTTTGATGCATAGTATCTCAGGGAAATGTTTTATGAAGGAAACAAAATTTGGCTATCTTTTACAACCTTTTTCGCTCTATTAAACAAAATAATAAAAATAACTGTAAGAGCGACCATGTTGCAGAAAATGCAGTGCAAAACTGGCCCAAAAAATTGAGGAACAAAAAAAAATTAAAATTTTTGGGATTTGTATTTATGTGAAACTTGGCACCAAATCATTTTATCTAGGATGGGTGGAAATAGAGGAGATGAAAGTTACTTTTACGGATTCCGAGGGTAATCTCTCCCACTCTCTCATGACACTCATTGCTCATGAATCACGTGAATGAAAAATATCTTGAGAGAGCAATTTGATATGAACAAGGATTATCTAATTATATACTATTACTTTTTGATGATCATTGAGCAATAAACTTCCTCATTTTATATTAGAGGGTGCTTTGGTTATGGTTCATGAATTAATGAAATAATATTTTTAATACAAACATACTTTTTACACAGTCTTAACCATTTGCGGAAGGATTAAATACCATACGGTTCCATTCTGCCATGCTAGCTGCTGTTGGATTAAAAATTGGATTACGTTGGATTGGAAAGACGGACATTTAGTATTAGAGATCGGCTATCAGGAGTGTGAATTATAATGAGTACTTTTCCAATTTCTGTCAGCTTTCTTTATAACAAATTTTTTCTTAAACCGAAGTCCTGCGTGAAACATCCCGAATTACATCAATACCGCAAAATATGATTGTAAAATGTGCGTATCTAGAATGCTATTGATATGGTTCTGAATAAGCCTTCGTGTTTTTGACTGAAAAATTTGTATTGACGTGTTAAAAAGGCACCAAAGTATGATTGAAAACTCAAAGTTTTTAAATTCTGAATAACAAAGCTTGTTTATTTTGCATTCTTACAGAAAATATCAGCCTTATTTGGCAGGGGGAAAAAAACAGGAGTTCTAAAGAGGTGTCACAAGCAAATAAGTAATTGGTCGCGATGGTATTTGGTGGGTGGGGTAGGTGCATTCGGAAAAGTTTGTTTGGATAAAGCAGATTTTGGATAAACGCAATTAGGATAAATGGGAGTCTACTTTATTTGCATTACCATAATATTGTTTGTTCCCTTTTCATTTCTTCAGAAGTAAGAATTAGCTCAGTCATGAAAGTGGTGGTCTTTTCCAAAGGCAAGGCTGGAAAATTGGATTCTTTGCTATAACAGTGCCCATTTCTCATTTAGTTATATTTTTAATTGATTGAATGCATCCTCAGGTATGGGTCTTCAAAGGGAAATCACAGTCCAGCAGCTCTGCTTCCGCAGATTAGCATTACAGACAGCTCTATACATTCTATGGACAACAGTCTTCTTGAGTGGCTGCTTGCTGAAGGTGTAGACAGGGGATCTGCAGAAAGGGTGAGAACCTTTGTACTTTAATAATTTTGTTTATACAAGTAAAATGTAGCTTGCATACTGCAAGCAGATCGACAATACTAATTTCATATCGGCATCATATTGGGACGGTCCTCAAAAGAAAAAAAAAAGGATTTAAAATATTCTTAAAATTCGCTGCAATTTCATCGTCTGGCATCGAACCTGGGTCTTACTGCTGAACTTACTATGCAGCACAACAGAAGATCACCATCTCTAACTATGTGTGAGAATTCAAGCAGAAATATTGGCTGCAACTACCTCAAACGTCATTCTACTTTTCATGTATGTAAATGGCTCTCTGGATTCGAACCAAGGACGATCTTGGAAATCTAAAGCATGTTTTAGAAATGTATCAATGATTTCTATCTATATGCCGAATTCCAAGTTTTAATATTAAGGGGAGGGGTTCAAAATTATTCTTATAAATCTGATCAGTTACTGATTGTAGAGACGCCTGGTGTCGAACCCAGGACATATTGACAGCTGTGAATGCACAGAATGACTTGTTAGGACTTGATCTTATTTCATACAAACTTTGAAGTCGATATCATGCCTGAAAGTACCTAAAATTTGTTTCCGCTATCTCCATAAGAAATGCATTGAGGAATGTAAATGGCTCTCTGGAACCAAGGACAAACAGCGGAACGTTCAATGTCGTACATAAAAGATATTTACGATCTCTATCCACATACCGAGTTTCAAGTTTCCATCTTATCGGGAAGTGATTTTAAAAAATCTTAAAAATTGCAATGTAAATTAAATGGGAGAATATTTGCCCTGACCTAGCGTCGAACAAAGGATAATCATCGAAGATATCTTTTTGATTTTTGTTGGATATCCATGGCTTCTAGCGATCCCTCAAATTTCAACTCTCTACTTTCCCGGGAAGTGCCTCAAAAAAATTTTTGAAAATCCCCACCATGTATCTTTATGGAGAATATCGCAACTTTTGGGCCTTCTGGAAGCGAACCCATGACACTGAGGCTCAAAATCGGCTTTTTTCTGGAGGTTACATGTATTGGTCAATACGTCGTAAAAATATCAAGTCAGTGGCACTTGTGGAACATGGTTAGAATTTTGATCCCCTATGAATGAATGAGTGTATATATATCTAGGTATATCCGGAGAAGCGCCTATATATAATAGATATGAATGGTAATAACAATAGTGAAGATTATATAAGTACTAAAGTTAAATTTGTTGTCTCAATGTAACCTTATAATTAATAAGGTCCCAAGTTTTACATTCCTCTAAAGCTAAACCTTTAAATACAAGAAATTTTTATTCTAACACCAGAGAGTTGCCCTAAACACTATAGATTACCATTAATCGATGCACATGTTATAAATCTAGACTGCTTTCATATCACTGAAAACTGTAAAAGCATTAGTTAAAATATTGATTTATATTTCTTTTATCCCTTATAACTTAAGGTCTTCCATTTCAAAAATATGAATAAAATTAATCCACTGGAATTGACTTTTCTAGATTAAATAAAAGTTAACCCTAAAGAAAACCTTGTAACGACTTATGCTTATGATGTTTAGGAAAAAGATCAGATTTGTAGTGTTGACTTATGACTTTTGATCAATCTATTCTCAAGATTATCCTTCATTATCATTTAAAGGTTCTTTGACACAAGTGAAGAAAACATTAGTAATCATATTGAGGGATATAAACATGAAACAAAAGACTTTACCATGGCTCCATCATATTTGCTGGAAGTGTTTTGGATAGCATATGTGTATTGATTAATTGATGCATTCTTTGCTGTGGCCAAATTTTGTCTCTAACGATGAGTTTGATTTTTTTAAATTATTTAATTTGAAAATTTCTTAATTGAAGGTGTTGGCAGAGGATTACACCCTTGACGATGTGCGGCTGCATATGGAGCGGAGTGATCTGAGCAGAATTGGACTCAGGTATGTTCCATTCCTTTTCATCTCTAACTCAATTTTGCTCAAAATTATCCTCATCCCTGAAACTCCTCTTTCGAAAGTAATGATAGGATAGTTGAGGTTATGATAACTAGCCTTTGACTATCTACTTTCTGGAGTATGATCATTTAAAAATCTAATTGTAATCTTATGTTTTGTCCCATGAATATTGGCCTTATCAAGGCGTGAATGTAATAATTCTATTTTTAACATATATTAATGAAAAACATTTTAATATTTCATTGATGGCAGTTTATAAAAAAATTACGTAAATAAATCTTACATGCATTCAATGTAGTGCAGTAAGTTTCATCCTTTCTTATATTGATGCTGTTTGGTGAATCGCGACTCATTATATCACTTCTAAACAGATTATATTCATATCATGGGATTTATCAAAATTAAACTATCTAAAGTGTTAAACTAAAAATATATTGATCATTAGTATTTTGTAAATTTTAACTCGCAAAAATCAAAGTGTTACTCATGTGCCAGGAAGTATGTTACGTGAAGGATTTTAAATTGAAGAACACATAGGAGCTCAAAAAGTCTTTTCTTTAATGACTTTGAAGGCAAGGTTACAATTAATTTAAGAATTCCCAGATAGTTAGAATACCATATTTACTCAAAAATAACATGCTATCAAATGTAATGCGTACCCCGAAATCAAGCATCAGATATCATTTGCCTGTGAATCTGAAGCACACCTTAAGACATGCAGTCACACCGTTCGCTGTACCATATAAGCTACTACAGTGGAACCTCGATCTATCGTTTTTCAAGGGGATGGGCGAAAAAAACGATGAATGCGAGAAAACGAATCATCCGGGAAATGACTACTAGGGTGTCCTATGAGCGGAAATTTACAGGAAATGTTAGTTCTCCCGGGTATTATACGGGGATATTCTGCTAAAATTGGAAATTTTTAGCTCTATGTCCATAAATTCTGCATATACTAAATAAAATTCCCAAGTCGGCAGTCGGAAACTATAGTTCGGAGTTTTATTTGTATTCAGTGAACTCTTACCTAGTTTAATTTAACTTTGATTTATTACAGTATTTCTAATTTACGTAAAAAAACTATATATAACTATTTTAGAACATATTACGTCAGTTTAGACTGCTTTTAGGAATCGACGAGAGTTCTCTTCACTCGATCGCGGATTTTTTTAGCAGCGACAAAAGCATTGTACTCGTGTTCCCATTACGCCCCACTTTGCAACTTTTTTTTTAAATTTTACCAGTCCCACATGTCTAGCAGCTCACGTCACTCGTCGTAACTAAATAACACACACAGAAATTATATCCTCGTTTATTTATTTTCAGCAAGATTTTAAACATTACATTTAATATTTTAAATTATCTTTATTATAGAAGTCAAACATGGTCTTTTGCCTCTTGGCGGATTTAGTCTTAGTTCAAAATATGACTTTTCGAGACCTAATATGTTTTCACGATCCCCTTCGCTTCCACTATGAGCATAGAAAAACGCCTTAACTTTTTGCAAAGCTTCGTAACCCTCGACGAAGTCTGGAACTGGTTCACTTTCATCTTCTTCTTCTGCGTTATTTGAAGGTTTCAATGCTTCGCACAATTCTTCGACGGTTTCATTACCACTTGTCACCACGTGATGATCAACTGAGACATAACTCGAAAAATCGCATTTCTGGGCTCTACATAGTTCTTCCCAGTCTTGACCGAAATCATCATCTTCATCACCATCTCCCACGTAATTACCTGACTCACATCGGTATCCAGCTTTGCTGAAACAGTTCTGAATTGTTTGTGCGCTTACTAGTTTCCATGCTGCCATTATGTAGTGCATAGCTTCGAGCACGTTGATTTTTTTCTTCATCGCCTTTCCCGAATCCATATGGCAAAGGGAGGTTTGCACTAAGCGTTTTCTATAGTGCGTTTTTAAACTATGAATGACTCCCAAGTCAAGAGGCTGGAGAGTACTAGTACAGTTTGCCGGAAAACGTACCACTTTAGTATTTCTAAGAAAGGATGTATCTTTGGGATGTGCTGCACAATTATCCACAAAAAGGATGATTTTTCTGCCCTGCCCACCCATTTGAGCGTCTAATGAATGGAGGAACGAAGTAAAAATTTCCGTCGTCATCCACGCTTTACTATTCGCATAGTATTTCGCTGGCAGTTTTTTGATGTTCTTGAAGCACCTTGGCTTTGATGATTTCCCAATCACCAAAGGAACTTGTTTGTCACTTCCATCACTGTTAATACACAGTAAAACAGTTAGTCTGTCTTTGGAATGTTTCCCACCATGACAACATTCTCCTTTATACGCCAAGGTTCTATCGGGAAGCACATTATAGAATAATCCAGTCTCATCTGCATTGTATACATCGCGTGGGTCGTATCCTTCCAAAATTGAAGGTAGACTTTCCATCCATCCATCTGTACTTTCTACACTTACCGCAGAACTCTCTCCCACCACCTTCTTATACTCAAGACCATGACGATCTTTAAAACGACTTATCCAGCCATTGGACGCACTAAAATCGTCAATGTTGAGCTGGATGGCTATAATTTTTGCTTTTTCCCTAAGTGTAACTCCATCAACTGGTATGTTGGACGCCCGTGCCTGCTGGTACCAAGCGAAGAGCACTGTTTCCAATTCCGCGAATGTCGACTTCCTGGCAGTTTTTCTCTTCTTGGACGCGTTACCAAATTTATCAATTTGCTCTCTGATCTTGTCCTTTTTCGCAAAGATTGAATTTAATGTGCTAGCCGACATCCCAAGGCGTTTTGCTATGTCCACACGTTTCTCCCCCGGATTCTTTTCTACTTCTTCCACTATTTTGAGACGGTCTTGCAAAGTTCTTACTTCCTTCTTTGGATGAGCCATGATGCGAAACAAATCCAAACTGACAGCAATATGTGAATAACACACACAACCACTTACAACGAAATGAACTTGTAGAATGACGCTACTGTGGACACGGAGTCGACTACAAAGTGTACAACGTGATTGTGCGACTGTTTCTCCAACATTTTAGTCATAAGAGATGACTACAAAAATGGAACATTGTAAATTCTTCATATTGTTTTTTTTTTCAAATGCAGCAACCGGGAAATTTTGCGGTGGGACCGTAATATACTAACGACTGTTCCGGGAAAACGATACTTCCGAGAACGATGTATGCGGGAATAAATTATGTTATCTATATGGAGCTTCATACGGGACTTCGAAAAGCGAACGATAGTTACGGGAAAACGAACTTTGCGGGATCGATGGATCGAGGTTCCACTGTATATCTGTATATTTATATGCCTATACACTGTATGCAAAATGTCGGTAGTTGTAAATACCAAAAGTCTTTCGTAAGTATCCACGCTAACCAATTCAAATTGGTCATTTAAAAAGTTTGATGGGCTAGCCAATTCCCTTTCAATTAAAAACCGACCTGACCTGGCCGACAGTTTAGTCCTTCGTCTTTGGGGGTCAAAACTTCGATTGTGCATAAGTGGAATGTTGGACAAGTTACATAGAACCTGAATCAGCCAAGGATCAGGCAGGCCCTGCACTTTGTGACATGTGCACAAATGGTATTGTGTCTGAATCTAGTACACCATCGATTCTAACACACCCTAATTTTTGAGCTTAAAAATACCCAAAAGGGTGTGCATTATTTTTGAGCGAATTTGGTATTATTAAAAGCTAATCAGAAGAAATATATATCAATATTACTGAGACATGAACCCATGTCATCCCCCTGAAGGTATAGGTTTCTTCGTGCTATATTAAATTTTATTCCATAATCTTTGAATATTATTACAAATTACATCCTATACCTACTTTGTATATACAGGATACTTTCATGACTTTTATGTGGTCCACTAACATTACCTGCGTACCTTATATTATTTCAGGAAATCCTTTGGAGTTCTTGATGAATCATAATTACCTAGGAATTACACTCAGTAGTAATTTTTCCTTCAAGGATCATATTTGAAGTGTAGTAGGAAAGGCATATGGGATTCAAAGGTTCACCAGTAGAATTCTGAGGGGATTTTCATCGAGAGTGAAAGAAATAGCATACTTTTCCCTTATTCAAACTCTATCTGAGTATTGCTGTGCGATTTGGGATCCTCATGAAGTAAGATTAATTTCTGATCTTGAGATGGTTCAACATAGAGCAGCTAGGTTTTTTCAAGGGAGATTTCAGATTTGACAGCAGTGTTTCAGCTATGATATAATCTCTTGAATGGTATTCTCTTAGTGATAGAAGGCTTGAGTATTGACAGAAGCTTTTTGTAAATTTATCACTACCGACTTTGGGATAGCTGATATTGTTATCGCAGTTTTAAACTTTTTTCGATCTTTGAAAGGAAACCAAAAAGTGATACAGGGAAGTAATTACCAGGACAGATAGTTTGTTACTTTTGGTCATTTTTTCGGCTAAGTATTAGAGAAACTAATAGCTCTCCAGGTTAGATAGGGATGATAGTGTTTTACACCTCCTGCCATGCACCACTGGCGGATTTCAGGGTTTAAATGATAATTTCATTTCTTTTCAGGGGTGGTGTCGAACTGAGGTTGTGGAGGTCAATCCTTCGTTGGAGGGAACTCAACAACAAAAGTGCTCATGAAAATGTGGATGAAGATCTCAGGAACCACCCTCCACAAATGTCCTTGCGCTCCACCAACCTCTGAGCAATTCTCATTTGTTATTCCTTACCTCATTCATTTAATGGTGCATAATCATTTCCAAAGAATGTTTTACTTCCAGAATGATTAGAGCAACCTGTTTGTTTGTCTGCCCACAACTCCTTGGCAAATTGCCATAATTTGGTAGTTTGACTCTTATTTGTTCAAGGTTTTTCATCGTGGTATATTTATACTTGTAAGAATGCTGTTTCTAGTTTTTAGATTCTGAATGATGATTGATCATTGACTATGTATTCTTACAACAATTTTGAGCCCTACATCACCGTGATTTTGTTATTATTTTTTTGGATGTAAGTTTATTGTTTGTGTAAGATCAAGATAACTTGGTATGACTTTATGGAAGGCCAAAACTAAATAAATTAGGGCATTATATATTTTCTTCTGAGATTTTTTTTCAGTCCCTAGTTTGGACTGCAGTCTAGCATCTCGAAGCACTTTCAATATTAATTTCTAAGTTGACTGATTACAATTGTTCATTGTTAAAGTGCTTGATGAAATAAGCTCAGTCATAACTGGAATCTAAAACAAATCTCAGAAGAGATAACATTATCTAATTTATATTGTAATTTTAGCTCACAGAAACACTTCCATTGATCTTCCCATTCATTTTCCTCAGAGGTCAAATGTCTCTCAAGGATTAAGAATCCTCTGTTTAGAGAAAAGGCTATGTTTTCCCTATGAAGGAGAAAACGAGAAACTTTATATTCTTGCATCTCCTGAAATGTTCCTAGTTAAAATGCAGTGACAAGTGACAGATAAACATGGAAAATTGGCCATCTCAGCTTTGTATAACATAGCTAGAGGTGTGAATTTGCTTAACACATTGGAATGATTCCTCCATTCTCTGGAATATGCACAGAAATGTGAAATAACCTATTTTTTTATATATCAGCTTTGTTTTAGAGTGTAGTTTTATCACATCTGAACTGAAATCCGTGGGTATAGTTTTTCACTGCATTCGGTATCTTCACGAGTACTTTGAGTTTGGTAGTGTTTCTGCTTGCTCACAATATTGCCGTCCAATATTCTCTCAGAAAGTGCCGCTTAGGCTTTCTGGAAGCCTCTTCCTACCTAATCTCATTGTATTTATGGTTGCCATCTCATTTCACCCAAAGAAGTGTTTATCATCACTGTTTCTGTTTGGTAGGATATTTCATTACAAACATGATGATCCATGAGTTTGTGATGAAAGTTTTTTTGTTTCCCTGGTGTATGCTGTATGTGAAATCTTCTTAGTTTCTCCAACAGCTTATGTATTTTGCTTCTCATGTTTTGATACTGTGCCATAATTTTCAGATTTGAGTGGCCCAAAGTTCTTTGTTATCCTGCAATCTTAGCTAATCTGCTGAAGTGGCAGAGAACCTAAGAATAATCCTAATATGAAAGTGACTATAGTGTAATTTTACTCTGTCAGTCATTCAGTGTGCGCCTTTAAATGTCCCATACAAAATATATTCATCACATAAAACATTTTATGGTGCTCAGTCTCTATAGCTATGCATTCTATTGACTTGGATATTCTTCTCTATTTTCCATTCAAATAGATTGAAAACTTGAAAGCTTTAGAGATGTTTGCCATTATAGGGTAATTTAATCCTCTTAATAAGCACTGTCTAAAAATCTGGTTGCCCTTATATTTTCCACAGAATGCTTTTGGGGAATATCACATTGTAGCTGAAAATTCAGCTCCTCTTTTCTTGCACATAGGTGCTATGAAAAGATACCGTTGGTTAGTGAATTGCTTATGAATTTTTGGTATCTACTTTTTCTATTGTGTGTTGTGGAGCTGGTGCGGAGAAGAACAATTTCACACAAAAATGATTTATTAACTTATTGTTAAAACTGAAATATTTTAATTGGAACCAAAATGTTGTAAATATTTTATTTTTGCAAACTTGTATGTATATTTAGAAATGTTGTACATAATATTTCTTGCTTGTTGCAGTTCAGGTATATTAGAATAACAGAGAAGAGAAATAGTCATGAAAATTAGGTTGAACTCAGCTTTAAATGCTGAATATATGTATTGAATTAGCATGAACTCATTTTCATGATCAAATTTTAAAATTTATATTTGTAGTGACTATCTAATCATTTCATACCATAAGGGATTAATGAGCTATGAATTGTGCAAAGAAGTGTATCACAAGCTATTTCAAATTGGTGCTTAAAGGTAGGCTCTCTCATTTTGTTATACCTTTATTTTTGCCCATTGAATTTTTTATAGCATAATTTTACCGTACAAACTATAAAAAACGAGCTTTGTTTAGTAAGAATAGTTTAAGTAGATGCAAGTGACAAAAGATAAGTAGAAATGAATTGTTCAAATTTGGGCTAATTCCTTAAAGTCAGCATTTTGAAATGGAAGTTTTTCATTCTCCTAATTTCATTTATTGGTATTCCATTTATTGTTATTGCAGCTTCCTTGTATTCAGTTCAGTTTCTAGCTAGTTGTGAGTTCTGAATCTTAAGGTATTGAAAGAAAGATATCAATCAGGCAGGCTACCTGTTTCATTGCCTTTTGAAATTGGGATAAGCATCTTATTTTTGATATACATGTATGCCTGTTGGAAAATATGACATCAAATTTTGAGATGCCCCATAAACTACATTTTCGAATCTAATTTTGGCAGCTCCTCTTTCCCCAGTTGTGGATGTATTGTATAATTTTACTCTTTTGATATATATGTTTGATTAGATAGTGGATTTGTTCACCAATGACCTTTCTGTCAATTTTTTAGCCTCTGTGAAACTCCTAATTGTTAAAAATCTTGTGTTTGAATCATAAAATACTGTGTTAGCTGTAACGAAAAGCATTGAAATATTAACTTTGTTGTATGAATTTTGGCCAATAAATTCCTCAAATAACACCTAATAATTATTTGGCTAAGAAACAAATTATTTTAATCAGCATTTTAGGAAGACTGCTATTGATATAATCATTATTTATATGGGATGATTCAAAATTATGGGCCATAATTTCACTAGTGTGTTCAGCAAAATAAACAGAACTAGTTGCTAAGAAAATAAGGGTTTTTCAAAATTTTTTTGGAACATAGGGCAAATATGTCTGAGATGGTGTTCATCATTGTGTTAGATGGAGCACTAGAGTACTTCAGCAAACTTTACAAGAAGGCAGTAAATATTGAGGAGGCAAACAGTGAATGTGCTTGATGTAAGCTCATGAGATATTCCATTCAAGAGCATCGCCAGGGGGGGGCAGCTGCCCCCCCCTGGAGACCCACTCGTATTTTGGTTCGGGGTGTGTTGTAGAAACAATTTTTAGGCACGAGCGTACTTGAAAAGAATTTAGACCCAAAACAAAGTCAAGTGTTGGCACGTGTAATCACCAGTGATGGGAAAAGTACTTCCTCGTAGGAAATTCATTTATACCTCCAGCGCAGCACACATATTTCAACAATACTTTGTAGTAGAGTCCTTCGCCCCTTCCCTCCCAAGAGAAGAAAAGTTCGGTTTCAGGGTGAACAATGTAGTTAGAACTGCCTCTCGATGCGATCAGAGCGCGAGGTTATGCGATTATGTCCTCTCTCTCAAACTACCGTTAGTATCGTCCGATAATCGCCGGCAGAAGACAAATGATTCAGTTTTTTTTCGTTTTCCCTTCAAAATGTACATAAGAAAGTTTTGCGGTGAGTATTTTGCAAATAGGCCCAAGCAGTGGCGCAGCGAGGGGGGAAGTTTAGGGGTTAACCCCCCCCCCAAGAAGTCCTATGACTAGCTTTGCATGCCAGTAAATATGGCTCCGATTGCAGCTAAGTTGATGTTTTCGGTAGCAGAGCAGGCCTAGAGCCAACATCGATATCAAAGGGACGCTAGGAGTGTTTCGCTCACAATGTTCAATGCATGCTCTTCTTAACCATATCCTTTTATTCGATGACTCTCACCATAAGATAAGATTCCCATGAGTAGAATTCGAAAGTGCTGATTCGTTTACTCCTCGCATAAACACAAGGGAACATTCGAGAAGTAATTCGAAACTTAGACCCTGAAAACAGAGATTAAGATTACATTTGAGAGACAAACAGATTGATAAAACGCTCAGTTAGATCTTCTGCATGTGACTGTTTTGAGGGTGTGAATGCAAAGCTAGGCTCTTGAATAGTGCTTTTGAGAAATTCACAGGGAACAGTTCGAGGGAGAGTTTAGTTTGGATTTCATAAGGTACAGATGGACATTCGAAAATTTTTTTTACAGTCCGCTAATAGCTTGAGGCCTCTATTGGAAAACGTAAGTTAATGTCTATGTAGTTTTTTGTAAAATTACCATTATTAGTTGCATAAATTAGGATTGTATTATTTTAGGGCTGTTATCGGAGGGCACATCTCAAGATGAGTTAGCGACAATTGCTAAGTTACTTGTTCCTTTATTAAGCATTCTGGACGATTAAAAGTCTGTACAGTAGGCTCTTCATTACTCGGGATGATATAAAATATACCGATCCATATTTTATAATTACCCGTAAATTTGCTGTATAGTTACGAAAATAATTCAATAACAAGATATCAAAAATTAATTTTCGATGATATTATTAATTATATACCATTTTGGAAGCAAATCAGTCAGCTGAAAGATATTGTGCGCGTAAGTTACGCACATATTATATTATCCTAACTGTGACTTGATGACTTGAAATAAATTTGAGAAACTTTTAAAACTGTGTCTTAAATTCTTCAGCTTCCTTTTCGATGAAGCCAATTTTTTCTCTTGTGATAGAATCCCACGAATCTCATATCTGGTTATGCAATGCTCATTCAAAATTTCAATTCGCGGAAAATTTTTGTTTCCTTGGAACACTCAGTGCGTAAGACTTGGTTTTGTATCATCTCTCTGCTGGTTAAACCACCTATCACTTAGTCTAAATAATTGTAAGTTGACATCTTCATTTTTTCCACCTTGGTATATAACTTGATTTCTGCAAATTCAATTATAATATCAACTATAATCAAGAGTCTACAGATTATTTTAATGCAGCCGAATTTGTTCTCTCCGGTATGTGACTCATTCAATTGAATACTTGGCTAATGCATAAATAACGAAATCAGGCTTAAATGTAAGCCTACCAGAAAATTTCATCTGATATAAATGATTTTTTTGTTTCTTAGAAGAGGAGGTAATTTTAAAAGCAACGGATGAAGTCATTCCTAAGAAAGCTGCTGATGATATAGTCTAATAACGAAAGATGTTCAAATAAGGATGGGTGCACCAATGTGGTGATTTATTCAAAAATAAAAGTTCCAATTTTCCTCAAGAGATGGCATTAGTGTCGAAGTTTACAAACAAAAGTTCCAATATTCCTCAAGAGATGGCATTAGTGGCGAAGTTTATAAACCAAAGTTCCAATTTTCCTCAGGAGATGGCATTAGTGTCGAATTTTATAAGCAAAAGTTCCAATTTCCCTCAAGAGATGGCATTAAAGTCGAGGTTTGTAAACAAAAGTTCAAATTTCCCTCAAGTGATAGCATTAGTGTCGAAGTTTACAAACAAAAGTTCCAATTTTCCTCAAGAGATGGCATTAGGGGCGAAGTTAATAAACAAAAGTTCCAATTTCCCTCAAGAGATATCATTATTGCCAAAGTTTATAAACAAAAGTTCCAATTTTCCTCGTAAGTTTTAAAATATAGCTTTAATGTAAAATCCGGAAGCGGTGTGTAAAAAGAACACACCGACATCCCTCATCCCTGCTATCGTCTGATGCTCCCACTAAGTCATACGCCATTGCCGGACAAGAAGCGATTATTAATATATAAGAATTTTTATGTCTCCTCTTTCTATCGAAGAAATCTTTATATGTTTTTTCTCTATTGTCAAATCTCAAATAAAGTAAAATTGTCACGATCTCCGTTTTTACCGCGATTGATAGCCATAATTGAATTGACATTCGATACATTAAATGTACTATATAATACACTTCGACACTAATGCCATCTCTTGAGATAAATTGGAACTTTTGTTTATAAACTTCGACACTCATGCCATCTCTTGAGGAAAATTGGAACTTTTGTTTGTAAACTTCGACACTAATGCCATCTCTTGAGGGAAATTTCAACTTTTGTTTATAAACTTCACCGCTAATGCCATCTCCTGAGGAAAATTGGTACTTTCGTTATTAAGCATTGACCTTTATGCTGCATCTCCAGAAAAATGTGAACTTTTTTTAACTGAAAAATAAAAATATCCTTAAGTAAACTGTAACATTACCATAAGTTGAGATATAATTCAGTATCATACTTATACTATATTTAGCAAAAGTCTACTTTACCTAGGAAGGCGGGTTAAAAAAATAAATGTTAACTTTTTTAACCAAATATCTTTTTCTATTTATATTAATTACAGAAATGTTTAAACATTCATGCTCCAATATTGCATTAACTTTGAGATTTTTCCTATTTATAAGTAACCTAACGATTTCAAACTTTTGGAGTATGTAAAAAGGGTTTATATTGATATATATTATATTGATTTTTAATAACGAAGTCACTCTATGTTTCAAATGCCGTAGGAAAATAATGAAAATTAATTTCATTCCTTTCGAAAAAAAGTCAAAATGTAGCGCATAAATAATTTTACAATTTTTTACGAAACTTCCAGTTTAGCAGTTTTCGACTATGACATACGATTAGTAATATTTGCATTATTGTATAATTAATCCTTATTACTGTCACCAACCTGTAAAAGTATAATTTAAAATTATGTTTTTGAATCGTGTTAAACTTGGCTCCTACAAATGATATTATAACTTTTTGTTATTAATAAACCATTCTTAACCTACATCCAGCCTAACAACTTCACGAAGCAGGGTTACTAAATTCAAAAAGAAAATTATTCAAATATATTTATTGAGCTGCTCTTTGTTACGATATTAAAATATGCGAACACAGATTTGATTTACAACAGATTAGCGGACGAGCATGTGTCTGAGAAAGACTACGAACATGCAAAAAATGTGTTGGAATCTTTTGTAGAAATTTCCAGTCTCCGGAAGTGATGTTTCCTCAAGTTTCTCGATTGAGTTTGTGTAATCATATGGGTAGACCCCCTTACGTGTGAACCCCTTAGGTTCGTTTTCTCACCGAATACCTCGCTAGAATATTTAAATGATTTTAAATTTGTTACCAGTGAAGCTAATGACGCTGGCATGAATCGACATGTGTCGAGAAATCTAATGGTGAAATTTTTTTCGATTGACTTTGCGAATGAAATATACTTTTCCTCGGTGTTCGGAATCACATTAATTTTTTTATCATCATAGTCTAACTCCCGAACCAAGAAATGACCGTCATACGATGAAAGATTATGAATAAACACAGGTAGAGAATTTGGCATTTTGTACTGCAGGTTGCAAAAAGAATGTGCGGGCCCCTGATTTATAAAGTTAGTACCCTTGACATTAATTCTAATTGTTCAAGAAAGGTGATTGAATGTAAACTTGAGATATCAGTTTGAGATTTACCTGAGAAAAACATTGGAAGAACATTTTATAATGATTAAACTAATATGTAAGCAACCCTGCTAAAATTTTTTTAATGAATTTTTAAATGTTATAGAACGATTTGGCATTGACGAAAACCACAGATTGGAAATTTTCACGACAAAATTTGAAAAATTCTTCCGACATCGTATTATACAATATTATAGTATTATTATATTCCGTCATCGTATCGTAGCAGCAGTAATTAATCATCAAAAAATGTTAACCCAATATTATCTCAGTGGTTCATTGCTGGGTAATTTATTTAAATTTTAGGATTGGCCATAAGAAGAAGAATATGCATTGTGGATTACAGTCTAGGTAGTTAGACGACAGTGATTAGAGAAACATTTATATTTTTAAATAGCGGTTTTAAGGGTGTTCCTGATGAATCCGCTAAAGTTTCGGAATCTCTGACTGATGGCCTCGCCACCATTCCACCACACAATTGATTACGTAACTCATCTTTTTTCGTGAAATGTCAGCTACGTTCAGTATCTCCCCATAATTAATATTTACATTAGAAATATTATTGCTGGCTAAGGAACTCAGTTTCTTTTTTCAGCTTATAAACAAAATAAAAGACAAAAATTTATACCGACTTATTTGATTTTCACGTTATCGAAAGAAAAATACATCGGTATTAAACCTTAAGAAATCGCTGAAGAATATTGCTAACTGCGTAACGGGAAATATAAATCAATTATATACAACTTGAAATGAGCAACAAAAGATTGTAATGAAAAATTAGTTCAAATTTTCCAAACGTTTTCAACCGCAACAGAATTAATAGCGTTAAAAAAGTTTCTGTTTATAGAAAATAAACGAAAATTCTTGCAGCATCATTCCGTCTTTCGTATGCGAATTTCGCATCTAGATAATGATAGAGAAAAGATAATCGTACTGATAATATCGTTCAGTTGCATCTTTGAATGTGGACCCCGCAACGCCCACATCTTTACCAGTATCGCCATCAAGTGGCGACAACAGAAATCGTATAAGCTAAATTTCTTCAAGTTTAGTTGTACTATCGCTCATGTCATTAAATAGCTGACAAGGAATTCTGTTGGATTAGCTGAATGTAATTATGATAATCTTGTATGTGTACAAAGCTGTGTGAAGCATCTTTTAATACTGTAGTAAGAACTGAGGGTTAATCGTATGAAAACAACCCGCATATAGTTCTGTGTCTATGTTTTGTATCAAGGAAATTGAAAAATACGTCAGCACTCGTGGTTGACGATTTTTCTGACTGATTGTGAGTTGAAGCTCCACAGGTGGTTCACTTGTTGCTGTGCTATCTCTTTAGATAGTATTAGTTGACTGTCTATTCGTAAATAAATAGGTATAATTAATGGATAAACTACGGAGAGCTCTTAGTGGGGATGAGGGATCATCAAACGACGAGGAAAGAGGTTTCGTCGGTCAGGTAAGTTAACTAATATACCTATACAATTTTTGCAATCTCAAATACTAATTCCTTGAACATTTTATAGACGTTCGATGCAACTACCCTATCGTGGTCGACGAGGCTTAAAGGTTTCGTAGCATGCTTTGTGCTGGGAATAATCCTATCATTTTTAGGCTCACTGAGCCTTTTCCTTGGCAAGGGATTAGTTACTTTCTCCTTATTGTACACCCTTGGAAACTTGGTATCTCTAGGAAGGTATGTCAAGTCGATGGGGTTTTGATGGAAACTTTACACCTCCCAAGAATGTACTATTTATCGTTTTCTTTCAGTACCTGCTTCTTGATGGGTCCTATTAATCAAGTAAAAAAAATGTTTGCTCCGACTCGAGTGATAGCCACAGTGATGATGTTCGTTATGTTTGGATTAACACTATACGCCGGGATCGGTGTAAGTATTACATAACCATTACAGACAGACTCACAATAAGTATAATTAAAAAGTATGATTAATGGACTTGTCATCACAATTCTATTGCGAGATGGAATTCATAATTTTCAATAATTTTCTCAAATCGTATTTATATGTGAACACATTGGTGAAGTTGAGGTCAATAAGTATATCTATCAAGGTAAAGAACCTTTTTGCAACAATAGTATTGAAGGAATTTCGCTGTAGTTCAACTCAAAATCTGAGATGATATACGTATGAAATCATTCAAAATGATTATTAATTAAGTCTGAGACTTTGTTTTGGAAATCATTTCTTTTAATGATATTCATCCTCAATTTTAACTGTACTTTCGATATTCCTTTCTTTAGAAATTCCCTTACCTGTTGTATATTATCAAATAGCTGTAATACCATCAGTAAAGTATGCATTTTCTTTAAAAAAAAAGTCTGTGTAATAATGATAGTGATTTATTGCTCAAACCCCCTAAACTTTTTATGGAATAAGTTTGTCAAAGAATACAAGCAATACACGAGAAAAGAACAATGAATTTAAGAAAATGCTAAAATGAGAAGAAATACCATGAATATTGATCATTAAGTGTCAAATTTACAAGCATTACATTCATTAACTGATGATGGGGACAAAAACTATACTCTTATGTAGAATTTTCCATGGAAGTGTATGAAGCTTTTCATTCCCATTGCTACATTATGGATTTCTCATAATAATGCCTTCCCATGTTGTAGTACCTGAACCTTCTCACCTCAAATTGTTGAACGGTTTCAGGAAGCTTGTTAAGAAGTTAGTTAGTCTACATTTACATCAAAATTATATTAAGCATTTAGGCTCTGGTACTGTGCTCCTTGCACTATTAGTATGTCATGTTAACTTCAAATCCAATTATGATAGGGTAATTGAATGTAAAGTCTCCATTTAAATCACAATAAATTAAGTCAAAACGATCAAATGATCATTTGTTCAAATACTATGTTCTTTTCTTATTCAAAATCTATCTTCAAAAAGAAAAATATTTTCCTTATAGTACTATTGTTTATCTTTCATTTTGTAAGTATGCAACACTACTCTTAGAAAAATCATAATCTTTATTCAGTTCCATTTATTTCATGCTTAGATGGGAATATTGTTAATAAAAATTAGTTTTATATTTCTGGGTCATCTAGGACTCATGTCCATACTCGATGTGAAATTATTTAGGTATATTCTCTGAGTGCTAACATTTGCAATATTGAAATTATTGGAAAACTGCACGACTATATTGCACATAATGGAATATTGAAATAAACAATATGATCTGAACTGTTTTGAAATTCCCATGAGGAAAAAATGAACATATTTAAATAAATGTATCTTAAAAAGAGTTTATGAAATTTGATGAAAAAATAAATCTGTGATACAAGAGTCCTAATAGGATGAACTATAGCCTAATTTAGACTTTAAGAAGGCTAATTTGGAAGTTTTCATTTAGAAAAGAATTACAAATCCACCGGCCTTGGTTGCCGAGTGGATAGCATTCCAGCTACGGTATTGCTCCTTCCCCAAAGGCCCGGGTTCGAATTCCAATGGATCAGACTTTTCAAATCAGGGAATGATTGTGTGTTCGTTGTTGCTGTCGCCTCGGTGAAGCACCTCCTGAAAAGCTGAGCTTAGGAGGACTTCACTGGTAAAAGGCAATAGTAGCTCAGCAGGGAAAAAAATCCAAGGAGATAGTGAGCATTTCCAAGTTTACAAACAAGTCTTACTCAATCTATATACTTACCTTTGATAGGTCTCTTTAAAAGACTTAATTTAAAAAAAATCTACTGAGATATTTAGAAGTTTATTTCTAGCTTCTTATGTGATTAGGCAATTGTGTTATAAAAATGGTTACAAATATGTATTTTTTGTGGTTAAGTTAGGAAGATGCTCAAAACTTATTTGAAAGTTATTTTTGGTCAACAATTTGTGTAAAATGAAAAAAATTGTTAGTATTAATCCCTTAAATCCTGCCTGGCAGAATAGATTTTTTCCTCATGCTGCTGAATGTTGATTGCTTTGATTACTCTCATTTAAAAAAGTATTCCCACGATTCTGAACATAGCTTAACCTTTATTGTAGATTATTTTATACTTTTTTAAAATTCACGAAAGTTTTAGTTTTCTTTATTTCATAACTGATTGAAAGTTTGTAACTTTTGTAAAATTCATAAGAGGATTGCGTAGTAGCCATTGAATTTGTTCTTCCCTCAACAAAAGTAAATATTATGATGTGGTGATTTACTGGAAAATTTTATAGTGATATGTTGAATAAAGGCAATAAAATTTTCTTTCAGAGGAAGAATGCTGGTCTTGCGCTTGTTTTCTGCGTTCTTCAGTTCTTGGCTATGGCATGGTATTCCATTTCTTATATTCCATATGCAAGAGATGCTATAAAGAGTGCTGTGTCTTCGTGTGTTGGCTGATGCTGTGTGAATGTGTGCTTGGCTGCACTTTTGTGTTCCATTCGTATAAAATGGATTCCTAATTCTGAAAATAGTGCCTTAAAGAAATTCAACAGCTCCAGTTATTCTATAGTATTAATAATTAAGCATGTCTTCCTTATGGTAATCATATATTATATAAATCAAATACAGTACTTAATCCATTGCTGATCTCGAAGGAATGAAAACCAGGTTTTGATTCAGACTGCTAGAACACAATGGTGGGATTGAAGAATTTTTTTCACTACTGTTTATTACTGTCATTCGTATTTTTATAATTGAAGTCTTTACTATAATACTGTTCAAGGTATCTATTTAAGGATGAGTTATTTATTATGCAAGTTATATCATTGAAGTTGTCATTAGTGTTATATCAATAAATTATTTTTATACCATATCAAATTGTGATACTGTTTGAAAAGCTGAGAGAAACGCTGAAGTTCACTAGCTATTTTTATATCCCTATCCCTGCATGTGCTATATGTAGATTTTTCTCGCAATCAAGTTTTTTTTGCATTTCATTCTACAAATTTTACTCATCCAGACATTAATTTCGTTTAATTGCAACCTATGCTGCTTTTGAAGCTTATTATTTCTTTTACTTTAAAAAATCTATCCTCATCTGGATTGATTTCTAAATTTATTTTCAGTGTAAACACATTATACATAAACTAGTAAAGGTAATTAAATGCTATTTTTTTAACAATCGCCGATGATTTTCAATAATTTTTGCCATTTTATTGATTTTATCTTTTGATAAAGCAACTTTATAAGAAAGGGATACAGGGTACTTTGCAAGAAAAGGTCTACATCTAGGAAAATTGTGCACAATATTCATTGGGTTCATAGCACATAATGTACTACATATTGTAAAGATTGTCTATAAGAAAAATGCAGAGGGAGATCCTGCTGATCCAAAAAAAGCATAGGGAAGAACAAACATGAAAAAAGTCTGATACTTCTATTCTTCTTTCCTTGTGAAGAGGGGTTCTTCTTCCCACCAATTTGTACGGCCTGTTTTGCATTGAGGATGTTGGCTGTGGATGATATGGCACAGTAAAAAAAAAGCACAAATCCTTGCCTACAGTCTTCTGTGTGTGTCAGAATGTTCTAGTTGGACAGCTCAATAGGACTGAATAACAAACTTGCCAATAGTAGATCAGGGTTTGAGTCCCATTCCCATCACACTTTTTTCATGTCCATTCTTCCTTGGAAGCTTCTTCTTTTAGATGTTATCCTGCATCAGCACCAATCTCCCTATGCATCTGTTACCCTCCTTATGTTGTGTATATCAAGTATTCTGAACATATGTTACTCATTAATAAATTTAGTTCTTGCAATCTACTAACTGATATCGTTAAAACTACAAAAGGAAAAATGAACCATTACATTTTATAAACTACTTGCTGAGAAATTTTTCTGTGTTTTGCAACCTTGCATCTACATTTTGGGGTACATCTACAAAAATATTTACTGAAAAGAACAAACTTGTTCTGAGATTTTAAATTTGTTAGTGACTGACATATTCGCTTCAGGTATGTATGATATGGATAGAAAGTAATTGAAGTGTTATTATTCCACCCCTTTTTAAAGTAGTTCAGAATGCATTCAGGGAATAGCTATAGATCAGAGGACAATTCGAAAGTTTTGAGATGAGTCCTTAATTTCTAACCATTGTCTATTGAAATTACCTTCATGGCTGAGGATAGGAGTAAAAAAATGAAGCCTTTTTCATAATTTCAAATCATGTGTAATATTCTGCTTATCTTATGATACTGACCCGGAGGAACTAAATGCTAACATGAGTGCGGCGGGCCAATATATCGGTTTTTGCCGCTCGGCTGAAAAGTGTGGTGGGCTGATATATTGGCTCTTATGTAGTTCATTATTAGTTAATAAAAACATATCAGTAAACGTAAAAAATTTTTATCATTATTAACCAGTTTAATCTCCTTTAAAAAAAATATGTATAGATATGTAAAAAAAAAGCTTTCTATGTTTTTTTTTCCTAGTTGCTACATTTTATTAAAATACCCTCTGCATTCTTCGCCAGTACCCCAGGAAGAAGGATAGCACTAACAATAAGAGGGTCAACAGTCTATTGGAGGTCAATGGAAAATTTTAAAATAATATTTACTTATTCAGTAGTTAAGATAAATAGAAAAGTAAGATTTTACACGTCGCTGTTCAGATTTCAGAGAGTCTAATTTCTTATGTGATTCTAGAGAGATAATGAGCATTCCTGAGTTCACAGATATGTTGTGTTAATCTACTCTCCTTTATTTGGTCTCCCTCTCCTAAAAGACTTCTTATTTTCTAGCTCCTTCTCCTCAATCACGAAAATAAATTTAAATTAACTTAGTCCTTCGTTACATCTTCCTGACTCAAAGAAAGACAGTCTACTCTTCCTCTTGCCATGTCTTATTCTTCTCTACTCCTGTTCTCCTCCACCTACAAAAACCTACAGCCAGCAAGGGTTGATTTGAGGGTGGAAATGGCAACCTCAGCATCTTCTCATGCTGAGATGCAAAGCAACTGAGTATGAGGAGAGGTGGTGATCAGTCCACAAAAAAGCTGGTGGGAGACTAAAGCTTGGAATAATCCTACTGTGAAATCAATTTTTTTCATTGACTTCCCTTAAGCATGTATTTTTATATTTAATCACTGATGGAATCTTTATTATATTTGTGTTGTAGTAGTATGATAAGGAGATCCTGAGGACAATCAAGTCTGGAAGAACAACTGTTCTAATACATGTTGGAAACTAAAGAATAACTTTCTTAATTGAATGTCTGCTTGTGAGGAAGACATATGTCTCAATACAACTGTAAAGGGAGCCTTTCAGTGTTAGCTAATTCATTGATGCACATGATTAAATATTGTTTTTACCTACGATAGTGAAATACCTCCTGTGGACACTCCTCTGCAATACTATATCTCCTAATTATCAGTCATGCAATTCTCTAAGCCATAGGTACACATTATTTAAGCAGTCTCTTTCACGAAGGATGTTAATTATTTATAAAGAGTTTTTGGAAGCAGAACTATGATCTGGTGGCAAGGGTTCATAACAAACACCTCTCTGAAAATAAATTGCTAAATGATGAAATTGATTGGGAGCAATTATACCTTTGTAAATCTCACAATGTGAATATTGTTTTACAATGACCGACATAATGTCCTCAACTCTACAGCTCAATTAAAGATGAGCCACAAATCAGCTTGATGAGATAAGTAATAAGATGAACATAAAAGCTTAGAAGTTAATAATAAAAATCATCAGTAAGAAATAGTTTTCAATTTATAAATTTGCAATCCAATTCAGGTATAAAATTGAGTTGAAAAATTAGATTGAAAAGGGAGTAGTTATGGCATTGAGAAAAGAGTATGGATTGATTGACAAAAATTATTATATACTTTTATTGTTTCAAATCTTTCATTTCTATGCCAAAATGAATAAAGAAGTCGTTTATTAACATATGCAAAGCTGCGTTTTTGTTCCTCAACACTGAGTTAAAAGTGTGAAAGGAAAGAGGGTGGAAAGCAGAAGGAAAAGCTGACTTCGCCATTGGTCTTTTATTCCATCGGTCAGCAAAACCCCTTTCTGAAGTATCCCGTAAATGGAAGACTTATCCAAACAATTAGGGTGTTGTCCATTAAAAATAAACAGCACCCTATTCTTCCACAGAAATTGCGATTATGTGGGCTGTTTAAGAATAATGTCAGTCCGAATTTATAGCTTTTTCACATTCTGTATTCACATCATATTTTATGCTTTCCTAGCATATTTAATTAAATTTATTTACGTAAACACATATTCAATAGCACTTTTACTAGAATATATTCCGCGCGTTTCTAGTTACTAGCACCTCAATCTGCATTTCCGTTTTTCATCTCATATACAATAGGTGTCACCTGTGTCTCTATTCTCTGTGAAGAATTTCGGTATCACAGGTATGGCATTATGTTTAGTGAGTTATTGTCTGCTGAAATGGCGGTCTGTTCTTTGGTTTGTGTTCATGGGACTTCGGTAAAAAGTTCATCATATGCTGCAATAAATATCTGAAGGATACGAAATGTGGTAAGTACCTTACTGCTTTAATCAAATGGTAGATCGGACAAGCGTTTGCCTTGTAGGATTTCGTGTTTTCCCGCCTTCTGTAAGTGTCGAATCATGGCGGGAACCAACACTAAACCCAAATGATTATGGTAGAGTTAGCCAACAAAACGGCGGCCAAAATGCGTTTAACCTTCTCAAACTTTCTCAAAAATTTCATAAAAATCTTCAGATTTCCGTGATCTATGTTTTGATATCTAATAATTACTTCTTTTGGCAGGCAAGATTTTCTATTGGGTTATCGCAACTTCAGCTCTCTGTAGAAGAATGTAAATGTTTCTCTCTTCGTCACCTTTCTTGTTCCGAATTGTATTATCGGTGTATATCAATACGAAGCCACAATCCATATAGGTGCTTTATATATTGGAAATTTAGAAGACATTGCTTTGCCTTCATGTGAGCTTTGAAAGATTATTTCCAGATGCCAACTTATATAACTATATAGAATGAAATTCTCCTGTTCTAGCCCGTTAGGCAGTTATTATCATTTAATCCTTTGATGGTATTCCGGTAAATCATTCATATAATGGCAGCTCAAAATTTTACTCTGCTTACTTCCAATAATGGATGGAAGAGAAGAGAAAAATTTACTTATCTATTCTTTCTACTAGCAAAATTAATTTTCATTTGGGCTATTCTATTTACAACTTTCCACATGCTATATCAGTTGCTTGTCATCTAAATAGTAGGGAACTTTCTTTTGGTCAAGGGAGTTTGCACATAATCACACCATAAAATTATCTTTTTCTCATCTAGGAACCAACATTTTGTTTTACTGTGCATTGTTTTAGACTGTTAAATATTTATATTAAACAAGTTATTATATTAGCAAAGCATTTAAAAAGAGGAAAATTACACTCCCAAAAGCAAATTAGAAATATTGTTGAATCTGAACTGTAAAATCTGTGAATAACACAGAATATTTATTTACAAATTTAATTATGGTGAGATTACTATGTATTCATCCATGCCAAAAGTTGAGATGCTGGAGTAACTAGAATATATCTTTCTCCCTGCAGGACTTCAGCCTATTGGAAGCTGAAGAGGGAATTAGATTTAGGACCAGATTAAGATTGTTGGTTAAATAGAGATAGGAAAGACACTTTTCCATCTTTCCAAAACAGATAATGCATTTGATTGGGATGGTTTATAAGTGATTACTCAGACTTAAAAAGGAAGTTTTATAAAAGTGCTGAAAACTGAGGGTTACAAATCCATTGGAATAATTTAGTGTTAGTTAGTCAGGAGTGAAAGTACAGCCTTGATATGACACATAAATGACCTATCGCATACGGTTATAGCTACTTTGGCTTTATAGAGGTAGGTGTAAAAACAAATTGACATCTGTAAGGAATGTGAAATTTGAAAGTAATAGGTAGTAGATGAAGGGGCACCAACTGATTGACATTTAATTAGTCATTGCAATGTGATTAAGACAGCGGCAAAAACTAGTTTTACCATATACTCTCAACTATATTTCCCTCCATCATATTTTATCTTGAATCAAAATCTCAAATTTCCAGCAATAAAAATGCTGATACCTTGATTTTAAATCTGTTAATTTGAATTTATTACTTTAATACAAGTCCAAGAATTTAAAGGCTGGAAAATACATAATGTTTTCATAGTTAATAATCTTTAACGACATGTTCATAGTTAATAATCTGAAAATTCATTTTGGCCAATTGTGCATTCAAGTTTTACACGTAGTTGTACATGTAGGTAGTAGTGCTAATTACCTTAAAGTAAAGTATCTCATATTGGGAAAAAAATCAAACGAAAAAACTTTATTTGGAAATTAGCTTTCAAGGACAACACCAAGCACAAAAATGCACGGAAAATATCTGCCCTTCATTACAGCTAAGGGCAATTATTTAAAAAAAATATAGTAGAGTTATCTAATATATGTCATAGTATTTGGTAAGATAATACAAAAATATCATTTTCATCAGTCAAAAGACCCCAACAAGAATCACAAAGGTTGTCAATGTTAAAATAAAACATTTTTCAGAATTTCTTCTTCTTCTATATCACACAGCTAGGAAAACATTATACTGATGCAGAAAGTAAGATATCATGATCCAGATAGCGGCTCCCCAAAGATTCATGGCCAGCATTTCTGCATGCGTGTGGTATATTGGTTTCCAAAACCATGGAAACATACCTCTTGTGATAACATGACCAACATACAATATCAAAGGATTCATACCTGAAAAGAGTATACATAGATAATTTACCATACCAGAAGTTGTAAAAATGGTACTTGATTAAGAATATTCATCAAAGGTATTAATAACACAAAATAATTAGAACATAGACTAATTGGAGATAAATTTGTGATACAGAAATGGGAATAGAGAAACAAAATTTCATGATAAGTCAAAGTCACTGGCTATTTAGTGGGAGTACATCATTAAAATGTTTCAGAGACACCAAATTATGTAAGGATCGCTAATATGGGGTAAAACTCAATCTGTATTGCAATAAGAGAGATCATGATAAAGAGAAAGGGATACATAGTGATACTTGTGGCTTGAAAATCAAATTTCCTCATTCATAACTATGGAAATGGGATTAATTCATTCTCAGGCATTCACAGACATTGCTCTTTTTTAAGGGCCATTGATTTTTTGTTTGTTTTAATCTTAACATAATGCTAATTTTAGATTAATATCTAAAAAAATCATTACTTCCACTTAAAAATTCAGCAATATAAAGTACTCATAGATGTAAATTAGGCTTTACAGGAAATGCCGACAATTTTTGACCTATCAAAGGAAGCAAGATGCTGAAATGAAATTAACTGAATATGAGAAAGTGTGTAACTTGAACCCAAAGTTAAACTAGCAGTGTAAAATTGCTACATGGCTGGGTCTTTAACACAGGTCCCCTTCTTTCAGAGTTGGAATTCCAATCATCAAACTCCTTTCTGTTTTGTAAATGCTATAAAACCAAGGAAGTAGCCTGGAAAGAAGGAGACCTGGGTTTCAGTCCAAGTCAAGTCGCTATTTTCACATCCTGTTTAACCTGGGCTATTAAATGAACAAGATGATTTAAATAAGTAGATTGCAGTGTATCGAGAAATGGGTAAAGTCCACGTTATCAGTGGAAGCAACTTAAACTGCATAATTCCACAGTGTAGGTGTCTGGTGTGAAAGGGACAGGTAGAAAAGTATGTGTTAGGTGGGATAACTTAAGTGGGAGCAATGTAACTGGGTATTACTGTACACAGATGTATCCAACATACCTGCGTAAAAGAAGGGACTCCCACTCCACCATTTCTTGACATCAACAATAAAAAATAAGAGAGCTTCAAAAAGAAATGCAGTGGCAGCAGTCAGTAGGACGTAGGATAAAGACCAAAGATTCTTGTTCAATGGAATTATGCCTTTTTCTTTAGAGAAACTACAAAGGAAACCACTGATGATTCCCTTAAAAGTAAGAAGCATACATTTTAGGATCATACTGCAATATTTAATTTAAAAATCTTTCAATTTATACTAGTAATTTATAAACAATATTTTCTATTGATAAAAATCAACAAATTAAGACTTACAGTCAAAGCAAACCATAAAAGCAATCTAAAAATCCGTGTTGCAGATCCAGAGTAAGTCAATAGGATTCTTCCAGTTTGCACACCCAGAAAAACCAGAAGGACGGTAGTCAATGTACCCAAAATACCTGTAAAAAATAGCGTGAATTTTTAAGACTAATCCAGTATTTTCATATTATCTCCACATACATTTTTTTTAAAACAAGTTAGTGCGAATTTATACAACATAAAGAATTTTTATTGAGCTGTAAAATTCTTCAGGAGCCACATATGTATTTGAACGTAGTAAAATCTCTGCATAGTATGACCCATAATTAAAAGGTATAAGTAGTCATCTTTTGCTAGCCCTAAATATTAAATAGTTCAATATTAGTTTTCATGCTAACATATGCAAAGTTTCTGTCATTACCAATTTTCTTATTTTTTATTCATTCTTGGAGCAAAAGTAGATTAATTATATAATCTTCATTGATCACTTGGCAAGGCAAAATAATGATCCAGTAAACACTGCATGTCCTCACTTCAACTAGAGATAATTTGGAATGAATAATGCCAACATGATTCATGCAACAATAGAAAGGGGATAAGAATATATATTGATAAATCCAATTTCAGCATACATTTGATAGTTTTAAGAAATGTAGTTCACAGGATACAGGTTGGCTAAATTAGGCTAATAATAAAATCAAACAATCCAAGTGAAATGATTGTTCATTTGGCAAAATAATCAGTCCATCTGATAGGATAACCCTTCTCTTTACACCTATAGTGAATTAGAGAATTCAGCCATGCAGTAACCAATTTTGGCAAGATATTTGAACAAGAAAAGAACCATATTACTGTAATTTTAGGTTAAAAATATCATTGTTAGGTCAAAGAGAATTCTCCATTTTTCTACCGAATCTGTAAATAATCGGATAAATATCTACTTATTATGTGAGGAAAAATACTCTCCTTAAAATTACTATAACATGGACAAAGAAAGGTTTATGAGCTACAAGACATTTTTGTTTAAGATTTCCTCAGTTACCTTCAGGATCAAAGGGTATTGTTGTATGATAGACTTCTTGACAGGTTGGGTTTTGGTACATATGATTTTCTCCCAAAATGGTTCTGTCGATGAATCCTGTGACTCCTCCAGTGCAGTTAGGATACATCTTATGGAAATGTAGGCCTCCAGGTCCTTTGTACCCTCTGTTGAAAATGCGATAGCAGAGATAATATGGGTCACTCATTACTAATGAAATGCAGCATCAAATTTGGAAGCCAAGGTTATTTTTTTACGCTGATCTAGGTGCAATTTTTTGTAACATAAAAATGAAAACCTTGGTGTGAGAAAATTTACAAAACCTTGTTAAAAGGCAGATATCATCTGGCAGACTTGCTGTATTTAAATTGGAGTAATAATAAATGTAAGTTATGCAATACTATCTTCCATGTAAAAACTTACTTTGGGCAACCTGGAACTTTCAGGAGAAATGTGAGGCAGGTGTGGCAGGCAACCAGTAAGAGTACAAACAACCATTGTTTCCAACATTCAATCACTTCCCTTATGTACATAAAAAATCCATCAATAACCTGAGAAAATTAAGCACAACAGAATTATTAATCCATTCTAGGTAAATGCACATGAAATTTTCCCCAATATTCATAAAGTGGGTGTTTTCACAGCTAACACTATCTTCTCAAAATCTAACGTATAAGCTGTTTTCAATAAAAATGAATAGATAAAAATAGATGACAGGCAGTAATTTAGTCACGCGTGTCATTAGTATTTAAAAATTCAATTTTAATCTGAACATAAGGAAAAGCTTGTGGATGGCCAAGGTCTTTCCAAGCAGAATTAGAAGTTGGTGACTCATGGGCTAGGAAATCCAAAGAACACAGCGGCTAAACTATATGAGTAATCATTCTTGAAATACCCAGTACTTGAGTTTTCGAATGAACTATCCTTAAAATTCAGCAGCTTCTTTTAAACTCTCCATAATTATATTCAACATAAGATGAATAATTAAAACTATGAGATGAGATGTAACTGTTAAACAGCAATTGATCTTAAAACTTGTTTTTTAAACTTCCAATGTGTGCTCTATAGAAAATATTTGATCTCTCATTCAGTCAAATGTTAAATTAATAGAATTTTCATTACAGCAATTTATTTAGTTATACTAATTACTTAATAACATAAGCACATTATCAGACACATTAAAATGCCATAAAATATATTCATTATCATCTTAAAACGTTTTCATCATTTGTAATCTCTCTACATAGCATCTTCCCTGAAATTCATCAGCAAACATTTTACATGGATTTCTAATCATACAGTTACAGACTCCTGCAAAATTTACTCATCTTCCTATGTACTTGCTTAAAAGTTTGTATTATACAGTTCATAGAGGTAGTTGTGATATTGTGGACATTTAGTTTCATTCTGGAAGAATGGATATGGATAGTAAGTTTTGTTGTAAAGTAACAATCCTAATTTATTCTTCAGTAAGATAGTCTGACACCAATAACAACTTGGCATTCCTTCAATATTAATTTTAAGATGTAATACCTTCAGTTTTTTAATGAAAATCAGAATGATTCTTTCTTACCATTCCTTGAGGCTTCATGAAGAATGTTTCCATTGAAGCCACGATGAAGTAAGACAGTCCCAGACGCTGCAGAACTCCCAGTATTCGTATTTCCTTCAGGCCATTACGGTATCCTCCAAGTGTATTCAGAATAAGACCAAGAGCAAAGAGCCACAGAAAACGACGGAAAACTTTGTAAAACAACTTTTTCCGAGTAGTCGAGCTTCTCAGTTGAGATCTAAGGGAAATAGCTATGCTTACACCCATTATCCATGCAAACCTGATAAATAATAAAGTAACATTATTTTAAACATCAATCATATAAGACAATGTAAAAATAGGATACTTGAAATCAATCAAACATCTTACCAGGGAAATACTAAGTCTGCAATGGTTAAGCCATTCCAGGGTGCATGTTCAAGGAACCAATATTTGCCACCACCATAATTTACAAGTATCATGACAGATATTGTTATTCTGAAAGGAATAGTGTTAAGTCATTAGTGTGAAATTAAGAGTAAATACATATAATTCCAAAATGATACCTGATAAGAGAAACTTACCCCCGGAAAACATCAAGGGATTTTATTCTTGTAAGAAATCTTCTTCTGACAGCTTGCAATTCTTGACTGTATGAAATGTTTGAATCATCAGGAATGGCTGCCCTTGCAATATCCTACAGTGGGAAAACATTGTCACTTAGTTTACAGTGAAACACAACTTTAGAATTAAGCTAGAAATAGCAACTAACATTTTCTTCTTCGGATGCCTCACTGCTCCTTCGGCGCCAGTTAGAGACGAGATTCGAATTCCAAGCACACAGCAGGATTTTCCATAAAATTCCTCCAAGAAGGCCAACGATGAGAGCGAATACTATTGCTAAAATTATGAAGAATTTTAGTATCTTAGTAGATAAACGTTGGCTACGCCGGATATCAGGTTACTTACGCAAGTAAAATTCCTCTGGTTGCAATACTGTCTCTATGTTACTGCATTTCTCCTCCGTTATATTCAATGAATATATTCCTTGGTCGACAAATGGGAAATGCAACCTGTAATTATTATATCATTAGGTCGATGTACACGTGTATTGAATAGAATATAGTAAGGCCTCGGATAGTTAAGTTATAATCTGTTATAATAAAAAATTCCAAAAAACAATTAAAAAGTTAACCAACTCAGCACTTTTCATTTTCTTTGAGACGTGGTTAACTTTTTAGATGGTTTTTTGAGTTTTCCCACTATTTATGCACTAATCTTTACTGATGTCTACACATGAGAGAAACGCACACGCAGCTTGTATGATTCAGGTTGTACATCAACTGGCTTCTGTATTTTGTGGATATAATAAAAGATGACTCGCTCTCGTTGATTTGCACCCAAGGAACAAAAGGACACTAAATGCCGGAACGGAAGTAAACAATGTATTAATAAGTTTCTATTAAAAAATGCCGAAATAGGTTTGAAGATACAAGAATTATCACTTCACATGTTACACTACACTACACTGCACATTTTTTCGCACCTGATAACATTCATCCGATTTATATTTCAAATAAAACGAAGAAGGGATGTATGAAAATACGTGAAGACAAGCTTCATCGTACGATAAGGGAGAAGCACAGCTCATGTTTGACATTTTCGAAATTGCCTCCAAAGGCGTATGCCTTTCCATTGCTAACCTCTTTAATCAACAAATCACAACATTTAAGAAATGCAGAAAACATTAAATGCTTCCCCTTTACAGGAATAGAAAGAGGAAAGCAATGCGAATGGAAGACACCGACCGAAAATGTGAATTTTCTGCAATTTTGTTCTATTCTAACTTTCTAGCAAATCAAAGCTGGCGAATTATGATCTTCATTTTTCAGCGATGTCATTATTGCCTATATCAACTGAAATATTTTGCTGTTTTAGAAAAATTTCAGAGTGAATATTTTCATTTTGAGAATAATGATAATATTTCAACGTTTCAGATAAGTGTTTATTTGTAATATTATCATTTTTCTTTCATTCCCAGCAGACGACGTGTTGTCGCGCTTGACGTAGGAGCCGAGGAAGTGGTGTGGGTGTGTGATGCCCGTATTTACAACTCGCATTGCTTTCACGTTGTCCAGTTGTTAGGAGGGTTTGGAGGCAGCATCATTGAGTGCAGACGTGGCTAAATATTTGGCACTATGTGTGGTATGTTTTATTCTATTCTTACTATACCTTCGGATCTGATTCCACTACCTTGCTGGCTATGCCACTGCCTTCAACACATTTGTTTCGTTCATACTATGTTGAAAAGATTTTAGTATTTCCGAAACGAATTACTCAAGTATATACTTTTTATCGTTTATTATCCTCATTAACGTGAGAAAAATCATTATCAAGTACGTTCAGCATATCAGTATTCAAGCAAATATCACCATTTTTATGGAATGGAAGTAGTACCAGAAAATTTTTATGTTTACTGTACATCCTTTTTGTGAATTGTCCCTTTCATCCGAAGGTTCCAATTTAAATTGTATATGGTTATTTACTTACAAGGTGTCATTCTTGCCCGATTTTTAACTATATCAGCATTCTTCTCTTTCTGATGCAACCCTTTTATTATTAAACCACATTCTAGTTTTGCTTCTATTCCCAAAAGATCATGTAAAAAATAGATTTTGAATAATTCATAGTTTCCTCTTTATCGCATTGCTGAAGTATGGAAGTTTGGTAATCCACAACCTCGTTGGATTATATCTCTTGTTTTTTTTTCATGAGTTCCCAAACTTGATGACCATGTATTTTCCTTTATCTTTCACGAGGAAGTAACATAAACTTCTGTTAGATTCCTTCCCTTTGATTTCCATCTCACCCATTTACTTAATAAACTCTTATACAGTGTCTAATCGAGAAGCTATTAGAAAGAAAAATTATTAATACAGTTAGTTTTTTATTTAAAATATAATAAAATAAAATATTATTGGATATTGTCTCCAAAATCAGGAATTTATCGTCAATATACGAGCCGCCCTCTTCTTATCCTTGATTTCTCGTTAAAAAAATTGTAATTATTTAAATTTTATGACATTTAAATGTAATATTTTTCATTTTATAATTATGTATTTAAAAGTTAATTATGAACTTAATGGCCAATCCAGGACTAGTCCTCGGAGGAAAATAATTCTGTGCGGTTTTTAGTGAATATTTCAATTGCTCGTTGCGTCCGTTCAACCCTTCGATCGTCAAATCCATATGACAATGTATTGCTTCAAAAGCTTTTAATAATTTAATTTAGAAGAAATGCGAAACATTCTGCTTAATGGTTAGTTCTGAGGAGATATTATCATTTAAATTATACTTTTTTCAATTAATACATAATATTTTTCTTTAATGCCTTGGTTCATCATTTGCATGATTATATGAGCCAGAATTCGCGAAGAAAAAAAATATTTTTCTATGGTAGATATTTTCCGAATAAATGCGTGTTTAATGTATTTAATTTACTAATGCCATTTTTGGTGCATAATCATTGGTGCATTTCTATCATCAATTTATCATAGCTGCCATTAAATTGCCTAACCGATATTTTGTCGTAAATAGCGCGATAGATTTATAGTAATCGTAAGTAACGCCTCCTTATATTCTAGAAACATATTTATCACCTTTTCAATGGGTCTTTAGATTTTTCTGAAATATCTTCCTTTGAATTCCCTTACATTCAGCCTCTGACATTAAAAATGTGCAAAGCTTAATTGAGCTTCAGATTAAAGTTGCTGTACTGTTAGCTGTTTTGCGTGTTTCCTTCAGGTCGGATTAACTCTTCCTTATCCGGTTGCAGAGGGGGATTTATCTTTACGACTCTTTGTGATCATCGTGATGTCTAATCTTTGATGACGATTCAGACGTTTAATTTTATATCTCACGTAGGTAGTTAATGAGATGGGATGATATTTCTTTTGAGTTTACAAGGGGTCTTTGATGTTTTCGTTTCTACTGCTTTCCGTTCTAATACGATTTACTTTCGCATCTTAACGAAAGATATTTCTTCCAACGAATTTCTTTATGGAAAAATTTGATAACGTAATGTTGAACTGTGGGATTGAATTATGTTGATTGTGAGATTTACGATATATCAGTAAAAAACGATAATTTACAAATTTTATATTCCTACGAAGATCGCGCTCTTTGTTTCTGGATAGGAAAAATTACTTTTGTGGTTTTGATTCAGGATTTTAGTAGTTTCTTTGCGATTGAACCCCTAATAAGGTTTGTTTAGTATAGATTGTGTGTTCCAGAACCTTTTCTTAGGGAAAGATTATAATTTCTGTAGATTTGATCATTGGTAGTGTTCCAAAGCTGTTATCATCTTGGAATTATTGCGTTAAAAAGTCTATTTGTTTTTGAATGGGCGTTTGATGAGTCGAATTGGAGTAGGCTGTGTTGGTAGTTTAAAATAATGAATAGTTTTTGGAGGCGTATGCAAGGATAAGAAAATGTGAAGGTGAAATGAAAAAATAGAGACTGCCAGGGATTCTTCCCCCAAAAATGAAAAGTATTAGTGAAATGACCGTTTATAATTGTCAGGTGGCTGTTTTTTTTAATTTTTCGCTCTCAAGTTTAACTTCAGCTTCGCCTTGAATCTATGATTGATCACCAAATTCGATCTCCGACGTCGAGCGAGCAATAAGGTTAGCCGTGTCACATCTCACCGACTGGCCTTTAGGCCTACCCTCTCCCGGTTGCACGGATGGGATACTTGCATCCATTAAAAATACGCCGTATGTCGTCCAGTTTTATCAAGGCTTACGCCCTGTTTCAGGCCAATATTGAATTCTCTGGCAACAAATGTAACAGGGAAATGAATTAGTGAAAGTGGCGAGACGAAATTCTCGTCTGCAGGAACTCCTAATCCTCGCTTTCACGCTGTACCAAGGCCTTCCCCGGGAGAAGCTGGAGCGACCATGAAATCCGGCAGATCTTGGCAGGGTTGTTACTGCGACAAGGAGATAACTCTAGCCTGAGACTGAGTTGGCATAAAGATCAGCACTTACGATAAGATTCCTATTATAACTCGTAGACATGTCAAAAGTTAAACTATCGTGGAATCAGTCTGATTTTCAAATCAAACGTTACCGTTCTAATTCATTTTAGACGAATCAAGGTGCTGAAACTGCTTATAAGTATAGTTCTGTATGGTGTGAAGCAGAAAATAGGCTATTATATTTTATAGTAGGGTAGGAGTTTTGAATTTGTACCATATTAAAGATTATTTTTAAACCTTGCAAGAACAAGAGCCTGTAGAACACCACGTAAGGTCTTGTATCAATAGTTTTGAGTATTCTATTATCAGGTAACTTCCTACTTTGGTGGTGAAATGGTTGATTGCTGAGGTTTCGGGTTTGATTCCCGTCGTGTATATTTCTTGTAGAGAACCGAATTGCGCCAGGAAAGGCCATATTGGGCTATGAGGCTGATCTTAGAAGTTTTTTTGTTTATTGCTGTTTGAAGTATTCTATGTCGTTCAAGGCATTCCTCACCTTATGGATAAAAAAGAACTCTCATAACCGGGAACGGATCCAAAACTTAGCAATGATTGAGAGGCTGTTTCAGACAATTCCCACATGTGCTTACGTCAAAGTAATTGTTATATTTCTGCGTGAATTTTAGCCATCAATTAGTATTTATTTATAATAAATACAATAACGAAATTCCTTTAGATAATTATGCTGTTGCTCATTCTGGATCTACCTCTGTTCGTGGGTCAAATAAAACTGTATAGTTCGGATTTCTAGGGCATTAAAATTTAGCGTCAGTAGGGAGAATATATTCCCAGGTTTTCTTGTTATTCATTGATATATGTTGGATGCCCCAAGCAGTTGATATCTTCCGTTTTAATTCCCTTCTGGCCTTGTCAAAAGGTTATTGTATTGACCTCAACTTCTGAAACTCCTTGAGGTAAAGGCGGGGTCCGAGCAAATGGTCCGCCGTTCTGCTCTAATTGCAGCAGAGAACTTTTTCATGGAAACAAAATCGGTGATCTCGCCCAACGTATCGGAAAAATATACTATTTTGGATCGTTTACCTTGAAGCAGATTATTGAAACAACTGTCGGATGGCTCTAACCTAAAGATATTTCTATCCTTGGCCGACAAATTATTGTGGGCTCGAATGATGAATTAATCTTCGCTCTTATCGTGGAAGTTTCTATTTTATCACCCAATGAATCGAAAAGATTAACGTCTATCATTAGTTGGTATTGTAGCTTGTGTCTTTCTATTGTTTACATTGTTGTGTGTCATCAGCTTAAAGGCCTGTTCGAGTTGAAATATGATTTTGAATTAAGGTCTCTTATATTTCACACTTATTCTAATTATTTATCGTAACGAATCTCACTACATCACTTTATTATAGAACATACAATAGAGTCATTCAGCATTTATTTCTATTGCCTCGATTACAGAAATTAGTTCCCGGTATATGCAGGCGTTCATAGGATCATTTTGTACACGTTGAAATGTATTTAGAAACATGGTAAGTCGTAATTGTGTTTCGTGTATTAAAAGATTCATAACTTGCTTCTTTTTATCGAAATGATTCCTTAATATCACGATAACTGTTTTATATCAAAGTATATCTTCAGTTTTTTTAGAGGACGTTCAGATAACCTCGAAATTCATATGTTGCGATATAGAATCTATATAATTCGATTTTTTTGGACGCTAACAATTTTTTCTCCCGTAACTGTTCACTGGATATTGGTCTTGCTGTTCAGCATGATTTCTCTTCTTTTTCCGGTGCAGGTAATTAGCTTGGCTGAGGCAGAAAATATCGAGGAAAATAATTGTTACCATCGATTACCATTAACTCGAAGGCGTACTGAAACGTGAATTCGGTCACTTCCGCAGCTTTTAATGTGTTTCACATACAGGAACTTCTCGCAGTAAAGGAAATTAAATTTTGATAAAGTCGGTGAACGTCAGCAGGTACTCTTTATCCAATTTTGGCTTCTACGCCTTACTTACTCGAATTTGATAATTTAGTTTCTTCTCTGTCATAGGTGATGTAAAATATTGTGATTTAGAAAAAGGGCTACGGATTACTTATAATGAAAGTGTAAGCTTCATTCGGTTATGCTCAGATCAAGGAAAAAATTGGAATAAAGATAAAAAAACGTCTTTGAGAAAGAAGGCGTAGCAGGAAGAAAAGTTTAGAGAGTTTTTTGGGAGGACAAGGATTTGAAAGTTGGTGGTACGCGGTAGAACTTTTGAGCAGAGCTGGAAATGTTTTGGTGGAGAACGATTGGGTCGCAATGTTGTGAGAATTAGGTATTATAACAGTGATGATTTGTGGTTTATTTTGCTTTATATTTGCTGAGGTTAGATCTCCCACTTCACCGATTTGAATCACGCGTGTATGCCAGCGAGGAATGCACTGAGAAATGTTACAGTATTTATCGGGCGAGTTTTAGTCTACAAGACTACCTCCACCATCAATCCTTGCTTATTGATAAAGCAACGATGCCCCCACCGGGATTCGAACCCGAGTCTTTTGGGATAGCATCCTGATCCCTTCTCCACCGAGGTCGGAATTAAAAAATAAATAGAATCGATAAAATTAGCCGTCACTGTGTGGAATTAGGATAAGGTAAATAGAAAAATAAAGGTAATTAGTGTTTGTTTCACAAAAATTTATATTATGACGAATAGCTTTCGACGATGACGATGGTTAGAACCTAGTTGCCGTAATACAATTTTTGTGGAGCAAATACTTAGTGTCTATATTTTAATTTTATATCTATCATATTCTAAAAACGAATGTTAAAAGGAAATATCTCGAGGATTATTTTTCGTCTTTCGTGACGTTCAATCGACGTCCAAGAATCTACCCCTACTAGCATCATAGAGTCACTTTCAGATCGATTAAGAGAAAAGGAAAACAATCACGCCTATTCCTCAGAATGTCGGGACATAATCGGCTGAACCGGTTCCGCAAGTCTGTTTCCATGGCAACTGGTTGGAATGGACGGTAAACGCAAATTGAGCTCCAAGTGTTATTCCATTGTGGAAAAGGGCAATGGAGGAGAAACCGAATGGCATCAGGGATGAAAGTCGTTACGCAAGCGCCAGGAGGAAGCAAAGTTGGGTTTCTAAAATTGCTCGCAAAAAAGTATTGTTTTCCGCTCGTGTGGGAATAACGAGAGAATTCCGAGTCACGCGTCACCTGCAAAGAGTCACGCCCACCCATTCCGTGCTTCATTGCGAGCATTATCGGATTCCGGGGATTTTTCCTCATTTCGTCACATGAAGTGTCAGAAATTTTTCATTTTCCCGCACCAGCAAACGATTTGAAGAGATAGGGATAATCTCGCGACCGTTATCAATCTGGATAGATGATCCGTGAATCCCCCTCAATGAACGGGGTTATCAATATTTCGTCGCAACATACCGTATAAGACGAGTTTTTCGGCACATTTTTTACTCTGAAGATGCCCCTCTCGAGTGAGGGTCCCACTTTATTGTTCTCCGGTAAATAAGTCTGCCGTTGCCGGAAATCGGCTTGTAAATCGTTAATTGTTGACCACCCTTACACAGAGCTAGTTTACTGATTTTTCTTTGAAACAAATATTCAAAAACATTTAACTTACTGATGTTTCAATTACTGTTATTTTATTGGTATCTATTTTCATTTTTAAATTTAGCAATGGCTGCTGAATTTCCCACCCTAGGCTTATACTCTAGTCAATTAGTTATCCCAGTTTTTTGTGATAAACTTATATGCCTCGGCTTATATTCGGGTCGGCTTATACTCGAGCACATGCTGTACTTTTATTTTACGTGTCGCGTTGTCAGAAATGGCCACCGCGTAAGTAAAACTGCCCCTTACCGCAATTTCTCCAATCTATTTTCATCCCAGAGCATCGAGGGCTCTCTTTTGGACCGGTCTTCGAAATTCGATCACTTTCCGATCCCTTGATAAACCAGTTTCGTTTTCGAATTAAGATACTGGCGACACCTACCTTTCTTTTTCGCCGCCTCTCACTTCCGGCGAAACAAACCCAAAGGGAGTAGGTCAAGTTCTTTGTCTCTCAACCGCTACTACTCTGTTTGTCCTTGCGCTCCTTGGGTATCTTGGTCACTTTTCCACAGCCATCCTCCCTATAATTACCTGGACCGGTAAAGTATCCTTCCTATAATAAAGACCCTAATAATAATATTTCCACGATTAGATTCTTCGGCATAAAGCTATGGATCATTGGCTTTATGCAGTAAGTTCTAGTCATACAGTTCTAATAAATATTTACTATATGCCAAGGTAACGTTGAACCAATCATGTGACCACGAATTAGCCGATGAAATACATCAAATTTTATTTATTTGTTTGCTAATGGCCTACGGATAATATGTTTACATTATCTAACCTAATACAGGTTTACCCATCAAAAACTTAATTTTTAAACAAAACTTGAATTACCCATAACATTAACTATATTAATACCCTAAGATTTTAAGCTTAATTAAAATTATAACTGTAATTTTCCCGTATTATTCATCCATAACGTCATAAACCAAACTCCCAAGCCAGATTCCCACACTGTCTAAGTTATCCTACATTTACCAATTGTTTTATTTCCTATGGCAAGGAATTGTATGTAGTACTTACGTATATTTAATTACGTTAAGTGAAAGCATATTTAATTTTTATCCATCGTCGCAAGCTGACAATGAGTCTAAGAGAGTCAGAAAAATATGGTCTCTATTTCAGTTTCAGACGTATTACCCTTATACGGTCAGACTTACTTCATATTGCTAGCTGATTGTTGTTATATAATTAAATACTAGGGTTGATCTCCAGGCTATGTGGTGGTATGTTATACATAAAATGAGTATAAAAAGGGACGATTTCTCTTTCAATTCATCATAGCCAAGTGAGAAACAAAAGAAATAATCTAATAGATGTAGTCCTAATTCTTTTAAAATTAGTCAATAAGTTTTAATGCAATCCATACATTTTCATCACCTAGGCTATTTTATTCCTGGGTAGCACGGTACGTAGTTTATTCAAGACACATCTTCTTAATTTTCTTATGCCATTCTCTGTCAGATACTTGTCTTTTCTTCCACTATTTTTCATTCTAAATTCCACGAGCGACTGTACTTTTCAGCATCAAATTCTCCAAATTTAACCACCTTGACCTCAGTCCTCTCAACCGTTTACATTCTCCTCATGTATCATTTTACTAAATCCGCTCCCTTTCTTAGGTGCATCCCTACGGTAACCATCCTCTTTCTTAATAACACAATATTTAAAAGTTCAAGCATCACTTCTGCTATTTAATTCTTGCATTAAAAATTTTGACCAAAAGTCCTGTAAATTCTTAATTTTACACGAACTGATTTTCCCTAGAAAAATTCCTCGCAAAGGATTTCAGAAAGAGGCTCGAAGACCTGTCTAGTTCTAGTTTTATCTGGCATTAATTGTTTTTTTTTTCGCGAAACAAGTTTAATTTCATGAACAAGTCTCACATGCAGTAAAATACGATGCTTGTAATCTAACTTTGCCAACGAAAGAAAATCTGCAAGCGATTAATTGCAAGTTAACGTGGATTTCTTATGAGAACGCTTTGATTCACATTGATTCGAATAGCGGACCATCAGGTAGAATATAAATAGCGTATTATAGACACGGGCAAATTGGAAAATGTGCAAATTTTGCCTCTTGATTTTTAGGCGAGCACACAAGTCCTATGTTTTATTTTAATAAATTTACATTGTATTTTTCCGAATTTTTAACATTTGAGACAATCATGACTCTACCTCTAGAATGTATTACACCTTAAGATAATCTAGGCTTTCAAAAAATGAAATTAGTATCCGAAATATGAAATTAAGTTTATTATGTTTTAATTGTTATAATCAACCTATTAACTATTAATTTATTAATTTTTAATTAATGAAATTTTGATCAATTGAAATCGCATTATGATAGTTACTGCCGCTTAGAGCTAGCAGCACTACAACTAGTTTCATAGTATACATACCCTTACTGGACACAAGCGGAGTTTTTATTTTTTAACTTTTTTATAAAGGAATGAAGTCTGATCTCATTTTTTATTGAAACTGTTTTGGGATTTACACAAATCAAGAAAAATATATCTGTTATAGGTACAGCAGGATTATCAAAAATGTCACTCTGGGGTCCTCCGTGGACTCCTCATATGGGTATGTTTAAGTGTCAAACAAAATACATACATTAGAGTGTTACGTTAAAGGTTTAGGTAGACAAAAGGTTAAAAATCACTGTCACAGGGCCGTGTCTTGGGGGTCATCAGTTGCGTTGAGGCTCACTTTCGCTGTCACGGGAAATATGGCACGTGTGGAGGCCGGCGGCGGAGAAACCGTCAAGTGCGCTCGTGACGCGGAACCAAGAGATGAAAGTGAAAGAGTTGACGTGGCGCGATTCCCGTTATCCTGTATAGCGGTACTTCCAACGGACCGAATCAAGGAGAAAAAGCGCGCCGTGAACAAATTAGCTTACGGCTCATAAAACATTCAAACAACCTTTGTCGCATTTTCCCCTTATACGGTGCGGTCATATGATGTGTTGATAACAACATTGCCACTAGTTCTTGCTAGCATACCTTGGTGGATGGAATGTTCCTGATTATTCTTTTGGCTCTGAATAGGGGAAATTTACATTTAATTAAATTTTGTCTTCGGTTTATTCATGACCGTGAAAGGTAATGAGGTTTGAAGGTATTCGTGTTGCACACTCATTTTTTAATAAAACTAAAAGTGCTATTTATAGTATTTATATATAATGCTAAGTTAGTTTGACTAGTTCCACCCAATGAGGAAAACTATCCCACTCCTCATTTTGCCTTGTAAACCTCATTCCCTCTCTGAAGCTTCTGGAAGAAAATGCTGGAAATCCATCCAGCCCTCAAGCTGATAGCTTCATTAGTTTTCTTATTAGTTCTTTATTGATTCGGCATAGCGCTAAACGATAAGATCAATAGTTTCAGTTCGATGAATAACGGAGCATTATATTTGGTAGCAACTGTAGCAGTATAATACTAAAGTATTCTACTGCTTCTAAAGCAGTATAATGTAAAGTAAAGTATTCTACTTCTTACTAAAGTATTCTACTTCTTACTAAAGTATTCTACTGCTTCTTCTACTTCTCAGACGTATGTACTGAATATTTTTTCTTTTGAAATTTTCAGTATTATATTAGTTTTTTCGGAATTTTAAAATACTTTTCATTAATTGACATGGAAAATACCTTATAAACACTCCAAAAAGCAACTTTTTGTCATTTATATTTGAATAATAGTCTTTAACGTCATTATGCTCGCAATTTCTCGCATCGAACTCTCTAACTGGTCTTGTTTTCCTCTAGTGCAATGCTTTATGAAAATCCGCATATTCCATCTAAATTGACGCGTCACAGGTCGCTCACATTTGCATATTGAGTGGCGAATCTCCATGAATGTTTTCCGTAATATTCATCCGGGTGGTACTTGCTAACTAGCGATGTCACAGGTGAATTTAAATTTCGCAGTACGGGTTATTTTTTAGGATTGTAGTAAGTTGAATTTGCCTTTCTTCCGCAGGAAGTGAACTCGAGAGAGGCGTTGATATCTCTTTTTATCTAAATCTTTCCTCGCGTGAATTTTATACTCCTCGAAGACAAGCTGCTCTCAATCTTGTTATAGTACTTTATAACTCTACCCAGATGATTTATGAAGTCATTCTGTTGCTCTTAATATCTTATTATTGCTTACATCGTAATGTATTTCGATAAAAAACGAGAAACAATCATTGTAACTCTTTTAGTACTTTGGCATGTATCTCGAACTCAGGCCAATACAAGGTTCATATGTCAATCTGCCTTCCACCTTAAATCTTTTACGAATAAATTTGACTTTCATCTGAGCATACATTTATACGTAACAATGGGAACTTTCCCTTTGAGGTAAGGTTCCATAATGGCCTTTTCTCTTTGCAATTATCTTCACATTCCTATCCTTGTATTTATCAATTCAAACATCTCTACATTTTTTCGTACATGAGCTTCTATTCTTCAAATATCACACTCGTATTCTCTTTATGGTTACTTTCGGTACGTTCTAAAATTTTTAGAGATTATCTTATTCCCGTCTCTCATATTTACCTGCTTCTATTCATTTTATCTAAGTCTTCAAACTATTATAAAAAAAAACAAATTACATACCGACCACAGTCTTTCTTTCAAATCATTAATACTAATATATATTCAGCATCGATAACCCCACATTTCAACTTAATACCATCGAAATACGGATTATCTTAAACGAGAAGTTAATCCGTATGTATGATGTATGATTTATACTATACATAGTTATTTTTAAATCCTTTTGTAATGCCATAGTGAATCTTTCCCTTAACTGAATGCCCCTACTTGATCTGTGAATAATAACCTTACTTCGAAAGTGTACTATCAGTAGAAATTTTTAGCATCTACGATTTGTGTTAAAAATGAGGTGATATGCATTTAGTCCTTTCCGAAACTCGTGAGGTAAATTCAGGTCGCGTGGTCGCTCAAGTTCTTCCAGATTTTCAGTAATGAATCTAAACATAATTACCGTTAGCAGAATGTCGCGTTGAATTTTGCATGCTTCGTACGGACTGGTAATAAGAACCGACTCATAAAAAATCCGTTGATGAAATAAAATCTTTCGTTGTCTGCGGAGAGTATTATATCAATAATTTTTAATAACTGCCTTTTCCCGATTCTTATTCAACGTCGGTCAGTTCCGTGGAGAATATTCTATTTAATTTTATTTAATAATGAAGTTCATTCTATTATAGATCTCCTCGCCAGAAAAATATTTTTTATTTCAATTAATACTTATCTGAAGAAGCGATATTTAAAAACCTAAGTTATCGCCGTTTAAGTGGCTATGAGTTTGATTCATAATGTGATAATACGTTAAAAGTATGGTTTAGCCTCATTTCAAAACTTTGAGGATATAATATCTCGATGAGTTGGCTCTCGAATATTTATACGTGGAATTGTTTTATATGCATCACGCTCAACAATAGCTGAGTATATTCGAAATATGCAAACATATTTTGAGTAAATTCCGTTCCATTTTCCAAAGCAGCGATTGATTTTTAAATTTCAGTCGTCATTGTTAGAGACGTTGTGTACTTGTTCTGATTTTCGACTGTTATCGTCGTATCGATAATTGCGCCTTATGGCGCATTTGCTTCTATTACCTGCATCAGCACTTCCCAACATTTGCTCCGCTGTAGAATGGTGTGCCGCAAACAATTGGAGTGCCGCATGATATCCAAGAGTGACATTGTATATTTGCTAGGCTATTTCCTTCATTTGCCTATTTCAATTTTGGCAAAAAAATATTAAAAATTACAGTAGGGTTCTACAGTTGTTCTTCATTGTGTTAACTCCTTTATTCTTCATTAGGCCGAATTTGGGTAGGATTAACTAACTTGCTTTCGTGTTCCGCAAATATTATTATCAGTCGTTTTTTCTAGCTATTTTAGTAATATTCGGTTTAGGTAAGAGAGGTTTAGCCAATTTTCAGAGTACAATTACCGATATTTTCATAATTCAGCTCGTATCTGTGATTACCTATTGTCGGCCCAATCAAGGTGATCACAAATTGAGTCGCGACAGGTCGAACAATTTTGTGTTGGGGAATGAATCGATAATCGGCGTAATCCACCAATCGGAAGGCATTGCAGAAACTGCGGCTACTGCAAATGATGCACCTGCGGAAGATTGTTAGACGTGGCGCATAGGTGGTTGCGAATTATTGACCAAATATTTGTGACATTCCATTCGTGCCGAAGATACCCCGGTGCCGAAAAAAAACACTGCAACTGTATATTTCTTCGCTTATATACAGCTCTTTCTTGAGTCTTGCTATTCCTTTCCATGTTCCATCCGAATGCTGTTTATGGCTTGAATGACGCACCTGTATCGCATAATTTTAAAACTCAGCAAAAAATATCAGAAAAAGTAGGAGTTTCGTATAATATAAAAATAGCAAACCTTATCATGGAAGCAAAGTCTGTAGTTTCCAATCTTTATTTCTAAGAAAAAAGGAAAGAGTAGTTTCCAAGTCGATCAGGAAGATATCTGTTCTTCCTATAGATTTATCTAATTTATCATCGAAAATCGTAAGAATTGTTTAATAAAATCATAACAAAATATTATTATGATACCTATGGTAATTTATGAATAATGTTTTTCGTGTGCTGTTTACGAAAAATAAATTAAGATTAGATCCGATTAGGTATAATGAATTGTAAAAAGAAATTATAAAATTATTTTATATAAAAAATTTGCAATAAGCATTTATCTAGTGAAAGCTTAAATTAAAATTAATGGAAGAGGCCGTCACTTCCTGGAATTTTGATACGAAGAAGAAGTTGTGTAAAACAATGTTTCCGAATAACGAAATTTTAATTTTAATGGCTTTTACTTATGATAAACTGACTAAAATTTACCAATTAAAAAGTTGCCAAAGGCCAAGGAGTGTGAACTTACTAGCTCTCCGGAGAGTAAACAAGGAACGATCTGAAAGCACCTCGGGGTGGTTGAAATAATAAAGCCGGACCTGAAACCAAAGGTCTTCTTGCTAATATTAGTGTGTTTTTCAACTTAAATGACTTGCTTATTTCTCTCACCGTGCATATCCACAAAATATTATTTAGGCGTCGCGTTAAGTTTTTTGAATTGGTAAAGCCCTTGCAACTTCGGTAAGGAAGTTCCATTGAGAACTGCAGCCAAAACCGAGGCTCTTTACGTGCAGTATTGGCTCTAAGGACGACGACCCCTGTGCCACTCCTTTCGAACGCTTCAAATTTCTTCGTCTGCCCATCAAAAGAGGCCAATGGTTTTCTCAGAATTGTCTTTCCTTCCTTAGATGTGCATTCGATTATGCCTGAATCAACGCTCTCTCTATCTATTCCGGTTGGAGAATTATATGCCATAAAAATATTCTAGTTTAAATAGAGAAATGTGATTCAGAAGAACTTCTTAGGAAAAGCAGGAATGAGGTGCTGAAGATAAATCTCATAGAACATGTTATGCAGGTCTTAATGTTTGTCATTCTGAAGAAACAGTTTCCCCTTAGTTACATCAACTGTTATTAATTATAATTTTCACTTGTTAATTATTAATTATCAGTTGATTACTAATTTACTAAGAACTTTTATTATAGATTGATAATTTAATTACCAACGTATTATTTGTACGTAAATTATCAAATTATTAACCGATAATGACCATTTGACCTATTCATTTATAGCTCCTCAATCTAGCCTTCTTATTGGACGAAAAACTATTGATAAAGGACTCAACATTATTGAACTTGATTGGGTTTTCTCTTATTGTTATTGCTCAAGGGGGTTGTCAATTATGCGAATTGTTGATGTCGCTAAATATAATGATAGATATTGACTAGTTATTTCTATTCAATATCATCATTTCACTGAAACCAGCAGTTTATTTTATCGTCAATTTAGATTTACACATGTTAATGTTTTGTTCTTCAAAAATAGTCCAACTCTTATATGAAACGGGTATTTTCATTTTTTTAACTTGCAAGAAATATTACTATTATTTTTCTTCAGCTCCTTAACTGAGTTTGGCTCTCCAGTTCTTCATATAAGTTAAATTTGAATTATAGAGATGGCGTCATCGTTTCTTGTTCAAACTGATTGAATTTTATTTTATTTGTGGTATGCATTTATGGTGGACGAAGGGTATTTATAGGCTTGAGTTTTCTGTCGATGTTTCCAAGAACGTAATTTGTCTCCAGGCACGCTTTGAGTTTAAATATGTACTAGCAGCATCTCCGGTGAGCAGAAAATATTTAGTATTTGTCAGCGTAAGCACACAAAAAGTAAATAAACAACGCCGTATTTTCCTTTGATACGAGGCATGAATGAGACTATACTGTCATCAGCAAATTTTGTGCATCGTCAGGAAGGTTGAAACGTTTAATTTATTTATAAATGTGTAAAAATTGCGCCTCAGCAATTTGCCTATATTTTAATGACTGTGCGCGTATAATTTCTTTAGAATGTATTCTTCTATCATTTTTTCTGTTTAGTCTCTTGCCAGAACATAAGCCTGCTTCTAAACGTCATCCTGTCAACTCTTAGTTACGAGTCTTGAAAAGGGAATGAGGCAAAATGGGGAGTGAATCCGTTTACCCTTACCATTCTCAATAACTTGTCACTCTCGATTTTGTTCGCGGCTGTGGCAACACGAAAGCACTGAGAATAATGAAGAATACTGAATTATATGAACCGTTTTCATGGTTTCATTGTACTGTCATATGGGCTTTGCATTGTAGTTCAGAAAGCAAAAAGCAATGGCAAACTACCCCACTCCCCATCTCATATAGTAAGCCTCATTCGATCGCCAAAACTTAAAGTCATGATTTTGCAATTAGATGCTATTCTTCACTCAATGAGGAATGGTGTAGCAAACAGTCTCACTCCTCAGTTTGCAAAGTAAGCCTCATTCCCTTTTGTGGGTTTTTTGTAGATCATGGTCGAGGGAATGAGATCCAACTAGCCCCCTGTATGGTAATTTTACTACCAATAAAATACATTTGCGAGTAAGTGAAATAAAAAATAGCCTCTGTTTATTCAGTCGTGAATAGACCCGTTATCCATAGTTGTCAATATTTCAGCAATTCTCCGGACACAATTGTCATTGTATTGGTTCTCTCGATTATCTTATCTGGTTTCCTTTTCTCTGAATTATGTAGCGAACAGGTATTCGACTTGCGATCAGATTGAAATTCCTCCCCTATCAAGGTCGAGAATTCCTCTCCAGTTGCCAACTTTTGAGACTCGGCGTTCTGCTGTCTCGCCGGGTTCTCTTTGCTCACATGGAGCGAATTTCTCTTTTATGCTCTTGTAGTAGTCTCTTTGCAGACTGCATACCTGACTCTGTCCGTGTTTTGTTGATTATATTAGAGCAAGGTTGTCCAACGTACTGCCCACGGGCTAGGTTGCTGCCCGCTGAAGGTTCTTAACCAGCCCGTTAACATTCCCGAAGTTGGGCTGTAAAGTTCGAGCTCGGAGACTTGAATTCTTGGATAAAAAAGTGTTTCACATCGAAAACTGGATCGCTCGCTAAAATATTCCATGATTTGATTAATTTTTAAGTTTGGTTGTGTTATATATAGCTTTTACTCGATGAAATCATTTTAATGATAATATAATGACAATCTGAGTAAGCAAGACCAATAAGTCAATACCGTCAAGAGCTGAAGTGGCTAACGGTTAGGTGTATTTTTATATAATATGTTGAAAAATAACAGACCAGAGTATCTTATAAATCAGTTCCATAGAAGAATCAATACAGACAGCATAAAAAAATTAAGATATACCTCCCAAAATTACTACTGCCCTCCTTACAAATCCGTTTTACCTGAGAAATAATTCTTAGTCTCAGCTATAAAATTATGGAATTCTTTGCCTCTTGCAATAAAAGCTAGCAAAAAAGTAAATACATTCAAAACATTGTATGTTATTTCAGTATGTTTATGTTTGTTTAATAATTTTGTCATGGAAATGAACTTCAATATGCTCTAGCCTGAAAGTATTGAGTTTAATTTTGTAATAGATCCAAAAACTCTTGAATTCTTAAAAAATGTTTGAAAAAATTGTATTTAATTTTTATATTGTCGTATCTACATCTACATTAATACCCTACAAGCCGCCTTTCGGGGTATGGCAGGGGGTGTAAACACCAGTTGAATTTAAACTACTTCCTTATTCGGTTATTGTCGCGTATCGTTCGCGGAAAGAATGAATTTTTAAAACGATTCGTCCTAGCATCTATTTCTCTTAACTTACGGTCATTATCGGATCGACCGAGGTAGCAGGGGGGTTGCAGGATACCGATTGTATCTTCCGAAAATTTAGTTTCCCTGAATTTATTAAGCAATCGCAGCCTAGCTTCCAATCTCCTTTCTTTCAAGGATTCCCAACCTACGTCTGAGAGCATTATATATTATTATATTATATTCGCTCACTGCGATGTATGTGTAACTGTGAAATCCAATTTTGTTTTAGGTGGCATGCCACATTACGATAAACTCTAGTATTGTTATTATTATATTTGCTTTTATGTTAATGCTTTTTCGTGCAAACAATCTGGTTGAAAATAATTATTAATCATTATTATAATTACGAAAACATGAAATACGTGAACGATGGAATGGTAGTCTAAGTTAAGTAGTACACTCAGACACGTGCTTTTGATGATATTTATAATCTGGCTATCCGACGGGATTGGTTGGTCAACCTATCTTTAAGCTCATTAGTTTAATTAACGTTATGCGCTCAAAAGGTTTCCCAATTCTACCAATTATCGTCAACAAAAAGCTTCTGTAACATCAATTTCGCATCAGTGATTTTTTTATTGACTTCATGTCATTAGGTACTTTCAAAAATTTTGCACGACAATTTCGCTCTCTTATTTTTGTCTGTAACCCTCCCAGTGTTTCCCAGACGCTGTAAAGCGATTTTGATACATTGGTGATCGCCCATCGTATCTTCATATGTATTGGAGTTCCGAGATAAGGAGGTTTTCTATTTCGATTTGAAACAAAGTTGTTTCTCTTTATTTAGATCAAACTAAATCTTTATTATATTATATATGTTTTGTCATTTTGGAGTGTGCTATCATAACGGATAATCACATTTGAGAGATAAAGTCGTTGAGAGGTGTAATGGAAATGAAGAGTAGACCAGTAAGATCTGTTTTTGGAAACACCAAACAGTTGTTTGCATAACAAAAAAATAATCTCCTTTCTCGGCGAAATTTCGTTTTCGTAAGTTAGCATTAAAACTTCATCACAAGCTCAACAAACTTCATAAAAATGGGATTAAATCTTGCTTGCCGCATGTACAAGTTTCATTCAACCTGTGATATTACCTAAGTACCTATACGTTTTGATTAAAAAGTAATTTCTAAATTGCTTCATCGTAAAATATTTATAAGATAATATAATATATTTCCATCTTTAAATAAAAAGAGCTATATAATTTTTGTGGTGCCGTTAAATGATAGGATTGATGTAACATGATATTTCTCTACTTTCTACTTATTAAGAAAGGTAATGCGTAACCTTTAGCTTACTGTCAGTTGAAAAGAACAATACCAAGCATTACCTAATATGCCCCAAGTCTGAGGGAAACTTGCATTTCATATACATGGTCTCGTTTTTGTTTATGGCTGTGACAATACAAAATATATTGATATATAAGTAAGGGTGAGCAATGAAATGCATCCTTACGTACGGTGGGGACTTCGTGGGCCACGTGGCCGCTACGGTAGCCTATTAGGAACCCTGAAAATCTTGCATCATAAGTAAAAGACAAGTAACGTACTATATGTTGTTAAGGTTATCTAATATTCATACTGACTTAATCAATTCACAGCAGTGTTCTTTTTTAATTCATATTATATTTTTTATTTATACAGGCTTATTTGGTATTTAGTTGGGTTTATTGTATGTATGAATAGTAATATTTTTTATTTAAAAAAATAATTGTTATGTAAGTTAACGACGCTACCAGTCCGCGACTAACTGCGGCGCCGGCGGTTTTGTACACTAAACAATAATTATAAAAATATAAATCTTTATCGAATGCAATGAAAATATCATTATTAGGATCATGCTGTTATACTTACTTGGACCGTTTTTTCTTATATCAGTCGGGCAATCAAGCCTCCATTACCTCATCAAAGTTTTTGTTAGTTTATAGTGGAGGGATCGAGGATCCAATCAGCCTTCTGGCTATTGATTTAACAAAATAATTACCTATGCACCACTTAAGTAGTGCCACCCTATTATGGTGTTGTTGGTGTACTCGCAAATACAAATATGCTGTCATATAAACCTTTCGATTGTGTTCGTAATTACTCCTAAATTCTGATATATCTGTCAAGATACAAAAGGAATGTCTCAAGTGAAACTGATAATCGCTATCGCGATCCTTTGATGTGAAAGATTACATCTAGGAAGTACATGACTCACTCACGAGCGTCTGCATTTTAGATTCTCCTTACTTCACCGATTGTGTTGAGAAGTCCCTCTTCACCTCTGACGATTTCCTGAAGATAAGAATTACTAATTAGAGCCGATGAACTAACTTCCGAGTAATGTTGCAAACTCCCAGCTATATTCTATCTCGATCGTAGTTAATGGATTTCTTTTCTTTGGAAATTCTTTGGGAAATCTTTGATTTCTGAGGATTGATTTCTAATTTCAGTTATGAAATACATGCTAGATCATTATTTTTCTTAGAAATCATCTGCCGTCCGTTGTTAGCAATAAGCTCTAGACACGTTCCAAAACCTCGCCATGTCTTTACGGTTACACGCATTATTATATCCTTTCGTTTAATTATTTATAAATATTATAGGTAAAACATGTCCTTAAAAATAAGTTCGTATTATTTTTTGTTAATTAATCAAGAAATTAATTCTTAATCAGTTCTGCTTCTCGATGCCCTTCTGATCCCCAACGTGCCTTGTTAGCTCCAAAAAGAGCAATCAATGTGTATGTACGCTCTTGCTGTTTGAAATTATCGCATTTAATGAAAAATAGTATTTGTTTATATGTAATATAGTACACTAATATGTACCTTCATATTTCATTTGGTGTTGCATTGAAGCTTACTACTCTTTCCCTTCTAGAATTAAAATCTTTCTTTCCCGGGCGCTCTTTGGCAATACAACAAAATATCATATTCATTACTAATATCGAAAATTACCAATCCTACCAGCCATGTATCTCATTCCATTTAAACTGCTGAGTTATTAACAGAAATGTATATTTATATTGATTAGGATTATCATGTCTGTTTTACGATTGGATGTGCAGAGTAAATTAGCATTACGATTCACTTTTCGGAGTAGATTCCTATTAGTATTTGTTTTTTTCCTCTTGTTATCGAGGATTGGATTGAATATTGCATGAAATCTTCATGAAAGATCAATCAGTCTACCTAACTACGGTTTCTGCTCCTCAGGTCTAAGTGGAATTAAGTCACCGGAAATTTCATCATTAAATTGCGTCGCCGTCAATCACCGTCACTATTTAATATCTAACTTGTCTGGGAACTGCGGCGTTGTTATTTATCACATATCCCTATCTCTACGATTAGCACACCTTACACCATCAAATATTTCTGTTTCTCTTATTATAGATTAACGAAATTGAATCGAGGAATTCCTCTCGTAGCAGCGGTTTCTTCACGATTAATTGGTCGTTACTTTCCTCGACAAAGTTGAAGAACCTGAAATTTGGTGTCTGCTTCCAGTTTAGAGCGCTGTAACACGGGAGAAAAGTATCAACTAAAAATCTTGACCGATACTTTTGTCCAAATTGTGCCCCTAATTTTCTCACAAATCAAGCTATACCTGTTGTGAAGTCCGTCGAATCTTCGAAAGGACCAATTCGAAAGTCGAAACTCAAATGATTTCTCTTGAGATTTCATAACACGCTATTAAAATTTTTCGAATGGTCGCCTCTGTAAATAATCTCATCTTTTCGGCTCCACAGAAATCGCAGAAGTAAGAATCCTGTGAGCAAAACATTGATTTTTGTAGTACACCAATCCATTATTTCCTACCATTCCCATTAACGAAGTAAATTTAGCATAATTATCAAGGAAGAAGGAACCTGTGGTTCAAATAAAAAATACTATTTTCGGTTCGGTTGTTACATCATCAATTGGTAGCTTCTCCTATCAGGTGGTTAGCTCTCATGGATCTCCACTCTTCTCTTCTACTTGCTTTCCTTTTCATTTCCTCATAATTCTTTATTTCACTCCTTTCCTTTTTCCTTTTCTTTATTCCTTTAATTGTCCAACCATTCCATCCTTAGTCTCCCTCTTTTTCTCTTCCCTACTGTCCATCCTTCCAGCGCTGTCACGATTCTCTCCCCTGATGATCCCCTCAGCACATGCCCCACGTATTTCCACTTCCTTTCTTTCACCTTATTCAATAGACCTGCTTCCAAATCTTCTCCAAACTTCTTCATTTGTTATTCTGTCTGACCACTTCTTCTTGCAAACCATGTGTCCAATGCATTTATTCTTTATGCTTTTTAATATTGTCCATGTCTCGCACCCGTACAGGAAAACCGGCCAAACATAACACCTCAACATTTCCAGTTTTAATTTCATGTTGATCTTTCCTCTCATTAGATTCTTGTATTTCCGAACATTTTCCTGTGCCATTCCAATGCTTGATTTATTTCGGTTGTTACATCACATGTACATCATGTACAAAGAGAAACTTTTATTATGTGAACTACAAAATCAACTTTTATCATTCGCTATCCTTTTGTCACAACTATCGTGAATAATTGCTGTTGCCCTTTAACGGGCTGTATTATTTTCATTTCTGTTTTATACACCCAAATTAATAGTAGAAAGCATCTTCAAGATTTTTTCAATTCACTCTTCCGTGATTAATATCGGTTTGTCGTGCATTATTAAATACCCCTCAATATATGAATTGTATTTATAGAAAAAATATCTCCAATTCAGCCGAACAATATTTTATTGGATAAGAGAAATAGTTTTTAAGTAGGCAGTAAGCGCGAGAAGTTAATTTAAAGCGATTCGAAGGCAATGTTCCTCTGATTAAGCGAATCTCTTATTTCACTAATTTATTTAGTAATTAATGTAATTTCCATAGTTTCTGCGTGCAAAATAATGAATTCAGATTTGATGTTTTAAACTTTCGAGCTAAAAGAATGTGCTCATGATATAAAAGAGTTCTAGATTAGAAATAATAATTACTTGCATAATATTGATTTCGAAGTGCTTTATTAATATCCCAGAACAAAGGCGGGGAACCTGCGACCTTTTTCTTTGTTTGTGAGTTAAGTACGACCTTTTTGTAACTTTCTGAGAAAATGCTCCCTTTTAAATAGCTTTGTTTTTTTGCTTTGTACATTTACTTCTGTGAGAGTGAAGCAGTCCATATTAAAATTAGGGATTAAATCTTTTCTTTCTAGCGATTTCCATGTTGAACTATTTGAATGCACACAGTTCTGAAATTAAGGGTAAATGGTTTATTTTGCTACCGACTTGTAATTGCCAATAAAAAGGCTCTCCTTTCCTGAAACATAAATTTCATGCTCGTATTTTGGGAAATTATTCTAGGTACAAATATTTAATTATATTAGTTTTCCGTGTAATCAAGCAGTGTTGTTTCTTCTATCATTCTCAGAATATGTCTTATTGAGAGGACCGTATAATCGCTCGTGTAAATTTAGTCGGTGGTAAATATTTTGTAACGGTGCTTTTTATTCTTATTGAGTTGATGGATGTCACTCCGTACTCTATCTACCCTTTGCAGGTCATTTAGTCCGATAATTATAACTGTGGTATGTTTACTATAATGTAAACCCTTGTGATTGCCTTCATTCCCTTAGTTTACAGTTTTAAATTATTCTGAGGTTGACATAAAATGGTCCTCTATCAGAAATAGAATCGTCACACCCTCTGTTGCCATGACGACCTCAGAAAGGAGCATAATTTCCTAGAGTCGCGAGCTGTTGGCGAGAAATGGATTTCTCCTATTTTGACGTAACTTTCCTACGGTTTCCTTCTAAATATAGTATCGAGAGATACACCTTTGCGGGCGGGAGGAAACGTTGATGTGTTTGTGAATAATTCCTTTCCGTTGCTCAAAACAGTAAACATTTCAAAAGGCAGATTTTCTGAATGGAAGAAAGAGCTCCATACAGAAGTACGTTAACATTTTTATCGAAATCTATTTCGACCAGACTTAAGCACAGTCGTCGTAAGTTGTAGAGATTATGTGCAGAAGAAGAGAGAGTGTCGGAGTTTATGTAATAGTTGTTTAAAAAAAGCTAAACTGTACAGGAAATTGTTCCATTCTTAAGATTCAGTGTCTCCAGGCGTCCTAATGAACAAATTTTCTAGGTCGACCACATTATTTACTATGCTTTTTTTTTCAAAGTAAAAAAAAACTGTTTAAATCCTTGTGTTTTGGATGAATAGGGATGCCTTTCAAGTAGCCTCCTTTTATTATTTTCATTCATGATTACCGAATGGGTGGTTTTCTATGGGTGTATCCCAACAATATCGAGTACGACCCGCGCACGACAGGTACAATATCTAAATTTATATATTATGAACCTATAAGCTTATATAATCGATACGGATTCATGTCGAAACTATCCGTACGCTTCGAAAACTTCACATTTATATATGTTTATTTATATAAATCCATAAACGGCACAAGGCCTTTACAATGGACTGGAAAAAGATACAATTTGTAACAATAAATTTAAAATAAAAGAAAGTTTTAGATTCCAATAACTCTGCCTTCAGTTCGTGGTACTTTCCATCATAAAGATAAATAGAAAACACACTTTGTGTGGTATAGCATGTGTTTTCTATTTATCTTCCAAATTAAAAAAATAAATACAAATAAAAAAATATAAAGAAAACTTATGTTGCCGCCAATTGTTTAACTGTAACTCTATCTTCGATAATTATGTTTAATTTAATGGGTTAAGTTAAATTTGATAGTTTTTAATTCCCCGAGTAAAGACTATTTATTCCTTTGTTAATTTTGTTGATCTACGATTATCCGTGAATGTCAATTGGTTGCAATTGCGACAGGTATTCCTTATTCCTTTTCTGTTACCTTATTTCGATGATCGGAATATTTTTCACCTGTCTTTTGGCATAGGGTAGAGAAAATCTATCTTTCATTCTCTTGCTCATTGCTCTTATAAGATGAAAGCAGATGAAGATTAAATGATGCTAACAAATAGCAATCGTTTTGGTCACTCCATATGGAATGCCATGAAAAGTACTATGGGTAGAATCATTGTGCTGCATTTCTAGTTATGGTTACTTCTATTTGAGATCTAGTTCCTCTAAGATCATTTTGTCTCTGTGAAGAAAGCAAGGGAAAACTACCTCACTCCTCATCTTGCCGATTAAGCCTCACTTTACTCTCCAAAGCTTTCATTAACAAAGAGGATAGAGGTTTGGGATCTATTCGGGTTTATTACTTTTTATATATTCAAATTTAAGTAATTCAGTACAAGGGGTACTCATCTAAAATTAATTGATGAAAGCGCTATTGAGATATTGTATTTTTTGATTATTTTTAGATAGATACCTTTATTGGTTAGGCTGGGTCTTTTAAGGGTAACCTTGTCTGTTGTTATAATATTCACAGTAAGAAGAAACACACATAATGTGGAGAAAAACCTCTAAAACTCAAAAAAAAAATAAAATACAAAAACTAAAGAGCGTGATAAGCCACTAACTAAAGGGAAAAAATTGAAAAAGAAATAGCGAATAGATAAAAACACTATTTTATAAGTCATTGGAGTAAAAACTTTTTTAATATTTTAAATATTCTACTTTTTTAATAATGAAAATATAATATTCAAGTTACGAAGTGCAGTGTTTTTCTTACTATTAGCGTCATGGATTTCCACAATATCCATATTTAACTCATATTTATTATATAAGAAAAACTTACTTAAGTGTTTGTATTTTTTGTTAGGTTCCCAATTTTTTATTTGTAGCAGTTTCCGCATTTGTTGGACTTTTATGCATTCCATTAGGTCGCAAGTGTTAATAATCACGCTGAGTGTTTATTTGCATGTCGCCTGGTGACATTCATAGTTAAGTTTGAATGTAATGGTATAGCAGTGATTGGTAGCGCCTTGAGATTACTGAACGGAATGGGGAAGTGAACCGCTCATGATGTATAGGACCGCTGGAAAAACTGCGCACGGGGTGTTTTTTTAAATCTTGGCGAAAATAATTTCCCCATACCGAGAGTGTCGAGGTCAGTTCTCACGTAGAGGCTCTAACCAAGGTCATGGCATTTCGATTTCTTCCTTTCAGATTTAGACGAGAAAACGAAAGTTTACGCCTTGGGAATTCTTCCCGGGTCATCCAGACGTAATGTTTACTGTTACCCGAATTCTTGGATTCCAAATATCTGAATATCGTAAACAAGCAAGTTTTGGGTGTAAACATATAGCAGTATTTTGTTTTGCTGACAATTGGCTTTTGAGTTTTTGGAAAGGATTTTCGGGAACATCGTTCGTACTACATGGTCTATTTTCCTCCATTTCAAAATATGAACTTCAAACGGAATTCGGTTGCGATATGAGCGATGATAATATTTTCTTCCACGCCACTGACATCGAAAAAATCATTAGGAATTCTCTCTGGAGACGTTCGACGATTTCAAAGCTCTATCTAGAGAGGTTCTTGAAAATTCGGAACTATTTTGAATTTGCTACTTAAATTCTGCGTTATGGCCAAGTAGGATCACATTAGCTAGACGACATTGATGTTAGGCCACGTATTTAAGGCATCGATTCCAACGCCTCCTTTTATTGTCTTCTTTTTCATCTGAACCTTTTAATCCAGATGTTCCGACATGCATGTCGATGGTGTTTAAATACCGATAAATATTGACTTCCACTGGAAATGTAACCTGGCACCGCTTTTGCTGTAAGCGAAAGTGTCTTCTCTATTGGCTATCCCTGGTTCCTTATAATTAATCAATATTACTTTTCAAAAATGTATTATTCTTGTGGAATTATAGCAGTTTATGGTGTGTTTTATCTTTTAATATTATAATAATAGTTCTTTCATAATTATTATTCTATAATAGTTCTCTTTCTTCGGGCGAGATTGTGACTAAAAGTTTCCTCAATAAACTCCACATAACCCATCGTCATAATTTATATAATAATTTATTTAAAGTGTTAGTATGACAAACAAATTGTGAAGAATTATGTACGTAAAAAATTATAAGAAATATTAGGAAAATAATATCCACTGAGGTAAACACCCACAAGGAAGGTGTGAAAAATATCTGCAAACCTCCAGTAATTACTAAAAGACGAGAAGAAACATTAAAAAAATATAATTACTCTATTAATAAGTTCATGTCACTGGTATATCAATAAGCATAGTGTAGTTAAATTTCGATTCGTGTTGTCATATACATTATAATACAAAAAATAAATAATTTAGACAAACATTCACAGCTATACAATACGATAATACATGTATTTATGTATATAACAGAAACGTAATCAATTTAATGTATACAGCATATATGCTAAATTAAATTGTACGATAATATTAAGGCATCTCTAAATAGGAGTTAGAAAGAAATAAGATTCTTTTGTTATCGTGACAAAAATATCTTATTTTATTAACAACAGCGATATGTTATAAGAACAAACTGTAAAACGTGAGTTCGAGGAAGAAACAAGGTCCAACAGATGAGTTTATCTATAAATACAAAGGACCAACAGATTTATTTATTCACTATGTAGATCGTTTTAATTCATCCATTCATTCCAACGCTCGTATGTGTTTATGATCAGCCTTCAGTTTCAGCGCTTATCAGCAATATATAGCCTACTAATAACAGTTGCCACCTTTCGTGGCTTGTAAGGAAGTGCCGTTGCGTTTTAATCGTTTGATTCATTTCGAGCGAATTCCCCTCTCCAGGAATCGCTTTCAGAGAGTAATATAGAGATAGAGATGAAGAGGTTTAAAGTTCAATGAGAAATTGATGACTGTTTGTTTTCCAATTACTATGAAAATTGATAATCTGTCGGATAGATTAATGTCTCCGGCCATCAGCAGTTGGGTTGGTTTAATCAGCTTTTAAACGAATGTATCCAACTTAGCAGTCAGCACATCCTCATGGAGTTCACTCGTGCAACCAGAACTCTGAGTCAACTCTGTTCACATCGTGAATCTACTGTTTTCTTACGCTAATGGATCATATTGTTGCATCATTATTGGTTTGTGGGATCTTCCCTCCTCGTACTTTTCATATTCACCGTGCATATACTCGTCTTGGGAGTAAACGCTTTCCCATGCACACGTTAAGTGTTCCGGAACATTCGCATCAATTTATTTTCTCAGCAAGCCGTAAGCGAAATTCGATATGTGGTTGATCGATACCAGTACCTCTGGCTAGCTCAGCATTCTGTTGAATTGTCTTATTCTTTCCTATTACGCTTTCTTTGTGAACTCAATCAAAAATAATAACTCACCTCATCCATTAATGAGCTTTGTTCTGATGACTATTTCAAATTAGTTAGGATTCAATTATATATTTTCGTGATTTTATATTGCAATTACAACAAGTTACTTTTACGACCGCGACTTACCTGGGTATCTATTAAATATTGGTAAAAAATGAGCATGCTTCAGGTTGCCCCCTGCCTCGTCCTCTGGGGGCCTCAATTCCTTCATTGAGGCTCTCAGTTGTCGCCTTAAGCACTGACTCCTAACTGGTGGGTTGCGACCCACTAATCATTATTATTTTTTGGAGAGTCCCCGGTTTTAAAAACCAAAATTTAATTTATAACCAAAGGTAGGTGAGATATTGTTAGTAATTTAAATAACTTAGTTATGATTGGTTAAACGCGAGATATGCGATGTAATCAGTGGGCGGTAGGCACCCCGTTAATTCCTAAAAAAATATTTAGTAAAACCCCGTATTTTTTATTTTATTAATCAAATATGTGGGATGAGAAACGGGGGTTTAAAAATATCTTTAAAAGGGTTGCGATTTAAGAAAAGATTTGGGATACTAGCCTAAAGCGCCTTATTGCAAATGCACTTCTTCATGCACGTTTATTCTGCACAATGGTAATCATTCCCATCTCGACATCGAGCAACCCTCGTGCTAAAAGGAGTGGAAACGTTTGTGCATCTTCTCGGCTGTCACAGTTGAGTCAGATTCTCGTCCTGGGAGAGCGTCCTCGGTCCTTCAACCGGGCGGCCTTGCAGAATCCGCACACCGTTAGGGCCCCACCCTTCGGCGACCCTGGGATCCTCGCACCCGCTGTCCTTGGCGGCCGCTCTAATGTCGTCCAGAGGGCGACCGCCCCATATCGGCAAAATCGGAGACGATCATCAACAAGAGACGCTTCGAGAATCATTAACCTTCAGATCGGGGTTGCCGAAACTCATTGAGCGTGGATTCTCAAAGGACGCAATTAGAGCAGATGACCGTTTATCAGGCGAGGTTGGGCCCGGGCGGGTCTCTTTCCCCCCCTAACCTCGTTTACTAGTTTAAATGTTTTATAATTCGAGGGAAAATTTTAGAAAGATAGAGTATGGTTTAGGGAAAAATATTCGTAAAGAAGGCTGGCAAAGAAAAAACTCACTTTAAGGGGACATTTTCACGGAGAAGGGGGGTGGAAAAATCGCGAGAAGATGATTAAATTAAATCTAAAACCCTATTCCAAAGGTAAATATACAGAGAAAAAATTCAAATAAAAATTTATAAGATAAAAATTCAATTGAACCTCTCTTGACAAACAACTTGCTTTACAAACAAATTGGTCACTAACAAATTTTTATAAAAAAACCATATCTGGTGACAAACCATATATAAGGAGTAACAAAAGCGTAAATGGCAACAAAGGATTGTTTGGTATTTTTGGCAGAGTTCTAATTGATAACCTAATTGGTTAAAATAAAAATAGTTCATAAATCCACACAACTCTTGAAGTATTTTGTATCTATTTTGATGCTCAATTTCATCAGCTGTGGAATAAAGGGGTTGTTTGGCTTTATATTATGCTATTTGAATAGAGGCTTGAGTATTTAACAGAAGGCCACTTTACTTACGCAATGGTGGTAGTGTGAATTGAAACATGTTCATGAATTAGTTTTGTAAAAGTTCAATTTAAAAAGTATTTGGTGCCCAGAAAATGATTAATTTATTTAATGTTCATTGCCATCAGAAAAAGCTGTTTGACCTTATGGTAATCACTATCCATTAGGGGCATATTTGCCTCATGGTTCATCAGGAACCACATTTGCTCCATGGGCTGATGCTATGCCCTTGAATTTTCAGTTTGACCTCAATTTTATGATTTTTTTATTAGCTCAGAAGAGAAAAGTTATAAGAGAGCATCAAAAAAGTGTTTTCAGATAGTGGGCGTCACCTCGAATACCATTGAAATTACCATTAATAAATGTACCGTATATGCCGGCGTATAAGTCGACCCCTAAAATTTTGAGGTGAATTTCAGGTTTTAGCTTAAGTTCAGCGTAAAAGTCGATCCAAATATAAGACAACACCACTTTCCCAGCTCTATTTTATGGGAAGAAAAACTACGGTATCCATAAATATACGATAACTAAAGGAATATTTACTGCATAAGATCAGGACGCTAGAATTGTTTCTTTCAGCTACCATGTTAATTTCTCCCCTCTGCTTAACTATTACAAAAGTTTCTTTTTTTGGTATCACTCAGGCTACACAAATAAAAATGGGTTACGAAACAGAAACACAATGGCATTAAAATGTATTAAAGGAATAATGGTAATATAGCGTGGTAATATCAAATCACGACACATCTAAAACAACTTCCATTAACTCGTAACGCTAAGTAGAATCATGACGATCATATAAACAAAACCAACCGAAATGTGCTTATTGATCTTCATTTGCAAAAAGGAAATATCGAAATATATTTAAAATATTTGCAAAATAAAAAACATGTGAAGAAATTGATATAATTCGCGAAGAATAAATATGCGTCAAATTCATTTTAAAGTTATGAAAATGGTTATTAATTTAACTCTTTTATTATGAAAACATGTCATAACATAACATACTCTCGGCCACAATTGTATTTCGTGATGAAATTTGTTTTATATGATATCTGCGTTAATTAGACTTGACAATAATTAGTTTCAGTAAGAAATAATTATGAGTTGCGACAAAGTCTACCACTGGGTTTTGAGAGATTTTTTTAGGCATCATTGACTTAGGCATATGGTCGACTTATACGCCGGCATAAATGGTATACTGAAAATAATAGAAAAAGAAGTGTCAGCTTAGTTAACTAATTTTACAGTAAATACCAAATAGTATATCTACTTGCCTTTATGGGTCGAAGTTAGAAGATTCTTCTTGTGAAATCCACTAAATACATTTTTTAAACCTAATAACCGGTCTTGGTGGCCGAGTGGATAGCATGCTATCTAAGCTATCACTCCTGCCCCAAGGTCCCAGGTTCGAATCCAGGCTGAGTCGGATTTTTAATTTTTAATTAGGTGCCTGAAATGTGGTTACTTAATCATTCACATTATAAAGTTATAAGCCATTCATGTAATGGCATATTAAGTCGCTGTTATCAAATTAAGTATATTTTAAATAATGTATACTATTTGCATAATTTATAAAATGTAATTAAATGATGATTTTACAGAAAATTTCAAAATTTCACTTGGGTCACCAAGACCACTTCAATTACTCAAAATTTAAGTTTCTACATTAGATTTTTTTGTAGTACTTTTCCAATACTTGAGATCATGTATTAGTATATACAACATTACCATCTAATATTGCAATGTTTTGAAATTTTTAAAACATTATTGTAAAGGTCTGGATACATGAGCTATGGAATGTTATAATGATCACTGTCAATTCTCTCATTTCCAGGAATCTTTGCATACCTTAACTTTTTGACTCCCAAGACACGCAAGGAGGTGCTTGACCTGTTGATAACCGGATTGAAACGTTTGGAATATCGTGGTTATGATTCCGCAGGTAAACTTTGCTTTTATCCATACCATGTTTTTGTAATGTAACTGTATTATATGATGGCATACATTCTTATTTGGAATTGTAATAAAGGTGTAGTAATGACATTCTAACTGTTTCAGGAGTGGCATTGGACTCTGCAGATGGAAAGGATATGTCCATTGTGAAGAAGAGCGGGAAGGTGCAGGCTCTTGAAGATGAGATCATGTCATGTATGTTTTTGTTCTGAAATCTTAATTATTAAGTTAATCTTAGTAAATTCTTCGAAGGAAATTGATAAAATAAATATTGTCCAAGGAGATCTGGTGGAACTTCTTATTGATTAAAACTCTTTAATACAATAGTTGTACAAGTCCACAAAATATAACACATGTTTTAACTTGTAGAAGTAATAAATTAAAAAGTTTTAAGAAAATTGGTACTCTTGTTAAAATGGATGGAAAGGTATGTGTTATGATAATCTGTTCTATCTTTGAATGGTCTTAATTTGACGATTTTCAGTATTTATAATAAGCTGGAGTATGGAATTGTGAATAATATTATTTCTCAAGGGATTTTGATTATTCAAATAGGTAGGAAACATACCCATAAATCCATATACCCATTTTGCTGAGTGTAAGATGTTGTTTTCAATTATTAGAGTTAATCATGTAAACATGATGATTTTGGAAAGGATAAAATTTACTATACGCAAAAAATTAAGAATTAACTATATTGTTCTAGAGGATTCCTTACTGAAAATACTTGAAAACCGTAAAGCTAAAAAGCCTGGATGCTTTCAAGAAATACATTATTTTCGTCAACATATATCAGCCATATATGCAAGTTAAGCATTGCTATGTATACTTATGATATTACTCATTTTCATAACATGTGAATTTAAATGAGATGATTTCGGATGAGGCTCTATGTTAACTTTCAATAAAGTAGTCTCTTTATTCTTGAATGAATGCTTTCACTGCATCGAAAATCTTCAGCGTAGTCTTTTTATTCTTGAAAATATGAATATGGTGTCAAAAAGATGTACAAAATCCTTTAAACTCCAATTAATATATATTACAATTGTGGCAATACATGCTTAAATTAATATGGTCATTTAGAGTAATATTCCTTTGTCTTCTGTTTTTAAATTTCCTTTTATATTCTATTATTATTATGGACCTTGTCCTCTGTATCTCTTAGGTTTAGCATTTGTGTATTTTTCTATATCACCCTTTTGGTGAACCAGGTAATAGATATTACTGCTTAGCTTTTGATGTGTAATGAGCTTTAATTTATAACATTGAAGTAATCACATATCAAAATCTTACAATCCAATGGCTCTAAATATTCTACCAGAATTGTTGTTTTGGAATAAACGCGTCATGTCATGTACCAGTCTTTTACATTACCTCTATACAGTTAATTAATTGGCTTTTTGTTATATCTGCAATTTGAATATAAATTAAAGTTAAAAATATACAGTGGAAATGCTTCAAAACCTAATTTTTATTGATCTACATGAAATCAAATCGTAAATATACATTTTAAAGGATAATTGTAAATAAATGTATGAATATGAGGTAATTTTCATCATATTTTAGGTTGCTTTGAAACCCGAATGTTGAATTTATTGTAAGCACTGAATATTGCTGAATTTTCCTTCTTTTTATTTAAACAGAAAAGTTCTCCATACTTCATGAATTATAATTACTTGGAAATATTTCACTATTTTAATAATGAAAACTATGTGGAGTAAAATTTCATAGGATAATGGAAAAAACTTAGTCAAATGCCTTTAGTGTTGCTATGTTTTATGAATAGTGTAACTCATGCTCTTTCATTTGAAGTTGAAATATGAACTTGATCTTAATGGATGATTCTCTTTTTTTTAGTGGAGGATTCCCTGGATTTCAATTCAACGGTGGAAGGCCATGTAGGAATTGCTCACACCAGATGGGCCACTCACGGAGTTCCCAGTGCTGTCAATGCTCACCCCCAACGCTCTGATTCCAAACATGGATTTGTTTGCGTGCATAATGGTAAAAATGCCTATACCCTATCAGAATCATCTCTAATCAAATTTATAATTTGTAACATTTGGGTAATCTTTTAATTGATAAACTCCCTAAATGGATTAAATCTAAGTAAGTTCTTTCACAGATGAAGTGAAGAAAAATGTTGGCATGCTCCCTTTCTTTGATCAAAACCTATTCAGTCCTGAATTTTTGTTTATGAATTTAAAATGGCTGACATTTCTTTGTCTTGATTTTTTAAATTTGAGAATACAAATTAAATTTGTTCTTTGTATGTAGATTTACCATTAACATTAGTTCCATTTATATTTTGCTAGCTGCATTACATAGGATGTAAACCTATTTTTCTATTTTATTACCATCATGCATCATTGAAGAATGGATTTTCCTATTGACCCGTTGTACTCATATTTCCCTGATTTTTCTCTCAGTTACCTGTTGACCTATTAAAGAGGATCAGCATGCAATAACTGCTAATTCTAAAGAGGATATATCATATCTAAATTTACAGAACAAATTTAGCCTAATGTTGAATATTCTTTTTTTTCCCTGCGGTTTTCATGGCATATTGAGAAGTATTCTGTTAACATTTACTGTTTAGTAGCTGTGCTCCATATCAAATTCAGTATATGATCATTTGCTGTTAAAATTTTCTCTTATGAAAGCTTTCTCATTATTTAATTAAAAGTAATATGATTTTTTTTGCAAAAATTTTTCCCTCCAAAACTTTTTTTATGGCATTTATTATTTTACTCATTAATCCTATTTCTAAATTAGGAATCATCACCAATTACAAGGACATCAAGGTCTTCCTGATGGGAAAGGGATATCGCTTTGAATCTGAAACTGATACTGAAGTCATTGTCAAGTTTGTGGATCATTTGCACAACCAACATCCAAACTATTCATTCAGAGAGCTGGTGGAGCAAGTTATAGAGCAGCTGGTATGTTTAACTTTCAACATTTATTACTGTGAAGCTGTAATATGCTATGTAGTAATGGTATACACAGTATTGAAACTGCATCATAATTTTGTATAAATAAGAACTTTCAGTATTTCATTTTGTGGTCTTACTTCTGCAGTGTTAGTACTTGACTAATAAATTACTTTTTATTTACAATACGAATGTATGTATGTAAATAATATATCTATAAATTTCAAGCATAATTGTCATGTTATTCATAAAGTTAGCATAAACTCTCAAAATTAACTCTTTTGAAAAACTAGATAGATGTCTTACAATATGCATACATAAAACTAAGTAATTCATAAAAGTATTTAATAATGTTGTAATATATTGTATTGTAATGTATGTATGTTATGTATGAAAAATATCGAATTAATGGAAATTGTGTGCTCAATGTAAATCTTATGTACGTAATATCTATTCTTTCCTAGGTAATATTAGCTCTTGTTTAATTTAATATGACATTCAATGAAAAGTGATTCGAACTACTGAAATTTATGTTTTCTAATGAAGATGGCAATTAGCATTCTGATTTGCTAGATTTACTAGTCAATATTTATTTATGATGATACTATCTACATCTGAGTTTTGCAGGGTATACAAATTATTGAAACTACTATACACTGTATGTACTTGCTATCGTCTATGGCAGAGAGGAATTTATTTCTCATATTCACTAGGAAAGAACAAAGTCTTTCAACAAGGTTACTGGTTTGAGTCCTGGCTTACTAAGTTTTTATGTGCCAGGACATGAGTATTTGTTCTCCATTAGTGTATATGACCATTTAAATTATTAAAATGAATATAATTGGGAAAACTTTTTCTGTTTGAAAACGTTTTTGCTCAAATAGGATGAGTAGTTCTTTGAACTTAGGTACAGTTATGTCTTCTCCATCCTAATTTTACAAATGAAGACTCAATACTAGATTGTGTGCAGGAAATAATATTCTTACTCTCAGAATTGTACTTATGGAATTTTCTTATATGATATAGAAATCTTACTCTAAAGGTTCCTTTAGAGTCAGTACTCCCTTGATAGATGTTCATGTACATAATACTTTTTACAGGAAGGAGCTTTTGCTCTTTGCTTCAAGAGCAAGTACTTCCCTGGAGAATGTGTAGCCACCCGTCGTGGAAGTCCTCTTTTGGTTGGAATTAAAGCAAAGACAAAGCTGGCTACTGATCACATTCCTATTCTCTACAGTAAAGGTATTGTGATGGATACTGCTGCGGCTGAATTGTTCTAAATATTAGCATGAGACTTTATTTCAGCACTTTGCTTAACTGCCCTGGATATCACCGATTTAAACTTTTAAACATTCTCTTGCTTATTAAAATTGAAGCAATCACTGGTTCAAGCTATCACTTCCAAGTAAAGCTTGGCAATATACCCCTGATTCCAAGGCAGGTCGTCTAATGCGTTCCAGTTTTAGAGAATGCTACGCGCTTAGCTTTGCTACTTTGCTTTTTCCTCATTAAATCATCGCAGGGTAATCACATTTTTTATCATCATTCTGTCATTCTCAATTAAAATACATTTACATTTGGAATATGTTCATTTTATTTGCTTATAGCATTTTTAGTCCTAATCTTGTGGAATCTTCCTAATTAGTTTATGATGTTCAACTGATTCTGGAAAGGTAACTTGTAAATATGCTCTCTCAAATCAGTCAATTTTGAAATACGCCTATTTACAAATTTATAGGATTTGTTAGCTTTCATTGTTATTTCTTTGTCCTATAATCATGCCCTGCCAATTAATTAAGTTTTACATGATATACCTGGAAATGATTTTCCTTTTGAAAGTAGACTGATAAAAATTTTTGATTAGTGCACTTTAAGGCCATTAATTTTCAATTATCATGTGATATATTTTATCTGTGTTGGTATGAGATCAACCTCTGAAAAGTTTCAAATGCTCATTCAGGTAAATTAATTAAATCTTTACCCATGCTAGTGTTTCATAATGTACTCCAGTAAATAGTTCAACACAAACTTAGTATTTTTTAAAATTGAATCTCAAAATCTCATTATTCATAAATACCTGTGATGGGTTTATGTTGTTTGACGTTTCATGAAAATCAGATTTTCTCCTGAATACATTTTTCACATGGTCTCCATCAACCAAAAGTCTATCATATTTTTAATACCTCAGATTCATATAGTCAAATATGCAATAAAACCTAAAATAAAATCTTTTGGAAGTCAGTCTCTTACAGTTTATTATTTTCAGATGTTCATCGTATTTTAGATATAAATTGTATCTTCACTCAAGTATGGTTTGGGAGAATGTATGCGATTCAAAGTATTCTATGTAAAGCTTTTGGTAAAATTATATTTTGGAGATACAATCTGGCATCCTTTTTTCGTTATAATATTTTCTAATCTTTGGTAATTCGGAGTGGGATGGAAAATTAAAATATCAAATCTATATTGATTGCTTTTTTGTGAAATATGAGTAATATTCTGGTAAGTAGTTTGAAGCCTCTGACATTATCATTTTTTGTCTAATTAAATCTTATTATTACATTTCAACACTCCTTCTAATATTGTGAGGATCGAAATTTAATGGAATTTAATTAACCTTCTATTTTTTCTGGTTTGTATGGGATTGGTTCTTCAAAAGGGTCATGGTAGCTTGCAGTGGAGATATACTAACATAGGATGATTTTTTCATTTGTAAATGAACTTCTTTCCTCTAATCTAACCAAAATTATTATCATTTACTGCATGATGTGTGAGAAAAGGTGTTGGATGCTTGGAGATTTTGAGTTCATGATAGAATGGTTTTGAACTTGAATTGATTTGTGGTTTTGTGAAAGTAACCCTTTTCTTTGAATTCTTCCACACTGTTTCTTTCTACATTTATTTTGCATTATTCACAAATATTTTATTTGTTAACTCTAAATAGCAAATGAGCTATATGGATTCCTTTGCACTCATGCTATCATGTAAATGGAATTTTTAAAGATTAATGAAAAATTTCCATTTGCTAAAGCTCGTTAAAGAAAAACTTTCAAGATTTTTTAAAACTTCCAAAACTAAGTTTTTCTTCTATTTGAATGAATTAATGTACATTTATTCCTCATTATATCCTGTAAATTTTTGAAGTAACTGAAAGGCCGCACGCTACATGCACACATGTTTTTAAGAGGATTTTTTTCTTCCTTCATCTGCATGACCTGAATCTTCTGATGTACGATTACAACAGCTGCTGGTGAAGAAGGTACACATTTATTTATCTAACCTCAAAATAGGACTTGAAAAATGCCCAAACCGAGGTTTACCGAAGTCTATCAAGTATTGAAGCTTTGATTATTACCAGCATCTAATAAAATCTAAAATGTGGTTCAAAATCTTTATCTAAGTTTTTCAAGTCCTATCACAAAAACTGTTCTTTTCAAACTGAAATCTAAACTCAGTAATGGTCACAAACATGTCTATTTTAGCCAACCTGATGATTTTCTCTAAAATTGAAGGTCCTATATAGGTAATTTGTATCATTTCTTTGTTTTATCACATTCAGTTAAGTCGAAGCATGAAAATTTATATACGTGAAATTGTATTTGATTAAATACCTAAGGAGTTACTATGTGGGTTGTATTAAAACAGTATTTATCAATAGTAGCAGTTAATTCAGTGAGTCGTAAAAAAGTCCAAAGACAACCTATTTATGCATTATTTTTATTATTCTATGTTATAAAAGTCTCCTTTTATTTTTTTATAGTTCATTCTAAGGATATTTTTGTGTGCATATATTTTTTTAAATTTGCAACTTTTCAACACCAATAGGTATATTTAAGTTTCTCTTCTCTGAATGAAATTTGAATCTGATTATCTCTTATCTTTGGTCATCATGTTGGCTCATACACAATGAAAATATACAAAAAATATCCTTATTTTTTCAACTGAAAGAAAGAGGTTCACTATCTTCTTCTCACTCTGTCCTTTTATGGTGTAAATTTTCATTGACATTATCAGGAAAGTAATGTCGACCACTCCCTTAATTTTTTAGTAATAAAGTATGTGTTTGCTCACGTATTACATTTACACTCTTGTATATACACATATATGTATTGATTTTTGAAAATTCTCTCATGTGAATGTAATTTATGCACGAAAATTTCAGATCGATTGTTTATTTTTGGAACTGTTCGACTGTAAATAATTGAATGAAAGAGGGATTTATAATTGGTTTTCAATTAATCCATTATCTTCTTCCTTTAATGTCCAACCAATTTAATTTTTTTCCTATCTTGTATTCTCATATCAAATAAATTCGTTTGAATAACTATTCTTAAATCTATGATTGTAAATACTTTATTTTGAAAAGGTCTGCATTTACCCAGTCATTAAAATGCAACTTATTGAATTTATTTAGCTGTATAATACAGTTCCCCTTGTATCAAATCCTAACCTCTTAGATTTTATCTTCATCTTATTAATTTTTTATTCAGCTAGTTATTATAGCATTGTTGTTAAAGCACACCTGCACCTTTTAAAGAGCTCTGTAGCCAAATACTTCCACATTCTGTAGCATGTTTTTGTAGGTCATTTCTAAAATAATGAAGCTTATTATTTTATGTTGCTATAAAACCTTCATTTAATAAGAATTACCTAATTTCTGTAAATGAAAAGTCATGTAAAATATATTTTCTTATAACACTGCTGATGTCTTTGAAAATGCACCTCTTCATAATAACATTCTAGTAGTTTTGTGTTTGATCAAACTAATTAGAATAACATCGTAGAAAATAACTTTCTATATCTTTTACTACTTTCCAGGTTTCAGTTAACTGTAAAAATAATTTACAAATTGAAGAATTACATTTAGTTATTATATAGATTTACTGAACCATGATTAATTTTGTTTTGATATCTAGTTAAGAATTATTCAAGCATTAAATTAGAGAATGGTTTACTATGAATATATAATGGAGTGTTTGTCTGAATTGAGTTAAAATAGTTGGATCTCATCAGTTGTCTATCTTAGGATTGAAATCATGTATAAAATATTTGCAACTGCATTGATAATCCCATTAATCTTTCCAAGAGGAGGAAATGTAATTTTTTTATGAAATGTGATGGGTTTACTTAGTGATTTATTGTTTTAATATTTATACTACAGATAAATGAGCCAAATATTAAATTTAAAATACTAAGCAATTGTTTTGAATGATGCATAGTTTAATAAAGGTACAACTTTAAATAGTTATCATGGTTGCATGGAAGGATTTATGATAAATTCATCAAGGGATAGTAATTGTCTTCCTAAGTGTATTATTTTCATAACAGTTCTTTTATCAGAATTTTTGTTGGTGTTAATTTTATCTAATTTTTGGTTGGTAATAAATAACATTTTGACACAAATAAAGGATTTATGTGAAAGTATCTCTTTCTATTTGGACTTAATTTGGCATGTTCACTGTTCAGAGAGTTTTAATAATTTGTCTAATTAATTAAGTGAAAATATTAAAGACCCATCTTGCATGATGTAGGGAGTATCATTTTTATATCTTCTTTTTAAATAAATTATGGTTATGTATGGGAGTTTGTCATCTTCAATGGTTTAAATTAAAACTATTTCTAATTTTAACTAAATGGAGTTGATTATTATGTAATTTGGACATTCGCTAACAGGACTGAAATATTTACTTGTAATTTAGTATGGTATGTCAAAAACAAAACTCATTTTACATAGTTTGAGAGGATTTTTCTGTTTTGAATACATTCTTTTGCTTGTTCTATCTTTACATTATACTGCATGAATTGAATGGGCTTTAAATGCAACCAAAAATAGTATTTGCTGTGAAACTTGCAGTATTTGTTAAAATATTGATCAAGCTGAATATTTTTGGAGGAAAGAGAAGCTCAACTGCAAGAATCCACTGGTTGTTGTACCTATGACAAGAACCACAGTCATTGTAGTAGTGAATGTTATAGAAATGTGCATTTGCTTTGATCGCATGCTTATGTCTGTTATTGATATTCTTGTCTTTCTTTTTTCTGTGTTTTCACCTTCCTACCCCAGAAGCTGAGCCAAATACAGTTGCAGGTATTACATTTTTTATCTTTTATAGCTTCTTCAATTTTTGTATTACTTTCATTCAAAAATGATAATGCATTTCCTTACTAATTATGATTCACATGTGAGTGTCAGGTATAGAGATGTTGTAAATTTAACTCAAACCTATTTTGTTTTGATGTCTTTGCTAATAACTAAAACGAATCTAATATACATGTCATCTAATTCTCAGAGATTAACAACTCTAGTTAACGATAAATTGAAGCAATCTATCAAAAACTATTGTAATTATTATCTGTAAATTTGTAAATGATGTTCATCCCTTTCAGAGATTAACTTCAGTATTGAAGGATATCAAATTCTGAAAATATCGTAGCTTTTTCATTTCAGTTCAAACACTTTTTTCATTGAAAGCAGAGATATAGCAAAGACTAATTTCCAGTGGAAGAGTGACCTGATTTGGACTTTTTATGATTGTAGATCACAGACCACAAGGTCGAGATATGCCCACAATGCATCGCTCTGGCTCAACGGCTGAATTTCAGCCGCTCGAAGACAAAGAAGTGGAATACTTCTTTGCATCCGATGCCAGTGCAGTAATAGAGCATACCAACAGAGTTATATTTCTGGAGGTAGGAAGCATATGAATAAAGCCGTTTGAAAAAATTCAAACGTCTTTATAAAACTACTCTTACATTTATTAAGCTATATGTGTGCCTTAGTATCTCATTCAGCAGATATAACCACCTTTCGTTCAATCAATCTCTCTTCTTGATCATTCTTGTTACATACATTTATAGTTACCATATCCCATTGAAAAGAAACCATCATATATAAAGTTGGAAGAGAATTTAACCAGGAAAGAACTGGGACTTGTTTCATAACTATGTTATACCCAATTTTTTGAGATTTTATGGTATAGGTGTATAGAATCATGTAATTTGAGCCTTTGAATCATATTTCCTCTGATTCTCCCAATGCTTATTACATCAGAGATTTTCTTTCAAATTGTGATGTGAAGATTTACATATACTATACCTCCAAATTGGTGCAGTTCCCGTCAAACTGGGGCATATGGTATACACCAGTATACACTATCTATATATCGCTTTTGTCATTTTCACATATTTACCCAATACCTTCGAAATATTTTGAAGTTGATGCAATATCAAAATTTTAAAAAATATTAGCATGATAAAATTTACTAACTATGGTTCATGACTATCGTTTCTGAAGAATAACCCTCTTTGTAATTGTACTACATGATTGATTTTATGTTAATTATGCCAATGATAAGAGAATGACTCTGAAACAAGAAAATCCAGGGTGGATTCTAAAGAAAAAATTTAATTCCAGTGGAATTTCCATTTGAGTTCAATTTAAGGACCTTATTATTTACGCCCTTCCTCATAATCTCAAAATTGAGCATATCTTACTTCAGAAATTTAAATTTTATCTTGTTATTGATTTCTACTCGGAAGAGATATAATCGTACACATATATATATATAATTTAACTTTGAAAGAGAGCTAACTAATTGTCTTACTTTACCATGATTCTCTTATTTTTGTTATCTTATTTAGAGGATAATGCTTATTTCAATCTCTCTTATTTCATTAAAACATAAATTTTTCCTTTTACAATGCCTTCATTTTACCTTTACTTACCAACATTTTAGATAACTTTCACACTTTTATTTTTATGACTTGTTACTTATTTATTTACCTTTGTTACTTTACATTTATATACAAGGAAGTAAATTGTAAAGAATCAATTTATACTTTTAGCAGCCTTAACCCAATAATTCCCAGGGTTAACACACAATCAGTGGAATATGTATCTTCTTTTTCTGATTAAGGTATTCCATCATATTTATTACCATAATTACGAAGATTGCAATTAATTGTCTTTCCAATGAAGTTTCTGTGGATGTCAAAATTTATAGAATTTTACTTATTGAATAGCATTTCTCTTGCGCTTAACTTAATTTATTAATTTATGTGATAAACTTTATCTGGAATTTGCTATGCAGCATGAGCTAACTCCATTTCTTCATTGCTGTGATGTGATTTGGATATTTTATCAAACCAAAACTTTTTCCAGGATGATGATGTAGCAGCTGTTATTGGAGGTACCTTGAGTATTCATCGTCACAAGAGGTCCATGGATGACCCTCATCTCCGTGAAATTACCACTCTCAAAATGGAACTTCAGCAAATTATGAAAGGTATTTCCATATCTATTTACACCTTTCGAGTCATAAAATAAATAACGTAAACTTGTATATTCTTTGATCAAGAAATAGACTTTTTCTATCTCTGGAATAAGTAATATATATTCTTGAATATGTCCTTAAAATTATATCAACACTTTGTATTTATCATCTATGTTATTATATTTCACGTGCCACAGAGTAATGAAAATATAGAAAATGTCACATATAAATCCTTGTCAATGAAATTGCATATGAATGATTTACTAAATTATTTATTGTTTACTTATAACTAATTTATATGTCAAGCCCTAGATTAGTTGAAAAAAGAACAAGGACCTAAATATCACGCACTAACCTTCATTAAAAATTTCAGTTACCCCAAAAAGAGAAATGCCTATTTACTTCAAAGCTCAGAAGTTCTGGTTTTATAATTTTATTTACATTCTTTGTAAAGCAATTGTTTATTATTAGGATCGAGTATTTATCAAGTATTTACACATTCTTACAAGCTGTTCTTTTAACATTACTGTTATGCATTACCAACTTTGCAGACTTCTTAATTAATGAATTTTGTCTTTTTCTAGTCTTCCTTTAAAGTAACTTGTCTAGCTTTTATTCTATCACCAGTTAATTTCACCCACTATATTCATCGGGCAATTGTATTCCTTTAATAGCTTAATTTAAATGTATATCATAAAGGCATTCGATAATCTATTTATTAAGGTAATTTTCAACAGAACTTGGAATAGATTATAGAATGTCTTCATAAATTTAAATAATTTCTTTACTCTATTACAGGCAACTACAGCTCATTTATGCAAAAAGAAATTTTTGAGCAGCCAGAATCCGTTATCAACACAATGAGAGGAAGAGTCAATTTTGAAAACAAAACTATCATTCTTGGTGGTATTAAGGTAATTTAGTGTATGCCCTTTCTTATTTATCTCGATCTTCCGATGACTTATGTATTAAGGATATCAACTTAATAATATATTGTAGACAGAGTAAATTCACTGTTTCTTAATTAACAATTCCTTAAAATTCCCAAGGAAAAACGGACTTGAAAAAAGTCTGACAGGGCCAGGAATCGAACCCGGATCTTCCTCTATCTGGCCAGAACATTTTAGCAATCCGTTTCGGGGACTTTGTGTGCAAGGGCAAGTGCACACTAGAGGAAGATAGAGGAGGATAAAGGAAGATCCCAGGTTCGGTTCCTGGCCCTGTCAGACGTTTTTCAAGTCTGTTTTTCCTTGGGAATTTTCCTGGGTGCACGCCCTTATGTGCAAAGTCACCTCAACCCTTTCCTTGTATGTAATAATTCCTTATATTTTGTATCTTCCCATCCTAATTAAAATGGAAGACATACAACTACAACAAATACTGTTATAGGTTTGACTTTTTTGTATTTAGTAATGTTAGATATTCCTGTGAACTGAATCACAGAAAATGCATGTGACCAGAAAATTGTTATAGAATAAATCTATGAGAACAGAATTTTGTAGTTTGGTAAAAGTATTATTACGTGAATTTCTAGAGATAATACAGTTTTTAGCTGATCATGATTATAATAATTGTCTTTTTATGGGCAAAAATTGCCCTTTCTAAAAAGTACAGTCATATAGATACACATAAGAGCGGAGAATAGATAAACACCAGTAAACTAACTATGCATTAGAAGGCGATAATATACATTGTGAATAAAAATATTACATTCACAGTAGCTCTACTAGTGAGTAAGGATTTTTTTATGTTTTCACAATTTTGATGTAGTAGTTTTTTTTAAGATATATTTTGAAAAAAAATGAAAAAAATTATTATTGGAAGTTTTATTGCGATAGATTATGATGCAGAAAATTGGGAAATATTGGGCGCAAATTTTGTAAGGTATTGAGACTGCAAACAAGTTGGAGCTATGTATATATACATAGCTATATATGTATACGTACATGAGGATTGTGAGGTTTAAGATGTCAGGATAGTATATAACAGCTTATTTAACACTTTGCACATGTATATGATCTTCATTTATCTTTAAACAGCAATTTTGTTGCTGTAATCATTGTTGTAGTTGAGCAATTCCTTTAACACTAAGATATCTTATTGTAGTATCGAGGAAAATTTTCAATTTCTTAATTTTTACTCTATGAACCATTACAATTATTGTGATATCTGTTTCAGGACTATATTCCTGAAATAAAAAGGTGCAGGAGATTGATGGTTATAGGGTGCGGAACCAGTTATCACAGTGCTGTAGCTACAAGGCAGCTACTTGAAGAACTTACAGAATTGCCTGTTATGGTGGAGCTGGCATCTGACTTCCTCGACCGTAATACTCCTGTTTTCAGGGATGACGTCTGCTTCTTTATTTCACAGTCTGGTATGAAAATATTCATTACTTGTCTGTTTTCTACACTTATGGAAGTATTTATATTTTTATTTACCTTTAAGCCTTTTGCTTTCTTTATTTGCTTGAATGTTGATCATGTTCTTGGTCGAAATTAAGTTATAATGTCATAAAAGATATTCTCCATGTGTAATAAAATAATTCATTTACTCTAAAACAGGGCATTATTGTGAGGAAATCATCATATTTAGTCAGCATAAGCAAACTACCATTGTCACTTAACTTTGCACAAGAAAAACTTCATGGTTGTCTATTGAGCAGTTTCCTTCCAAAATTGTCTTACAGATGTATAGGATTCAATTCTTTTGTATAAAGAATTGATGATCCAACTATTGTTTAAAATTATTTCAATATTTAATATAATGTAGTTACAATCCTGCAATCAATTACTCACTTTTTTGCTCTGAATCTGAGCCAAGTAGCTATTTCAAAGAAGAAACCATGAAGAAAGTTGGCTTTTGCTCAATTATATGCTGTAAATGTGTAACATTGTAGAAAACACAGTGAATTATGATATCAAAGTGTCATTCTTTGAAGCAGGATCTTTATTTTACATCAGATACAGAAATCATTTTGAGGTAGAATTTTGTACAAACTTAAACACCGTCAGTCTTTGAACCCTTTAAATGATATGGTTAATCTTTATTGAGCCCTGTCGATATATCAGCGATTTCTGTTCTAATGACAATGAGTTTCTCAGGAGTAAACAGGTTAAGATACATTTTACCCTCATAAGTTTAATAAGTAGCTTTAGATGCACAAATAATATTCAAACTTTGAAGAGATAAATTAATTTTGTTCTATCTATATAAAATTGCATGGAGTACCATTTCACGATTGTAAGATACACCATGCCTAGTTCATCTGTGAAAATTTTAATTTAATTTAATTTTTTGACAAAATAGAAAACTTCAACATTAAAAATGTGCCGTTATTGAATTTTTGTGCCGCATTAGCTGCATTTTTTTGTAGTTTTTATTTTCATTATAGTGCTCAGAATAATTTCATTTTTAATGTTGCATATCATATTCTCCGCTATACTGCTGTGATAGAGATGAGATCATTGAGGTTGTGATGATTTCCTAATTTCTTTTTAGGAGAAACTGCTGATACCTTAATGGCTCTGCGTTACTGTAAGCAAAGAGGAGCATTGATTGTTGGTATCACAAACACTGTCGGTAGCTCAATCTGTCGTGAATCCCACTGTGGTGTCCACATCAATGCTGGACCTGAAATTGGTGTTGCCTCAACTAAGGCCTATACCTCCCAGTTCATCTCCTTGGTCATGTTTGCGCTTGTTATGAGTGAAGATCGTATCTCTCTAAGGAGCAGAAGGAATGAGGTGAAATCATCTTGCATAATTCGTATAAAAATATTTTATCATGACAGAATTTTAACATTACCATTGTCTCACAAAAAACCTACTCACTGGAATAATATCTTTTCACAATTATATAATTAATAATTTGAAAACAAGTCAACTGCAACATTTTGAAAGAATTATCTTAGATATAAACATATTTGTATTAATTAGTGTTTTATGTGAAAGGAGTGTTCTGATGAAGGTTCTAAATCTACCTTAATGTTTGCGTTAGATCTTTGAGATTCCACGTTCTTGCATTAAGTGAACCTAATCTTTTTCAATAATGATTTAATAGGGAAAAGCCTTCAGTTGTAGGGACTGACCTACTTCTTCTCACACTTACCTCTTAGCCTTTTTTTTATCAAACATTAAGGCTGTGTGCCATAATTTACTATTTGCATCCTCACCTGTTTTGATATAGTGCAAATGTGATAGCCACAATTATTTCTTTTTTTAAAGTAAAGTATTTTCAAAGTTAGTTAGACAGCCTGAAGTCTAATAGAAAGTGGTGTAATAACCTGATTAAAGGATAGCTTCTTATATTTACTCTCAGGTGGACATAGATCCCAAATCGCTAGGAATTATTTGATATATTGTTTCTTTAAAAGAATATGTACATAGTTATCTTCATTGTTGCATTTAAATAAAATGACAAAGTTTGTGGATTAAAACACTGTCATTATAATATTATTTTTGTAGAATGTTGATAATGTGCATGATGCAGGGATTTTGTTGTATAGATTATCTAACTATATACAAAGTAAAAGTTACATAATCATCAGCCAGGTTAGTTGGATCCTTAACCAATTACTCAAATATTTTTCCTTTGAGAGATATAAGAAAAAATTAATAATATTAAATATTTAATAATGCCTGTTTGTAAGGAGGAACATTTATCTTGTATTTCTTGGCCATGGTTGTGGTGAATTGAAAGCTACTAATATATGAGTGGTAACATTCATCTTGGCCTCTTCTTATTGAGTGCTATGAACAATGATATTCATAGAACATGGTGCTCATGCAGACTGGTTCTTCATATGTTATTCTTGCTCAGAGAGGAAAGCATTGGTAAACTCACTCCTCATTCCTGGTCCTTTTATTACGTAATTCGGAATAGGTTAAGGATCATGCTGTCTTCAGGCAAAATACTTGCAGCCAGACATTTGCTATTTCCTCCTTGATTAAATTATATTCGTGGGCATTAATGGGTTTAACCGTAGTTAATTTTACTTGTAATTCCTTTGAAGCAAATTTTATAATTTAAAAACTTTTTGGCAGATCATTGAAGGACTGGGAAAGTTGGACGAACAGATTCGTGAAGTACTTAACCAGGATGATGCCGTGCTGAAGTTGGCTGAGGATCTTTTCCAACAGAAATCTCTTCTTATTATGGGTCGAGGGTATAACTTTGCCACTTGTATGGAAGGAGCATTGGTAAATATTTGCATGAACTTGAGGTCAATTTGAGTTCAGACAGGATTTTTTAATTCAATCCTCATTAAATCATGTTATTTTAATTTGCAGAAAGTAAAAGAATTGACTTACATGCACAGTGAAGGAATAATGGCAGGAGAATTGAAGCATGGCCCCCTTGCTCTCGTTGACAAAGCAATGCCTGTGATCATGATTGTCACCAGGGACCCAGTTTATGTGGTAAGTTATATTTGTTAATTTATCTGCTTTTATAATCAATTATTATGTATATAATCTTGAAGAAAATCATTGGCAATTTTTAGTGCCAACTTATAAAGATAAAAGGCTTTTGTAGGAATTAAAGCTGTCTTACATTCCGATAATTTCAATTCTACATCATCATAATAATATAAAGAATTTGTGTTTATATTATATTATATCATGAAGAGAACATGCATCTACAATAAAATATGCTGATAATGATAAATGGTAATGAATAACAGTAAATCATAAAAAAAATATGGTTTGCATTGTAAAAAATTGATTTTTAACGAGATGCTATGTACAGAAAGGGAAAAATTATATAGGATTCGATTCCCTTGTAAGCCACTTTCACTTAATGGAAAAATAGGAAAATATTACCACTTACTAAGAGGAAAAAAGGACCACGGCTGTGTTAATAACATTAAGAGCGTAAAAAGCTCCAAATAGCCTTTTTGCTAACAACCAGTAGTGGGGAAATACCCTAACCATGGGGGTTAAGTTTAACCGTGACTGAGGTATTGAAAGCGTTATTATTCTCAATACTTATTTTGGCAACTGTGTTGCCATTTTCTGGAGGAGAAGGGGACCTAAGTTCTTTTCTGATCCTACCTATCTATACAATACGTCAGTTTTGGTTAACATTAACCCCTATGGTTTGGGTACTTCCGCTTGATGGGTTATTTGCAAACAATGCCTATTTTGAGCTTTTTTAACTCATAATGTTATTTCCTCTAGTATATTGTATGGTTATTTATATTTTATACTTAATGGTAAGGAAATAAAATTAGGAAATAGTATCATATCTTCAAAGCCTCAAAGGATTCTCTTTCTAATATTGCCACCATAGTAACATTTACCTTATGATTCTCTATTAATTACTCTCCATGTGATCAGTGGGTGTTAAGAGCTGTGGCCAAGTTACCTCGTCTAGGAAAAACTACCAGCTGGTCTTATTTAACAGCTTTTCTTTTTGCTTCATTTTTCTAATCGCCAAATTTATTTGTCCACAGAAATGTATGAATGCACTGCAGCAGGTAACAGCCAGAGAAGGAAGGCCTATTGTCATCTGTGAGAAGGGAGATGAAGAGACTAAGCAGTTTGCCTCGAGAGTTTTAGAAGTGCCTCACACTGTAGACTGTCTTCAGGTATAAATCATCTGATTTTTATTTCATTATCTCTCAGTCAATTGGTTTAAAACGTTAAAAGATATTATATCAATCTAGGATTCCACTCAATTTCCCACGCTCTTTTCAATTCAATTTCTCTAGACCTTCATTTCATGCCAAGGACCCCAAATCCCACTTGGATTTGGGAACAATTTGCATTAGGTGAAAATGGTTTCTGATTTGACTCACAATAGTGTTACCCAGCATTGTTGAACAATTGAGATGGTATCTTAATTAATAGGTAGTGTTTCCAAATGGTTTAGAAATGCCAATAAGGTGTCGTGGGAGTCTATGCATTAGCCGCACATGTTTATTGATACATGCTACAATCCACCTGCCTGTCTCCAATAGGGGATTTATGCTAAATCTGCTATAGTTTCGGAGGGCAGAGGGATACGTTTGTATACAATAACATGGTAAATGGTAACATTTTTTGTCTTAGTAGCCTCTCACCATAATCCTCGTATATTTTGTTTGGATATTACAAAATCTCTTCATTAGAATCCCTTTCCGAAGCCATCAGTAATTTTCTAAATTAATGCTACGCTAAATATACCATATACTAAGAATGAAAAGATGAAAGTTAGAGTTTCTATTTATCGTTAACCAAATGATTTATTTATATTTAACGAATGAATTAGGTATATGTTATAAATGGCTTGTGTTTTAGCTCAAAATTTTATATTGTTCTTTTGGAATATGATTTCCATTTTTTTTAACTATTTAAAATAATTTGCAAGATCATGTGGATAATTATGTATGAAATTCTATAAATTGTGATTTTTATTGATTGCATGATCATAAAGTCGAGGCAGTGCTGTAGCAATGAATTATGTACGGTTAAATGACCCTTGCTAAGATTCCCTGCTAAGATTTCCAAAGATATTTATGATACTCCAGCTGGTTTTCGCCTAAAAAAAGTGGCCGTGTATTGCTTGAGGCTTAGCTCCATCACAAACAAAGATCAATTCTCCACTTCTGGTTAATTTTAATGGTGTTAGTCTCATAAATAAATCCTTTTGATTGCAATGGCGCACTCAGAAAATATTTTTGTTTTATTTTATGGAAGCAAGTAGAAGGAATAAAGGAATCTTAATTGACTGCAGGTGTTTATGAACTATTAAATGCCCTGCTCCAAAATGTTTCTGGTTTACACTATAATTAAATTAAGCTAATATTTTCTTCATTTAAAATATTAGGGCTTCATTACTTGGTTGATAGTTCCATTTACGAACTTCTCACCGTTCTCACAAAAAGTTACTAATTCTCTACTGAACTTCTTTTTATATGGTATGGTAACTTTTTATTGGTTAAACACTTGAACATACCTTTTTAAATTATGCGATTATTGTGATATTTTATTTGGTAAAGGTATGGGGATAAGGAATGAGAATTCTGATAGACAACCAAAAATCATAGATGAAGATGGGTTTTAGCTCAACAAAATTTGTTGGATATGTTGGCTGTGGCAGTTTTCGCATTCACTTAGAGGGCTGATGTGGTAGCCTGCAGATAACATAAGGTTTAACTTACAGACCAAGGGGGGCATTGCCTAGGAGTCTCTCATAGAGCAGAATGGGTGTATTGGTGAACTAAATTTAGATACTCCCTCATTCAATATTAAAATTCATTTAAACAAATTACTATACCTAGCCATTTTGCTAGGGTTCATTTATGGAATTCTGTATGTATGCTTTAACGACTAAAAGTAAATGTTAAGGTAATGCATGTAAAGGATATTACCGTTTTAAGTCCCAGGGTCCCTGCCAATTTATTTTAGCATATCCTGACTCTGCTAAAATGTCTAAGATGTTGACATCTGGTTTATTACGCTGTATTTGCATTGTTGTAACATGATAGTTTCCTTTATAACATGAATTATGAAATAGATGTTTCTAATAAGAAAATAAAAATACTTTTTACACTTCCACATTATCTTGTGGAAGCATACTAAGTATTCTTATTTTCTTATGTGATGGCCTTTCATGAAGTTACACCTAGAAATATTGAATTTAGATGTTTCAAAACCTGAGCAGTTTCACTTATAATATAAAGGGATAACTAGTAATAATAATTCTATTGAAACATGACCAATTCATAATTTAAAACCTGGGTTATGTGACTTAATCACAGAACTGAGGGTTAGGGCTCAATGTGCATAGTTTTTTTGAAGCCAAAGGCTTTCAGTGCTGAGATAGCCTTGGTTGAGATTCATTAAAAACAGTTATACTGTAAAAGTAGGAAAGTTTCAAATTTTTTTCTTCTCTGTTAATATAATTAGCATTTTTTGTTCGATAATGTGCAAAATCTATAATGTAGACTCAATTTATGCTTTGGTTTGGTTTCAGGGCATTCTGACCGTGATACCAATGCAACTTCTGTCATATCACATTGCCGTTCTGCGAGGATGCAACGTCGACTGTCCGAGAAATTTGGCCAAGTCTGTGACTGTGGAGTGATCGAAGAGATGATGTTTTCTTGAATATTATGTTTAAATCATCATTTTGGGTGGTGTCAGTTGTCGAAAGGTGGCGGGGTGTAACGTCAGAAAGCTTAACCATTTTTATAATCCCTCCTCCGTGAGAAACAGCACTGGACCAAGTCTCACAACTGAGCAGCCTGCTTACTGAATTCTCAAGCAAAGTTCAGCATGTCCGAATAGCTAATCATGGCCAAGGGACTTACTCCTTTCTGTTTGAAATAAATGGAAGAATATTCAGAATTCCGAGGAACAATCAAGGAAAATGTGATATAAGCGAGACATAGCTCGAAGAAAGCTTCGTTGGATGTAAAATTTCATTTATTTATGAAGTATTAAGTTTTGGAAGAATATGGGAGAATTTTACAGAAAATTTTGAAATTGTTATGTCTATCATTCCAAGAAAAGATTTTAAAATAAAAAGTGGAACTATGTAAGATATTGTTTATTTCCCTTACATTTTCTTCCAGGAAAGGTTGTTGCTGAATCTTGATATTTATTTGAAATATTTATGGAGTACAGAATTACATTGAAACTTTTTTAAGGTTAGTTAGGCATTTAAGGATCTTTTTATTGTCTAAGCTTTGACAAAAATTATGTCAGTGATGCAATGAAAATAATTTGTGGTGTTATTTCTATACATTTATTAAATTTTTCCTATTAGCAAAGTTGCCAATTTATAGTGAAATTTTAACCAAATCATAACATAATGACAAATAGAAAACCATCCGTTACCATAGATGGACAGATTAAATATAATATTTTATACAAACATCTCTTTTAGCATTCGTGTTTCTTCATCCCCTTCTTTCTATCTTTTAGAGTTAATTGCAACTCTCAGTCTTGTCCTTATTACTATCCTCTGCTCGAAATTCTTCTTCATTTTAAAACTTTTTTATCCTTTCTTCTTTCTTACCTTTCACCATTCTCTCCATCATGTGTTTCATCTTAAATTCCTTCATATTACTTAACAAATTCAACTTCTATTTGTTTCATATAGATTGCTTAACTAATGTACTTCCTTTTTCCACCTTAGTTTCCATTAATTCCTAGCTCCATCTAAATTTACTACCAGAAGTATTCTTCAGTACCTTATTTCAAACACCTATGAGCCTTATAATTGCAAGTAGAGATGATGCTTTTAAACATATCACACTAACTATGCCCAATCATAACCATTTATTAATCTGAATCCTTGCATAATGCACAACTCAAACACAGACTTAACTTCTGAAAATTTATTAATCGATTCTAGAGTATCAAGAAAATGTTTAAAGTTTCATTTATTATGAAAAATAGCAGGTTGTTTCTTAATCATGGTAAATATTATGATTTACTATATCATGTAAGGAAATGAGATGGAAACTTTTTTTTACATTCTCCTGGAAACAAGTATCATCAGAGTTTGTTTTTGGTACATTATAAATGTTATGAAATCTTAAAATTTTCCTTCGTCTAATTGAAAATATTTATTCAGCAGAAAATCAAAATATTGCATGCTTGAATGAATATATGATAATTGCGTAAGTAAACTTTTAAATGAACACAATACATTATTTTATAAGATTGAAATATAAAAAAGAAGTTACTCTTATCTTTTTCTCTATATTAAGAACGTTTGATTTCTAATTGAAAATATATCTATGCTATGAAAGAATAAAAAACTGTTTCGAGCCAAATGAAGAATTAAGAAAAGATATAACTAAATTGGTTTAATCCCAAGGGTTGAAACGATGTTTATAATCTGTAAGAACAATTTTATTTTAAGCGTCTCATCCTACATATTCAAATATTCTACCCAAAAATCAGTGTTAGGTTTCAAAAACAAAATTACGTAGATGTGAGTGCATGGAGACATTTATTGAAGTAGCTAATTTTCAGAGAGACTACCAGCTTTTACAGAATCAAGAGCATTTTATAATTCAGCATTATCGACTTAGTACACAAATTAGTCATCAAATACAATGCTAAATATTACCACAAAAGGCAAAATAAAAAGGTGACGACAACATATTTAAATTTCTGACTACAATTCATCTAAGACAAAACTCGTTTGTTGATGACATTCTCCGTGAAATATTTTTCTGAAAAATATGACAACACTTAACACGGTTATAAATAGACAAACTAACCTTGTACGACGTCTTTACGAGTAAATATAACTTTGAACTTTTCCACGCATAAAAAATAAATAAAGACAAGGAAGTTACGGTTCGCGCAAGTGAGGATTTAAGTCAAAATATCATACATTACAAATTAAGAACGGAAATTTTAATACAATTTCACTTCAGGGAAAATAATATTATATTATTTTGATTCTACTCCTATGTTTAAAAGAGTAACGTTAATATTTCATAATAACTATCGTACTTTTATTGATTACATCAGATCTTTCACTCGTGCAGGGTGGTGGATTGGTACTCAGTGGTGGAGTAAATATTGTAGTTTTCGGTATGGCTGCACCGGCAGCTTGTACAAGATTTAGTGATAACTACGATCTCAAGGAGGAACTTGGAAAGTAAGTACTAAATTTTACTATTTGCTTCTTGTTAGGAATGATATTAGTTGTACGGGATATCTGCTCCGAAAAGCTACGGAGCGCCGCCACTAACGAGCAGACGACACAATACCCGCTGAGAATTCCGACCCTCGAGAGTAACCCGTTTCTGCGTGTAGATATTATTTCCGAAGATATTTGTTTAAACTATATACCTTTGAAAATGACTCAATTTCATCAAACATTAAATTCAGGAATTTCTGTACAAAATATTCTGTACTATTCTTTGTCAGGCTGGTATGTTTGCGTCGTAGCTGTCAAAAGTTCTTCGGCCACAACTGATACGTCCGAAGAGTTTAGCTTCGCAGAATTTATTTAATTTAAAAGTATACTATCGATTTAGTATTATTATAAGCATTTTATCTACAAAGTGAAACAGTATGAGTGGATTTCAAGTGTCAATCTTCCTAATCAATAATCGTAAGGAAACGGTAGGACGCCGTCGTGTTGTCAGCAAGAGGGAAGCTTTACCTAGAACCGCGTATTTTAAAATTATATTTTCTTTGAAGTATTTAGTAGATGACTTCCATATTTTTTGTTATTAGAATTTTATGAATTTGGTGGCAAATAAACTCTAATGCGAATCTTAAGTTGAATATGATGACGATTTTTGTGTTAACTGCAGAAGCAAGTGCTAGATTCGAAATATTTTCAGAAAATCTTCAGCAATGAATGAGATAAGCTTTTAAAGAATAACATTTCATACATTTCTTATACATTTTCATGAAAACTCATTATAAAAGCTTCATGTTACTTCGCTTAATTTCATTTGGCGCGCTAAGTATAACTTATTTTCGAGGCGATTTTTAATATTGCTCACAAGCCTCTAAATGAATATAAATCCTTTTATACACTCTCTAATCATTAATTTTTTTCTGGTAATCAAGCATTCTTTACTCTATTCCACCTGCATAGAATCAGGATTTCTTGGTAGCCGCAGCATTGGTATTACATCTCGTGATGTTAGTCGTAAAATAGTGAATTCGGCTCACGAGTAAAATTAAATTTTAGCTTTGTCTCTCCTTGATTTTGTAATGCGTGAATGTCCTTTGCCGATTTTGAAGATCGTCTCGCAGTGAATATTTTAGCAATATATATATTTACGGATTGTTGGTAGCGAATTGTACAATTTATGCGTTGGAGTAGCACGTCTTCAATTTTCATGGGATTTGTGAGAGTCCACTTGTGGTCCCGTAATTTGGGTCAGTGTCATTAACCTTTATATTCAAGATGTCGCGGTGCAACGTCGCAAATCGGGAGCTTTTACGTGATAATCGACCCCATGCAAGTTCAGTTTCGTTTCAAGTGTGGAGAATATTACGTGAAAATCATGGTAACCTCTCATAATTAATATATTTGCCGCACATTCAAGTTCGTCGGCGTAGGTGGGCGTGAAGTCTTTCCGTCGCTAGGAAGGTATTCGCGAGCCATCCCCGGAGGATATTCCATTATTTTATGGATCACAAAAATTTGGGTGCATGCGTATGAGATTTGCAGTCGCGGAGCGGGCTCGGCATTCCTGCGTTAGGAGAGCCATTACCATCAAGTGCGCGCAGCTTCTCATCTTCACGAAGCATCAGCTCGGCATTTGTAGCATTCCCGGAATTCAGCCGGAAACTGGTGCTCCAGTTGTAATGGATTTTCCCTTCGCAGCTAAGCCCGCTCCTCAAACAAGGGCTAACAGAGTCCTCCTTCCCGGGCCTTCCTCCTACCAAGATCCTGCCCCCTACGCACGCCGCCTGGCCTATTTTCGTGGACCAGACCCCCCCCTCACCCGAAACCCTAAACTTTATTTTTGGGCCGCGTCTACTCTGCGTGCCAACGCGTGCCCATCTCTTTGATTCCTCGTAGGCAAACTCGTGCTCTTCCATAGCCCCTTTCCCCCGCACGCATTATTTTCGGAATTCCGCTCAAAAACGTCGTGTTCCCCGTGAAGTCGTGCATGTTCGCGGGGATGAAAAAATCGCAGATCCGTAGGACGGTGTTTTACGCATCGGGGAATCAAACGAAGTTGCGCATCCTTCGTGAAAATTTGTCATGTTTCTGCGAGGCTAGGTTTACGCAGGATCACAATGTCAGGCGAAATTGATAAAATTTTGATGATTTTTTAGCATTTCAAATTTTATTTACGCATCAGTGACTCGACTCGAACGGCATCACACATCCTTGCGATGATAGTAAAATTTGTCGTATTTATGCGAAACTAAGAGTTTACGCAAAATTACAATTTTAGATGAAAAAATAAGAAAAATTTTGATGACTTTTTTCTAGATTACGTAGTTTTATAGCCGCAGAGAAAATTGTCTGTTTTAATTTGTATTTTTCATGAGGTCGCAATTTTGGTATTTCGCGTAAGTATTAATGTATAACGTATACATTCATGCATGGACGTCTTTATTGGCGAAATCGGTACTAAGAAGTCCCATCTTCTATTTAATCCTTTTATTATGCAAATATTTAAAAACTAAAATATAACCAATAATCTATTCAGTTTTCTTAACGAGGCATCTGGAAATGAAGAAGAAATGTAGAAAGAAAGAATGTTTTTATGGAATAAAATATAAATATAATTTTAATTTTAATCACAGAAAAAATCCACTGCAGGAAAACATTCACAGAGATAAGGAAATCATTCAGAGTTGACAATAAAAATATTAGAGAATTCAACTAAAATTAGAGTTATATGTAAGAAGAGGCTTGAAGATGTAAGAAGAGGTCCCAATGTCGCCCTAAAATAATTTTATTAATTTTTATAAGTGTCATCTAACTGTCTGAAAAGGAAAGTAATATTTATTCAATGCGTTGGAACAAACTACTGGAATCAGTATGCTGAACCAACTATTACGGTACACTAGAGAAAGTTCTTAGCTGCAAAATCTTTCCCAATTCTCTTCAGAAATCACCTCAATTTCCACCCAATTTTATATCGTAAAGCAAAAAAAATATGCATTGATAATTGAGCTATCACAAAATATATGAATGATCTCGAAGCAGATTCTAGCATTGTTCAAACAGAGTATAGGGTTAGCACAAGCAAACGAAGTTTTTATCTCTTTCCCTGAAAGGAATTAGCGAGAAATTGAGGAATGTATGTAGAGGAATTCAATCATCATATTTTGCCATTATTAAATGCGTATAATCAATTTAATTTGGTATTTCCGAGTCCTATATCCTTTGTTTATATTTATTTTCTCTCGTTCACAGGGTTTTCCGTGAATATTTCCTTAATATTTGATTATATTATAGAAAAAACGGCGGACTTAATTGAATAAGATCATCAAGGTCTGCATAATCACTTTCAAAAATTTATTTTCCTCGAATGTAAATGTGCACTTGAGCCTTTCCAAGTCACTCTTCCGTTTCCGGGCATTAAGTATAGAATTATAACTTAATTACATTCCATTTTATTTTTTTAAGTTAACTTTACGTCTTCACATCTTCTGATTCCTCTCCCATATAAAGTATGTGAGGGGCGTAATTAAATTAATAATTTATCGTTAAGTATTTTGCATTAATTATGCCAAAGTTATTCATTGATAACTTCTAATCACCAGTAGGGTGCTGGAGATGTATGGATAAATCGATTTATTTCGGAATTTGGTGAGACATTTTTGACTATATCTACATGTGTTCCTTTCTCGTCGCCTGTCGTCATGTGTCACGGGGCGCATGCACCTTGCAGTCTACTTTCCTCATCGCTCGCAGAAATATTTGATCCGACTAGTCCTAGCTTCTCTCACTTATTTTTTCCACTTTCATATACATCTGCGAGGCAGGTTCGACGCATAATCGTATGCCGAAACAGCCGATTTTGATATCTACGCGTCTATCTAGACATTCTCTTCGCGTTTTCACTATGAGATATCGCCTTACCTCAAGAAATGACCTATGCTTAAAATTCGAAGCTTTCTATTTTTTGTTTCTCAATTTTGGGAGAAAATTCTTTCTGTATTATTAAGTATTCGGCCGCAAGGCTGGCTGGAATCTCGACGCCTTCATTGTTAGCTTACGAAAGCCCTGGAGTTGGGATGAATGGATGTTGGAATGCCTGCTAGGTTAGATGAGGAGTAAGCTAGTTGGCTCTTGTATTCATCTCCTTGCCCGAATGCTATGTGAGTAAAAAGTCCGCGCAAAGCACATGAAAAGATAGCATTTATCGTACCTTTCAGGCTATATGGCTATTATTCGGTTCAACATACGCCTAGGTAGCTTTCATGTTTCCGTTCCCATGAAAAGGAATGGAAGTAGTAGTAGTAGCAGTGTGAAATATTCTTGGACAGCTTAGTTCATTTCGCTCCCACCAGTAATCGAACCCGGGACTGCTCACTAAAGCAGAACACGCAGCCCACTTAGCTATCCGGGAGTCCTTATGAACAAGATAGATGAAAGCAAATGAAAAAAATATCTACCTACTATCTACTTCTATCAAATTGCTGAAGTTAATAGAAACATTCTATCAAAGAAGATATGCTAAGACTAAAAAGATAAAGTTTTTATGTGTATTTGTTACATATCTGTAATTATTTAGAGAATTTAGTACGGACAGAATATTTGCAGTAGAGGAAGCTATGACAGATTAGGAAATTTCACATATAGGCTCCAACCGGGAATCGAATCTGGGACCAATGCCGAAATTGGCCCACTTTGCTATCTGGGAGCCTTCATGAACTAGAAAGACGAAAGTAAATGATAGAAATATGCCCCTCGAGCAAATGGACGAAGATAATAAAAACCAAAGTATAATAATCGAAGGAGATATGTTTGCAGGAACAAGTACAGAACTTTGACGTGTATTTGTTGGATATCTGCAGCCATGTAGTAAATTGAATGCGATTTTTTCCTTTGTTTGATCCCATCTCGACACGTATCTCGCCAACCTCACCGGCTCATCCTCAACACAGAACTGTAAACCCGTAAGCGTCCCGACGCGTAAAGCAGGTTTAACCCGATATTCAATCTCATTTCGAATAATCCCGCAATCAATGTAGCATAGTTTGTCCACGAGGAGGGGTTGTTTACCCCCTTTCGTGTCAGCCCTCCCCGTCCGTCTATTAGCGCGGAATGTCGGGAGGTACTTAAAGGTCTCAGGTTCGCCCTTTAAACGACTGTCTCCCCCTCCCACGGCCTTCCGATCTATAACTTCCTCCGCCGAATTTGTTTCCCTTCCCACGCTTTTTCCCCGCGTTTCCGCGAGCCGTCGCGATGTTCCGAATCTCAGCTCCCTCTTTACCACGCTCGTGTTTCCTCGCAGGGCACTGACCGGTTTTCAGTTTATGGAGTCGAGGAATGGCTCCTATTTTCTCGTTTTGAATGGAAAATACATGTTCTTTCGCCTGCGAAAACGGCGGAGACGTTGCCGCGAGACCAAGGGCCGGATGGTATCTGCAGAATCCAGAGGGGGGAGGGTGTTGGTACTATTCCCCCCTCAGTAATGGCTTTTTTGTTCTAGTAATTTCCCGATGTTATACCTAGGAGCTGGAAATTAATCTCATTTCAAAGTTTTCTTCAATTAATATTATAATACTGCATTTATCCCATATGTATCTTCTCGCAAAGGCTTCGGATGGTTCGAAGCAATGGACGGTTATGATATTTTTTGTTCTAATAATTTACCTAAGTTGTATCTAGGAGCTGGAAATAAATCTCTTTCTGAAGTTTTCCTCAGCAACTATGCGTATATGCATTTATCCCAAAAAAATCTTCTCAATAAAGCTTCGGATGGTCTCTGCAGAATCCAAGGGGGGGGGGGGGTAATGGACGTTCCACCCCATGATGACGTTTTTGTTATAATATTTTGTATAAAATAAGACGAAAAGTTTGACAAAAATCTCAACGTGAAGTTCTCCTACTTTTATTATACATATTTTGCATTAATCACGAAAAATAGCGTTTTAAAAGTTGATTGGGGTCCACAAGGTAATAGTCTCAAATCCCCACCCTTATTGGTAAGTTACATCCACTCCTGTGGTATTTGTCCGTCTTTAAAATATTCTGCCCGATGGTCGGTCCATACCTCACCCTCCCTAGCATTAGCTAACAAGAGTAAGTGGTGGATAATGAGGCTTACTAGGCAAGTTGAGGAATGAGGTGGTTTACCCTTACTTTCCTCTCCAAGGCGGTATTGTTTGGGCGGCCTAACTCTGTTTGTAAACCGAACCATTCTTTTTCCTCTTTGATCGAATTGAACCTCTTTCTCAGCGATTTAAAATTCACAAAATCAGATAAGAATTCACTTTATTATCATCGTCAATAAACTTCAAAAGGCTTCATACCTGTTGGCAGTTTCTTACATATATCATAAGTGTATATATTTTACATTTACATGCTTGCATGACACGAATTTCGTAATTCACGCTTACGAAACACGTGCATAATGCATTCCACACGTGTTTCAACTTGGTTCTAGATTTTTGGGGATCACGAAAGGACTTCACGGCCACCGTATACCGTGGCGGTCACGGGGAAACCCCACGGTGTATCCCCCTAGGAAAGCAATCCCTTACTTCCTCCAGAGCTGTCGTCATCACCGTAAAAATTCCCAGAGTCCATTCTCACAGTATTCCGTAAGATAACACTTCTTTTAAAAGATTTAGCATTTTCAGGCGAGGCGTGAAGTATTTTTCGGAAGTCTGAAACATCTGTATCAAGAAAAGAATACTTCGCGATATCTGTCTTCCTAAGCCCAATTTTGCAGGAATGTATTTCATAAAATGGGGAACTTCTTTTAATGCATGAAAGGTTCGTTATATTTCAGAATAGACAAGCAGTATTTTCCAAGCTTTTTGCGTATTGGAAGGAAGGAGAAGTAATGTTTCCAAAACATTTATGCTAGGATTCCTATTATTCCCACGGTTTTTTGGGTTTCATAGGGGTGAAATTGGAAGTTTTCTTTGTATTACTCGTAAAAAATAAGTTAAAACTAGTTATAGAGTGAGGCTAGATAAATCAATTATCAAGAGAACCTGAGGATGACTCGATAGAGTCGAAATCGTTCGTTAGAAAAAGCTTAGTGTTAAAACAATGAAGTATTTGATTCTCTAGCAAGTCTGGCTAAATCACATTGGTTATATTTTATGATAACGACTATAAAACAATTCGTACATTTATATTTCGCTGAACATTATTGATACTTATGTAACGGGCTTCCATAAAGTAACACCTTCACACATTGTATTAATCTGGTGATAATTTTAATGTCAATTGTTTTGAAAAGTGCGATCCACTGGCCATCACAGGGCGTAAGATAGGCAGGGGCGGCCAGAAAATTTCCCTCTCAGGGCGGTTGGAAATCGCTCCAGATCCGATTGGAGACCCATGATGTCCTTTTCATATTCTCCTGTGTGTGATTTTGTTTTTTTATTGAATTAATATGATATTACAGAAGTAAAGACGGTGTCTGATGAGGGTGTGAGTGATCCGATAGCTGGACCATGGGAAGGACGGCCGTGTGAATCCCGAGGATGATGCGAAGGAATGAACGTGGATGTATGGGAAGATGTATGGATGTATCTGAGAGATGAATGCGAGGAGAGAGTATGGAGAGATGCTGTGAATGGAAGAAGCTTTGAAAGTGTTCACCCCCGAAATGGAATGATATGATTTATATGTTTGTACAGATATCCAGCGCTCATTCTTGTCTCTACGATTTTGAGATTCTTCTCGGAGCAGCGCGGCACTTGATATTCTTTCTTCTCTTTCGCTTTGTTTTCGCAAGGATTTTAAAGAAAATTGTTATTTAATTTATGTAATTTATCTATAATTTAAATAATTTTGATTGATTGTTAGTTTAAATAATTAAATTTTTGTTATATTTGTTATTACCGTCTATGTTTCAATTTGAAATTCGCCTATCAATGTCCTTAAAGCACACCAATATGCCTTAATAAAGTGCAGCATAAAGTATGTTGTATGGAAAACTCATGTAAATCTCAAAATCAAAGGTATTAGGTAGGTATTCATGACACACATGCATCTTTAAAAAACTTCGCATAGCGCAAGCTCATACAGTATTCGATAAACTTAGCACCTGGTGCTTCACGATTCGCAAATGGTAAATAGTCTACATGTTTCTTAAATAATGACACCGCAATTAAAGATTCATATAATAACAACAAACTTGTACCAACCTACCTAAGCTAACCTACCAACTTGTTAAGCATCTACAAAAATGTTTCCAGAAAGACTACGCTACAGTAATGATTTAACAAAATTGTAAATACAATATTGACAATTCATTGTAAATAAATAAACGTTGGATGATCTTAATCATCATGATAAAGACTTTTTTGACGCCGTTTAGCCTTCCCAATTTTTTGTTCTACTGTGAACAAAAACTACCATGTTCAAATCAGGATTCGAACCCTTGACCTCATAAATGCCGAACATTTTATTGCGACTTCTCGCTAAGGACATTATCATCACTTAATATCTAATAAAAAGTTATCAAAACGAATATAGTTACCCAGCATCACTTATAGCTCAGTACCTCTCACAATATCACAGCCATGAAGACACCTAAGATATCAGTATGTTAAATGCGGATTTTCTTCTGTCTGTCTTTGGGTTTGTTAGAGGAAGATTAGTACTCGAGTGGCCTTCTAAGTAACTAAAATCATAGTTCACTAATTATCTTTCATTAGAGGTAATAAAGAGATAAATTATTATTTAAAATCATTTATACGTGTCATCCATCTTCCTGTTTTACGGCAGCCTTTTACATTTTCCCTTTTACATTACACTCTCCAGGTTACATTTTTCTCTATCTTGTACTAAAAGAAAGATAAATTCTTCTGGATATGGCTGCAGAAACCTGGAAGTCTTACAAATGCGAACATCAAATGCTTCCGAAAATCATGTATCCTACCATGGGTTATTTAGTGATCCAGAGACTTAGATATTCAATGCACAGGAAAAGGAAGGAATTATATATATTTCCCCCAGATGTGATAAAGGGGGCAAAGTATTAGACAAAAGTGAAATGAATTGAGAAGTGACGTGAATGTGTCTGTAACATGGCGCTCCTCCTCGTTTCGCTCCCCTTTATACGGTGCAAATTTAATCGATGGAATACTGCAACCTCTCCAACGGAATCGCTCCTCATTTATTCATTTTAATTTCATCCGGAGGGGACTTCTTCCCTCTCCTGATTTGCCCCATCTGAGTTACGAACTCGGACACTGTGGGCAGATCCTCAGAAGGCCGCCTACTTAGTTAACTTACAAATACGGATGGGATACTGTGGCAACAAAAATGGCGATTATAAATAAAATAAATGAATACCATATCCCGAATCCGTGAAGGATATTTATTTAAATAAAATATGGTAGTTTTCTGTTTTAACCACCGATTGGCGATTTTTTCTGTAGGATCGCCGTTGTTCATTCCTACAAAAAATAATCAAATTGACTCATTCTATTGCATCAGTTCTAGATCCTAATCAGAGTAGTCCACATTCATTGAAGCCACAATTTAAGAGTGAATTCATACAGTAAATTATGCAGTTGATATTGGGAGAATGCGCGCTCTCGATACAAATCTACAGCTATAACACACGACTCAACCAGGCGAATTTTATTTCTTAATTTAATCTACATTTTGGTCTCGAAAGATCAATCTTAGAATTAGCCTCTTTCAAGTCAAGGATCAAAACAGCTATTCCCCAACCAGGTTCCGGAACCCAGACGTTGCTAGGGTAGCAGGATAACCTGCATGCCACCTATGCTGGCGAACGTTAACTAAATTTAAAACAAAATATTTACATTATTACTGTTATTAACAGTATAGCAATTTAAGTACGGAATTATTTACGAAGGAGAATGTTTACTTGAAAATATTTCAAATAATTCTTTTGAGAACGAGTCTGTCTGGAAGGGTCCATTGAAGAAAGGAAGGGAATTCAGAATGTTAGGAAGTCGATATCATAGGGAATATAGTGCAAGGGATAATCTAATTGTTGAATAGTGGAGCAGAGAAGACTAGTTGACCTTGATGGACCATGGTATCTAAACAGTGAAACTATTTAGGGGGAATCAGTATTGGTATTTATTAAACATATCATGATTTCTAGATAGAAGGCAAATTCAAAGGACAAATTTATTAAATATGCTCAGAGAAATGACGTTCTCAAATGATGTTTCCGATATAATGCGACCCCCCTGTTATATGGGCCGTTCTGATACTGACGAAAAGATTAGGGAAATAGATGCTAGAACAAATCGTTTAAAAAATTCATTTTTTCCGCGAACTATACGCGAAAGCAACCGTTTGGGAAAATAGAGTCAAGGTGCCCCCTACCACAAGCCGAAAGGCGGCTTGCAGGGTTCTTACATAGACGTAGACATTTCTTTTAGAGATCTTATGGGAAGACATTTTAATAAGTAGGTGAGGGAAGAATTCTTCACGAGCAAGATTACTGTGCAAGCAAAACAAAGCTTTAGTTTAGGGATAAAATGTTAGAATAGGCGACATGAGCCAGATAAGGGAGCCATATGAAAAGACTGGGATTGCAATTGAAGTGAAGGATTTGTGCATATCAGGGAAAATGGGATGCTGGGCGGAATAGCTTCTCAGTGTCCTCTTGCGTTTAACACAACCCGTTTCCTCTTCAATGAGGAGTTTTCTATTTCGGACAGCTCAATCTCTCCTCGTGGAAACAGCACCACCCAATTGTAACGGCAATCCCAGTAGGAAATTGGCTTGGAATCCCACAGTCGCCTTTACCGATAAGTTTCCTCCGCTTCGGGAAGCGGTTAATTAAGCCTTTTCTATCGCGAGGAATGTTTTCCGCCGGAATCGAGGGGATATAAAGCTTCCGTCCGAAATGATCATTCGCTGAAGATGGTCCTCGGAAGGATGGCTCTCGTCTCCAGTGCATTTCTGCGCTTTGGAGCATCTTCGTCACATTCATCAAGTTCACACGTTCGGAGAGGATGCGAAGAACTTAAAATTTCAATTTGTCCTACTTTTTGAACAACGGAAAATCTTTCATTTTTGTTATCTTTCCACATCTACTTGCCCGCAAGTTGACCCTCAAAAAGGTAAATAGAGATTAATTAGGATCTTGCTTCTACTCGCCACTGTCATCGCAAACTTCACGTTTAAACTGAATTTAATTATAAACTAATTTTACCCTTTTCTTTAAACATCTTTGCAGTTAATCGATAGTTTCAAGTGGAATCTGATGGAATATCATTCTTAAAAATCGCTGAGAAAGTGGAAGTATATTTCAATATCTCAGTGATTGTCTTGAACGGCATATTTCTATTTCCTAGATTTTTTACGCCTTAATTCTTAATCTTACCTTCTTCATTTATGTTTTCACCAAGATTTACAAAATTATTTATCTTACAGAAGTAAAAATGACCGGAGATTGCTATCTTTGTCATCATCTTTCGTCCCTTCCTATATTTTTAATTTTTTATCAATACTTTCTGTATCTTTCAGGAATTTATTTCTGAGGCTTCGTATCCCTTTATCTTTAAAGTTCATTTTGTGTTGATCATCATCGTTGAGACCCTCTTTTGGACGAGGTCCCACTTAGAAAGGGGCCCTAGTACCCTAATACATCTAGTTGTCAGCCATTCGATTGGTATTACATATAAGTATAATTATACTTTCAAATGCCTTGTTAAGTTAAATTTCTCATTTCTTATGGTAAACTTACGGTAAATTTCAGGGGACAGAGGAATACTGGCAGTGCCATAAAATATAGTTTCTTGACTGTATCTTGCATTCCTTGGTAGAAGAAGAACAAGAAAAGTATTTGTTAAGAAAATAAAGAACAAAATCAGGTTAAGGGTAAGGTTCTGAGGGTTAACTGTAAAACCCCCAGAGCCTTACCACTAACCCATCCCAACCCCCCACGACCTTACCATTAACCTAGAATTGTTGTTGTAGACGATGAAGAATGAATAGATATAATTTAATTTATAGCATTTCGCTGATATAAATTATAAATTTCTTTACAAAAATAGGATTTTTGCAGTAGATGTTTTGATCCTTTTTTCTGTTTCGTTGCAAAATTTTCTTTAGTTTATGAAAAAGAACTTAAAAAATCGTATAGTATATTAGGCGAAAATAAATTTGAGTAAAAAAAAACATAATTGGCCACGTGCGTAGTTTATAAACTGAAAGTAAGGACAAATATTTATAAGTAAGTTTTTAAAGGTTGCAAAGTGTATTGGATGTTGTCTTGGGCCCCATTCGACTGGATTGAATGAACCCGTTCTCCTCCGCGCGTTAGCTCGTTTAATTATGACACGAGGACGCCTGGTTCTGGCAGAGGCCCTAGACAAATACGTGAGCAGGTTCATCGACCCCTAGAATCGGACGGAAAGTTTAGATACTTTCATTCATTTATCGGAATGGAGATCGAGCATGAAATGCCCTTGATGAAGCGTAGTTCTTCATCCGGACGACAGGTAGAGGCACTTTTTATTTCAGGAGCCGACGCTGACGTCATTTTACGGCTTCATTTCCTTCGCGGAAGGGATCTTTCGAAGGGATACGTTTCGTTTGTTTTAAGATTACCAGAATCCCATGAGCCTTACCCACGCCGTAGTAAAAATTCCTTTTTTCTGTGTCCTCACATTGAGTTAACGAATCCCGTTTCTGTTATACGCTAAGGGTACAACGTCATACATATCATGGGGGTTGAACATGGTCCAAGAAATAGCTTTACCGCATCTTGGGTGGGTAGTCTCAAACTGAAATAAAACCGAACGATATTGTTGCGTGTATCTAATAATGTGAATTTAATAATGAAAGTTCTCAAGTGTTTTAATCGCGTATAACAATGAGACTCAGTGACGCAATTGTGATAGACAGTAAAAAGTCTCATGGGAACCTTTTGAAAGAATATCATTACTTGTAATGCTAATTTATGACTTAGTTATAGTTAGCCTTTTCAAAATCTCTCGGCTCCAGATAGCGGCTAAAGAGTTGCAGTGCATTAATGGACTGATTTTGCTTCTATTTTTAGGAATTATTCAACAACAGTAGGGTTTACTGATGCTCAATTAAATTATTCGTGGATAAATGCACGTGTTGAACATACCTTTGAATACCATATTTGGATTCAGGAAAAAACAGCGAAATTTACGGAAAGATTTGAACCCTAAAATTATACCTTTTTAAATGTTTCTTTCCTTGCTGAGAAATTCTCTGGAATATATTTTTTTAATTTGCCCTTTTGAATAACAGTGTCATTGTTGAAGTTGCGTTATTTTTATTTTTTGGCCAATGTCGTAAAAATACATGGATAGTAAAATCCGTAGTGAAATGAGAGTGGCATTTTTTATTTGAGCTGAGGCTTTAGTTGGCATTTATATTCTCACCTCACAAAACTACAAAATACAAATGTCAAACCTTTCTCGTTATAGAGTGTCCTGAATCCGTAGATTTTTCTCAGGAAAGATTTTTATTTTACACCTGAAGAAGGCGCGTATGTTAGATACTATTATGATGAGAAGAAAGTAGATCGAAACGGCCGGACCGACAATAAAAGCTAATCCAGCATCGCTTGGAGCGGCACAATTTTAGGGGAGAAAGTCAAGATTCGAAAGAATATTACCACTGTATATCGCATTGGTAATTGACGAAAACGGTGATCGTATCTTACTAACATAATGATGAGTAAGATATTTGGGCGTATACATATCAAAAGTATCGATATAAAAAGAAGGGCGAAAGATGAACTGGGAAACAAGAGGTGTCTAAATCCCCTCGTCTTGGGATGCCCTAAATTATATGAAAATCCACAATTTTCAATGCCCAATTGGATATCGGGACTTGATTTTCATTATAGTAACATATTACTATTTTTGCAAATTTGACACTGCAATTAGGTACACAACAGAGGGTACAATTTGGAAAAAATAACTTAACGTACTTATATATTTCATCATTGCATTACATGTACTTGAAATGAGGCAGCTATGCATTGCATGATTTGTAAGAAACACTTGAAATCGTTATAGTTATAGTATATAGTAAAAAATAGTTAACATATTATTTAATATTAATCCCTTAACAACCATATTAATAGAAAACTGTATTAGTTCGACTGTAATAAGAATTTTGGATATCACTCTGTGTTGGTAATAACCCGGAAAGATTTACTGGCAGCCATAGGCTCTTTACTTTAGGCGCCAAAATAACTCGGGACCGAGTGAAAACGGTAGTATTCGTTGAGCTCAGTTCATTCCCCCGCTCGGACCCCCGTCTATCCAAATCCCTACTGATTGAAAGCACGATCACGGATGCACGGTGCGTGCAGACGGAGGTTATAAGGCGGCCACGTGGGGAAAGTGAAGAATCGCCTCCGGATTAGGTTAGGTAATGATTTTATAGCGTGGGAGGGGGTCTGACGGTAGTACATGCGCTACGCCTACTTTGCCTTATCGATCTCGCTCCAGTTTCACCCGCGTGGCGGACTGTTCACCTCACAATCGATGTCCACCGTACGTCTATTCTTCCCTCGTGACGCTGCTCTGCGCTCGATCAAATCCAGATACGTACACGGAATCCTAGGAGTTCCGAATAGGCAAGCAAATAGCCTCGTTTATTCGCAATTCTACTCAGCACTTTCCTCGCCGGTTTTACAGTCTCAGCCGCCCTTAGGCGTGGGGAGGTGCCGCGCCCCCCCTGCCGCACCTAAGCTCTGTAATAGTCTGAGGTTCTTACGCTCTGGGCTATGGAATGGAAAACTATGACTTCATAGTTGTCGGTTGCAATAATTTTAACTTTCTAATCATTATCTCCGCCTAATTTCTTCGCTGAATCAACCTATTTACGAAAATTTGCTCTCGGGAAATATTGATTAACTTTCGTAATCTAAAACCAATAGGAAAACCGGAAAAATCCCCTCCCGAAGTCTTGAAAAGAACACTTGTACTTACTTTGTGGACGTATAGCTTAGAAAGAATTACATCGCTCTTCTTGTAATTTATTTAACGCTTTTTCAAATTGAGTAAGTTCTTCATCTTTTTAGATTACACTTCTTTCACTGTCGTATTTTGCTGTAAGGTTTGAATTTGTATGAGAGGGACGTCATTGTAGCAACAAACAACGTTAGGCCGCCTCCCTCAAGTGTACGCCCTGGGGCGACAGCCTCGTTTGCTGTCTAAATCCGGCCCTGATTCTCGGATACATATCTCATTTCAGAATCATCCATACATCTTTCCAAGATATTATATATACTTCCATGATGTTTTCCTTTTAATCTTATGTCGACCTACATTTCTTCAGGATCTAGTTCACCTGATTAAATCGTCCATTAACTGTCACTCACAAATTTTATCATACACCACCAATGTAATTCGGCAATTAATCCATTCCTTGTGTAAGTTCTAACTATTACTAAAATTATTAGTTACTATTACTGTTTAAGTTCTAACGATCATAACAATTTAATATTTGCCTCAGGAACTTTCTCTTAGACTCCATTCGTGTATTAGCCAATTCTGGTCTATCTTGTTTTTTGAACTCGCACTTTTTACTTGGACAGTTCCAAAAGAACTCAGTTTACTCACTGTTTTATTTATGCCTCCAAATATACTTCTGCATGTTACCATGGCCACCTCTTTTGACAACACCAAACAAAATTCAGCTATCTATTAATAGGACGAAAATGTACACGATACAAATTTAGTGTTCTTGTGAACAGTACAATGATTTTCACACTTATATTCTGCGTTACGAGTTAAACCATATCAGTTTCAGTTGCTTAACTGATAGTTGTGTACGTATCAATCATAAGGCCTGACAGGAGGTGTACAAAGGGCCTCTTTGATGTCTTCTAGAGGGCCCCCTTTTCCGACCTTAATTCACAAAGCATCCACAAATGCAATATGCAGAGGAGAGAGCGTCTTTATCGCACCATCTTCTGCAGTCGAATCCTTTCTGCTTGGAAGCTATTCCTCTTCGCCGTCGTGCATGTTGGGAAAGATAGCTAATCAGGAATCCGTTCAATTAATATCGATCGGATAGGAGTCGAAGCGTCGGCGTCGCGTGAGACAATTGAATGAGAGATGGCGTTCCTTATAGATGGACCGAGATTGGCAGATCCTTGACCTTGCCTCCTGCACTCTTCTTCGGTTTCCAATTTGACCCTTAACAAGCGGGCGTCGCCAGTGTTTTGTTCTTTGGCGCGCGTTTATGGCGGGAGGAGGTGCACGTGATGCTTATCGATCGCTGCTTTCGCTCGCCGGCCGCCGAGGCCGCTTTCGATCACGTTTCGCGTTTGTTTTAGTCCCTCTTTAAGGCTTATCCGCCCCTTTTTTGGGTCATTACGCATTCTTTTCGAAACGTGGTTGCGGGAGAGAGAAGTGAAGGGCATTTTCAATGGAGATCCGTGCTTGGATTAGCCGGCGAATTTCCGCTTACCGGGCGCTAAATACGGGTCGGACATTGAATAGGCCTTTTACGCTCCAGTTTTTTTAGCGATTGAATTTTCGCTCCTGGGTAGATAAACATGGCTGTAATTTAACCTCAATCATAAAGCACGTTAAAAAAATAAATAAAGAATTAATTGATGAAGTGTTGGAATTGGAACTGGAAATTGATGTCTGTCTGTTAAGTATTCAGCCCGAAGGACTATTGGTACCTCACCCCCTCTGACTAAGAGCTTGCAGAGAGGAATTAGGTTTACTTCGCCGGATGAGGAGTGAGGTAGTTTGCCTTGCTTTTCTCGAAAAGTCAGAATGCCATTAGCGGAACATGTCCCCGCAAGTGAAGCTCAATGACTGCACGAGTAACACTTTTCTGGTCATTCCGTAAGAAGAGAACTTAATCAGTGTAATTATCCAGTCATCCTCCAGTAGATTTCATTTCATCACAGCCATGATCAAGACTGGGACAAAAGAAAATGAGTCATTTTTCTCCATCCTGTTACAAATGACAAATTACAAATATTCCATTCATTAAAATATGGTTGCGGGAACACGTTTAATAAATAGTTGAAAATAAATAAAATTTCAACAAGTAATTATATTTATGATTTAGAACAGAAAAAAGACGTGGAAATTGTAAAATAAATAACATAAGTTAGTTTAGTATTGCTTGTGGAAAATAAACTTGGGAGTTGAATCCAGCGACCCTTGATAAACGCAAAGAATCATCTAAAGCTGTATACGTAGAATCACAAGGAGAGACAGAAATGCAATACCTTGGAGAGATGATGACAGGAGTGACATATATCATCGATAGAAGGAGGTCACTGAAATGGAAGTGGGTAGGACATGTGGCGAGAAGTTTTGACAACCGTTGGACATCAGTAGCTCTCGACTGGATACCAAGAGATGTGAAGATACCAAATAGCAATCATTGACCATAGCAACTCGCTATGTTCGAGTAGATAGAATTGGAAAACGCTTGGGGAGCCAACTATCGAATTTGGATTAAATTTGGTTTATAATGATAGATCAAGTAATGATTAATTATGCTAATTTTCATCTGTGAGATTGAAGCAAAAATGTCTCTAATTCCAGATTTCACGAATATTTTAAGATCATTCACTGTAAAAAATTCCTAAATTTGAGAATTAAATTGATTTTGCTGGATAATCATGGAATGACTCGTAAGTGCTTAAAACTGTCTTCAAATATTTCAGAAGCGTAAATCATAACTAGATATTAGCTAAATTTTATGTGTTATTACCCATGGTTTTATACTTGACATCACTTCATTCAATTCTAAGTTTTAACTCTTAATTGAGCAAGGTATAATGAAGTCGAGTAATGAAGCTGTTGAACATGTATTACGTACTGAAGCTGGTAATAGAGTTATAGTTTCACTGGCATAGTTCCGTTTTCTTCTGATGGTTTTAAATTAAATTACTATAATTTGAGTTGGATGTATCAAAGAAATGTTTATAGATTGCAGTCCAAGTTCAGAAATCACATTTTTTCCCTTTCTGTTATCACTCTCAAAATATAGGTTTTATTCGACTCGGTTCGATTCCTTGGTTTCATCCGTGAAAAGTTTTTCTATCACTTGTCGCGTCTCCCTCGAAACAGGAGCGCGTAATTTTGTTTATTCAAGATGGTGGATTCTCACACCTGCCGGAGTGTTTGCTCAAATCGTATATCTTTCTTTTCGATCTGATCCTCCGCACCTCGACGTGTAACGCCTGCTCTGCTCCTTTGTCCTCTGCTCATATTCCCCAGAATGATTAATGGCTCACAGAAGGGGATTAACCTGGCGTACGTTTGGGGACTTGCGGGGCTCGCGTAGATTTAATCCAGCTTCAGCTGAACTTCGGCCTCACAAATTTTTAGGCTTTTAAAATAATTTCGACATTGTCTCGCAAGGTGATACTATGACTCACTATATCTCCAAAGTATACAGACCGAAGACTACTTGGAGTATCAACATCTCCGCTGTAAGCTGCCAAAAGCTATAGAGAAGGAATTAGGCTTGTTATATGAGGATTTAAGTAGTTTGCCCTTGCTCTATTTCAGAGCCAGAATGCTAGAAGTAGAAAACTTCTTCTGTGCATCGAAATGACCCCATGAATAACAATTTTAATAGCATTCAGTTGGGAATTACAGAAATAAATGCCATCATGATAATTAAGAGGGCACCTAAAAAATATCTGTTGTGTACAATGTACACTCCATACAATGTAACACTGTACATTGTTGGAGAAAGAGTCAGCCATTCCATACCGCTAACGATCCCTGGCTTAGTTCTCTGAAGCTATGAAGTCTTTTACTGAGAAAAATATGATTCATTTCTACAAACTTGGCCGCTATAAATCCTTAAGAAATATTACCATCATCTCGGGATATAGGGCACTAAATTATGTGCGTGATTCAGAAGCTGTCAAGATTTGGGGATCAAGATTTGTTTATTACATTCCCGCAAGTGTTTATTTGACATTCAATGGTTGTGAAAGAGATAGGGTTGAAAAAAATTGTTGTTTGCAATTAATATCCGAAAAGTGTAATTAATCAATCAGAAAACCTTAATAAAATTTCCTTTATTGACGATGCTTGTCTCAATCCAAGCGATGACTCGTCGTATTTAATTTTACCAAGAATTGAAAGCCCGTAAGAGGTAGAGATGAATTTGACACGTTTTTCTCATGGGAACGATGTTACCCGCCTGGGGTCCAGCGGGATAATGTTTGGAACAGCAGATGTAGTCCAACACATTCAGAGGTATGGCATATAATCCTGTGCCAAAATTGAAAGTAAGATGATATTTAGATCACCTATGTCTTCTTATGGTCTTTGATAGCCGCCTTTTGACGTGTGGCAGCGGATGTTTCCACCACGACTTACTTCTATTGTTAATTATTGTCATATATTGTCCCTGGAAAAAATCTGAAAGCGACTATGTTGAAACCACAACCCCTCTGAAATTAGCTACATTGAACTCGTAGAGAGAAATGAGGCCTACTAGGCAAGATGAGGAGTGAGGTAGTTTGCTTTCCCTTTCCCAACAAATCGGGATTTTATTACTGGATCCTGTCCACGTAAGTTTGTCACAATGACTCTACGAGTAACACTTTTCTTAGCCTACTACAAGGTGACCTTTTAAATTACCAAGGTACCTACTAAATTTTCGTCTATCGTATGTCAAGAAGACAAGTGATAAATATTTTATTCATCAAGATATGATAGCAGGTTATAGTGCCTATTTCCCTAATATTTCTCTATTTCATATCGATTTATGTAACAAGAAGGAAGTTTTCCAAGAATGAACCTTTTTTTCATTTATTGAGTAAATTGTGCTTTAATTTAAATCTCCTTTTCTTCTGATGATCCCCATACTAGGCTCCCAACCATCTGGATGAGCATTTGTAGTAACTATCCTCGACAAAACGTATCGCCTTTCGTTGTACCGTTACTAATTTGGAACACAACACTTGTCGGTGTTCGTACCCGAACGTACACACGCGTACACCCTATTTTACATATATTAAGACAGAGTGCGCAGGGGGCGTATGAGCGACAGGTTGCAGGTCCCCTATTCCCCGGCTGCAGGCCCTCCCCTCCGGCCCCCTGAGGCCTTACGCACCGCCCCTGGGAAGCCCTCCAAGAGACACTGGCCTCTTATCGTTGTAGAACGATGACCTCGGTTCAATAATGACCTCGACACCTGCACTCCTTTTCCCCCTTCGCTTCCCTGGGTTTTGGCGCATTGCGCCAATGCTACACCAGATTGCACGCTCCTATCTCGGGAATCGATCCCAGGACCGGCGGAAGAGGCTCCTCGAGTTGGCTCTAGTGCCCCGGCGGGAGGAAATGGCGGCATATATGCCACTGGTTCACGAGGAGGGGGGATGCGGACGGGTCATAAAAGGGGAGAATATATCTCGGGAAATGGTCACCGGGAACCGAGAGTGCATTCGTATATTAAATAGCAGTTGCCCGCAGCTTTTCCAGCTCCCTCAGCAGCTATAAAGTGGCTACATAATTTCATAGATTCCTCTGTAATCGAATGTTGCACTAATCGTATACTCAATTCCTTCGTAAAGGCCAACTTAACCTTGCTTCCATTCGAGAATAAACCTCAGCAAAGCTTGTAAATGTCAAGTCGACGTGTTTTCTCTAAGCTGCGAAATTTGAACAAATATCCGTTTGTTTTTACAAATTCTGCGCTTTATCGAACGGTGGACTACATTAGAGAATACCAGAGCTCCCGGATAGCCAAGCGGGCAGCGCGTTCAGCTTTTTTGAAAGCGGTCCCGGGTTCGATTCCCATGGGAATCCATGTGCAAAATACCCTAAACTGTCGAAGTACTATTAGCGATAATACTGAAGTTATTTATTAAGTTATCCTTGGTACGAAAACATGTATTTCATTTACTTTTGTCTCATTCTAATTAAAGGCGGTGATGGTATGGGTCAGTTACTGATGATGAATAAAAGAAATCATCTTGGAATCTCCATAGCGAATACTCTGCAAGTTTTTCTTCAGAAGGTCATCATGTTGCTCGTTAGTGGACTTTTTCTGTTCATAGCATTCTCGGTCTGCAATAAAAGCTATGAAAATCTAACTCACTGCTCATCTTACCCAGTAAGCCTCGGTCCCTCTCCAGGCTTCAGTTAACAAACGGTGGATAAGTTTGAGGATCCAACATGTCTTCGAAATAATTGCGTTTGATCTTTATTTAGGAGGTATTTATCTTCCAATCTGATTTGTATTTATTTTTTTGTACCCAGGCATCGTATATTTATTCCTAGGAAATAGATATCCTAAATTGAACATTAAGTTATTCCTACCTAAATTCGTTTATGTGACTCGCTACGAACTTTCCTTCGTTGTTTTCCCTGAAAGGAAGGAGTAGTGTGTGTACCTGTAATCTTTTATCTCCAGTAGCGAAAGATTTATCTGAAGTTTGAAGAACAGAAGATTAGAAAATTTCAAGGGTAATCTCTTTCCTGTTTTCCTTGCATACATTTTTATCTTTACGGATTTAACTTACCCAGCGATTCTGTATCATCACCTGGAATTCGTGAAATCTTTCTATTCATAATTAAATGTGAACATGATAAGGGTAATCATTATTCATCTTTCTCAAATTCGACCTGGGTTCGGTACCAGATAATTTAGATATCTTCATTAACCTTTCTTGAATTCAAACATTTTTTTTCTCCAGTGGATGAAAATTATTTGTCATTTCAATGCCCTATAAAAATTTAGACGATGGATGTGAAACGTGAGTGTTTAAATAGTTTGATTGCACCAGCGCATCTCCTGCAGTCATTTGTTAATTTCCGCGCATTTATTACAAACGCTAGGGGACTGTACAACGAGCGAGTCAAAGGTTTCCTCCACCTAATCAAGAGGATTGCCTTTGTTTACGCTGAATTAAACGAGAAATCTCTCTCTTTAATCTTAGCTTTGGAAGCGTCACGAATTCCGTGATTCGACACAAGCGGCTGCGATAAGATTGCTCTTCGCAATTTAATCCGATGTCACATTTATCTTTCATTGGCTACAAATCCGTGTCTCAGCAAATAACCGACTTATCCCTCTCTTATTTGATTAAACTTAAGATTTCATTCCGGTTAAGATTTATGGCATCGAGGTTTGTAATTTCATTCCTAGTCTTCATCAGCATTAATGGATAGCATCGATGTATGAGACATTCTTTGATTCAGCTTAGTGGTTAATACTTAATAATAATAATAATAATTTATTTAATACATACAGGATAAATTCTCACACAGATTTGTTGTATTAGATTAAAATAAATTAATGAAAAAGAACGATAAATAGTGAGTGCGAAATGTGAGAATTTCCAGCAGCTTTGTCTGTTTCGTATGGTAGATTGAAGTAAAAGGTTAAAAGACCCTCTCTCTGGTTTTATTTCTTTGTTCGATATAGGCTCCTTGTTCAAATTCGAATGTTATATCGTATGAATAATAACCTCGACATTTTCTAGTGAACCCAATTATTTAACGTAATTATATGTTTTAACTATGTCATACATTTTTAATGGATATGGTTATAGTTGCCGAATTATTATTTTGTTAGTGGTCTAGCCTTTTTCTGTTTCAGAACTTTTCGAACTCCATCTATCCTGTATCTATCCATCTAAGTTATCGTTTCATAGACCCTTCTATAAGATCTCGAAACACAATACTTTTAGATCAAACTAGCAGTACGTATATTTATTTATTTTGTTAATGTTTTAAAAATGCATCAACATGCACACGAGTCCTAATACAGTTTACGTTAAAAATAGTAAATAAATACGGTCAACTAATTAAACAATGATATAAAATATGAAATTATAAAACAAAAATACATAAACATTTACATGGATTTATAAGGCAAATCAGATGAGACGAAAGTTATTTTGGTTTTGGTTTTTGAGAAAGGCTTAAAATTCACGTAAGGTATATAAAGTATTCAATAACCAATTAGATATTATAGAAGGAAAGCGAAAACATTTCCGTTTCATTTTTCTACCTTACTAGATATTTTTCCCACAATAAATATATTTTTCTGGTTATAGAAATGTATGTAACTTGAAGCTATTTCCAAGAGAACATCTAGTGACATTTCAAATATGAATTGGCACATCTGGCGTGGTTGTTTTAATTTCCATTTCGGGATAAGATCTCTATGATTAACGAGGTTTAGCCACCGGATTGATTGAGATCGATATCTAAGTGTTAATAATTTAAAATGTTTTCCCGGTGCGTGTTTGTCTTAAATCGGCCGAGGTTTCTGTGAACGTAATTGATCGCTGGATGGACAAACGACCGACCTAAAATTAGAAGCGGAATTGATCTTCTTCTTGCGGAGTTCCTCAGGAATATTTCATAGCCTTCGGCCTACGCCTCCTCCGCTGAATAATTGAGATCCGCCAATGGCCTTGAATTGCTTCCACGGACACAATTCCGCTTATTATTTCATGTTCTCACCTGAAGTACGATCGCAGACGTTTTTCCATCTGCAACAGGAGAAGATTACAGAATCGGAAAGCAATAGAGAAGTGTGGAATTTTATGAGGTCCTTTTCCCTTCCTTAGCAGTTGTGAGGGGTTCAGAGAATTAGACCGTTCAGGCGGATGAGCAATTGATTAAATTGTTGACCTAATTGATAATTAACTGTGTTGATGATTGTTCCCCGCTATATAGTAATCTATTATTGATATAGTTGACAGTTAATTGTTTAATTTTTGATTGCGATAGCTAATAATATCACTATTGTTGATATACCTGATGGGTAATCTTACTATTGTTGATTGTAATAATTATTATTAGCATTATTGCGAACAATGTAAAATTCTTTTTAGGAAAAGTTGCATGTATCAGAAAAATAATTCAAACAGATAAATATTGATCGCTCTCATGGAAAATAAAGGCTTTAACCGGTAAATGTAACCGCAGAAGTTTAAAATACCCTAATCGATTTATTACTTGTAAATTAAAGTAAAAATAAATTAAATGTAATATAATATAAATTATCAAATCGTTAATATTAATAAAAATTACAAAATAATGTTATATGCTTGACAAATAATGCAGAAAGAATAATACTATTTGCTCGAATCGGACAACCGGTTTGAATCGGTTGATTAAACCAGAAATCTTTAAAGTTTCTTAGAACTCGTTAATAAATGATTAACAAAAACTGGTGATATATAGTTAAATTTAATTTGAATAAAAAGTTACGAATTAATTTTCTATTAATACTATGAAGACGAAAATTAATTTCTCGCATTGAAATAAGCGATTTATACCGTCATTTTGATGCGCAAATTTAACTTCCTGTAACTCAGTGATTAATAACCTGTAAAAACCGGTATCATGTACTTAAATGTAATAACAATATAATGATACAGTGAGGTATAATGATTAGAGGAATTTTCGAAGCGATGAAAAAACGGTTTACAAAGCGAAATTTGGCCTTTTGATCTAACCGGAACGAAATTAATTACCGTTAGAAGCCAGTCCACCGTGATTAGTATGTCTGTGTTTTTTTTTTTATTCGTCCCGTGTATTCAAAATTGAAATCTGTCAACCCTAGGTCCACCCATGTTGCCTTTTTATCTTTGGCTGTCCTCTTTCAGTTCCACCGACTAGGAAATAAAACGGCAGCGCGGTAATACACTTTCTTTTCCCGCATCAAAAGACTTTAACGGTCGGCGAGGCGCTAAGGGGCTGTGCCGTCCCTGCAATAAAAGGCCGTAATGAATCCCAGTTACGGGAAATAAAAGCAGGGGGAAGAGTGTCAAAGAACCGAATAAAAAAGGACCCGAGCGAAGATCTGCCAATAGAACCGGGTGCGCTAAAAATAGCAGTGCGATCGGTCGGGATGTAAAAAAGCAGACGGTGGATGAGTGGGTGCGGAAGAGAGATTATGGGGCAAATATTACCGAAGGAAATTTCAAACGGTGTCAAATTGGACGGCAGAAATAGATTCGGATGTGCGAAAGATGTCGTTGGAATTAGTCGGACTTATGTAGGAAAATGGCTGACGTCGAGGTTTTTTTTTTGAACGGATCCGGATGGGAAAAATGCATGAATGGAATGCATTACCCCCCTGAGATACGGCACCACCGTGATACGTGAGGGAGTAATGAATTATTATGCGCAATAGGATATGGGATGAGGAGATGGAAAAAGTCTGTCACGACCTGGAAAACCCTAGTATTAGCGAGTATGAAAAATGTCGACGTGACCTGGACCCCCTGGTATCTCGTAAAACGATCCGGAGACGGTTCGGCTAGATAGCTTAGTGAGTGGAGCAACCACCCGCAAAGTGAGCGACCCAGGTTCATTTTCTAGTCTCATAACTTTTTTTGCATTCGCTTATACTTGAATTTTATGCACCGTAGATAGACAGACTAAATATTTATCACAAAATTCATAACACGTCTCCAAAAGTTTGCAAATAAGTTGAATAATTATAAGAAAAATCTTTAAATAGTATGTTAGGAAATAATAATAGGAATGTCTAAAGAAAGTTTAATATATGTAAATAACCCGTGGAAGAATATTCAGCTGATAAACAAATCTAATGTAAATATTCAATACTAATGCCTGGCATATTGCCATGCCACACCTATTTGCAAACTTTTTCAGTAAAGATGGGTTTATTACGAAGAAATTAATTATAATAATTACTACCACCATAGATACTCACAGAAAAAAGTCTTTAAGAAGCTTAATTCGGTAAACATTACAAATGAATTCGTATAATGCCGTAAATTAAGCATGTAAAAGGATCTAATTATCTACATGTTCTCCTAAAATATTTTTTTTTAATTTCAATTTTATATTATTTTTTTTAATGAATCTCTCTTGGAAGAAATAATTCAAAAAATAATCGATATCTACCTTAACATTATCTCATAAAAACGTAGTTGTTTATTCGTGGTATTTAATGGGGAGGCGATGTCGTCTTTTTTGATTTCAACAATCGTTGATATTGGTTTGAAAAAGTTGTTTATGGCTTTAAATATGTGTATAAAGCAATACAATATTTCGGGAATATCTAATTCCTCTGCTTATCTTCCCGAGGGACTCGGTTGTATACGAAAAGGCGAATTTTATTATCGAGCGAATTTTCCGAAATTTCGCCAAGAGTGCAAAAAGAGAGAACAGAGGGAAGACACTATAGATCAAATGGACCGCAATAAAAGATGAATGGGAGTGGGGATATGGGCGTCATTTCCCCGCTAATTCCCCCCACTTCCGCCTCTACACGGAACAGAACAACTTCGCACCAAAGTGTCAATCCGTTTCCGCTATAAAACAGACAAACACGGAAAGGGGTCCCATTAACACAAAGGCAATTCCGCAGAATTCTAGACACACTCTTTATCTCCAATATTTGTTTGAGGAAAGTGTTTCTACTTTGTCTAGCATTTTCCGATTTTAGCCGACTGTGCGGCGCCATGTGCTTTTGAATAAATGCCAACTAAAAGTTAAAGAATGCTTGGAAGGTAAGAAGATGGAATTCAATCGCAAATAGATAAATTATCAGTAAGAAATGGACGAAAATAATTTCCTAAATGGAATATCTCGAGGTCTAGCTGTAATGCACGCCTATGGCGTGGTTGCCCAACTCCGATTTTCAGTTGCTAATTTTTCATAAGCAAAGGCCCATTGGGTTGAACGGTCGGACTTGTGTCCATTATTTTTAAGCAGAGAATGTGCCCTGAAAGATTCGCTTGAATCCGTTTCCCACAAACCTGGTGTTTCCCTTGTAAGTTCTTACTTTTGTTGTGTGTGGCAAATTTGGAGTAGATCACTGTTTCGTCTTATCGTTGGAATCTTAAATATTTGCCAGTGTTGGCGCGTGTAATATTTAAACCAGCTTAAAATAGGCCTTAAAAAGTAGAATAGGCATCAATTGAAAGTTAAAGTTGGTTAATTATACGCTACTTAATGTTAAAGTAAGTAGACGACTGTTTTGTTGCAGCGAGTGAAGTAATCTAATCAATCTATGTCAATAAATCCAGGAAAGGTTCAAGCAATATAAATATTAACTTTTTTGTATTTTTAAAAAGACTCCAAAAGCAGAAATGATGTTCCAAATATAGTCCTCCACCGGGAATCGAACCCGGTACCGCTGTCATCAAGAGTGAACTCCCTGACCACTTTGCTACGTTATATTATGATGCGATTTTTAAGTCAGCAAGTAAGACTAATATTGTTAAAATTTCGCAAAAATATTAATTTATTTGAATTACCCTATTAGCCCGAATATAACGCGATATTTTTCGACCGTTTATTTTCCGTTAAAAAATCGACTCGCGCTAAATTCGGGGAATTAGTAAAAAAAGTAATGGAATTTAATATAAACAAGGACATTTTCCAACAGAGGTTGAAACGCAACTTAACTTTTTCAATGATTTAAATGGGACGGAAGATGACATTTTGTGGGAGACTGAAAGCGTGAAAGGAAATACTGATGATACCGATGTGACATCAATGAGTTCCCAATCTGAAAACAGCTCAGATTCTGATAAACATTTCCGTTTTTTGTTGTTACGTAATATTAATTTTGTTTCACATTACTTAATTTTATTGACATGAATGTAACCGGTGTTATTAGCTGTAATTACCTAAATAAATGCTTATCTGATTGAATTTCCTTTCTTTGAATTCTTTTATGAGAATTATTTTTTTTTCTAAATATCCTTACGAGAATTTCGGAGTCGCGTTATATTCGGGGCCGCGTTATATTGGAGCTAATACGGTAAATCCTTTAAGAATTATACATCGTTTGATCAATAAATTGATATTGTTTATTTTTGACGCTGCTTAAGAAATCATTGCTTTGGTGAAATAATTTCATCTACCTATGGTATGACATCGCATCCATAGGCTTATCCACTTCGATTACAACAGGAATATTCACTAGGAACTGAATGAGCGGTACGTTTCAGTTGGTCTATAGTGACCTGAATCTTATGAGCATAAAGTCAGAATGTCATTTTCAATTTGATAAATTAAGTGCTGTAGGCTAAGAAAGATGTTTAGGAAAAGAGTATAAAAAAGGGAAAGGGTAAATAACGTGCTTATTTGGTAAGAGAATTTTCGTGAAAATTATGTGCTCAGCGATACGTCTATTATTCGTAGGGTCATCGGTTGGAGTTGTTAATTACTCCAAACTGTTGGTAAGTTCATACGCCATTACGGTGTTCTATTCAGTAGTTTCCAATATGGCATCATACAGGCAGTTTCTCTGTCGACGAATATATAATTTCGTTCGAATTGGATCGAAAAAAACACTCGGCTATCATTTCGTTCTGCAAATCCTCTTAAATTGTCTAAAAATGCGCGGACGAAACCGCAGCCAAATACAGACCACTCGAAATTGTTTGCGTATTCCATTTTTGGCCTGCGAACGGAAATTAACAAAGTGTCACGTTTCGGGAATTAAAAGGCTAGTCCGAATGATGTGGGCGTACTCTACGTGTAAAATGAAACGCACGAGAAATATAATTCCACCTGCATTTAAGCTATTTCTCCATCCACGCAACGCATGTCATTCTCATTTCCAGTTGATGAGTTTTCATCTTTTCCCGTCAGCGCTCTAAAGCCGTTTTGAAATGTTTTAGGTTTCTGACGGTCTGTTGATGTCTGTTTCAATTTGGCGAGTCAGCTTGATTTGTATTTGTGGTCGATTTTTTCCAGCCTTTTGTAAACAGATGCCTAGAAACCAAACCCAACCAACACGTTACGGGCAGAGAGGTGGCTGTTTATTTTTTTAAATTGTTGTCAGGTATATATTGCTGAAAATGGCTTAAATGGTAGAGAAGACTTTATAGTCCGAATCTTTCCAAAATATACACGTTATTTATTTATTGTAATTATTTAAAAGACTCTCCATTAAAAATAATATCGAAGAAGAAATAAAATGTTTAATTTCCACGGAAAATAATAATCTATGGAAATGCTCGTAAAATTTGTTTGTCTGTTATGTTAACCTGATTATTTTATTGAAAAAAATATTTTCTGGTCGAACTTAGGTATGTGAATTATAGCTAGTCAATAGTGATGCAGTCTGATAACATAAATTCAATAGGAAAGATAGACACACTTCATAAACAATCCTTCATAAAGAGCAACAATATAATTATGAAGGCTCAATGCATTTCGTATCTAAAGGAGGTATTATCAGGAGAACCTTTAACGACAGAATTTAAGAAAAAGGCTTGTAGATAGAGTTGGTTAAGATTACTGGAATCTAAGTCTAAAGGCTGCCATACACGGGGAAATATTTCCTGGAAATAATTTCCTGGAAATATTTCCAGAATAGAACATGTTCTAATTTCAACCAATCAGGAAAGAGTGTCGGCCATAACTGGAAATTATTTCCAGGAAATATTTCCCCGTGTATGACGGCCTTAAGAGAAATAGAATGCAAACGAAAATAATAAATCATAAATATTTTAATTCCGTAAACTCATATGACATCTTATTAATATCTAATTCTGTGCTCGTGGTATTAATTCTGTTTTTTTACTATGTAATTTTCGATGGGATTATGAGAGGCGTTTTCCAAGGGCCATTTCGTTTGTCTTTCCTTTTCTTAGAGTTAGATTCCAGTCCTCTTATACCAATTACAATATTCTGCAAGGCTGTCGTTGAAGATTCTCCTGATGATATCTCCTTTGGAGACTAAATGCGTTGAGCCTTTTTACACAGTTTTGATGGTTTATAGACTAAGTCCCTCTTTCTTATTGTATGCGAATGAATGTTAGCATCCATAGGATGTGGAAGAACGGATGTTTTCTGGTCCTCTGGCATTCATCATTCCCAGAAGCAAAGATTCTTTCTCTCATAGATAAGTCGGATAACAGGTTCGACATGATTAAAGTGGTTGGGATCCGTTATTAGTCGCTGCTACGCCCTTCTCAAATGCCGAAGGATTAAATCTCCGTTGGCCCTAATTCCTAATGATACTCGGACATAGCAGTTCATCGCCTTAAATACTTCGCCTTCCACATAAAAAAATATTGTCCTCATTCTGCAAAGCTCTATTTTTATGCTCTATCATCACTGATTAAACTAAAAAAATCGGAGATTATCTTTAAAAGCAATCGTACACTCCGCAGTGCTTAAGTTTGGGGAGTAAAAATTAATTTTCTTCGTCATCCATTCTAATATACTTACACGATGAAGGATTTCATTACCCTACACCTCAAATTTCCACCACAAAATGATCCTTCGGCTGCTGCTGACCTCATCTGCACTATTCTATTAGTATTCTATCTTTTTCTTCTTCAAATTCATTGAGTATTAAAATTCTACTCTGACGTATACTTTTTAACAGTGCTGATGATATTACAGCTGTATATTTTATTTTATTTCTTCCTTATAATATTTGTCTTTTTTGTATTCATTTCAAATTTTTGTATCTGGCACCTCGATTTTCCATCACGAAACGACGTTTAATTCACCGCTTACCTTATCTGTACAATAGTATAGTTTCCTTTTCGTCTTATTCAGATCCATTGTGTATTGTAACTCAACTTAGACTTATTTTTTCAACGGTACTGATAGTTGAAATTACAGCTGAATACATTTTTATTGCATTCATTCCTTAAAAAAATTTTTGTATTAAAAAAAAAATTATCTCTTTGCTCCATTTTATATTTTTTTCAATCCATTGTAAAGCCTTTTGCTTTAAGTGGTTTTATATTAAATGAGTAGATAATGAAACGGAGGAGATTCTATTTTTGAATCTTTGAAAAATTGCTCGTTTCACAATATTTTGTTGAGAGATTTAAAATTCCTCTATTAGTAATAAATAAAATTCTCAGTCTCTGTCGATGTATTGTGGAAATAAATCATGATGAAGATGAACAATTTGTACTTTTTCCACAGTATTTATTATAAACAATAAATGGAAACAAAACACGACTAGTTTCAGAGATTGATCTTGACTTGATGATGGAGATCAATCTCTGAAACTAGTCGTGTTTTGTTTCCATTTATCGTTTTTAATAAACACTGTAGAAAAAGTACAAACTGTTCTCCTTTACCTCTATTAGGCATAAAGGATGTAAGAATGATGTTAAATTGACTGGTGGGGAAATTCATGTCTATCATAAACGATCTAGTTGCTCTATTTAGGATGAAATAGCCCTCATTGTTTCCCCTCGTCTTTCTATTCTATCACATATCCATAACTTCTGGTAAATCTACATTTCTTTTCATACATTTCTGCCTCTCTTTTATACGTCTGTTCTCTTCAGGAAATTATCTCTTTACCTCTGTGTTCCTCTTTATTTTCAAACATTCCCATTTTGGTCATACTCCAACCTATTTTTTTCTGCTCTCGTTTGTTCTTTGCACGTTTTCAAACCGATGTGAAATACCTCTTTCATACGGGTCACGGAGCCTTTGCATCGGACCTCATTCATTACCAACGCATCACTGACCACGTCTTCTATATTTACCATGCTTTTTCCTAGTGCGCCTTCACAAACGAAGGCAAATTTTCCTTCGCAGTAAACTGCGTTGGATTTGAGCATCATGTAAGACTATTTTCATCGTTAGGGGCACGCGGGTTCCAAAACCGGATTGAATGATAAGTTTCCATTATATTACTCACGATTTTATGTTTTCCAAAGTGCAATCTTTTATTTTTTCATTCATTAAAATTCGTGAATCAGAACGGATTGCCGCCAAATTTTGTTTATTAATGATGTTTAAAGATGTAATGTACCTTCTCCTAGAGATATCTTTGCATTCTTCAGTCGGTGATGATATCAATTCGTCGATAATTTCTTCTGAACACTTATTACACTTCTCCATTAATACTGAGGCGTTCTACATTGTTGTCGATGCAGTTGTAGCAACGAAAACTTAATTGATATCAACGTAAACATTTGCTGTGTATAATTTACTAAAATTCGGAACTTTTATCAATTTTTAGGCTATACTAATTCGCCAACAACATAAAGATGATGAAAATTAAATTCTCTATTGAATATTACATCTTCTGGCACCCCTCCGAGGTTCGTACGAGCATAATTTTTAATTAAATTTTACGAAAGAGAAAATGTCTGCTACGAAACGAAATATCGACTTGATGCGTATTTCTTATTGTAGTTACTGACGTGATTTAAATAAATATACTCAGTAGAGAGATTATCATAGTAGATAATCCGTTACGTAGTCCATTTCCTCCAGTATGTACGCTTCTCCTTTCACACCCAGAATTCCCCACCGTTCGAAAAGGTGCGCACCGACACACTTCAGCCTCTTTCGCCTTCTCTTTAAATTCCTCGCGTTTAATTATTGATCGCTATCCACTCTTCACATCCACGCTCCATCCAATATCTGTATCTTTTATTCCATCCTTAGAAAACGTTCCGCCGCAGTGGATCAATCCATTTCCTATGGATTATATTTATGAATAATTGTCATTCGCCTATTCTAATATGATATCAATCGCTGTTCAATATCAACGTTAACATAGGTACCCTGTGAGCTGCTTTTCGGCGTGTGGCAGGGGGTGTTTGCTCCTTAATTCTTGTAACTGTATCAAAATTGAACTGCTTCAATGATACTTGGTGGAATTCCATCTAACAAAACAATTTATCATACAAAAGACATGTACAGTAATATTAAGAAGAATTGAGCGAAGAGTTAAGAAGTTGTTATGTTTAAGTTATAAAAGTTTGTGCCCGACGATGACGTAGTATGCCGAAATCGGTTGTGTATTTGTTAAATAGCGTGGAGTTGTACAAGTTTCTTAATATTACTGTGTAAGTGTTTAAGGTGTTAGTATTTATGTGGTGTATAGTATGGTGTTAGTATCTATCTTCCTGATTATATTTTCCCTTGTCAGATCAGCCCATTTAGTAGGAAAGGCGCATAATATCTGATCAGTAGTCCGTAATTTTCTATTGTTTATTGAATCGGTAGCAACTACAGCGCACTGATTTGGACGACTTCGGGTGAATTTTCAAACCTCATAAGCATCTTCCAAGAACATACTTTCTCCTAATTTTTCGGGAAAATTAAGCCGTACTTTAAATCTCATTTCTTCTAAAGACTCCCATCCTACGTCCTGGGTGGCATTTGGGTAACACAAGCACAATTTTCGTAATGGTTCTTTACGTAACTTATTGCCTTTCGCCGTAACCAGCTTCGGATGCAGCACACGTCTTTTGTGCCCCATACACTGCATGCATACCCAAGGCGTAACCACAGAGTAACATCACACACGGACTTTTCCTTCTTTTCTACCGTCCATCCTCTTTCCATCCTCGAACACAACACGTCTGCTGGACCATCCACCGCATGCACACTCAAGGTGAGGTAACATCGGAAATTTAAGAGCACACAACCACCCTTCCGTGGGCACCATCGAGTCTATTGTCAACCATTGCAGCATCTGGACCTACCGCAAGGCGTAGTGATAGAGAAGGGAAGGTCAGAGGATCGAAGTGAGGTCGGTCGATATCGTGGTCCTCGGCCAAAGAACAACTCTCTCCCCGTAATCACCTCTCGTTTCCCTGCTAATTGAAAACAAACAAGGACCCGAGGTGGCCCTTCACCTGGTAGGGACCCTCCGAGGGCCTCCCACGCCCTCTCACCCCATTCGGGAACGTGTCCAAAGCTTAAATGTGGCCCCCCGCACTATTGGGGTCGTTGGACAATGGGACTCCAAGTAATGAGTGAGGGGATCCGGTAGGTGGCGCTTATTTTAGAGGAGTCGACGGCGCGGATTTGAAGAGATGGCTGGATCGAATGGGGCAATCGTCTGAGGCAGTGGGTCGAATAGGGTGATCGGACGTACCCTCCCTTCTGGATTTTTATACCTAATCTCCTGAATCTGATTTTTTTTAAATGTCTTTATTGGGTTACGAATAATACCCCATGGTCGTGTGTTGGACTTTTCTGTTTTATTTTCAATATTTAGAACTTAGTGAGTAAATATTGAACATTACCTCCCCTATAAATAGCAAAAACAAATTTTATATCTTGGAATGATGTATAGTAATAATAACTTCTCTAATGGAAACAGGAAGATCCCAATTACACTAATTTCAATAATTATTGATATATACTAAGACACACAACCATTCCCTTGCCAGAAAAATCTGACTATCTGGGATTCGAACCCAGGACCTTAGCGTCGGAGTGCGCACGCTAACCACTCCGCCGCCGCAGCCGGTATTAATCTTTGCCGTAATGTTGTATATAACAAATTCAATTAAATATTATTACCTCTTATAAGTATTAAATTGGATACAAATTCACCGAATTTTGGAATATCGGACATTTTAACTTTTTTGATTATTTTGTATTCAATCAATAAGTATTGAACTCTCCCTTCACCTTGATTGCCGTAAAGGAACTGAATTACGAACGCTGAATATTACATGATGCCTAATTTAAGAAAGAAAAGTTTTTTTTTATGTAGCTTAATGCAGTGTTTAAAGCCACCTTTTAAGTGGAATACATAAGAAGGGGAAGGTTGAAATTACAGAAGTGTGGGGCACAATGAAGTTGAAGGCAATAAAGGGTGAGAGATAAATATATATGGTTAATTTTTGGTTAAGCGGCATAGCAGTAATGAAGAAAAATAGGTTGATAGGAATATGCTTATATTTTATCATGTTTATAACATTTTCGGGAGATTGGAAGTTGTCTTATTTCGAGGAGAGTTTTTCACATTTTTTGTTGGTTGCTAATGTGGTATACGGGTATAGTATTCAACCAACCTTCGACACTTAATTCATTATATCTCTATATATAAATAGCTTTAATCGTCAGCAAATAATGCTACAACCATATGGCAATAATGATAAAACATTAATGTACAATACTAACCAGCAATTACAATACAATAATAATAAAAATATAATAAATGAAAAACACCAATTATAATAAAATAATCACAAACAATTATAATAAATGACAACCTATGATTATAATTAAATCACAATCAAGCAATTAATGCTACTATTCAAGTGAGCGAAGTAGCGGATCGAAAATGATTGTCACTTAGTACGCTATGTAGCAATAATCGCCGCCTATATTGTTGGAATATAAACCATAAAAGTCTGTCAACAATTGAGATCCATCTAGAGTCGTTGTAGTAATATGCGATCACTGGAATGTGCAGATTTTAGATCCCTCGAAAGCGTGCGACAAAGCTCGGGTAGCAGAAGAGGGGAGACTATTTCGGAAGGGGTAGCTGGGGGAAGAACCGAGACAAGGTCAACGCTGGGTAATAAGGAAGATACACTTTGAGCCGGGAAAGGGTAACAGAGGGTAATACTGCGTAATGACGACCCACACCCCCTCCGGGAAACTTCTTAAAGGAAGTGGACCCAACCAGAACAAGTGCCATGGGCTTCCGCGGGGTCTTTAGCTTGGGATTTCGGGCAAAAGTGCAAACTCCGCGTTTAAAAATACCTCTGGAAAAAAATTCGACGAAAGCCATCTCTAGCTCTCGAGAGGAGGACATTTTTGTGGCAAGGAAAATGTATTTGCTTGTGTTGTCCAGTTATCTATTGGAGAAAGAAGATAAAACTCGGGCAGTAATTGCTCTATCAATTTAGAAAAAAATATAGCATGGGACTCCACTTCTATGCTCGCAAACACACTTATTTATTGATAAAAACTCACCTTGGATGACTTTAATACCTGATTTTTATCATTGCATCAACTGATATTCACCCGCCTATCTCTTGGATGAAAAATTCTAAGAATTCGCTGCAATTCGTATATTAATTCATGGTTTATAATATTCAAACAATTTTAATTAAATAATTAACAATTTTAATTAAAAAGTTTTCAAAATTTAATATTTTTGTAAAACTTCACATTTGATGTATATAATATATGATTTTTATAACCGGTGTAATAAACATTCACCCGTCCAAGAATTTATTGAATTTAAGATAATAATTACATATTTTATTATTGATAATTCAAACATCTATTTAATTTAATTATTCACAGTTTATAATTAAGCCTAATTTCAGGTAAATTTTTATTACAGATTCTATTATTTTATGATTATTTAACTATGAAAACTAATAAATGAAATGAATTGATAATTTTAATTACAAAAACGAAAAAATTACTGCCGACGTCCGAATATAGGTCGATATTGCGTATCAGTGGAATTATATTAATTAAATATTTAATTTGGACTTAAAATGTCGTTTTTCCGTATGGTATGAGTCGACCATAGGTTTCTGTTGTTTACTTAGTCTCGAAAATGTTCATGGATTTACATCGATAATTGCATATGTGCTTCTCTCAATTCATTTCCTCACGTGATACGGGCTAAAGTTGGATAAATTTCATCTATTACTTCGTTTATAATTTGTCTCAATGCTTTCATTAATGTCAAAATGTACGCGAGAAATGAAAATTTCATTGCAGTCTAAAATAAAAGGGGGCAGAAAAACTTAAAATATTAGGGAATAGGCTAGTTTTTTGCTCATATAAAATCGATATTATTGATACTAATGAATTTTGGAAAACCAAATTTTTTTATGTAATACATTATTTATGATGTTGTGTATGACTTTTTATGAATTTTTTGCATCGAAATCCGCTATTTATTGTTTGAAACTTGCTGTAGGGATTATTACTGTATATCAATGGTTTATTTGTTGTGATACAGTTCAGGGGATTATAGTATGTAATATTAAAGGTAAAATTTAACATTGAAATTATTTATGTAATAATATATAATAATAATGTAACAATAATAAGAAAGTATAAGATTAATAATTATAATAATAGTGAACTTTTCATTTGGAAAATTTACGTCTGAAGGAACCATTTTCACAACCTATCCTTCACAAGTCACGAAACTCGCAACATAACCTTTGCGACACCGTAGTTGTAACTTATGCTATTTTATTGCTAGTACGAGTGAGTGTAGGATGCTGTGGACAGCATGCATTCCCTTTCCTCGTTTAGCTTTCATTGGAGGGAAAGTCGAGGATGGAAAACGAGAGCTCGGGTCGATTATCGATTGATCGAAATCCGAGATGCAAACGAGGACTCGGCAATTTCGGAGCGGGAGAGTCTCACACGGCAAAGCACGCGTTTTGCTTTTTCTACTGTTTGCCTACGCAACAATATACCGATGTCCGTTTGTTGGCGTTCTTCAATCAGAACGCTCGACCATTGTTTAAGGAGACTTAACCGCTCCGCAATGGTGTAGCGGAAACTCTGTGTGGTCTCCCGTGGGATGGGTGAATTACGCGTTAATGCTTCCAATAAATTACCTTTTTATTTTACCGCAGAAAAAGAATGGACGCCGTCCAAATTGTTGTGGTGCTATTTGAAATTTTTATGTGCAATACATCCTCCGAAACGTTCTCTTTTTCGGAAAAAGAGGCGAACGTTTTTCGTTGGACGAAAGGTTATATTTCTGGATTAACTCAGGCTGGTTTAGCTGAGGAAAAAAAAAACAGCAGACTGTATGCCCTCTTAATTTTTGGGAGTTATTGAATTTCCAGCCCCTTGGCTTCTAATTCAGCTTTTCAATTTCTGTATATTACTTAATGAAAAAGTGCTTTAGCACATTGGCTCCCACAGGAAATTGAACCCGGGACCGCTTTCACCAAAGGCAAACGCGCTGCCCACATGACTATCCGGGAGCTCAGCTGAGGAGTTTTCCTACATTACTTCCTCAAAGTGTGTTTATTTTTATTTATTGCGAATGAATACAATTATATCCATTGCTCTTAGAAAGTATTCTCTTTCACGGTGGTAATGTTAGCTAATGTTTGTCTTCCTTTATCTGTGAAGTCATCATCCCGGAGGCTAGTTGAATTATTATATCCCACCATTAGCTATTGGAGAGGAAATTGCGTTTAGGCAAGATTGAAGAATTGCGTTTTAGTTAAGATGAAGTACTTTCCCCTCGATTAACTCAACCATTATGCTATCAAAGAAATTACGCAAAAAAGTATTCACAATGTACATTTATCCCATGAATTACAATTTTTATGGCATTCTACAAGAAGAGACCGAAATGAATTTCATTGTTTAAGGTTCGTTCATACCTCATTTATCATATTTGTGGATGATTAAGTTGCACTTTGATTGAATATGCTGGAGTTTCGTTCGCAATTGTTGGTGATGCAGTTTCGTTCGAGTAAAAATGAATTCCTGAAACGACTTTTCTTGGTATATATTTCTCTTGCATTATCAGTTTGGGCTATCTAACAATGTTACAATGTCATTGTAGCATGGAAGATGCGTAATACGTACTACGTCGTCCGAAAATTTTTGTTCTGTGAATTTGTTGAGTAAATTAAGCCTCAAGTTCATATCTTACATCTTCTAAAAATTCCCATCCTACCTTCTGAGCGTATATAATCTGTTTTTTCGAAACAATTTTTAACAGTACATATTGATTTTCCACTGAATCTTTCCTTTTTCTCGAATTCAACTCTTGTCGGTAGGCATGCATGCATTCTCAAGGTGTAGCATGACTTGAGCAGAGCTGGTAACATCGCCCACGGACTTTTCTCCACTCCCACCGACAATTCTCTTGACTAAGCCGTGTTTCTCGAGTGCTCTTTCGTGTTGTGTGTGTAGATAAACTAGCTGTAAAAAAATATATGAATAATATCCCATTTTAGTTAAATAAGAATAGCACTCATTCTTATGAACGCAATGGTGAATCTACTTTAACAATAAAAGTAAATAATCAACGGTTTTGCGACACTCATTGTGGAAAGCATTGTTACGCAAAAGGGCGCGCATTCCTTGGAGAGAGGTGGGAATGTTCTAAACGGCGAAGGGGGAGTGCTGGAAGCGTTCCATTTGCAGATTCGAAGTGAAAGGAGTGTCGCTTCATTTCCGCCAAATATCCACCGGAAGTGACCTTCGCCATCATTAAATCCTAACTCGGCCCTGTTCCTATTCTCTCGATAAAGAAAAGTTGGATTAGTCACAATCTAACAGGAACTGCATTTTCCGTGTTTAGCTTCAAACATTGCTGTTATTCGAAAGGATTCTCGAGGTACGTTTCGGAAGACCTCGTCATCGTCGTATTATCGAAACATAGGAAAAGAACTTTACTAGGCGGAATTTAGACTTTTAAGTCCCATCTTCCTTTTAACTTGTACAAATATTAAAAATACAAATAACTATACAACCTATACAATCAAACCTATACAAATATGTATTATAATACAACCATAAAAATATTAACAAAAAGCTAACCTATTGAAATATTAAAATACAAATATTTAGTACAGGTATTTAATATAAAATATATGTACAAATATCGAAGAAATGATAACCGAAGATCCAAGCATATAGGGATGAATATTCATATTGTATCAAATTAACGTATTAGCAGATAAAGTCGTATAGTTTGATAAAATACAGTAAAAGTTTCTAGAACTACAATATTGTTATAGAGGATTTAGAATTAAATTATAAAAAAGAAACAACTAGAAAATGTTCTCTGCTATGGCTTTAGTTTACGAAAATAATCTTGTTTCGATGGTAAAATACAATCCTATTTCCATATCCCGATGAATAGAATACTTTTTATTTGTAGGATAGAGAAAAATGTATCTTTCGTCTACATTATCACTTTTTAGGAAAGAACTCAATGATGAAATTTTACTTAGTACTAGGAAGCGTGCGCTTTTAACCCTAAGTTGAAAAAGGAGTGAAATATTGTGACATGACTGGGACTCGAACCCAGGCCTCCCAATTTTTTAATATTACTTTTTGTTAATGACTGTGATGACATGATAGCTACTGAAGCATGAATTCGTTGAAGTTTCTCCTTATGGAATACCAAGAAAAGTTTTACCCATAGAGTCATCATGCTGCATTTACGTGGACATGTTCCGCTTATAGCATTCTGGCTTAGTGAGAAAAGCAAAGGCAAACTACCTCACTCCTCATCCGACCTAGTAAGCCTCATTTCCCTCTTCTAACTCTTAGTGGCTAATGATAGTGGGGCTGAGGCTCCAACAGACCTTCGGGTTGAATACAGACTGATGTAAATACCAAAAGATCGGCCTATTGCGGACTAGCGCAGGACATTAAACTTAGTCGTTTAGTGCATCACCATCCATAACACAGGACTGCTACAAAAAATAAGCAAAGGTCGAAACCATTCAGCGTGCATCGACATCGATACCTGGTGATCCAGAAGCAATCCTCCGAGGACCGTCTTAACGTATTTCCAATGCTCCCGAATTTATCTTTCTCCTCCGACCACTTTTATTTATCACTTGGCAGTCTTCGGTGGCGCAGTGATTACGAGCCCATTCCACGAAGTAGAAGATATAGCGATCGCCTTTTAAGACAAATAAGCCGTTTAGGTAGCGCCTGTTATTCTCCAGCGGCAATTCATCGCACCGGGGTTCGCTTTCTCTCGATGCCCACTGCTTCGATTGGCCATCTTTATCTTCTCACGGATGGGTCGCACAATGACGTGGATAATGGCTGGATCTCGTGCACTTATTATTGTATTCTCCCTGCATCCATCCTTGCCGAGATATCCGATCCTTCTTTATAAACAAGATTACTGTTTTATTACGAGATATTACAATGTTATTTCATTACTCAGTTGATTCAGGACGCGGGATGGGAATCTTTAGAAGATAGAAATACAAAGGATAAATTTACTTAATAAGTTAAGAGGAAAGACTCTACTGATATAATGCGATCTCCCTGTTATATAGGTCGTTCTGATACTGCTAGAAATAGTTGCTAGAACGAATCAGTTCAAGAGTTCATATTTAGAAATAGAAGAATTATATTTATTCTTTATACATAAAACAAAAAAGACAAAAAATATACAATTTGATATAACAGAATAAGGAATATATGGTCCCTTGGAGATATATCTCCCGTTTCAGGGACTGACTCACACACTAAATGTACATATTGTGCTGTATAACTTTATACAAACATATATACATTTTCGCTGGTGCGTAAAATACAAAAAAACAAAAAACAAACGAGCTACAAACAAAAATGGAAGTGATGGACACATGGGTGATGAGATGGAACATAGATACAAAACAAAAGAGGAAAATATATAATTCATGCAAAGACTTAAATCAAGTCTTATTTTCCCATATTAAGTAAATACTTAACCTCCCTCTGATGCAACAACTAAACCCAAACTTCTTTACAAAATTTACTTTTCGTGGCTGCTTGAGTCAAAAGTGGTGGTAATACGCTAAATATTTTTGGTCCCAAATAATTATAACACTGTCTATAGATTTATTTCTTAGGCCTAGGAATCAGCAGATTTTCCGTAAAAGATATGCGAAAGCAATCTATTAGGGAAGCAGGGTTATAGTTCTTGCAGCTCCTGCCATACGTCGAAAGACTGCTTGTAGGGTCATTAGACTGACTATCTTCTTCCCCCCCTTGGAAATCAATGGGCAGATCTGCAAGCTAATTCTGTATCTTGTTTTGTTGTTGTGGCCGATTTTCTAACGTTTATATTTAGACATTTCTCTTTCCCGCCATCCTACTGACGCTTACCGATGAAACAATTACGTTTTACTTAATTAAATAGCGAGTTTTTCTCTTGATATGATTCCTGCATTGTTACTTGTTTACTATTTATTACTCCATTGTCGTGTCTATTCAGACAGAAGAGAGTTTACGTGATCTGCGACTGGTGTCAGTGTGGCGTTTGTGTTCAGAGGAAAACCTGTTATACGCGGGAAAACGTATGGCTACGGCTAGTACTTGTTTGATGCTCAAAACGGTAATCAGATAGGAGTAGCAAATGCTCTGTCATCCGTCATATCATAGCATGGTATCCCACAAAGGTCATGGACCGTTCGCTGCAAAGTATCCTTTCATTTTGATAGAGTTAGATATTGTGCTTTTGGATGAGTCTTTGAAAAGGAATTGAAAGTGTTAATTATACAATTTTTCTTGCTCTGTGATCTTGTTCTAATATGTTTTTTTTTCTCTTTCTAGGTAAGTACCGCACTTTGGTTTGTTTGCTTTCTTCCAACCTGTTGTGTACCGTAAGTGATTCTGCATTCTGTTTGTCTTTCGTAAAACGAATCCCACACATTTCTCTACGGATTTTTTTGTATTATTCCGTATCCTTATCGAGAATTTATTTCCTTAAATCGAGCGTATCTTTTGATAAATGTCTCCATCAATCACTACGCCTCTGTTATCGTTAGAGGGATTAACTTCTTATTTCTTATAAAAATATATAAAATTTGGTATATATTGGATATCAAGAGGAGGCCTTAAGTAATACTCAGGGAAAGAATTATTCTTGTTTTGAAATTGAATTTTTTAATTCTTGAAAATTATTTACACCGAGATAGGTTATTGAGATTTAACCTCATGTATTTTTGCATCGAACGTTTTCAAATTTCCTGGACTTAAAATAATTATCTTTCACAATTGCTGTTCTCCTCTCTTTCAATTCCTTGTTGATTTTGAAATTACGCAGTTATGAGCCTCAAGCCAGACACATACGCAGGGCGGTCCAGGATTCCCCGGATGACGCTATGTCGCTCGGGCTCGACTTCGTCAAGGCTTTTAATGATAAATATTTGTGACAAAGCTGCTCGACAATGTTTCTCGGTTTTGTTTTAAATTGAAAATTTCCCACGTTTAGACGCATTAAGCTTGATTCTGGGAATATGCATCATTGGTACGTAGGCATACTCGGAGAGTCAAGTAACATTTCACATCTGCGTCTTAGATTTGAACAATACTTATGCGAAAGCAAGATGTTCAATATCAAAATGTTTCCACTTCAGTTATAAAATTCTTTAATACTCAAGGACAAGTAGGATCAGACATCAAAACATAATATTTCTTGTTCCGGTTTTCTCCGGATCAAAGGGAGGCGGAATTCCTGTTTAGTTTCGCTCCGCCTACCAACGTCGAACCGGTTGGATTTAGTTTCTTCTCTCCCATCATTCAAATGCCACACCCTTCCGAAAATTGTTTCAGTATATGTAGCTTTTTTATTAAATAACATGAATGTTATAAGTATACTTACATAGACCATCAAAACAGCCCGAAAACCTATTCAAACACTTCTTCCAACAAACCTTCCACGAGCACATTATCAGGAGCGCCAACCAAAGATAAACTGAATTTGCTTCTGTCATTTGGAACTCAAATAAAATTACATTAAATTGATTGTGAAAAAATCGTCAAATTAAAATATTAATCAAAGAACCATAAAAGTTATTTAAATACTAATATTAATTAGTTAGTTGCTGGTTATCGATTCACCAAATTAGTTATGTAACTACCGTAGCAGTTAATTAGAATAAATGTTGATTGCTGATCTAGGTTTTATCGTCAGGACCATTAAATATTAATTAATTAAACTAATAAGTATTTCGAAATCAAACTAATAAATTTATAAAATTTAATTGGTAAATATGACGAAATTAAGATAAGAATCAAATATCGTTGCGGAAATAACAATTTTTCCCGGTTTGAATTCTGATTAAACTATTTTATTTTAACATTTGGTGCGGTTAGTAAGAGTATGTATTGATTGCTGACTTAGCAGACAGGACCAGTAAAAATCAATTAATTGAATAAATAGGTGCAAATTAAATAAACTGATAACTTTACATAATTTAATTAATAAAAATGGCAATATTGAAATGCGAACCTAAAATCGGAACGGGAATAGCAACTGTTTACTGTTTAAATTCTGGGTAAGTATTGAAGTTTCCTTATCCAGGCTAATTTTTTTCCCGGAAAATATATTACGATTTTTACCGATTTTAGCTTAGGATCTTTCCCTATCCCTGTTGGTTATTGAAGAGACACTCGAATTAGAAAAGCGTCCCGCCCTCAAACGAGATCCACGTCCTCCCTCACTTTCCCCTGTCCCTCCGTAACCATCAATTTATAAGGAACAGTCGCGTGCTTACCGACGGAGACCATATAATCTTCGATTCCATTACTTTAATATCGCACGCCCTTCTTTTCTGCATCGTCCGACGATGACGTCGTCGTGAGTTATTTCCGGAAACATTTCGGTTTTTTCCTTGTGTGGCCGTGAATTCGAAGGACAGCCAGTCGGAATGGCGCCTTTCTCATCCGTACGTGACTGCGTGCATCCTTATGTTATCCTTCGGGTGGTCGCGGAGGAATTCGGATTGATTGAATCGAGATTTTGGCGTTAGTGGTAGAGTGCGAAGGTTTTCTCCAAAGCAGATCCACCTCTACAAGCTCTTATACGGATAAAGGTTTGATAAATGTATCTTTCATTTATTTGTGTCAACACCTTTTTCTTGGCTAAGATGTAATGAAAGCTATCGAGGTATGGGTGGGCCTAAATTATGACACTGATTAAAGTCTTCCTTATGGAATCCTAAGAAAGGTGTTTCTCATACGACGCTGTGCCTTATTTACGTGGAGATGTCCCTATGTAGATTTTGTTTTCAGCATCAAGTTGTAAATGTAAGATTAGTGACCAGAGTTGAATCGTCCTGTAATTCAATACAGTACATTTTTCGGTTATTGAACTCATAGCGTCGCACTAGATATTTTTAGATTTAGATATATACCTTGCGAGCCGCCAGAGGAGTATGGCAGGGGGTGTAGTACACCACCATTATTCAATCCCCCCTATTGGCATCATTAGCCTGGGGAAAAAACAACCAAAATTAATTATCCGTCCTTGCGATCACTTCCCTCAGCTTCGTCGATGCCTCTCGGAGATCGCATTCGCTCCTTACTGGCACTAATATTTCACTTACTTCGTCTGTAAATTCTGAACGAATGAACTTTTCGAAAAGTTTCCGACGATATTCAGATCTTCTCACCTAGAGTGAATTCCAACCAAGGGTCTCTATCATTGCCGTAACGCTGCTATCAAACCTGAGATCCTCGCAAACGAATCGGGCTGTTCTACGATGGGCTAAATCTGAGACTAAACCTACTTCGTGCGGGTCCCATTCTAAACGGAAAATCAGCATTTTGATTTACCTATATCAAAGAAAAAATACATTCATCATAAAGTATTTAATTAACCGAGAATGTTTTCAGTAAAAGTTGGTATGCATAAGGGGAAAGCAAAGACAAACTACCTCACTCCTCAACCTGTTTAGTAAGCCTCATTCACCCTAATAGCGTTAGGTAGCAAATGTTGTAAGGAAAGAGGTACCAACCGGCCTTCGGGTTGTATACTTTACAGAATTTGATCCCTAATTTGATTTGATATATCCCTATTGTCCCATCTTCACTGCATCCCTGCTTGGTGGTACTGGTAGACAGTAGCGCTACCAATGATTTTTACCTCCTTTTACCACTTAACATATGAAATAAATATACTGAGTAATTTCCACAGGAATATACATGGCACTACTAGTTTCGTCTACATGTAGACATCACATGTACGATTCCAGTCGCACCAAATATGTAAAAATTACTTACATGTACTTACACACATGTAGATGAGCTTCATCCGATAATTATCGAAGGTAGCGAAAATAATTTAAAAAAGTTGTTCTTGAATGTGGCATTAAAATTAATAAATTACAAATGAAAGAGAAAGACTTATAAGAACAAAAAAGAAAGTTGAAAAATTTTTATCCCTCACGTAATCGTACCCATGATCGACGATTCCTCTGCCGGACTCGATACCACTACACCACGACTACCTTTGAAGATAAAGATCGTACGCATAGTTAGAAGTCTCTAACGGCGAACGGTGAAATCCGACGCTTATTTTTGAACGCTTATTTCTTAAAAATTAGCGAAAATTAGTCGCTTAGGTTTCACAATTGTTATTATTATTTGCACGAGAGCCTTCCCTAAAGGTATTATGAAGATCCCTTTCACACAACGCGTAATGTTCCCTTGTTAGTTGCTTTATTTTTTAAGTAAGGCACCATTCCGCAAAGTTGGGCTTGGACGTATCAGGTTTATCCTGACCTCTTTATCTAAGTACTACAATAATCGCGAATATTCCTGGAACAGATTCGCTATCACACGATTTCACAAAATTGTTTCAAATCTCCAAAACATGTTTTTTCCGGAATCTTCCGGATGGATTCGTTTGGTGGTGATCTTCGTTTATACGGCGACTATGGAAAAGCGATTGTAAGCCGTGGATTAAGGCGAAAGGCGAGGGAGCTGTGAATGAAGTGACATCTGAGATGGAGGCACCTTCTGCATTCAAAGCGACAGCAGCCGCGTTATGTATTCCAATTGAACGACATTAAGGATAAATAGCAGAGGCGATTACCAACGCGGAATGAGGCCAAGAGCAGTGACGTGAGGAGACTCGATAAGCCCTCGCGCTTTCTTTCATACATTCCACCTGCTCAGGGCCGGCTCTCGTTATCCTCATTGTATGGACCAGGATCGGTCGTAGATGCTCCATTTTTATTCCTTAATCGAAGGTCTTCCAAATTGCTCTATTACTGTACTTACGAGTCACAATCTGTCAGGGTGAAGGCATTATCTGGATATCATCAGTTCTCTTGAATGCTATCCTATTCTTAAGGGTTAGGTGTAAGAGATGACTTTATAGTCTCAATCTAGCACAAAATAAAGGCGTATTCTATTCATTCTTTGCATACATTTTCTTCTTCGGATATTAACGTGCATCTTTACAAAGTTTAATTTTTATTAAGTACGCTACGTGCACATCGTTAACTTTTCATTCATCGTTCTCAAGCAGTTTTTCTTATCCCGAGGATAAGAACCTGTGGTACACATGAGCAAAGTGGTACTCGAGAGTTATATTTACACGCTCAACTTTCTTTTTTTATTACGTATTCTTTAATTAAATATATCTATTATATATAGACGTTTCTCCGGATATACCTGTAGCAAAAATCTCCCATTTAAAATATATTGTGGCGATTTTTATGATTTCTTTTGGATCTCTTCCGGATGACATGGAAACTTGAAACTTGGCAGGTGGATAGAGATCATAAATATATTTTATAATCTAATTTTTTCAATTCGCTGATGGTCATTTGTTCGATCCCAGAGGGTCATTTACATTCCTCAATGCATTTCTTATGGAGATAACGGAAACAAATTTTAGGTACTTCCCGGCATGATATCGATTTCAAACTATGCATAAAATAAGATCAAGTCCTAACAAGTCATACTGTGCATTCAAAGCTGCCAATATGTCCTGGGTTCGACACCAGGCGTCTCTACAATCAGTAACTGATCCGATTTTTAGGAATTATTTTGAACCCCTTCCCAATAATATAGAAACATGAAATTCGACATATAAATAGAGATTATTGATACATTTCAAATACTCTGTTTTAGGATTCCTTGATCGTCTTTGGTTCGGTCCCAGGGAGCTATATACATTGCCATATGCATTTCAGATGGGGATAATGTAGTCTTCTTTCAGGACTTTCCCGATATGATATGGAATTCAAACTTTGCATTAAATAAGATCAGACCCTAACAAGTTATAATGTCTACTCGCATCTGCCAATAGGTCCTGGGTTTGACACCAGGCGTATACAAAAATTATAAATTGCTACGATTTTTAAGATTTTTTAAACCCCTTCCCGATAACATTGAAACTCAAAACTTGGCATGTGAATAAAGATTATAGAGACATTTTATATGCTTGCAGTATGCAAACAACTTTTACTCGTATATGTATAAGCTCAAAATCAAATTAGAGACCCAATGATTTTCGTATTGAATTGTAATCCTCTTCTAAAAAAAGAGCATTTCTAGTCCATCATTGAAGTAATAACTCAGATATTGTCAGCATCTCATGCCGTGGTTTTGTACCACTTTGGGTTTTAAGTCCTTGATTACATCAGTTATGGCACTCCAACATATTCCGACTGTGACACTCTGATCGATAAAAAGGCTTTTCATCCCTTTACATTATAATATGCTGTGGTCGTAATTCTTGTTCCAGCGATGTTTTTAAATACTCCAAAACAGGAGTAAGGCCGCATGTACTATTTGGCCACATTGGGATCCACAAGGTAGCACTTGAATACGTATTTCCTGTATTAAAATAATTTATATCGAAATCTTATGGGTAAGAAATTTTATTGAAGAGAAAGCCCTGTTAGAATATCTTCCGTTTGTTTCAAGTTGCAGTTTTAAAAGAGGTAGGAAATAAGTGTTATGTTTCGTGTTATGTTCTTAAGTTTCACGAAGGTGGAAAATACTACAGTCTCCCTCTCACTAGACGAATATCAGCAAAGCTATTGGCCCAAAGACCATTTTATATTGTTTGATGTATTAAATTTTACAGTAAAAAAAGATGAACAGTTAAAAATATTGAAGGTGAACTATGAATTCAGGACGCTTTGGAGACAGTTGCTTAATTGAAGGTCATCTATTTTGCAAATAGACGAAACCTTGCAGAGTACTTTAATTTACATGGTAATTTGCTGAAAATTTTTGTACGGATTGCTTCAGGATTGTTGCTTGGTCATTTGGAAGAATAAAATATAGTAGATATCCCAATCATAATAAGTGTTGTGCACCTTGAAAATATTATTTATAACAAGACAGTCGAAATTTTTAAAACGAACTGCGTCAGACATGTATGGTACAGGTATGCAAGTATATAGGACATCGTATAATACCTCCGTTATTTTAAAAAATACTTCTGAATCTATTGGACGATTACTAATTATTTTCAATGGCCTCTCGCAAACTATGAATACCTTAATAGATTTACTCGATTTCCTTGATGGATTTGAAGAAATTTTCAAAACAAATGATTAATCATCGAATGAATAATTTAGAGCGTAGCTTATTACCTGTCGAAGACAGGACAACGATTTTATTTCCTCGTTCGAGTACGTGAGCATTTCCAACTTTTCCTCTTTCCACAACTCTTTGTCCTGACATTGTCGTAATCCACTGATGCACATCCCTGTATCGACCGATCTGTAGGACAAGCAAAAGAAACAACCGTTTTAACATTGGAGCGGTGCACGGCAGAGTCCCCTGTCGGCGCTTGGGCGAAGCGTGGTGCGCGGTAAATCCGCCAGGAATATTTGGCGCGTAGTGAAAGAGAAAGGTGTGGATGGAAATCGATGTGGCACCGGAAATAACGCCAAGTCGGAATCATTCGGCGAAAATGAAACGTCGACGACACTCTCTCGAGTCTTTTCCTCCTTGCGAACCATGAGGACTGTCACGTTGCCGTATACTTATCAAACCCCTCTTTAATGACCTCTCTCTATATAAGAGGTATTCTGGTAAAATATCTCAATCGGTCCTCTCCATATTTATGTGTATCGATTGTATGCAATTAGCACTCTTCCATTATGTGATCTTCATCCTTGATTTCATTTACCAGAAATAAACAATTCACGTCTTGATCCGGGTGAAATTGAAGCTTCCAAGTCTCCCCTTCTATCCAATCCATTGCATTTTAAAATAAACATCATTGATAAACTATAATATGAAGTAATGTTATCCAAAATAGAATTGGGACATCTAAGCTTGTTCTGACCCAGCACGGGTCATCGAAACCGGCAAACCTCTTCATGGGTTCGATTTGTGGAATTTGTACCAGTTTTATCAGTTGACTCCGTCATTAAAAGTTTTTATATGATATTCCATCAAGTAACGCTTGACAATGTTTATTTACTTTGACGGGATGAAATCACAGTGAAGACCAGGAAGAAGTGTCAAATAGCAGAAAAAGAAGGAATTAACCTGCATAAACTTACTAACAAGAGTAATGCAATTTTAAGAGTAATGAAAGTAAAGTAAAGATTTATCTTAACATCGCTCTGTGTTTCGGTTGCCTCAGTGAGGACCTCTTATGTTGGTTGGTGCCACTACGTTGAGCCCATTTACAGAAGTGAAAAGGACGCGTCTCGTTAGTTTAGTTGGTAAGAACACCTGCCCGGAACTTGGGTGACCTGGGTTTGAGTCACAGCCAATTCACTATTTTTCGCTTCTTCTACAACCTTGGGTTAAGTTGCACGCTTTCCTGTGCTAAGTAAAACTCCATTTCCATCATTTAAACATTAAAAATGGTATGCACTGCAAATAGTATATACTGCAAATAAAATGCATGACACGATCACGAGAAAAATAACTAATTAAATACTTTGGAAGATACCTGCTATCATTTCTGAGTTCAGTTTGGTTGTCTGCGTTAATAAATTGGGTTAAAAATAAAATTTAGTTAAACGAAGAAGGTGAACAACAACGAAGCATTGGATAGATTACTTTATTTATTAGGAATATTAAACTAGTAAGATAATGAAGCCCAACATTAGCATACTTTGGACATTCTTCCATCCAGACTCGGATATAGTCATGCTATGAAGTCTCACTCATTTCGTAAAAAATATTCTCCGAGAAGGGGATAAAAAACCCGAAAAATCTATAAACATTGAAAATACAATATCAATGTATGCAAAGCTTCAAATGCTTATGGAGAACAATAAAAAAACTCAAAAATTCGCATTAACGAAACAAAGTAAAATTAAAAATAACACATTACCATTCACGATATTTATATCGATATAATTTTTAATATCCCTATGTAAAATTAATTTTAAACTCCGGTTTCATTAGCGTGTGCGGTTCATTATTTTAATTTAGATTACTAATGAATCTGATTAATTATGCTAATATCAGCCTTCGGCATTCGTTGAATTTCCAATATTCGTATTCGAATGGCATTTTACCGTGTCATTGGAAGGCATACTTGCATTAGTATGTCATTAGCATGGGAAAAATGCAGAATAATTCTATTAAGGAAATGGATATGCCTAAACATAATATGGAAATCTGGGTTGGGCACGTATTTGAACGAAATTTCTCAGTATTACACGTGTTGGAGAGCTTTGATCCATTCCGGTTTGATTTAGAGGACTAAGATGAAAGAGTATTGCTCATATAGAATACCTGCCCAGAAAGTGGGAGACCTGGGTTATAGTCCCGGTCATGTCGCTTTTTCATACTTCTATTTTCCTGAATTCGTAGCTTTTGGTAGAAGATAAAATTGAAGAAGAGGTAATAATGATAATAATTCGTCTTTGTTGTTGGGCGTATTTTAGTCAATGATGACTGTTCTTACTAGAAACCTCAATTTTTTAACACACACATACACAACCATTACTAACTAACTAGGATTCGAACCCGGGATCTCAGCGTTACAGGACTAGCGCGCTATATTCTACGCCACCGAAGCCGGCAAACATACGGACCGATGTAAGAAAATGCATAAGAGCATTAATGATTATGTTTATCCTCTGGTTAATATCTCCAATTCTCTGTGCTACTTGTCTCCGAGCCTTTTTCACTCCATATCACGGATTGCAAACTTATAAACCAATAAGACACCTCACATAATTTAAATGCAACATCAGTACGCTATCAGTGCTATCCTCGTCCATTCGTTATTCTCCAGTATCTTAAGCTCTCTTTTCCGCACTTGTCTTGTGTTGCGATTGTTCCCAAAATGGCGTAAGAAGTATTCTCCATCCGCGCTCGCTGTTGTGCCATTCGTCGTCTTCTCTCGCGAACGAGGAAAACATCTGTTTTCGATGAAGGAGACGCCATTTCAAGGTTATCGTATTTGTTTTTCTCCTGCCAAACTTTCCAAACCGGTCGGAGGATAGTGTTGAAGATGCGGCAGTTGTGGAGGTTTACCATAACAGAATTACCGGTTGGAGATGCTCGCGAGCGTGGGAGACGTACCTCGGCGAACCCAACGCTCACGAATTCACGCATTTGCGACATCGCGTAAGGTTTGAACGTTCAGAAAATCTCGATGTTGTTTGTTCGCATTGCTCGGAAAAATAGATTCATTGATCCCCTTTGAAATCAAAGAGCAATTTAAATAAATAGAATTATGTACACTCCTGGCCAAAATTAACGCAGCACCTCCCTAGCGATCCTTACGGCCGGTGCTGCGTTAATTTTGGCCAGGACTGTACATGGAATTTCAAAAAATAGCAAACTATATGATCAGAAGACAAGATGCGTGGCATTATCATCAGGTTGTCATGATCTTCCTCTTTGTTATCATGGAATACCACCAGGTTAAAGCCTTCACAATCTATGTAATTCCCCTGGAATGTTTATCTCCAATTATTCATTCCAAAACCTATCAAATTATTCTTTAGAATTTGGTGTAAATAAAATTTGTGAATAATTTTAGATGAGATACACTTCTCTTTTAAATAAACATGTTAAAATAATTTCTATCTGCTCAACTATGGATGTGTTTTCCGCATTGAACTTATGGAGCCAGTGGACTGATTCCCACAGCTTTTTAGAGTTATTCATTAGGATGGAAGTTGAATGATTGAGGGTAGAAGAATAATATCTGCAGCCAAGGAAGCTGTCATGAAGCGAAGGGAACTTGTGAGGTATGGCTTTGATGAGGCAATCGAAAGATAGATGAAATTATTAATCCGGAATTTATGGCTACATTGGTGCAAAACGTAGGCTCTGAAAAAGGATATTGAAGTATTGGAGACTTACGAGGTGTGGTTTAGTGTGATAAAAGTTAATTGCTTTGGTAAAAGTATGGATGAGAAACTGCTCTAATAGGCGGGCTTTGATTGAAGTAATTCAGCGTTAGTGTAGGAAATGGACAGGTCAGATATTGAGAGGGGAGGGAATGCTACTGTAAGTAATTGAGGGTGGAATGCAATGGAAAAGACCTATATGATGTTTGTCATTAGTTTCATTTATTTGTATCTCTCTTGGAAAGGGTTAAAGGTTCCTTGCACATACGGGCGTGGACCCAGGAAAAAAAATTTTTCGCTTGCAAACAAAGTTCCCAAAACGGCTTGTGAAAATTTTCTGGCCGGGTGGATGGCTAAGGCAGCGTCCTGGATAGAGGAATATCCCGGGTTCGATTCCCGGCCGTTCGTTTTTCCTTGTAATCCGTCCGTTTTTATTCCCTAAAGTCGTTTTTCCTTGTAATTCTTCTGTTTCTCTCACAATCTTTTAAAGAATTATAGCTTGGATCTCTTCTGCTTCTTTTTACTTTTCCTTTCGTTAGGGTTGATCATTTGTCTTTTTGAGCTTGTCATTAAAAAAATAAAGTGCTTTATTTTTATCATTCAAACAAAGCAGTTCCTATAAAGCATATAAACATTCTTTTTCTCGTTTTTTCCTTCTTTCAGAACGAAAGAATACCGTAATAGCTATTAGGATCCATGTCTGGTAGTAGTACATACATCACATGAATATATTTCTGTCATGTCATCATCTTGTTTTGAGATTTATCTGGGCTCATCTCCCATCACCATGGTTACCCCAGTTGCATGTTCCTCCAAACGACAGCTTCTGTCCTTCCCACCGCTTATCGATGCAGCTTCTTCGTTTTTCCAGTATCTGGAGCTGCGGTCTTCGATCTTCACCCTCGATTCCAATGCTGCATCTCTCGATTGTATCGCATTTTTTATCGATGGACCCTCTCCATATTTTCCCCAAGCATTGTTCCCTCCCTTGATTACACCCGTTGGAAGGAGCAATCCCGGATGATTCCCCTCCCTCTGGTGCGTTTTTCCTCTCTATTCGAGAGGAAATCAGTTTAAGACCGATTTTATGCGGCGTTGTAATTATTCGGTCGCAGTGGAATCTCCGAGTTTCTCGAATCGTCCGCCCCATTCCGCGGCGGCGCACAGTGTGATATTTTCGTAATCTAGAGGGACAAAAATCAATTTTCTTACTTGTCTACGCGGATCAAGCGCGGTTGGGAAAATATATTAATTTCTTGAGTTATTAACTGGAATTGAGTCTTGGAATGCGAGAGAAATGTTTACATGAAGCATAAACACAACCACACGCAAAGAAGACACACAGGCCCAAAGAGATAAAGCGCAAACGGTGACGGCCGCTAACGGCCGAGTTAGCAAGGAGAGGGATATGAGGTTATTTAAATCTCAGGAAGGAAAGTGTTAAGATATATTTTAACATATTTTTATTATAAATAATAACAATTTAATATGATCGATGACCAATGTGCAATAAAATAGGTACAGTAAAACATAAAATTGTTAAGTAATAATTTGTAATCACAAAACAAATTGAAAGGAAAAATAAGGAATTAATTTTATACAACATATAATATGCATTAGAGGATTATTCGGAATCAACATCAGATTCTTCGATATCACTTTCTGATTATTCGGAATCAGAAAAACCTGATAGGGTTCCGTCCTGATCCATTGGAGCTCTCATCTCTAAGAGGTCACATACCTCCCTACTGATTTTGCCTCGTTTGGTTTTAGGAAGTGATCCTATGCTTGCTATAAATGGGTCTGAAGTCAAGAGTAATCTATTCATTAAATCTTTGTTCTACCTCTGTCTTAATGGCATTCGCAGTTTCATTGGCAAACACGAACTTTATGGGACGACAATATCTTGTGGAGGATGGGGAAGGGTTTTGCCAAAGAATATTTTTAATTTTTTGGTCAGTCACTGAGAATATCTGAATAGGCACCATCGATACACTAAATAAACTTTCGTCTGAGCGATTTTCACAAGAAAATCTCTTTTTGTATCTACTTTGTTCTGCCCCATCACAACCCCACTTCACAATTATGTCAAGAGTTTTCAATTCTCCTATGGGCCTCTTCTTGCGCTTTGAACAATCGCCTCATGGTGTGGTCCATTAAAGATTGTAATTTTATTTCTGCGAAGGTTTCTGTAGCATTGACGTCACTCGGATAGCACAGCTGTTTTGCTGCTTTAATATTATAATATGCTGGATACATGTTCTTATATAATTTGTTAGTTTGTTGTCGGATTACATTGTGTTGATGTGTTGACAGATTCGCATCAAACATCAAAACAAGCGCTTGGTCTGAGCATTTTTCTGGCGGTTACACGTTATGGCCAATACGTCGTAAAAATTTCAAGTTTCAAGTCAATGACGCTTGTGATTTAGCCTGTGAATGAATATTCTCTCTATCTATCTATCTATATACATGAATGAATCCGGAGAAGCATCTATATATAATAGATAGTAACAAAGAGCCACGCAATGAAAACATTTGAATAATATTTTAAGTTGATACCCCTGCTATGTGAACTTATTTGGCTGGATATAAGTATGGAAATGTTAATTAATGTGAGCTTGATGAAATACAATGTTCCTCAAATTTAGCCTGATAAAAAATTCCTCCAATATTTTGACTTTTTTCCGAAAGGAGTGAAATTAATTTTTATTATTTTCCGATAGATGGCATTTAAAACATAGTGTAATTTTGCTAAATAAAATCAAAATAATAAATCCTCTGCTACATTTTCCAAAAGTATCAAACTGTGAGGTTGATTCTTAATAGGAAAACATATCAATTATGTAAGTTACTGCAATTTCGGTACATATTTACACATTTTATTTAATTAATAATAAATGGAAAATAATATTTCGCTAAAAAAGCTACATTCACCTTTTTAAAGAATCATTTATGAACTTTTATAAATTGAATCAGTTGATTTATCGTTGAAAGCGTTTTTAAAAATTCAGATAATTTTGGGGTCATATTTACCCCTGACGCGACTAATTAATGTTTAAGAAAAGTATATTCAAATTCGCAAATATGCGCAAGCAAATTTAAGTATTTCATATACTTAAAAAGTCATTCTTTCAGGAAAATACCATTTCACATTGGTATAATGCGATATAATCAACTAAAACTCAAGTTCAAACTGACTCATACGTTTTTCTCATACGGAAAAAAACGGCGATCAATTCTAATGATGCTCGTGATTATATTAAAACACATATTAAAGTAAAATATTATGTAAACTAACTTTGGTACTTGTATTATAATAATAGCAAAAACCAACGGCTACTATCACACAGAAACACTGTGTAGTCTTGAAGTAAACTTATACAAATGACGCTATCGCTTAGAACACTTGACATGCTGAGTTCAGATTGTCAGCGAGTTCGACCCTTTTTTCTATTGGCTGGCGCGGTTTTTATGAAATATAAACCTTAGATCCAGTTAGTGTGGTTTGTTCTCTTCCTAACTATACAAAAATTTGACCCGATTTGACAAGTAAGAAAATTGACTTTTGTCCCTCTAGATTACGAAAATATCACACTGTGCGGCGCTGCGATCGCGATCCGAGGTGACGTCCATCTTTCGCCGGAGGCTATAGTTTCTCAGAGATGTAATGCATTTAATATCTTTTCCAATAGAGGGATGCATTTTTCACGGCGTGATTAGCGGACGCTATGGATTCTGTCCTTGGAGGGACGTTTTCGCCTACTTACGTGGAGCCCTATATGGGAATGGTAGATGGATCTATGAAATTGGAACAATCATAATGGTAGAAGAGGAAGCTTTCATGAAGGAATGGGAACCGATTAATGGGTAATATCAGGACAATGGGACCTATGGGATAATATCAGGAAAATATCAGTAAATGTATCAGTTAATTCTTTCCTGGTATTTAATTTGATTTTGATACATTAATTGCCAATAAATTTGTTTTAATTACTCATGAACGCTTACCTCAAAGTAGAAGACAAAAATTCTTTCTCCTCAGAATATTTCTTGCTGAGTTTGATTGTATAAAAGTGGTGAACCATTTTGAAAGATGTACTCTTCTTTAACTTTTTCGTTCATTTAAGTTGATTTGTTTTTATGGTAATGGCGACTATTATATTTTATTTTATTCTTTTATGCCGAGGACAAAAGTAGGGATTTCGGAATAAAATTATGGCATTGAGAAAAATAGCGCCAATAGAATAATGGCAGTAGCCGAGGAGAGCAAGGAAATCTATAGCATAGGTCTTTGATAAGGGAATTAAGGAATGGCTGGAATAATTCTTTGGTTGAAGAGTATCATTATTTAGGTGTTGACCCATAGAAAAGATATAACGATATCGGAGGCATTTGTGATGTGGATTTGATGGATAACGGATAAGTAATGTTGGTAGTTAGAAAACATGAAGAAGTTCTGCAAATGTTTGTAGAAATAGATGTTTTGATTGATGTATTGAAAAGGTGGCCGAGAAAATATGAGTCGAATATTGAGAGAAAGTGGATTAACATAGAAATAGTTAGAGGTAGAGTACACTCCTGGCCAAAATTTAAGCAGCACCGGCCGTTAGAATCGCTAGGGAAGTGCTGCGTTAATTTTGGCCAGGAGTGTACAAGGGTTAAGACAAGGGAAGACGAAAATCGTTAGATAATGTAACGATAGAATGTAGTCAATACAGAGGAATGGAATTGGTTTTGATAAGAGAAACGCGAGGTATATAAACCAACCGACAGTACGACTAAAAATGAATCTATCTTGTTTTATTTGCAGCAAAGATTTCTCAAGCAATTTCCATCTTACGCTCCAATCCAATTCTTGCACGTCGGTGCATTTTCGTTACATTTAGAAAAAGCCGCCGTGAAAGCGCGGAATTTCGCAGATTATGACGGGCAATTGCGGTCAAATCAAGGAATGGGGATTCCTTGCAAAGCGATTTCATGTCTGCGCCCTGCGTTGTTCCCTTGTTTTCTTTTTTCTGAGCGTTTTTCTCCTATGTCGATGCTTAACAGCATTCCAAAGCTTAGTGGAAGTCCTGCTTAGCAAGATAGGCGAGAATGAATGTTTTTCTTGTATATCACATTATATGGATTCAAAGAGAAGAACTGAATTTTGCCTCATCGCCTAAACATGCAATCACATGTATTTACAGGAAACCTGTATGTATTGTTCCGAAGTTCAATTCGCAATTCCTTTAATAGAAATTCTAATTACAAATCGAACATTTCGGCAATCTAGAAACAGATCATAATCAGCGCATCTTAACTCTTAGTTTGATTTTTGACTAATTTGACAAGATTTACTATAAATTTTCTATTTTAAAAACACCAAAAATGATTTCTTTAATTTCAATTTTAATTTTGTTAAATTAATTGCCATCCAGTGAACCTTTCAGAAGGATTGTGTTGGGTTGACTGTTATGATTGCGGTGTGAAGTCCACTTTTGCGGAAAATGAAGAAAACACAATTTATGAAGAAACAATCGTTGGATTTTAATTTGTGAGAAACGTATGTATGTATTCATTAAAATGTTCGTAAGTTTTAGAAAATTCGGTTGGATTCATTAATTTTCTTCGATTGACTGTAATATGAATCATTAGATATATTTGAAGAAAAACACAAGGTCAAACAACTTTCATAATAACAGGTCCATTGGATGCTGAAAGCCAAAATACAGCTAGAACGGTTTTCGGCGAAGCTAAACCGGAGCTCCGGTTTCGATTAAACCCGTTTCCGGCAAAACGAAACCGGAAAAACCAAAATTCCCATTTTCGTAGGAGCGAGAATAATTACGGTCGATTGCCCCGATTTTAAATCCATGGCACGATTCCAAATATATGCCAATTCCCGCCTTCTTAACCCATCGCAGCATTCGTAACAGTCGTAATTCACGCTGAATCTCATCTAATCCGCCCCATTCGACCCACTATCCGCAGCGTGCATTTGTTTCGTCAAATGGAGTCCGCGTCACTCAAGTCGCAGCAATCGATAAGTCCCATTTAACCCTCTCTTATCTCATTCCCTCCGCCGAGGAGTCACTACGTTGTCTCCATCACTTTGCAGAAAATCCGCAACTCTGGAAACAAAAACAGATCCTCGCTTTCATCGCCGGGGGCCACCCATTAAGTGTTTCTTGGTGCAAATTGCGACTTTTGCCGCAGTCTCTTCGACGTCCTCCTTTCCCCCATAATCCCTGCGATTGTATTCAGAGCTTCCGAGAGGTCCCCGCGGTATTGACTGCCTCGAATAACACAAAATGGTGGAATGATACGTCCTGACCGGAGTACTGCGTTTTTCCTTTGCGAAAGTTTTTGGCGGGTTTTGTTACGTTGAAATTTATTTGGCGCCAAATTCATCAATTTCGCTTCTTCGTGAGTATATGGCTATCAGTTCATGTAGATCTGTTGAATATTGATAACAATTGATCGCTACATCTGTTTTCAGGACCAGCGGTAGTACGGAAAAAGGTTGCCGGACACATTTCTTTAAAACAGTTCTCTTAGGTAAACTAAAAAAGTATTTAGAAGAATGTGCTGTGGAGAAGTAAATTCTCTTGTGTTCATTTTCCAACATTTTTCAGATATGTTGGAATGAAGAAAATCCTGTCTAGAATCAGTTCTGGATAAGTTCATGGCAAACGTACGATTCGGCAGCTGAGTCGGTACTCATCTTCAGGGCTGTAATCTCAGTCGAAGGTTGCGACCCTGAGGTTGATTCCTGATTCGACGGAATAGTTGTCGGTTTCCCTAGAACTTACTCGACTCGTATTCCTATTACATTTTCTCAGGATTATTCCCCGGGAAAAAGTTATGCATTCCCATGCTTTGAAATTTCTTTAGAAGTAATGAAGAGGAGAAATACATGGAGTAATGTACGGGGAGAATACAAATTTGCCACATATCCAAAGGTGGAATAAAATTCAACCTAAATAAAAAAGGGAACTGACCGCCTGTTAAATATAATATCCAAACTCATTTTATACATGGTGTAAGGATAATTATATCTCGTTTGTTTCAAGAAGATGACGCTCTTATTTCTTTTCGCAGTTACGGAATTTAATTTTATTTATGGTCGCTTTATGTATAGTAAGCCCTCGCTAACACGAATCTCAAGGGACCGGGAAATAGTTCGCGTTAAGAAAAATTCGTGTTAACCGTAGCACAGCAAAAAAAAGCGAATATACTTCTTGATAAACTGACGTCTACTATGATGTTTGGGTAAAAGTAATGATCACAAAAATCTCTATTAAGTCTTTCTTTACCACTTAGTAGGTAAAAATATTCCGTAGTTTCATTTTATAGACTTACAATAAATTGGTAAATATTTTATTTTACATCGCAGTCAGGCATTACATAAATAATGAAAATTAACCAGAGTCCTCAAAGTCAGAAATTTTAGCTGTTATTCGGCTTATAAAAATGATGCAAATTCTTTTGTCGAAGAGCAGGGCACAAATGGTCCATGAATGCAAGCGCAATCTGATCTAACAATAAGTTGCCGGAAAAGGTCCTGGAAACATTCGCCGTTGCTGCATATCGTTGGAGCACATCCCACACAATTACAGCAGGATCAAGTGATGATGGAAAGCAATGAGCACGATAAAGCAAGCGGTAAAAAAAGAAAACAAGTAAGCAAATATGCTGATATGCGAAATAAGGGTTGGAACTCATGGTGCAAAGGGAACGACTTGACCCCAGTTGTTCTTTACCTGTATAGCAAACGTTCCATTTGTTATAAGCAAGCCATGGTTCTTTTTCTGCCAGGTAGTTCGCCTTACGCAAACTATGTGATTTACGGGATAGAGAAAACTGTTCGCAATTCATCATAACCGAAATTCGTGTTAAACTAACAAAACCCTGTAAGACACTTTACATTCCTGCCGGGACCGTGATACTGTTCTTTTCTATCGAGAGGTCTACTTGGTTTTTACTTCTCATTGAGGATTTGAACCCAATGAACCTCTTAGGTACTACCCTCGCGTATGTATTCACAGAGTCATCGTAATGACCGATTCCTGGCCGATTTAAGAGAGGCTCTGATCAGGTTTGGGAGCGAAATGATTTCCTATGTTCGGAATGTGTTGTGCCCAGGTTCAGATAAAAAAGAGCTGAGAGGAAGCGTGGGCCGAGAATTTTGGTCCATGCAGACTTTTACTGTTAAGTCGATGGCTTTTTAGTTCCACAATACCTTTATCGTTGGCCATATTAAGTCTTGAGTGTGAGGTTTACTTGTAAATGCGAGGCGTTTGTTAATTTGTACCTTCCCTGATGTACACTCCTGGCCAAAATTGACGCAGCACCTCCCTAGCGATCCTTACGGCTGGTGCTGCGTTAATGTTGGCCAGGACTGTACAATATCCAATATTGTAATGTAGGAGTTTTGCCTGTATTTCCATTTTAATATATCCCGATATCATTGGAGGTCTTATGGAAAACCTGATCGATAACTCAATTTTCTTAAAAAGTTTTGGATCCGATTATTGAGGAAAGCTTTTGGCGAGTTCTTCATATTGATTCTGAATTCCTGATAATTTCCCGATACCTAATTGCTCTTACTCTTTGTATTGTCTAATAGTGGTTCGGTTTAATTTCAAATCAACCCTGGTTGATAATAACAATAATAGTACACTTATAAGTAATGTTCTTATCCTGTGTGTTGCCAAAAGTGACTATGCTTCATTTTTTAAAAACCTCATTCGTTATTAGAAAGATTGCGTCGACTGTAGAGCGATTAGGCAGCAGGTCGCTTATTTGTGCGATTATGTGATGCGGAGATGAAATCTCCTCCGTATACGTTGCTTTCTCTCTTGGAAACCAACACGTGTGGTCGGATCCACTTGTTTATTTTCGCGTCGCTACGCTCTCTTTTTCCTCATACAAAGTCGTCATTCACTCCTTCTTCTTCGTATCTCCCTTCAATCTACACACTTTAGGTGAAATATTTCTTTGTTATATACACTCTCTTATTGTGTTAATTTCTTACTTTTTGGAACCATATTTAATCCACCAATAATATTTCCTTATTTATCAGATATTATTTAATTTTTTTATAATTATTTTATTTTGTTAACATTGGTGTGTATTTTCTTCCACACTTATTTATCAACTATCATATTCTTTCTTTGAATTGAATTTGCCTTTAAAACGGTAGATGCATGGCAGGATCATCATGAAAATAAATGTAAATAATTATAAAATTATGTTTGAGACAAACTTTTATTTCATAAGGTAAAGGTTAGGTTAATGTTGGGTGGAATAAGGAAAATTTCCAAAATAGGACGAGGAAAAAGTGTAGGAATGTTTTAGTAATTCTCAGTAACATATATTTAAAGTTTTATAAAAGTACGGCGTGTTATCGGATATTTACTTCTTACCCCAATTTTTTATACGTAATTTAATTTAATATTAAACGTGTGTGGAAAATATTGCACAACTTGTTTCTTTATAATGCAAAAGATATTAAATGAATACATTAATAAAAAACAACTTATTATTCAATATCTTGTATGTTCTCGCCTCGGTGAAGCAACTGAAATTTCTCTGGAACGTGTATTCTAAGTGTTATGAAATGAAATGTGCCTTTATTACCGCGATGATTCCCAATGGGGGCACATATATGACCTTTTGGCTGCGGGACTCTCACACGGTTTGAATTTCCCCGTCCACCGTATCAAACCGGGCATTTTATGACCGTGAGTTTTAGAGTTGCGCCAGCGCCGCTGCGGCGATACTTCAAAAGAGCGATCTCGAAAGAGAAAGTATAACGTACGCAGAGATAATCTCCTCCGCAATCCTAATAGCTGGCCCCGGGGGGATGCAGAGTGCTCTCGGACTCTGGTCGCTGACCGATTGACCTTTCCGCTGCCCGCCTTCGCACCTTCCCGAGTCACCTTAAAGCACGTTTCGATGGAATCACGTCCGAGTCGTGTCTTGATCTTTGGCCGTTTATTCTCGACTTTGCTGTCGAAGTTACATGGTCGTAAAATTCACCGTGGGAGGCGTAATATTGTCCAACTCCGTTACGATCTACTCGTAGTAGTTTTCCTGTCGTTCTCCCTATACCTTTACATTGAATACCCTCGCTATCTCTGGTAACCATGCACTGCACACACCTACGCATGCCATATACGTTTGAAGCCTGGTATACCCAGATATACAATGCTTCAATAATCAGTTTGCAGGTTTTATAATAAACTGGCTGCCCAAAATGTCTTCCAGTAAAGTCGTTTGTATTTCTTCTGGTTAACTCTGTTAGATTTTTGAATGGTAGAAAGTGAATTTCCATAAAAAAGACCTATGTAAATTATTTGAGAATATAAGTAAAATGGAATAGCTCGCGCGTTGGAGTTCCTAATGTAGCAACCGAAATTCTGTTGATAGCAACGTAAATATTTATCAGATTTTCGTAATGAAAGCTACGTAAAACAAGTATATTTGATCAAAGTTGTCCCGATTCCAAATCATTATAAATATTTGATGTTCAAGACAAGAATCTGTATTGAATTTTCTTTCTTATGATACCCCCTCCCAATTTTGGTCGACTATTATTTCTGACCGAGTTTCACAAGAGGAAAAAGCTCTAAAACTAAACATGAAATCAGCTGTACGTATTTTTCCTTCGGAAATTGCTGATGTCCGGTAAATATAATGAACATATACACGTTGGCGATTGTTGTAAATGAGAGATTTAACCATGCATATCGACAAAAACTGTTACTTTAAAAACTGTATATTTATTGAACGAAAGAAGTATTGAAATAGTAAATAATCAGAGTTACGTGTAGCCTGAAATTTTGGTTTAATTTTTTTACGTGTTTCAAAAATTCTCGACCACATCAGTCGAAAATATTGCAGAAGAAACAGAAAATTCAGTTTCAGTTCCTTAATCACATTCATTCATATTTTCGCATTTTTTAAAATCTTGCTTTCTATACTCTTTTACAAGGCAAGTATTTCATTACATATATAAATAATAAAAAATATTTTTGTTTTCTTCGAAAAAGTTTTATAGCTGTAACAGCTGGTCCAGCGTTATATCTTCGTGAAGTTTATTTACAATAGTCGCTTAATTGGAGCTAAAATGACATTATATTTAGGGACCATCCTCAAAGTGTTGGCACGCATTATTTGAGATTTCTGAAACCCCTTCTCTGCCACAGTGTGCCACAGAACTTAATACTCTATGTTATAAGGTGCCACAGTTTCCCAGACCTCTCCTGACAAGTGTGAAATCTTTTAAGGACGACCCTTTACTGATTACTGAAATCCTTATGATAAAATAACGAATTCCCAAATGTATGTTAAATTAATGCCGGCATCTATCTTATTATTAAAATCATTATTACATTAAATCTGGAGATAGGTAAAAACCAGATGGAAGAAGTTGGTATTATACAATGAAAGACTACAAAATTTGTTTAAAAGTAATGGGTAAACATATTAAGAACAGGAAAAAGTAACCTGTAATATCATAAAGATGTCATCAAAAACTAAGACTAAAGTAAAATAAAACAATCAAATATTAAAAAACTAATAAAATGAATCTAATAATATTGTTTTATTCTATCACTCATTCAACACTTGTTCATTAGATTAACCAATTAATTTATTTATCACAATATTACTTATTGTTCACTTATTTACTTCAATCGTTAATTCTCTTATTGTTCAACATACAACATCATTAGATAAAATAATTCGGAGAATAAGGTGAAATATAGTTTTAGTCGCCGGATATAACTAGTTAGTCGGAAACCTTTCCAAATTCACGTATTTAAATCGATAAGCGACGTAAACCGTACACTTGGGCGAGTGAAAAATCTTGTAAGTTCTTACGAATTTGATTCTGAGATCTTGCCCAAAGTTAAGGTTTGTTTTCCTATAGCTCTCTCTTCTTCTTCTTCAACTAAAGGCTGAACCTTTTCGCTGCAACGAAGTGGTCCTATTTTCTGCAGTTCTCTTGAGTTGTACCTAGCTATTGGCATCAATATATATTATCTATATATCGTATCAGTTCCTGTGCCCTGTTTAGATAGTGTAATCTTGGCCTTCCACTTCCTTTATTTCGTACAACCTTCCCCTCCATAATTTTAATAATAAATTTATTGTGTCTAAAAAGGTCACCCAAAATTTTTATTTACCTGTTTTCAATAGTTCTTAAGAGATTTATCTTCTCATTTAATTAATTTAGTACTTATACATTAATACTAATACATTATACTTATACTAATACATTATACTAATACTTTAATACATTTAGTACTATTGTTATTCTTTAAGAATAACAAATAAGCTCTCTCTATAGAAACCCACAAAAGTTACTCACATCACTCTTGAAAGTTAAGATTCTTAAATAGAGGAATCGGATGTCAGTACACTCTCAAAATAAAGTACAGCAGTGATACCGAGAAGATACGTTCTGTGCGTGTAGAGATGCTTTGGCCTTCGTTTTCTCCTCAGTCATAGCTTTCTCTTCGTGACAGGAGTGCCGTTAATCACGGACTCGGCGTTGGAATGCAAATGCTTTCCATTTCGTCACCACCATTTCCTCGTGTTTGGATTCCCCCGAATCTTCGAGGGCGTGCTAAGTTCGGAAAACATTTTGGTCGATCGACGAAAGATGGAATGCCATTGCTATTTCTTCTCTCTCGGGCGGCGAGAAATTCTTAGCTCTAGACTTCTTTTTTTCCTCTTAAAAGAGAGTGCCGAACAACCAGGCGTTTTATTGGGTGGATATTTCGAATGCTATATGAGTGCCTAGATGCTTTATTTTTGTTCATGGTAAATGTTTTTTTTTTTTTAATTCCCATTATCAACCCATTAACTGCACTTTTATACTCAATGGCAACGCTCTTGAATTAAAAAGCAACGCTTTTCAAATCCATAATAACTCTTTTCAATTCAGTAATTAAAGTTTTTAAAATCAATAAAATTATCCATTGAAATGAACAGTAATATTCGTCTATCTTATTTGATAGTAAAGGCAAGAAATTATGCTGTAATAATAAACAGGCAAGCATTACTTTTCAATAATGTCATCTGTGTTGAATTGAAATGTTGTCATTTATTGGGGATGTGTTTTGTTAACTTAAGAGGTTTTAATGGCAGAAAATATTAAAATAAATATTTTCTAATTTGTTAAGGTTGTATTACCATAAACTCGTTCATAATTATTTTATTGACACAAAATCAGCAAAATAAATATTTTAGTCATTATAGTTAATGTATGCTATTATATTTAAAACGTGCCGTTAATTTATCGAATATGCCCTGGAAAAATATAAAGTCACCAGAATATAACACGACTTATGAAGGAAAAGGACTAGATTTGTTAAATCAGAACTGTGAGTCATAGGAAATAAATGTGTAGGCTCTCAATTTTCCATATTTCATCACGTAATAAGTTTACTCTCTACATTTATTATTTCAGAGTTGATGGAGATAAGTGATTCCTTCTAGTGCTATGGTTGGGATTATTTTATACGACGAAACGTGACGTTATTAGTAAACATACTTTTGACGTCTACTTTAAATACACTCCCTTCTCAAAAAATGCCGTAGTACTTGATTCCCTTCAGGTTTTAATGATTCAATGTCATTTACGTTGGAACATGACAAGTGATTTTCACGAATTTAATCATAGGAAAAGGAGGACCACTAGGGATGTGGCGGGTAGCCAAACAACTGGGATGAATATTTCCGCCCCTTGGTAGTATATTACAGAATTATTGTCATCTTTCTTGTTAGAGTTTCTATTCTGCGTATCTAGTGTGGAAAAAACTGTGACTCTTCCTTATAAATATAGGTGTTTGACCCGTTGGAGAACCATTAAAAAAACCCACTACCAATATTTCTTACATGGATAAACTCTTTCAATGAAAATCTTCCAACTTCGATATTTTATCGTATTTATATTTATTTTCCTCAGTTTGACTGACTTCAGATGGTAGCTTCAAGCAGCAACCATAAAAAAACAACACCTTCTACAATTTTTAACTCTTGAAAAGTCTTACATTTCTGTACAATATAGCATAACATGTATGATTACTACACTAATTCATAAAATACATCCAATACAGCCTAATTCTCAAATCTAGAATTCAGAATAACTTGGTCATTTAATGAATTTACTATTATATAAGGGCTTAAAAATATAATTACTAACAGTATTATAATTATTATGAATATAGTAAATATCATAAAGTATATTCTTTTTTTTTTAATTTCATTTGATGCAATTCTTGTCATATAAATAAATAATACTAATATTCCCCCTAAGAAAACTTAAAATAAAATATAAGAAAATCATGATGAGTAATATATTAGTGCCATTAAAATACATATTAGTAGGGTCTGTAATGAAAGTGAATAATACCTATGTTTATAGGGTGTCTTATTGATGAAAATAGTAATCTGTTTATAATTATTTAGGTTACAGAAAAAAATTGTCTGATGCAGAGAGTAGTTTAATTAAAATTTTAATTTTGGAGATTAAGGATGAATATATATCCTTGATTTGAAGGAGGGGGGAAATTTTAGAGTTTAAGGGGTATTATAACCCTATTTTGGTTTACAAGACCGATGTTTTTATAAACTACTCCAATGAATGTATGCTAGCTCCTTAATAGAGCATAAGACGTATTTGTCACGATGTCGTTGTATTATTAGCCGTAAAGACTGAATTACACCCGGTGAAAATACATTTAACGATACAACTTGTTAGAAATATATGAGGATTTTTCTAGGAAACTAAGATTCTATGATGGCCGCAGAACATCGATCTTTGGGAGCCCTAGAGTAGGCTTTCCTCTCTTCCATCCTTCAGCCCTATTTCTCGCTGCTTTTTTATATTGCATTCCATCGAACCCTGGGATGCTGTCAAGGATATCACCAATAAGAGCTTAAATCAATCATTGGATCTTCTTTCCATTGTGCCCAAGGGTTTCTTCTTCTCATTCCAATGGACCATTTCACCTTCCCTCCAGAGATCGACGTCTCCGGATATGACGTGAACTCAGAGGAAGATGTTCCCAAATTCAAATTTCCGGTTCTATTCGGTGGAGTCCATGCCCAGGAAGTTCACCGACAGTAGGCTTTTCTGACTCTCCTGATGTTTTCGAGACAGCTATTTGCCGGGTTGAAGTTCTCGGCGGTGTCGCTTACGGTCGGGTTTCTTCACTTTTGGACCCCAGGACGGCCAAACTGGAAAGGCGGTCGTTTTGGTGTAATCAGTTCCGGGTTTGATTCCCGTTGGTTCCACAAAGGTGCAAAATTACTTCAGCTATTGGGGCAAATTTATGAAAAATATTATTATTGGAGATCACTTTTACAGTTGAAAAAAGAAGCTTGGTTTGTGAAATATATTTACAGATTTACAGTCTCTGTTATAGTAACTGTGTTGGTTGTTTGTTGTTTCTTTTTTCATGTGGTCATTGTGTTACTTTTATTTTTTTTTACTACTACGACTTCCTGCAGCTGATCCCTGGTTATTTCCCATTGCTTAATCTCACCATTCGCATCTCTTCGTTTTGTTTAGCCTGAATTATTTTTCTTCGTTTCATTTACTCCAAGTTGTTCCCTAGTCCAGCAAATTCAGTCTTAATCGTTACCTTTTTCTATTTTGTCTTAAAAATCTGATAATCTATCCCTCATCGAATTGTTGCGTGGGAGTTACGCATTACTACCGAATTCATACGTTCTAGTGATTGATAGCTAATTGATAATTATCATTTCCCAATCTGAAACAAAATATAACATATGAAAAGGAAAACGAGATTTGAAACTTGCTGGCAAACAGCGGGTTACTTCTCACATATTAGGCTTAGGTTGCCTAAACTCCGATTATAGATATCAATTTATTATTGTAGCAAAACTAAAGTCCCTTTTTAAGAACCCTGATTTATCTTTGTTGAATTCCATTTCCTCTAACATACAATCATTTTGCTCAAAATGGCGTGGCAGATCTTAATGGTCCCTCTTCGCCAATGATAATTTAACTTTTGATCGTCACAATCCCAAATTTTTCAGCAATAAGTAGTTTCAGTAAATTCACCTTTGATTGATCTTGCTCTCCATGCCCTAAAATATTTCATTTTTCTTACTCCAAAACGCAACCGTAGAGATAACTTGAACAGACAATATGACAAAATTTCTCTCTTGAGACTATCTTTCCCCTGTAATTTCGATCTCTCTCTTTCTTTCAACCTTCTCTACAAATTTCACAGTTTTTTCTCAACCCACCTCTCTTTATGAGTGTTTTCCTGCAGTGGAAATTTCTATGGTCAAAATCAACATTCCTTAACATATTTTCTATATATTTCCACATTATTGTTAAAAATCTGTATAGGTATATTACCATAAAGAAAGAAGTTTTAGAACACGGCTGTTAATGAATTAGAGATTTAAAATCTCCGAAAGCCGTCTTTGTCGGCGTTCCTCCTCTTACTTCCCGGAAGTCGGAGAAAGCAATAAAGGAATGTCGCACATTTATGATACCCTAAAACACTTTTCAAAGGCGATGCTGTCCTCAGTAGAGGTCAGCATGGGCCGAAAATTTCAGCCCAAGCTCGGCCCGGCCTGTTCGTCGTTGAGCCCGACCTGGCCCGAACGTTGATACTAATGTTCGTTTTCAAGCCCGACCCGAGACCAAACTTTCCATAAATCGCCCTGTAATAAATTGTTGTGATTTGTGAACAAATGCATTATTTTAACCCTTTACAAAGACAGCATTTTTGTTTGAAGCATTGCGTTACTACTTTAAGAGGCTTTTGCCGCTATGCAAGAAACTAACGCTCTTTAAGAACGAATAATTCTCTCCTTCCCTCTCGAATCTCGGGCCTCTCCTCGGGCACGAGCCCGGCCCGATCCCCAAGGGACTGCCCTATTAGCCGGCCCGAGCCCGGCCCATGCAGACCTTTAGTCCTCAGGGGTCGTAAATGCGGCATTCCTTTCTTGCTTCCTCCGACTACCAGAAAGAAAGAGGAGAAACGCCGACAAAGACGGCTTTTGGAAATTTTAAACCTCTAAGGTATATTACTGGTTATTGTTTGCTTTAATGCGTTTGTATTCGACTAAGGATATGTGAAAGATGGGAATTCCTAGTCTTCATTTCGCCCACTGAATACTAGTGTATGTTTGTTATTTGCGGAGAACGTTCGGTAGTTTGCGAATAGTTATTTAATTTCCACTTACAGCGTGCTCAAGTGCTCAAAGGAGCGATTCATCCCGTTTTTCGGGAATTATTTTTCGGCACATCCTTGGTATTCGGTCGGGAGGCAACGTGAAAAATTCTCGAGATATGGCGCTAAGGAACTCGGGAAACCCAAGATCGGGAGTCGGTATTTCATCCTTCTGGGGTTATATATCTCGGGTGAGAGAGGCGTCAGATCCTCCCCTTTCACTCTCGAGCGCATAAATTGGCCAATGTATCAAATGCTAATGGAGTGGAAGAACGCGTTGGATGAATCCATATTAAACTCTGACGGCCCATTACGAATTACTGCGTCGGTGTCCAAATGGAATATTTTCGGTCGCTTTTATTATGCCAGTTTTATTTGAGTGCTGTAATCTCATTAGGAATCTCGGCGGAACTTTGGATCGATAATAATAGGTGTAATATATTTTTCTTATTATTGACTAGAACATTTTGAGCTGGATTATATTCCGTCAGACTCAACGTGTTTCTACAAAATGTCGATAGTAAAAATTTCTCTATAAAATACTAAGGCATATTTTTTAGACAGCTCGAAGCTCACCAGATCTTCCATATAACAGTTACAGAAAGTGATGAATAGTTCTAATTTTAATGTTATCTTTTTAGGAAACGATTTTTTTCGTAATCCAACGTATTAGGAGATTCTTTCATATGCGAGGATATTATTGTAGAAGAATTTTTAAATTTCTAAATCTACTTTAATTCCATACAAACCGCCTTTTAGCGTTTGGAGAAACAGCTTTTCAGTGTTCGTTTCTAAAGAAATGATTCCCTTTGCCAATTCCACCTCTTAAGAAGAGATTTTTCAGAAATAAGCTTGTGTATGCGAAATTTATTTATATATATTTTTAACTGCTGCCAGCTGAAGTATATTTAATCTATCTAACTAGGCCGTAATTTTTAGATCGAAATTGTAAATGATTCACGAAGAAGTTTGTAATTTATACAATAATTCAAAGTTATTCATAAAAATAAATAATTTCTTCCTCACTACTTCAAAGCAAACAATTTATTTTTAAATATATGTGATCTAATATTTTTATTATTATTTCTGTAATTCAGAAATTAACTAATGATACAGATTTAATTCAATATAATGCAATAAAACTTTTAATTGCTGGATAATTTTCCAATTGCTCTCTATTTTGAATGAAAACGCGAAAATTATTCATTTTTACTGCAGATGTAGTTAATTTTTTTCTACCTACAAAAAGTTATTTCAAATTTAATCGTCACATTTAATTAAATTTTTAATTCTCGCATAAAAAAAAGTATACCAGAACACAATTACGTCTAAAGACGTCGACTGCAGTTAAAATGTTAATATCGCAATTATTGTTTTAGTATCTAATTTAATGATTTTGTACTAAAATAACTAAAAATTGCAAAATGACTTACGGCATGACTAAACATTTAAAATAAAAAATCAAACAGGAACTTCCACTGATTTGCTTTTCTAAAAGGCATTTTGGAAAAATATATCTGTGGAACTATGTATTTGATATTTTTATTTAGCATGTCTTCGTATCACAAAGTCGAGCTTGAACATTTTAGTACGATATTTTAGTGGTCGGGTGAAAAGAAATCGGTTTGAACCGGTTCGACGTTGGCAGAAACCGGAATCGAACCAAAATATGGTTTGTCTTTTAACCTCAGCAAAAACCAGAACGTAAGATTTTACGGTTCGATGGATTTTAGGGAAAGCCGTCCATTTGGCTTCCATCGCCTTCTTCTCGCTGAGTTAGACCGTATTTTTAGATGCTTTGTGATCTCTGAATACCAATCGGCTCTCCAGAGGCATGAGTAGTCCGGTCATGTGCCGCTCAAAGACTTTTCGATTGATAATGGGCCATGATGGAGCTGAAACGTTACTATCTCCCAGCGACGTCAGAGACCTCGTGATGTCATAGGGTAATGCATTGCAAGTAGGTCCGCAAGGTTTGCCTTGAATATCCCGCAGAAATTTGCGCTTTCGGAAAAAACCCTTTGACAGTTTATTATTCCATTCTTTCTTGACATGACTCGTTACATATATCTGCAAACGGACTCCGTACTGTTCTTTACAGCCTTCTCTCTTCTTTTGCTTTTCGAAGAACTTTTTTATTATCTACTCTATCATTATCATATCATCTCTCTCTTATCTCCAATGTGTATCACCAAATATCTATTAGGTACTTTCAGACTTCTCTACTCTAGCCCATAATTTTTTGTACCCTTCAGCTATTAGTCCAGGTACCATAGCCATACTAAAGTAGTGTCCATTCGCAGGTATTTCAAATCCACAATTTTTATCAAACCTTTTGCCATTTGTTGTCAACTATTTTTTTGAAATGATCTCTTTCCTTTATGGTTACTCATTATTCTACTATTATTCTCTGGTTACTTTCCTTGCTGGTAATCTTGAAAACTAAGTAGTAGAATTTTTCACTTTCATGTACGTCATTCCTTAATCTTACCAAAAATAACCTTCCATAACTCGGCTACACACCCTCCTCAGGTTTCATTCAAATATAATTTGATCCGTACATCTTGTTTTTCCAAAAAGGACAGTATTCTAGCCCACTTTCCTATCAGCGAGTATCACTGACTCATTCACGTAATTTTGCCTGTTCTATGAATAATATTGTAAATGGGCATACCCATACCTTATTATTTAATGGGTTGGATGGAAGAAGAATGCTTAATTTAAGTAAAAAAGTTACATGTAAACTTCTAAAAAAAGCTTTCTTAAAATTATTTGTTTTGATAATTTATTTTTATGTAAAAAGTATATTCTCACTTAGTTCCTTTAATTGTGCATTAAGTCTTTTGCTATGAAAACTATACATCTATTGGATTCTAAATAAAAATTTTATTAGTGATAGTTTTTAATTTAATTATTACAACGTTCCTCATTTGTTTAATTAGTCTATGATTCTGATTATTATTTTAAAGCTACCGATTAGGGGCGTTGAGTTTAGGTTTATGGATCCAAGGGGGCGGTGGCTCGAAAAAGTTTGGGAAACACTGGGTTAGATGGAAGAAGAGACTTTTAAGTCTCAATCTCGCCCTAATAAAGACGATTCATTATTATGATTTATTATTCCTATCTTTATTCTACATTCAACATTAACTTGACTACATTTTATCACTGCTATTCGCCATTCATAATTTATCCATATCGTCGTGTGGTAAAGTGTTTGTAATTGAATTTTAGAAGAGTTGACATGCTTGGCTTGTATTTTTTTACCTTATTCCACTACTCCTACTATGTATTTTTGATTTTTTATCGCCTTTCTTGTCCAATCCTCAAAAAATATATTTACCTAAAACCTTTTCTGGTGGTTGGTTCTCGAGCATAAAGCTCTTTGCCTTTCAAAAATCTTCCTCTTCCTTCAATTCATTCATAATTGTTTGTAATCGTGACATGAATTAGAAAATCATCTCTTTGTCTCACCTCACTAATTCGTGCTAGTGTTTCTCTTCTTCAGTTTATTAATTTTCTTAAATAGATTTTTCCATGATTGTTATGTTGGTTATCATTCTTAAATTATTTTTTGTTATTCAGTATATTTTAACACATTTTTACTTGCAATTATAATTGTATCATCTCATCAAAACATGTCATTTTTACTTTCCACTTTTTCCTATACTCTAAAATTGTGTTTTCTTTGACGGTTACGTTACTGTTTCAATGTTTAATTATTTAGCATTATTCATTATATTTTAACTCAATCGTGTATGGTGCAATTATTTTTTCTTGAAAGGCGGGAATGTTTAATAATTTCTCTTTGCTCTTTTGGGTCCTTACCCTGAGAATTAGTGAATGAAAATTATTTACAGAGATGAGAAAAATCTCTGCTGCAGCGATTAAATCCAATTTTTTCCAGAATTCACTCAATTCTGTTACAGTAGACTATTTGAAAGCTTGCCTCCAGGTCGGTCTTGTGTCTTTTCCTGGCATATCCGCTTCTTGACTTATTGCATGGAAAATATTCATTTTCGAGGCAGTTACCGCTAATTTTCCTCGAGCCAGTACTTTGAGTCGGAATGAATTTGGAGAGTTGACTCTCTGAAGGAGCCTTTTTATGTGGAATTGCTCGGAAGCCAATTACTCCTTCTTTGCGGAGTTTCCGCCTTAATCCTCCAAATTCCCTTTTGATGGCTCCGATGGATTTGGGCGACTCAGCAACAAGTGAGAGCACTCCGTTAATTGAGTGACTTCTTGTCCTCTACTCCAATAACCTCTGCAAGGAATGAGCAGAAGGCGTTCCTTAAGTTGGACATTCGGAGGCTTCCTCCGACCGCCGCTCTGCTGCAGCGCCACGCGCTCTCATTGGTTAATCAACTCATGCAGATGAGGCGCATCTGGTGGTAGTTTCCGGAATTGGTGCCAATGAAATTTGGGGCCGCTAATCGAGTTCATGTGAGGACCAAATTCAATTGTGTGCCGTTTGAATTGAAAAAGAAATTGAAACCAATTGTGTTTCTCTTAATTTCATGTGCACTCGGGACTGAAACATTCCATTCTTTGCCAAGCATTTGTTCATATCCTTGAAGACTATCATCAGCATATTGCTGTCAATATTGTGACATTTGCCATATCTTAGTGGCTTTTCATGCTTCAGCGAAGTCATTTTTCTGTTACCTACTTCCTTCTTCAGCTATCTATCTACAGTGGCTTAACTCAAAATGAAGAGGTACTCATTTATGAAGTTGCTAACCGAAGTTATGTATTCAAGAGAAACAGAAATGGAAAATATCGACAGGAGTGACACTCGAACCTAGATCTCTTGCATTCTAACTCCTACACTATACAAAAATCATTTATTTATTAGTCAGAATACCTGCCAGGAAAGTTGGAGGTCAGGGTAGAGTCCCAGTCATGTTGTTCATTTATGTCCCTCCTTGTATCATTAAATCGCGCTGCAATAATATCAAGAGAGAGCTATTCCATGCAAAGCGATTCCGTATCTTTATTCCCAGTTGTGAATTCATTTTCGTATAGTCCTCTGATATGTTCATTTTCCTAAGATATTTGTTCAGTTTAGTGATCCAAATTTTGGTTATAAAATTAAGATATTTTCAGTCTTTATCATCCAGATTATTCACCGGTACATAAATGTAGTTATAATTTTCTCTCTTTTACTCTATCAATTTCTCGTTTTATTATATATTTCAGTTTCATTTCTTACCTTCCATTTCTATTTTAAGCCCCACTTAAAGTTTTTTAAATCAGGAAACTATAGTATATTATTTTTTCAATTTTCAATTCCATTCTTTATGTCTTTAATATAATTTTGTCTCAGCCTTGCTCATTAACAACCTGATATAAATGATACTTAATAATTTAAAATAACTTATTCACTTCTTACTGAAACTACGAAAAGTGTTATTCACATGGTAATCGTGCTCTTTCCTAGTATAATTATTCCACTCTTTCTATTCTGTCTAGTTAAAAAAACGCAATGAATAACTACCTCAATCCTCATGATCATTAAACCACATTCCCTCACCTTAGCTTTTGATAGCTAATAGTAAAGGTGTTAAGGATCCATCAGGTCTCCGGAGCTGAATCCCTAACAGGCAGAATATCGATTGTTCCTTTTATCTGATTTGGTCGATATAGATCGATCCATCGAAAGTGATCGATGAGGAATTTTCCTCTACGTAGCGAGAGTTGACGTGGGAAAGATGTCGGGTCCGGAAAGGAAACTGAAAGGAACAGTGTGCAGACTATGCTTTCCTCGAAGGGAGAATTAAGATGGATCGGTGGGTTCGTAAAAGTGTGAGGAGAACAACGTACGACATCGATATTGCATTACGGGCCGCCTGTCTGAAAGAGAAACCTGACATTGTAAAAAAGTGTTCCTGCGTGAAACATTCGATTGGTTCTCATCTCGAACCACGATTCCCGGAAATGTTATCGGTGGCTACACGCGAAGTGTTCCTTTGAGAAATTTATTTAATTGGAGTCTGTAAATCATCTGCAGAAAGAACTCCTGATCGCATTTGCTATGTTGTCGAACAGTCGCCTTTTTCTCAGATTGTCGCAAAATCTTTCTCCAGATTCTCTTTCTTGTGGAGTAATTACTCCGAGATGCTTGCCTAAGTTACTGGTTATTTTTCTCGTTTTTAGAAAAGGTTAATTTTTTTAAGTATCCCGCCATTTTGTGACGCAATAACTTAAATATTTATTTCACAAAATGGCGGGGCTTAAAAGCAAATATAGTTAAAAATAAAATAAAAACAATAAAGAAAAAGTCTAGGATACTACGTCATAAATAGTTGGACATATTTCGCCGGCTGAATTTCCTCTAATTGGCTCGGTATTGGCTTGAACAGAAAAGGGGTGACTTTTTCTAATGGAGGGCTGCATGTTTGTACCATTAGCCTTCGAACGAAGCCTATTAGGTCGCATGTGAAACCTTTAGATTGCACTTGTAGGGCGCATTCATATATTCTAATAGTCCAATATCGATATTCAAAGCTGGGATTTATTCACCAGCTAAAAGAGAATATATTCTAATATATTCTAACTCTGCGTCCCTAGCAATTCTGAAATGGATCAAGTTTTAAAACTGTAAAGTCGCCGTATCGTATGTGGAATAAAGGTCGTGATGATGGTTTATGACGAAGCAATGTTTATTGAATATTGGACTTATTTAAATTGGAATATTTAAAATCCAGACTAAAAATAATTTTAATAATTGTGGTGGAAATAACCAAGCAAAAGATCCACAAAATATTTAGTTTAATGCGACCGAACCGGTTTTAACTATCAATAGTTATCATCAGACCACAGCTGTGAAAAGGTGTTTTTTTTAAACAAAATATTTCGTGAAACTCTTGCTTAATTATTTCCACCATAATGCAGTTTCACAGAAAAACGGCTTCTATAATTGAATTGATTTTATTCAAATAATTGGCCAGTATTTTTCGATTTAAACCAGTGCACAACATTTCGTCTCACCAAACCTTAATTGCCTTCTTCGAGGAATATTACAATAGGATGAGTAAGGAAAGAAAGAAAGAAGTATGAGAATAATTTCCAAAAAGGATGAAGATGGAGGTGTCAGGTCAAGATGCTTACAGAGGATCTCCTGCTTTCAGACCTGTTTAAAATAATTATAAAAATTCAGTAAAATACGGGACACTGAGGTGGGATTTTGCAGAAAGGCTTTACGAGTTTGAAAAAAATCGCTGATTTTCCACACAACATTTAATATACGTCCAGTTTCGCAAGAGTGCTTTTATCTTTTATTTGTTTATTTATTTAATCTCATCTCTATTTGGTATATTTTCATCTTTGCCTTACGTATTTTGTGCATATTCTGCGCCAATCCATAATCTTCCCCCTCGTAAAACTGTGGCATTTCCATTAGAAGCGGGAAGCATTTGCAGCGGAAAAAGAACGGGGGCGCCTGGAAGGAAGTGAAGCTTTGCGGAGTGCATAACATTAAGGGGTCAGTCACTCTCCGGCGGAACTGCAGTGGGACGGCCCTTCGGATCAATCATTTGGAAAACCTGACTTATGTAGATCGGCTCATACCTTCAGTTTGACGGGGAATGACTGCTAATGTTCAGCGGTGTGAATGCACATTGCATATCGGATAAGATGTTCAAAACAAGAGACATAATGACATGAGCTCATAAGGTATACTAGACCGCTAGATGACAAGTGAAACGCTTCGAAACAAAGTTAGGCTTCAAAATCCTTACCATGCATTGATTGTCGTATTTTAGTTTAATTTGTATTGAAAGATTCAAGTCGTTGATTTATTTTTTGTTGTTTAATCATGAATAACTCCAAGTGGCGTTCAAGTCAATCCATGCTAAATCACATGAAAAGTTAAATGGATCTAATACACATTTGATATTCAACATGTCTCGAAAGAATACAAAATATTCGTTTTATTATATTCGGACATATTATACAGGGTAGTTTGCAAGCCACGCATTTTACATTCTTTCGAAGAGTGCCATTTCAACGCGTGATCAATATAACAATAATAAATATGATTATCAATAATGATGATCCAACATAATAATAATGAATATGAGTTAAGGATAAACATATATGATCCAAAATGACAACGATGAATAGATGATGATCCAACATAATATTAATAAAAGGGATTTAATACAAACTTAGATGATCCAGCATAACAATATCGAATTGATGATGATTTAACATAGTAACAATGAAATGGATTTAGGATAAACTTGGCATCTTACACCTGAAAAAACCCAAGGAATGAATGAAAGTGTTAATGGCATTATAAACAGGAGCTTTACTGTCTTTCGCGTCCTCCCACAACAAGAAAGGTTTGGCTTTGAATTCCAGTTATTCATCACTTTTACACTACTTGGATTTTTCCAGGAATGAGACGTTTTTTGGACAGGATTCCCTTATCTCTTTCCGAATAGAATATACTACCCTTGTAAGTAACGTTAGCCTTAAGAAATTCACTTCCCTTGAGATTTCCTGCGTAAATTTGGGCGGTAATGATTCGTCACAATGCTTGGCATCCACTATCTTCTTGTGAAGGAGGTTGATGGATGGTGAAAGTGGTGGTGTTGCAGCGATGTCGGAGGGATCTTTGGCAGGCAAATGGTCCCGCTGTCACCTCGGAGACGGGGCTTTCCTTATCGCGGATGATCTCTCTATTCCGCAGCATCCTTCGCTCCTTTTATCACTACGGGGCCATCTGTTGATCCCTTCCTGACATCTACCCACCGACCAAATCCACCCCAAACTCAGATTTTGGATCTGCACCGTCAAGCAAAACTCGTATTATTCGCACGCATTTAAGTTTTGCTCCTTTTAACGCTTTAATACCGCTGACAATGCAAAATATACATACAATACAAATACAATAATACAAAAACGCTCCTTTTAACGCCACTTCACGCTTCTCCTCTTCCTCTGGTTTTTGATATGCCGTTTATACTCTTGTATAAGTCGTGTTTTTCTGCAATTTTTTTATGTTAAAAAGCCCCCCTCGGCTTATACTCGAGTGAGGCTCCCACTTACCTGTTATTCGGTGGAAAAGGTTTGTCGTAGCCGGAAATTTCAAACTTCAATCAAACTTCTTACTTACTCAATCAACAATTCTCGGTCAATTTTCTCCTACTAACCTACTGACGCTTCAATAACTGTACTTTTATAGGTTTTTATTTATATTTTGAAATTTACCAGAAGCTGCTTCATTTCCCATCCTAGGCTTATACTCGGGTCAATTAGTTTTCCCCCTCTTCTGTAATAAATTAGGTGCCTCGACTTACACTCGACTATATATCGTAATCTATTTTGGAGTTTACTCATTACGTTTTCGCTCCCATTATTTCAAGAAATGCAATAAATAATATTCCGTCAAAGAAAATATATTAGACTGCATTTTATCATTTCCAAACTATTCTGCATATCTAAATTCCTAAAATAAATATTACTCAGTACAGTAGATACTCATTTTATAGTCATATACCACGATATCTGGAGTTATTCCTTCTATTCTACAGAAATCTAACGATATTACGTATCGTAATTTATAGAAGATGCATAATATTTCAGTGAACATAACCAATGTATAAAAGTTTGTATTTATTAATTAAATGTAATGTTATAAGTAATCAATCTGATTGGACCTGGCATCGTGGATCGCCATTTAATGCATGGAAACTGAACCTTGTATTTTCCACAAGATATTTTATTGAATGACAAGCCTTGCAGCCATTGTTAGGTACAGCACTAGAAATACCGATTCAAGTACTGGTCGTTGATTCAAAAATCTTGTGGAAGATAAGAATCTCAGTTTACATTAATTAATTAATATTTATCATTAGGTTGTACAGAAAGGAAAAATAGCAAAATTCAGTCATATTTCCGTAAGAAAATGAATTTAAGCTAAATTAGAAGGAAAGAGTAAATTAGGATGTTTGAATTAATTTAAAAATATCCCTAGTCTTGATATATATATAGAATTTATTTTCAGAAATAGCTCTATAAGTACTATATATAAAATCACCACTGCTGATGGCAGGAATACATTAAAGAGAACAACATGTCTCTATCTGCCCACCCCTGGTCTATGACGTCACACGTGACCTCATAGCTCCACATGTGGTCTAATGGTTCATACCCGCCGTTGAAAAAAGATATTCCCCGGAATACTGTATCCGATCTCCCGCTAGATTAATATCCCCATCGAAGAACCTCCGATGTATCCCATGGCTTTAGAATGCAAATAAATGCTTCCTATGTCGTCCGATTATCCACGGACTTGTTCCATCCCAGACTCCACTTGGGGATCTCTATTTTTATCCTTTAGTTCGTCCTCCCGCCGACGTGAGCGCCACTGAGGCGAGCATTTGATACCAAACACGTCCATTAAGGATTCCTTCTATTAGTGCTTCTTTCCGCGCATCATGAATAATGCATTCCATTTTTCATGCATCTAACCTCATCTCACGGGAGATTCTATTTCCCAAGGCGACTCCATCAACGCCCACCCTATCTCATTTCCTTCCTCTTCTTATTTTATAGAAAGTCGCAAACTCCATGAAAGTCGATTGGGATTTTTCTCATCTCAGACGAAAATAAATAAATAATATTAGCGTCGCCTTGGTGATTGTGATTTCGAAGAGGACAGTTGGTTTAAGGCGGGCTCTCATATAGCACAGTTATATAGAACAGTTGTTGTTGATTATATTGAGAATAATACATGTTTTATCAGATGGGGATAACTTTTAGCGTAGCTGGAACATTTCGTGGTTTGAGAGCTGTTTTCTTGCTAAGCCATTCGTTTGAACATTTACTGTTGATTGTTCTTTGAATAAAACATATTTTATCGGAAGGGTCGACATTTTAGTGTGGCTGGAATTCGTAGATTGAGGTCTGTTTTTGAGCTAAGTCAGCAGTTTCAATGCTAAGTTCTGGCCGAATAGTTTAGATGGCTAAATCAGCCTCCCGGATAGAGGAAGATCCCGGGTTCGATTCCCGGTCCCGTAGGACTTTTTTCAAGTCTGTTTCTTCTTGGGAATATTCCTGAGTGGACGCCTTTATGTGTAAAGTTACCCAAATCCTTATCCTTACAATAATAAATTTAAAAGATAACATAAGAACATATTGGAAGAATTTTGGATGTAAAACCTACGAGATTCTTTGGAAAAATATTTATCCACTTCAGAAAAACACACAGGAAGAAGAGGGTGTGAAAAACCTGCGCAAACGTTACCGATAGTAATAACTAAAAGATGAGAAGATTCATGACTGTTATATATTATTACACTAACAATAAGTATGGGGTACATAAATAAGCATAGTCAAGTTAACATTTTATTAAATGTCATCAAAATACATAATAAGATACGGCAATAAAAATAATTAGTTGAAATCTAAAGTAAATGTAATGTAAATAAACTCCCTCAGAATTCTTATTTTAAGTTTATATTTATATCCACGAAATTAGGAAACACGCCGAGTTTCATGTAGTTCTAATTCTACAATTCTGTGAGATTTTACAAAGTATATTAACTCATTAGTTATGCCCTTCGACGATGTTACACCTTAACATGCCCAATAAAGAATAATATCAAGTTTGGAAAATAAATATGATCTTTAATTCGATAAAACAGTGTAGAATCGCCTTCCTTATCCACCCACCCTTACAGGAACGTTTTTGGTCTCATTGGGAGTCATTCCGACGAACTATTAAACCATTAAATCATTTTTGAACCAATCGGGAATAAATTGCATAGCAGTTTTATTTACCCGATTAATCGAGGGTAAATGTTTTGCCCTTTGGAAATGAAAATCCCTCAATGGAAGATCGCTGAGGTCGATACTGGTTGCGGTGGTCAGAGACCGGAAAAAAGCGTTCAGACGTGCAGATAAAAGAGGTCTTCCATTTCCCTTTTGCAGGCAGTATATCTTTCAAATTGAATTGAGGCGGTGCGTGCGACCGGATAACATCTCTTTATCTCCTCAATGGAGATTACGAAAGAGAAGCGTGACTTTTTTCCTCGTGCGAGTCGAGAGAGCACGGACCGGAAGTTTTTTTTTACGGTCGATATTTAAGCGAACGGAGGCGAAATTAAGACTTCAATGGTGGTGGAGCTGATCTGTGACGAATTGTATAATGGAGGGATAATGCATGCGGTTTCTTTTACAAGGGAAATGAGGGTCAACGTCTCTGTTTGCTTTTTGCATTCGTTTCGTCGTTATGGAAACAGAAAAAAAACGGTCATGAATCATGCCGAAATTAGTAGTCGGTTATAGTTCATGTGGGCGTTTTCCCTTCCTCTGTAATGGAGTTATTTCCTGTAAATCTTATTTGTGTTAACGTCTATATCATCTCTTCAGAAAATTCTTTTTTTTTATATATGCTTTTGTGTGTGACTTTGATTGGTGAATTTTTGCCGAATGTTTTTTTGTGAATGTGCGAGAGATGGTTAACATTTTTTTCTAATTCATTAAGTCAATTCCAAATGCGTTTTATATGTTTTTGTACTACTATTCTTAAGAGAAATTTCAACCGCGATAAAACTCTGCAACCACATGTCTACAGAAATTTCTATATTTGTAGTATGTATGAATTAATCAGTTCTAATCTAACTTTCCTGATATCAGTCTGATATTGCTTCCTATATTCGTTGCTCGAAAAACTTCTACCAAAATTAGTTATGAAATAGTGAAACAAACCACCTTATACCAGAGACTGTATGTAATTTTACTCTATTTTCACTAACTTCGTTCATTTAATAACTACTTCTATTTACGCGTTCAATAATTCACACAAATATATTATCTTCACAACGATTCAATACTCAAAAATTTAATTGAAAGAGATCTTCGAATGGAGAGATGAGATTCATTCACTGACCTTCATGATTTATATCTCAAGTAAATCACAAGAGAATAACATTCTGTGTATATACAAAGACATTGTCCTTGCCAAAAGGGACTGAAAGCCTTATTTGTGGTAAAAGAACGATATTTAGTAGTAGACAGTTGTAGTGGCAGTAAAAACTTTTGTGAAAAGGAGTCAAAAATTTGTTGGAATAGTTATGTAAAATTCCACTACAACAAAGGTCATTTTGTGCTTACGGGCTGCTACCGAGAATTGAACCTGGGACACTTTTCACTTATGGCAAATGTTCTACCCACTTGGTTATCTGAGATCTACCTGAAGTGTGTCCATCTCATTTGGCAAATAAAAAATCGCAAGGTACAGTTGGAAGAAAATTATCAAAGCTGAAGAGTCGACTATGCAAAAATGAATCTTTCACAAGTGCATTTCAATGAACATTTTTATTAGAACAAAATAAAAAATGATTGAAACTACTATGTTATTGTATTAGTACAGGAGTCATATTGCAGGATGTTGTCTGGCAATTCCTTAAGCTTGTAGTTCATATGAAGTATATCGAGTAGTCTTCTTCCTAACTTGAAATTACTGAATAGATGCGTCCACTTCGGGTTCTCCTAGTGGCATTTTGTCTGGTCTCACGGAAATTTATCCTCCTTCTCTGTGGCCACCTCATTCTTTCGCGGTACAACGCTTCTTCGGCTTCATAAATTTCCATCAAATAATTCTTCTCCTTACGACTTATATCGGATCTGAAGTATAGGAAGAGATGCTATCAAAAACATGATGAGTTAATCACCAGTATTTTTTAACTATAGCCATTTTAACGATTGCCATTACATGTAGACAATCTTCAATCAATCACTGATGATTATATGACTTAAATTAAGTATCATCGAATCAGGAAAACAATAAATAACTTAGATTTTATGAGGATAAAAGCCAATGCAAGAGTATCATTGATTTCATAGAGTAGCATAGGTCACAACTTACCTTAAATCTTTGCAACTCCTAATCAAAGTCAGGAGAGACATCATAAATATGAAATGAAGTCTTCCGAATATCATGGACAATATCGGTAAGATATACATCTCGTAAAGTAGCGGATTGTTCAGTATTTTAAAGAACTTCTGTCGATAAATGCTGCAAGGAACCATCTCGGAGCGAGTCTCGAACAGAAATGAGGAACGCATAAATTGGTTGCCAGGCGACGCCATTGTTGCGCATTCCCGGGTCAAAGGCCCGTAATACTGAGCTAATTGCTTGAGGAGGAAGGGAAATTAAAGTATATGAAAGCAATCCACTATATTTCCACGCATATTTTATCGAAATTAGCTATTTTTAATCGAAAAGAATAATTAAGGAACTTTTTATAGAAGATGAAACCTGGAAACCCAATTAAAAATGCATCTTACATATGTGACACCCGAAGCTTGAGTAGTGTTCTACGGAGATATTATTCCATTTATTAATATACTGATATTTACAAAATAATGTATATTATTAATATATTTATTTCTCATGCCATCATAAATAATTTCCATCTAATCACACCAGCAGTGAGACACGCAAGAATACGTGTAGTACTCTGTAAGAGTGTATTTCATAGAAAAATCGCCATGGTATTAATAATACTTTTTGATTCACATATATATGAGCGAAATACCATTTGGCAGACTCTTGTGCTTTAATATTCCCTATTCAATGCAAATTTTTCATTTTTGGGTAATTTATCCCCACATTTATGTCTTCTATCATCTTCTGCCTCTGTCTTCCCCTCAGTATTTTCCCTTCCATTCAACCCTTACTTATTTGATTTAGCTGTCCCTCTCTTCTCAACACTTGCCCTATTCAATTACTCTATCAAAGCTTAATTGATTCAGTCAAAACCATTTCTTCTCCCATCATCTTTCGTGTTTGTTTCTCTGTCAGCCAAACTCGACTTACTTTTTCCATTCTATGCCACACCCACATCTTATTGGCCTCAAATATTTTTGTTTTCTCTTTTCTAAAAGTCTACATTTCGCTATCTCATAAAAAAACACTCTATTCCAAGGATTTGACCAATTTTTTCCCAATTCTATAGTGAAGACCTCTAGTCATCAGTTCTCTTCACTTCAAGAGATATCTCTAGACCAGTGCGATTATTTTTCGAGCCTCATTCTTTATGATAAGATATACTGATTCTGATATAAAGGGCAGAGAAAAAAGGAACCTTTACCGCAATTTTACCCCTGAGGACGGAGGCATCGCCTTTTAAAAGTACTTTGGGTACAATAATAGTGCGGCATTCCTTTCTTGCTTTATCCGACTACCGGGAATTAAGAGGAGGAACGCCGACAAAGACGGCTTATGGAGATTTTAAACCTCTAATTCATTAACAGATATGTTCCAATATGTTTTTTTTTACATGGCCATGGTGTTGAACCTTTAGGTCATCAGCAAATGGTTATTTATATATTTATATTATGGATATATAAAAGAGACATACCACGAATTCGAGGTGGAATTAGTAAATTCTATGATTCTGATACGATGGTTTAGGCTTATTTTATGCGAAATTCTAAAATGAGGTAAGGTTTGAGAGAATTTACTATCTACGAGGATCATGCGTACACAAGTCTTCGTTGCCTGTCTTTTTTCCACTATTTTCTTCTGAACTCACTTTTTAATGTTTCTGTATTGAAAAGCTCTCCATCATGTCTATTATCTTGGTCTTTTCCCTCGATTTCCTGTTCATATAGTACTTCTTGGACAGCCATCTCTTCTCGCAGTGTACAACCTCTCCCTTCTTCTTTCCATTTCTTCAGCATAAACTGTATCCCTTCTCGCATTCGGCTCCCACCCCTTTCGCTCCCCGAATTCGTGTGTTCCGCACCTCCGATATGAATATCCCTCGAGCGCACTCGCCCGATCGATAGCGTAGTGTATTGTGTGCAGCACGCAGGCGTTAATATCCCCAAGTTGCCGAGTTCCCGCAGGAGCAAGTTTCCGAGGGACTTTCCTGCGGTGCACCGAACCGATGGAGTTCGTCGTCTTCTCCGGGAGCAGATGAGTTTGGGCGAATTCTTATGCGCGGTCGCCCGGAGGACAAACTAGCAGCGCGATGCCACTCGCTGCCATTTCGATCCCAAGTTTCCTATGCTAATTCCGCGGAATAACTTTGCGCGGTTCGAGCGAAATACTACTGGACTCGAGGCGAGGGAAGGAGTGTCTTTTTAGACTAGAAGGCCGCTTGCACCATTCTACCCAGTTGATGTAGAAGATGTCGCATTGAACTAATGATAAGAGTTACTATTATAATCAAGGTCTTTGTAATGAAAGAAATATTGGAGCACGGCTGTTTATGAATTAGAGGTTTATAATCTCCAGAAGGCGCCTTTGTCGGCGTTCCTCCTCTTACTTCCCGGTAGTCGGATATAGCAAGAAAGGAATGCCGTGCTATAGTTGTACCCAAAGATCTTTTCAATAGCAATGGTACCGTCCTCAGGGCTCATAAAATACGTATTTTATACGTAATACGTAGGATGGTAGCATTTCTATTGAAAAATTCTTTGGTTACAATTATAGTACGGCATTCCTTTCTTGCTTCATCCGACCACCGGGAAGTAAGAGGAGGAACGCCGACAAAGACGGTTATGGAGATTTTAAACCTCTAAATCGAGGTCTTTATTGAGGCGAGATTTAGCCTGCAAGGCATCAACATGTCGGCAATGAAATTTATAAAAGTACAATTAATGTATGGGTAAATAGAAATTGGGAGGAAAACTTTATAGGAGTGTATGATTTTTTTTGCGGATGATTTTTAAAGAACAGAGCAGTTGTATTTGATCAAGAATAATTCATCAATAGAATGACGCATATCTATTAGCATTCAGGATATATAAGTGCATTATACTCTTCAATAAATATAACTATTCATCACGGGATCATAATTAAAACAAAATTATAATTATAGCATCCATTATCTACTAAAATAAATTTTTCGTTCTACATGATTTATCTCTATAAACTCAGACACATTTACATATAATTTACATTAAATGAATAGCATTTACAAGAATTAGAGACATCATTAAATATCATAATTTTCAATAATATACGTCAATTCAAATTTATCTCTGCGCAAAGATTTATCCTACTTCTGATTAATAGTTAGACTTGCTTATACGACGCAAATAATGCTTACTAGTTAATAACGCATTTCGAATTAATTTTATAGAATTAAACGTATTAATAATTGCTATGTAAAGATGAACTGTCTGATGAAATGCTGTATCTCTAATGGTGTCCGCACTTCAAAGTTGACTAATTTTTATCTCTTCTTTTCTTTTTAGGTGAGTATTGGGTGACACGCCCCTGTCTTCCGTTGGCACAACTGACCGCAAGGAGTGGTAATGTGCCATCAATTTTGATAATTTTGTTTACCAGGGTTGTCAACAGTTTTGATGACAGTTCCCTTAAAAAAATCATACATCTCGGCATATGTTAGCCGATTCTTGAATTTTTCAATGAAAGCTCGCCAAAGAGGGAGATAAAATCCATGGCTGGGAAAAATCTCGTTTACAATGAGTATCGGTGATAATTACGTGAATGTGTGTCGTCCGTCTTTAAAGTGAGCCTCATTCCCTCAAATGAAAGGACTCTAAGAGAAAGTATTTTCGCGCTAAAAGTTATTGTTTGGTTGCATATGCGTATGATTCGGAGAATGTTCATGGAAGATACTCATTGTAGTTCATAGAAAAGTATTGTCTTATTGTCATGCGCGTTAAATATTAAAGCCTTCGTATTATTACTTTCTTGCAACAACGCTACAAAACAATGCCGAACGGTTTTATTTGTCCCAGAGATGGCAACGTTTGGTTCTTATTCGTTATTTTGTTCGAAATATCTTCCATAAATTAACACAAGCGATCTTCTTGTATGTGATATTATCGGTTTATAATTTGAAGGAATACTGCGACACTATTGCATACTTCCTTGCAGCCAATGACACTTTTATTGAAAAGCCATGCGTAAAAGTACTCCTTGGATTTTCTTTTCTTGGGTATATATATCTGGGATTATTTTCGAGTCAGCAATAGCTTCAGCGAAAGCTCGAATCGCTTCTTAGCTGTCACATTGATGGGCGATGCGTTGCTAGACGCGGGATAAAAGCAAAACAGAATCGATTCGTATGTATTAGGCTGCGACGGAAGAGTATTTGTTTTAGGGAAATCCGAGAATAAACGAGAGTAAATGCTTATCAGAAAAGGGATGTACAAATGTTTTAGCAGTCCATCTCTGTCGGGCCACTTAATATCCCGTGCTGAAATAAGGAGTTCTGTGTGATGCATTGCCTTCTCAGGGAACCCTAGTCTTGTACCGTGGCTCATATATCCTTCCGTCAAGGGCCCCCCAGGGCGAAATTCCAACTAGAGAGCGGCGGAACAAAATGTAATCCTGCCCCTCGCCTAACTATTTCACGTTTGTGACATCCATATATACCCATTCTGAGTAATGTTTCTCATCTGTTCATAATAATGTGGAAGTTCGTATTATGTTTTCTGTGAATATAAATATTTAGATTGGAAGGGATTCCTTATTAAACAACCATGGAATGTAATTTCACTAGCCGAAGTACCAGTTGTTGATCTGATATTATTAAACTGTGTGTGAATTTAGGATTCAACCTTGTGAAGTTATTGAAGTAACTTTATAGAGTATTCTTCATTACAAAAAATGTTGGAATTCACTATGGTCTTACCTATATTCTTATGGAATGATCGAAATTTATTTTTTCTTTTCAAACTTGCTCTGTAGCTAAATTATGTTAGGAGAGTTCAAGAACTCCTACATTCTAAGTAAAATTCTAATATTGGGTAGTAGTAGTAGTAGTATTGCTATAACTGCTTCGACAGCTTAGGTCATTTCACCCATAGGCACCCACCGGGATTCGAACCCGGGAGCGCTTTCACCAAAGGCAAACGCGCTGTCCACATGACTATCCGGGAGCCTTCTAATATTGGGTACCATCACAAGTTTTACGTATACATTTATTTCACTTCTTCAGATACGTTCATTATAAATATTAAAAATATTATTTTATAGGCGATACTCGTGATCCCAGTTGGTATATATTCACAAAATATACAATTTCTTGCTTTTTAATTATATAACAACTATTTGTTTGTAGGTTTCCTTACTATATCACGTAAGACTGTCATCTCTACAAAATTGTTTCCATTCCAGAAACGTGAAGATTGATAGATGTGAAGCGTGCTACTGCGAGCAGCTTAGTTTCAGATAAATGAGAAGGAAAAATTTTATGAATTTAGAAATATTTCTGGTCTTGGTATCCCTTGGTACCCTTTTTTCTGAAATCATAGCAGAAAATACCTCAACCAAAATCTTTACCTCATTCTAATTACCTACTTCTAATGTCAGTAATCATTATTAAATACGCAGTTTCTTCACCCCTGTTTTATAGTGTCTAGGATGATTTCAAGCTGAAATTGAAAGGAGAGATATTTGTTCAAGTATTCAATACGGAAAGTCTTGCGATATCCGCTTAGTGACCAACATAAAAATTGTTTTCCCAAACGACAATTCTTCGCATAGAGTGTTAAAGAAGTACGGCATTGACACTCAGTAGCCTCTTTTTGCATCCAACTCTTAGTGGTTGAAGATTAAAAAAGTGACGACTTCAGGGAGTCAAAGAAAGGAAAATAAAAAAGATGGAGCTATTTTTTGGGTAAGAAAATGTCTGTTTTAGGAAAATCTTAAGATTCACCATGGGTGTCTGTAGAGATTTTTTTGAGTTCCGTACTTTTTATCCCTAATAGTTCACAATTTTAAAAAATAATTTGTATATCTTGAGAAAAGTGTAAATATCATCTTTGCATCATCATAAATCTAATAAGCTCAGGATCGACTCAGTGGGATGGTGCTACATTTATGTAAGAAAGGAAATAGCAATTTCCACATGAATATATTTTGCATGACTAGTTTTGTCTATATGTAGGAATCTTCAGACTTCATTAAAATATTATTATTATCATTATCAATTTAGAAATGAAAAACTATGTTACCAAGATATCTAAACGTAGACGAAAGTAGTCGCCTAAAATATATTCCTGTGGAAATTACTGAGTTCCTTCATTTCTTAAGTACTTCAGGTCATCCGTAAAGTTTCAGCCTTAAGGTTGGCACCTCACCCCCTCCGACATAAGCTACTAAGAGCTTGCAGAGAGGAATGAGGTTCACTAGGCAGGATGAGGAGTGAGGTAGTTTGTCCTTGCTTTTCTCACTGAGCCAGAATGCTATAAGCGAAACATGTCCATGCAAGTGAAGCACAATGACTCTATGAGTAACACTTTTCTTGTCAGTCCATAAGGACAGACCTTGATTCGTGCAATCATTCTCTCATACCTCGGTAGCTTTCATCACAGCCATGCTCAAGACTATGACCGAAGTAAATTAAAGATACATTTTACCCTAAACTGTACTAAATGACAAGTGAAAATATTCCATTCGTTAGAGTATGGGTGCAGGGAACTTCAAATCATCATTTGATTTATAATTGGGGAAAAATTTAGTTTCCTTTTGTGGCATGCGTCAAGGATTTTCTCCTTCGTATTTTTTGCCGTTTATGGTTCTACTTGAAAACCGTCGTATTTGTTGAACCTTCTTATTTGTGCTCTCAAGGAGGCATTTCCCTCGAGGGGCAAATCCAAACATTAGCGGAGACATATCTCTTTGTCGTGGCTGCAGAGGCAGACCTCCGTAATTAGATTACCTCAGCGGACGTCTGCATTTCGCATAAGAGTAAACGACACCGTCATGCCTTTGAAGATTTCCCATTCGCAGAACATACGTACGCTGTGAACACGTTTTCCACGATTTTTTAATTCGTTTTCTCCTCAGTACTAAACTTCATGACCAGTTAGTCTTTCTCATTAAATTCTTGCCCATTCCAAGGTAACGTGATATTCGCAGTATTTTTACGATGAAACGTCTATTTATTCGTATTTGTTTGCTGTCATATTTACTGTGGACTTTTAATTGCTTACATTCCATTTTTTTATTCTAGTCTATTGCTGTTGTTAGTTATATTTATTTTGAATTGTAAGTTTATTTAAATGTCCGATTTTTGATACGTTTTAATCTGTGTCAATTAATACGTATACATTAATTCAATTTGATCAATTACCAATCATTAATTACACTCATTAATTACAAATATTTATTCACAATTCTAATTAATAGTTTTGATTAATTATTCACTCTAATTGATTATCAATTTCAAATTGCTAATCGTAATCAACCATTAAATAAGCTATCGTCAAATTTAGATTTATTATTTCCATATACTATTTCGATATTTCATCTCCATTCGTTGCTACGATTTATTACTTCGAAAGTTTTAATTAACAGAAATTCACATTACATTTAACTTTCAATTTGGTTTTGCGAAAATAATACAAAAAATCTGATGTGGCCAACACATGACTTTCTCCATATTTATTGTAAACAGAAGTCTATGCCGGTAATATATAAATAACTCCAAAACAATGAGTGTTACAGAAAAATGTTTCATACAAAAGTTGTAATAAAATACATTATCTATAACTTTTGTACATAATTGTATATACCCACACTGCATTCTGACAGAGATATGTATGAAAAACTTCCATTTCTGGATAAACAACAACTTCCGGTTAGCCATTATTCAAGAATAACTCCCAAACAATCAGTGTTACGAAAAAATGTTTCATACAAAAGTTGTAGTAAAGTACATTATCTATAACTTTTGTACATAATTGTATATACCTAAACTGCATTCTGACAGATATATTTAAGAAACAAAATATTGTTCCTGATAAACCGCAACTTCCGGTTCAGCGATATTCATCAAAAACTAATCAACTCTTGGCATTGTTAGGAAAATACTAAAGATGAATTTTGGAAATGATTGGATAATTACTTTTTAAGATAGATCGCCCACAAACGTTTTTACCACAGACAGACATGTTCGGGAAAATAGCGAAAACGAACTCTATGGGCCCCAAAACATCTATTTCCGTCGAAATATGGAGGTCGAATTTTTTTGCGAGTACAATACTTTCTCTATACTATGTAGAGGGAGAAAGTAATAAGAATGTATGAAATTCTGTTAAAATTTTGTAGGAAACTCTGTTATGTGTGGGCTTTGGCCTGCGGTACATTTGCTTGCCGTGGTTTTAAGTTCGCATTTCCTCATCTCGGAATAGGAGTAAATACTCAGAAAAATTATAAAAGGCCTCAAATATGACGCTATATTTTACGTGATACGTAAGTAGCACTATCTAGCTTACTTAGGCAGGAAGAAGCTTTTTTGTAACTTTCTGTTCTAGAAAGGTCACATGTACGCAGCTATAGGTCGCGTAAGATTCCATTAGACCGCCTATGGAATTTTCAAAACGCATTTCAATATTTAATTGAAAATAAATGATAATAGAATTGATTGAGGAAACTGTTAGATATGTCAGTTGTGACCTGACGATTACTGTAAGCAGTTGAAACCGGTCGCAATAAGGAACTTTTGTGAGATTTAACTTATTTATTTCCATAATATAATCAATTGAGGTAGCTGTCACTTAGTGGAACTCCATAAAGGAAGTAGAGGAAATAACAAAGTCTCAGTTCCGCATGAAATTTTATTAAGAGTCGACCGGTTTCGACTATGGTCTAGTCATCTTCAGGCGTTAGAAAATATCTGTATTACCGTAGTTATTATGGTGGTCAGAAATTATCTATATTGTAATGCTGATAATTGATAATCATCTTCACCTGAAGATGACAAGACCTTAGTCGAAACCGGTCTATCTTTAATAAAATTTCATGTGGAACTGAGACTTAGTTATTTCCTCTCCTTCCGTTATTTATTTCTACCGTTATTACAATAAGTATAAATTATATGCAATAATTGTTATAAATCCTAAATGATGGTACTTTGGAGTTTGATAAGTCGTATTTAATAATTGAAATGGGGTTGAAGTGTGAAGGATTTACAGGAATTAATTAATAAAATCATAAACCTTATTTATATATTCATTTGAATTAATAAACTATGTAATTACATGATAATAATCGTCTTTATTAGGGTGAGATTGAGACTAAAAGTCTTTTCCTCCTTGTAACCCATCGTCATTAATTTACAGAACAATTAAAGAGAATATTTAAGAAAAAAATAGAAGAATTGAGGATGTAAAAACCTGCTTATTTCATCTCCTTAATGATCTTCATTATTTCATCACATAATAAGAAAAACCATATAATGTTTTGTTTAGATGTGACATAGTTAACAAAATCATCCGAATAGTTCTTTTTGTTTCAGGAAGCGTAGGACAGTTCCCCTTAAAAGAAATCAGAAAGGCGCTAAATCTACTGCGGAAGAGAGCACTAAAACAGGCCTCTTTACAATGGCTGTCATAACGTTGAAGGCAGTACCGTTCGTGCATTTGTGGCGCACCACGTCTAATGTCGCCGGGTTCAGTTTCCTCGGCTTTCTGGCTTCGCCGAATATAGTCGCCGGGGTGATTAATTGGGACGCGGAAACAAAAGACTGCACTGTGCGCGTCGTCGTTTTGTTCAGCTCTTTTCCTTGGGCGCCCTCCGCATTCCTAAAATAGGTTTTCCCGGGAGTTCTTGCACTGTTACACTTGCCTCCGATGGATTCCTTTTTCTAATGCACCAGATATTACGTAGTCCCAGCTGTCCGCCGGACTCTTCGCTTTTTTCCCTCTTTGTCTCGCTGCACAGTCCGCTTCCGCATGCCTCTCCTATTTACATTTAAATTGTGAATCTTCTCGCTCTTTGTGGCGCTCCAGTCGGAATGGTAGATGCTGGTGAATTCGTAGACTGGGTTAATTGTGAAAATGAAGCGATAATGAAAAAGAGTCTATACCTTTTTTATTATTTATGTTTTCGTTAAAGATGGGCTGATTGTCCGATTGTAACGTTTTTGTTAAATAATATCATCATCATCATCTGCCTTCCAGGGTTAGACATTATGCCTATTCCGGCTTCACTTGTTCCGTTGAACTGTTCCTTGTTGAACTTTACCATCTTTTTCTCGGTCTTCTGACACTTCTTTTGCCTATAGGTTGATATTCCATCGCCTGTTTTGGAATTCTCCCATTTGGCATGCGTAATTAATGTTCTTTCCATCTATTCTTGTTCACCTCTAATCTGTCAGTGATTGCCTGGACACCTAATTCATATCTTATATAATTCTCGCGCAACCTTTTACTGATCTTAAAAATTTCATTTCAGATAATTCTGTCTGCCTTAATTCATTTTTTGGTGCCCAACATTCTGACCCATACAGTAAAGTAGGGACTGCCATCATTTTATAAAACTTTATCTGTGTTTCGTTTCTTGTTTTATTATTTAAAGTTCTTCTTATTGTGCCACTTTATGCTCTGGAAAGCATTAAATTTATTTCTGATATCTTTGTCTTCGTCGTATATAAAATATATGAAGAATATATCACTCTAAATAAGCAGTGCAGCATTGCTATATAGATAACTTCTGACCACAATAATAACTATGATAATACAGATATTTTCAGGCCACAGCTATACACTATTACAGTAGAGATTACTTCCAGTTGCATTTCAATAATGCAGACTTCTTTACTATAAGGCAATAAACTTTCACGATGAAGAATCCCAGCTACGATAATATACTCCTCTAATTCAGAATTCAACAAGACAAGTTGTTTTCATGCAGTGGCGAGGTTTTATCTTGTGATTTCCTTCGACATATCGTGCCGATCTTAAATCAACAGTAGCTCTCAACTTGATGTGAGGGCAGACGGTAATTTATTAAGTAATTTCTGCAATAACTATTAATAAAAGCTAAATATTTTGATTATTTTGTGTGTTAAATGGTTTTTTTTAGCTACCAAAGTTATGTCTTTATTATTAAGTTAAATGTACTTCTAATCACTCGAAAATAGTGAGATAAATTTTTTCTTGATTTTAATAATTGTTGGAACTTGTTTGAGTTGTGTTTTTTGCTCGTAAACTGTTGCTTTTGGTTTTAAAGTGTTATTAAGGATTTGAGAAAATGTTGTGTACCAAAAATATATTGCAGCACTGCGAATATTCATTCCGTTAACACGCCAAATTCCATCCCTTTCCTTTCTGCTACGAAATCTTTCACATTTCTGCCCTCTTTTGTTTCTTTCTGCGTAGAGGAGGTCTTATTTGTCTCCTTCCGATTAATTTGCCCCTCCGAAGTGCGTTTTTCGAACGGATATTTTTCGCCTCCTCTCAAAGTCCTGTTTATTTTGGAACGCGATTATTTTCGGTCCAAAGAAAGCCTCGTCAGCGTTGAATAACACCCGATTCCCAAAATAGTCTCTTTTTCGCCGATTTGCTATTCTCCTCGCAGTCGACCCGTTTTTTCGACGGGAATTAGTCGCGGTGAAATCCCTCATTCAAATATCTCTCTCGCTGAAATGAGCTTTATTCATTGAGCAAAACTTAATATTTGGAGTAAATATAACCATCAACATGGACGGATAGGTATAGGTTTTGCGACATCACAAAGAAAATCGCAAGTATGCAATTCGAGAGTAACATTTGTATTCAAATAAGATGGATAGGTTTTCTAAAATATTTCGGAATATAGTAAAGTAATTGTCATAAGCATATTTACTTGTGAGCAAAGAGGCCACTGATGGTTGCATTAGTAAGTAAAAATTAGAAGGACGTGGAAGTCATCAAATTATGTCAACAGATTCTTTGCAGATGCTCAAGAATTGTATGTCATTTCATATGATGCAAATTACTATCTTTGTATAAGTCTCATCGTTAACAAGTCAACATCTTTACAGATAATTTATATAATATGACTTGAGATAGTGGACAAGACGATGTGAAAGAAGATAAGATGAACGAAAACGATTATAATAGTTTATTCCGCATCTTCATCACCTATTGTTATTGAACTTATATATATACCTATATTTTTTCCCAGTCTGGATATCGTAGTCACTAAAATTGCTTTTTTTTGACATCTGGTACATTATCAAGTTCTCTATCCGCTGTCGTTATTGATCAAAGAGCGGTTCGCTAGATATCAATAAACAAAATCAACCAACAAGAATTTATGTATTCAATATTTTTACAATAATAACTATGCATAACTCTTTTGTATTAGTGAAATGTATTCGTGAATTACATTAATGCGATTCTCTAAATAATTATGATTCACTTAAAAATGAATATGCTATTCATATATGTATATATTTAATCAAACCGTTAAAATCGAAACTTCAGCTTCGTAAACAACAGAATTTTGCCGCCATTTATGGGCTACCGTAAATCAAGACTGAAACAGCTAGGTATCGCAGAAATCAAGTGTCAGGTGTAGCTTTTAAGGAAGAAAAGTTCTGATGCCTACAATTGTTCTACTATATGTATCTCCGTGACTGTAGGGTTCCCTAAAGAAGAGTCGCTGGGTACGTTTGATGGTTGCAATTTAATTGTCAAACACGCCCACTTATCTGAATGTTTTGACTTTGAGATGTATCTGCCATCATGGCATTATGAATAGGATAGTTTTCGCTTATATTTTGTTATAGAATAAAAAGTAATGTTTCTTTAATCTGATTAATATAATTTTCGTCCCTGTTTTGTTCATGGTTGCGATGATATGGTAGCTAATGGGTAAGGCTGATGGTAAATAATGATAGTCATCTTAAATTAATGTAATGGAAAGTGTAAATGGCAAGGGCTGTTGCGCAGAATTTAGCTAGCTCCGCTTTCATAATTATAGCTCTGTGTAGAAAAGATACGTTTTCACCCCACTCCTCATTTGCCTAGTTGCCTCATCCCTCATCCCCCAAAGCTTTGTGTAGCTTTTAGTGAAGGGATGAGATTCAAACCAGCCTTTGGGCTTAAGTTTGTAGAACCTCATTTTCATATTTTTTAGGAATATAAATTAAATTTCCGTAGGTTGTCACGGAGAAACTATATGAAGTTCATCATTATTCAAGGTAATAATTAGAAAATTTTTCCTATGGACTACTTTTTATTTCGACATGGAGATTGTGTCCCTCGAATGCAGAAGTAGTTGATTACACTTCTTTCCTTGGCTTTCCTTTTTCCTCCCCATCGTGCGTCTGCCTAAAAGTCCCTTTTGCCCTAAATACCCAAATCGCCTCCGATGGGAATAGTGGCCGTCCTTTCCCTAATTGGATGTCCTTCCATCTCATCCACCGGCTTATTCCATCCGATCACTCTTCTCTAGCCTCTCCTATTCTTTCCTCCATAGCAAACTCTTTCCCTTCAGTACAGCCTTTTATTATCATTCGTTATACATAAAAAGACCGAGGTAAGTACGTATTTTTACATGGAGCATGTCTTGGGCACTTTTCCGTGATTATTTTTGTGAAAATTTGAGAAATTATTTATCGTTAACTATTATTGATAATTTTTTAAGGAGTTCGCTGAAAAATCATCAACGAAATGCACGCACATTGAAGGCTATGTATAGTGTGAGGCTGTTACGATATAGCGATGTAGAAAGTGTTCTTATTCATTAAAAATAATAATACATATTGAAGCCTTTAAGTAATTGCTATTTTTTGTATAGCTGTGCTTTCTAAAACAAATTACGAATATTGTGGATTATAACATATTTTTAGAAACTGCATATTGAGGAAATATCGAGTATACTATTAATATTTACGGAATTTATATCTTGCGAAAGTGTATTTTCTTGGAAAAATTGAGAATTTAAAATAGTTCTGTGAAATTGGGATTTTTTTTAGGAACTATATGAAATAATTACTTTATAATCGAACTAAATCCCTGTTTAAGCCTTAAAATTGTTGTGCATAAAAGTAAAGTATAAGTTTTGTTTTTATTGTCATCTCAAGTCATCTTTTGTAAAGTTATATGAGTAAATTTAGTTACTAATTAGCCAAAAAGTCAATGTAAACTGATTTTTCATCCAAGTATTATTTGAGCTATCAGCAATTCTTGTATTCGCTACCTTGCAATTTCACCTGTCTTGTTTTATTTTTGTGTGGGATTTGCGTGATATCCAGTATAATTTTCTCATCTCTCTTCAAACAGATGCATCGTTTCAGAATGCGCTGAGGATTTCTTCCGATCTATTGTTCAAGTTGCATGTTTTTATGATGTTTCGGGGTCTTACCTCATTGCCCAAATCAGTTTTTGTAGGCATTCCCTGTAATCTGGACATCTTCCTGTTATGTAATGCGTCGCCCATCTCCGAGGGGTTTCCAGAAGAAAGAGGCGGTTGTCGAAAGCGCTGATAGTGCGACCGCGTTCTTCCGATAGCAGTTTCGATATTCCGGTGAAGTTTGAAGGTTGAGATAAAAAATGAAGGAGATATTTCTAGCTCTATTATCATTGCTGCCAAGGTTACTAAAAAGGAAGAAGAACGTCTTACGTCTGGACTTCTAAATGCCGTAGAGTCGAACCCGAACATGTTACATAAAATACCCTTTTATAATCTATTTAGCCACGTCTCTCTGTGCATTATATAGTTTAAAAGCCTTAGACGAACATACCTATGTGCGGGCAAAGGTTCCCTCGAACGGTTCATTGAATTATATACGTTAAGGCCATAGTTTCTCTTATTTCTTTGAACGGCAAGAAAATTACTACGGGCGCTCGGTTTTCGAAGCTTCGTTACTTCGGCCAAGAAGGATTTCAAAGCTGCGAATTTTTTTTTACATTCTCCATTTAAATGACAAAAAGAAGCATGTAATCCCAGTTTTTAATTCTTAGTATGTAAAATGTTGGCATGTTTGAGAAAATTATTGCTATAAGCTTTAAAATTCTTCAGTATGTATTCCGCGCTAAGTGTAATCGCCGGACGACTCTTAAAGTGTTATTTAAAAATTAAAATATATAGGGTGACGGGTTTCGTGGCCCAGAGATAATGCTCTAAGACGTTTGTTATTTTAATAATTGTAATTCTCCTTGTTCTAAGAATAACTATTCCCAGAACAACGAAAGCCCCCTCCGGAAGCGTAATGATACTGATAAGATTTAGTGGTCTACGACAACGACGATTTCCTTGTCCTTCGATGGTTTCTTTTTTAAATTTTGAAGAATTCATGGATTTTTTTAAAACAGATTTCGTTGTCTTGGTCAGCTTTATGTTAATTAACTCTTAGTGTTCTTCAATTTGCATTAACTAGCTAGTTAAGGAGATATTTATATTTCAAAATCCATATTTGTTTTCAATTTTGCAGTTTCTATCGACGTTTTATGTGAGTTTTGTAGGATTTTCGTTCATAAGGAATATCCCTGTATTTCATTCTATGTGTGTGTCCCATAGTAATAGTCCAACGCATTTACATTTTGCAACGCTGAAAGGCTCGTTTGATTCCACTCTCCTTTATATTTGGAATCTCCTCACCTCAGACAACAAATTCATCCTTTTCTAACTCCTTTTCTTGAATAAGTTCTTCAAACTTGAATTGATAAGATTCTCCCTACAAAACCAATGTTTATATGTTGTCATTGCGTTCTGTCTGCAAATTCATCACATGCATTAACATTTGAGGTTTGATAGAAAAGAGGCCAACCTAGGCGTAATCTCGCATTAACAAATAGTTTATCAAGGAATTTTATTCATTCTTTTATTACTAATTATTTTCATATCTCTTACCTTCATTCTTATTACATTACCTCTATTTACGCAGCTTTTCATCTCTCCATCTTATCTTTAATTCGTAGACAATATCCCCGCTAGAACGTTAAGTCCTACATTTACATTTTCTCACCATTTATGTTCAGGTTACAATGAATCATTTGAATTACTCTCTCACAATAGCCTTTTTTGGCAACGTTTCAACTCAGAAATATTTTTTGTGAATAACCCCCAATTCACTTCCAAGCAAAACTCAAACGTATAACAAAAATGAAACGATAAACTTGTTTACAAAACACACTCCTTTGTAATTTCTATCCCCTCAATGCAGCCTACCCATACTTATTATCCTATCACCTTTTCTTTTAGCATGCACTAGCTGAAACACCCGTTGATTCATAGAGGTGAAATGAAAACTAATGTACAGTAGTGTAACTACATTGATCGGGGAACATGTTTCATTTGTAGATCGCAAAAACTAGGCTATTCTTCTTTCTATACCCAGAAAATAAGCATGCTTAAGTCTACAAAGCAACTTTTATCAGTTTTAAATATCCTTATGCAATCTCATATCCGTCTTTAAAATGCATTTAATGCCTGTCTATATCTACATGTTACCGTTCATTCGTGGATAATTTACCTCCATTGTATGTCAAATAATCCACTATTACATTTCAACGCCATTTATGCTCAAGTTAACATCCACCATTCGAATCATTCTTTCGCCCAGTAGCTTTTCTTTGGCAACGATTCAACTCAGATCTATTTTTTCTTAAATTATCCCCCTTTTGCGGTTGAGAAAAATTCAAACGTATTTCTGAATGTAAAAAACAACATATATAGTTGCTCAAAAGTGGATTCAAGAATAAGGTTTTCTTTGTTTATAATTATTTCGTAAAATGAAAATTTAAGAATATTGACTATCCAAGTGTCTCAGCCCCTGGCGACAATTCCGTTTCTTTCTTTTCTCTCTTTATGCCTTCAATAACGCACCCGTTATTTCTTCGCCCGGGGTGATATTTAGAAATAAAAAGGGACCGTACACTTTGGGGAATAGACAACTCTTATTAGCTCCTCGCGTCTCTTTCGCCGCCTTTCGCCTCGCATTTGTTTCCTTTACATCCGCTGCTGCTGCCCTCTTCCTTTCATTTTGGCACTCGTTTCTGGCGCCTCGCTCTTCTCTCTCTCTGGCCGAAGATTTTTTGGAGAGAAAAATGTGCCTTGGTTTTCCGGTGGGAAACCAGAGGGAAATATACAGAAAACTTGGGTTTCCCCTTTTTCCATGCCATGCTGAGTGAACATGCGAAATAAATAAATTGAAATTGATGTAATAAATAGAGGTAGGGGCTAGGAGATTCAAACATATATAATGTGGGATACATAAATAAAATTCTATTCGTATTAGACCACCTAGAAGCCCTTCTACTTAATTAGTGAATTTTATGCTGTCTTAAAGTCTGTTAAGATGTCAGCTCCAAGACTAGCTTAACACCAACCTCTCCTTCAATGAAGAGCGTAGACAAACTTAATAATATCCACACAAATTTTTTTGTGGATATCACTATGTTTTTCTTCACTCTTCTGTGTGTCTGTTCATGAAGTCCGGTCAAATAGCTTATAATTAAATCTCCTTCAAGTCACCAACCTTTTGGAGAGGTAATGAGGTGGCAAGACGAGGTGAAGCTATTTTCATAATATATAATTCCTATGCTGTCTTAAAGTCAGTAAAGATGTCAGCTCCAAAACTAGCTGAACTTCTATATGCCCACCATTAGCTACAAAAGTTTTGGCGAGATAATGAGGTGACCTAGGGAAGGTGAGGACTTTTCCTTTACTTTTTCCCCTTATATATATATGATTCAAAATAGACGCTGAGGTCTGTTGGTTTATGATGGCCTCTCAGGAAGATCAGTTGATGTTGATTTTCCAGAGTATAGTACTTCTTTAAGTAGACGAGTCAAAACTTTTATTAGACCCATTCGTGCGTTGAGAACCGTTTGTTTGTTTGTAAAGCCTTCGGTCCCAAGGTTGGGTGGGTTCTCAACACCTCCACCATATGCTATCAAGAGCTATGGAAAGGGAATGAAGCTAGGCATGGAGATTGAGGTTGTTAGTCATCACCTTCCTCATTGAGCAGGAATTCTACAAGTAGAAAAAGTTCACTTAGGTGAAATTCATTGCATGTTTCAAAACATTCAGTAAGGAATTCCCCACGATTGGCTAATAAATTATATTTTATGCTGAGTCTGAAAGAAGATGTAACAGAAAATGCTCCTGTAATTAAACTATTTCAATGTCTACAAATATAACTGGTAATAAAAGCTGTTCAAGGAGACTGACATCTATGGCGTATTCAGCTATTATACTGAAATATTTTCCCAAGTAGAAATGGATTTGAAAAATTCTGACGAGGCCCGGAAAGGCAGTTCAGACTTTTTTCAATTCCGATTTTCCTTTGGATCTTTCCTGGATGCACGCCCTTGCGTGTAAAGCTACTTTAACCCTTTCCTTGAAGTATCTTTCCCATTACTCAGCATAAATCATCTTCTTCTGGGACTGTCATACCATCACAGGATTTAAACAAGACTGGGACGAAGTATGCGACGGGTATACATGATATATATTTATCCTGTATCAAAATACAAATTAAGTTATTCCATTCATCAAGATATGGTAGTGGGAAACTATAACTGTGTGAGCATAATTTTGTGTTTGCGGAGCCATTGCCTCTTCCACTGAAATTTCCTATTATACCCTTCCCTTGGCACAATTGACCCCGATCCTCGTATGCGGAATGTCCCATCTCTATGTCCCTCAGTCCCGAGGAACTGCGAAGACCTTCCGTAGTGCAAATTGCGAGGAATGACTGGAGGGAACGACTCGTGTGCTGCGTTTACGTGCCTTGAGTTCGCGCACCCAAAAACGCATGCAATTCCTCCTCCCCTTCCTTCTGCATTCCGACAGCCATTCCTTAAGGATTTTCCGCATTGACTCACCGAGAGGTCCTTCGGAATGTCGCTCGGATATTTGCATCTGAAGACAGCGATGGAATCGTTCAGGAATGCGTGCAGCTATTCTGCAGCATTTGCTCAACGGCACGGACAAGTACGCAAAGGGAAACCTCGCATGCTTGAACTCAGGGTTTTGAAAGGTACAAAGTTCGACTTCTAGGGTTCTTTGTCTGAATTAAAGCACGTGAACCAAGCATTTCTTTTTGCTGATTTACTTCGCCGTTCCTGGTCCTCCTACAAGTCCCCTTTGATGGAGAGGAGACATCTTAGTTATCATTTATGTGTGTAGATGAGCGATGCAATCTAAGATGGATCCTCCATGTCCCATTACAGGTTCAGATTCAAAGGGGAGGTTGTTCTGTCATGGTACCTGCATAGGTTAGAGCAAAAGCCCAGTAAATGGGAGATTCGTGTTGTCGTTCGTGTGTCCCGGCTGCTGTAGACTTTCACTTTCTGTTCGTTCTCAATATTGAAGCCAACAGCTAGCTTGTTTTTTCTTCTCTGGAGTTTCATATCATATATTATTTCCTGAATATTTCTTTTGGTCTATTTAACTGTTTTAGTATTTCTCTTTGATCTTTTGGGCTGGACAGATGAAATGTCTTTCATTCCCTATCCAAAGCTTCCGTTACTACATAGAGGAAGAGTTGAAGGTTCAACCAAATTAGAGCTGATGACATCACAGTCAGTAAGGAAGACTTTTAACAATCTTTTAATTCTTTATCTTTTAATTATGAGTAAGTATAAATTGTATAATCTACATTGATTCTTTGAAAATGAACTCAATGAATAATATCTAATTGAATCATATTTGTTTATCTATAAATGTATTAAATACATAATACTGGTACTATCAACAATACAAAGTAAATAAAAACTGAAGATGACACAATCGTCTTGAAACAGGTTTAATTTTTTGTTTATATTGTATTGTGGATTGTATCAGTATTGTGTATTTTATATTTTTATATACTTTCAATTCCTTACAGGCTTATTTTCTCATGTGATATTCTGAAAATAGCGGAATAAATTTCTTTCGCAGTAATTTCCTTATAGCGTATTTTTATATTCTTCCATATATTTCTTAAGCTCACAATAGTTGTCGTGCGAGTTCAATAACGAATAACCGTAAACTAATGTTTCTCGGGAGGTTAAGACAAACCATTTTCTCCGAATGACATGTGAGTAACTTCCAATCATTCCAGTTCCTCGGAAAAACGTTTTGATTACCTTTGAAAATATGAAATGACGTCCACGTTTATTCGAATGAGTGTGAAAAGCGAAATGAGTTTTTCCGGTGCAGAAAAGGGATTCTAAGAATAGCGGGAAATTTGGTTTGACGTGAAAATGAATGCGTGGGAGTCGTTAATGAAATAGCAACTCATTGAAACGGACGCGGGAAATACTTGGTCGCCTTCCAACGCATAAACATCCGAAAATAATTCAGAATGGGACTGGAAAAGTGAATTTACTCGAGGATAAATGAGATATCCAGAGAGTGGCTCTAATTGTAGCCTCTCGTATTGGTTCTGAGGTGAGAGTTTTTTTTCCTTTCGCTCAAATATTGTGCTTGAACGCTGTAAAGTTCTGCCAACGTTTGCAACTCTCAGATTAGGAAAGCTCCAGTAAGTCTGTATTGAGCCGAAAGCACGTTGGAACCTCATCCCCTCTAACATTTGCTACCAAGAGCTATATGGGTGAATGAGGCTTACTAGGCAGGATGAGGAGTAAGGTAGTTTGCCCCTGCTAACCTTACCATTCCAGTCTGCTAGAAGCGGAACAAGTCTAAGTAATTAAAGTACAGTTATTTTACTAGTAACACATACATGTGCATTTCATAAGGAAAGACCTTAACTAATGCCGCTATTAAACATCACTCATACCTCAGTGGCTTTCATGACATCACAAACGATATTAATAAAGAAGCGAAAATAAATGAAAAATTAATTTTTCACAATTCTCTACCGAAAGACTAAGTATATTCCAATCAGGTTATAGCAGCAGAAACAAAACCTCCTGTAAGTAGGCAATTTTTAGAATTAAAACAAAAACTATGCAGATTTTAACTAAGACTATTTCAATGTATATATGATCGTCATGTATTTAATATTTTGGTGCTATGATTTCATATCAGTCAAGGCGGCATATAATTTAATGCCCCTGTTGTATAGGCAACCCGTGATGTCTGCGTATCGAATTTGGGGTTCAGTTTAGTCATATATATACACAGCACAAATGACTTCTACGGAAGTTCCTAGATAATTGTCCTACTTATATGAGGTGCCAAATTACATGATATTTCTATAAAAATGTGTTTGAAGAATACTTGTTTTAAATACATTTGTTTAAAAGAGTATTTGTAATTTTATTCTCAGCATCTTATTAAATTTTAGAAAAAGGTAACCTGAAGCTATGACGAAGCCTTAATTGATTGAGATCGCTTCAGAATTTCAAAACTTTTATTGTATCGTCTGGACCCTGGAAGCAGCTAGTTGCGTATGGCATAGTATGTATAAACTCCGATTTACATATCTAACTCTAATTGCTGTAGCTTTTTAATGCTCCGTTAAAAAAAAGACGAACATAAGCAGGTACCTGACCTTGCAATTACTTCCTGGTATGTGTTTTGTGCTCGAGAACGTAGTTAACTGGAAGAAAGAAATAAAAAATCTCGTAAGGCGAGATCTGTTCTGATAACTGTTTGATTAGCTTCCTTCTGTAATCTAATCTTCTTTCCTCAAACGACTCCTACTCCAGGAAGTTTATCATAGTCGAAACTCCGCTCTATATAACCTAAATCTCCTTTTGCAAATCTTGCTACTATATGCTGAACTATATCGAAAACTAATCCTACTTCTTGAGAATATAAATTGCGCAACATACTTTCGGAAAGGAAGAATGAGGGAGAAATGCGTTATTTCTTTTACTCTCGATGGGTATTTTAAAAAGAATTTTATTGGTTAATCTTTGAGTTCCATCCGTATTCCCTATTACGCATCTAATATGCTCTTTTGAGGAAAAACAGTGTAGCTCCAAGGTATTTAGTAGTAAATAGATATTTTTGATGACGTATCAGTTCCAAAGGATATCCTTAAACGTAGGTTATAAGATCTACGTTCCTTATTACGCTTCCAATATCCTCTTTGAAGGAAAAACTGACTACAACTCCAAGGTATGTAGACGCTTCAATTCCAAATGATATCCTTAAAAGTAGGATATAAAATATGTCGTCTATGAACTTGAACGTATAAAATTTTGGACATCTTTTCTATGCATTTGTTCAGTTTTAGCTTCGTTATAATCTAGAAATGTATTCATTGAATTGTAAAACTTACCATTTAATAATTATTTCGTTTCTTGCAAAACCACTGAAATTTAAACTAAAATACTCGTATTTCATCCAATTCAAAAGGTAGTTTTTACTATTTTATTCCCATTTGTATTCAGTATTGTATTTACAGTATTTTTACAGTGCATTATTAGTATAAATTTAACATATGCATTGTGTAATAGATTACATTTGAGCTGATTAGGTTTAGTCTGCTTAAACATGTTATTCATACGTACTTATATCATCTTTATAAATGTATGCAATGATGGGAGGGTAATGAAAACGTACCTTCAGAAGTCTTTTGCGAGAATAAATTACAATAAATGGCAATTTGAGATTCAGCACCGTATCCAATGGAAATGAACAATTAAGATTTATCTTACTGCCCCGTTATAACTTCTGATATAATTTTGTCGGTGTTATTAGTATAAATTTCCCTTTATGGTGCACTGGAAAATTTGTTTCCCCAATAATTTGGTTCAGCGTTCGCCAATACGTGCTCCAATTGATCGTATTTGGAAGAATTTTCTCCGAGCATATAACATCCTGGAACACTTATCAAGGAAGCATCTGGAGCCTTAATTGCACATCCCGTATTCCCGCCAATTACTGTGATTCTGCCGGCTTAATCAGAGCCATCTCGTATGCAGCCAATTTATCCTTTTCGATAACTCGTATCGCAGGAACTACATCATCCCGATATTGTTATGACCTCATTTAATACCCATTTTTGAATCGCTTGCGGTATTTCCCTCGTGCTCTAGTAGTTGAGATCACATGGTGTGCCCCTGATATTGACTTTCGAGCGGATATTGCATTCTGGCCAATTATATTATGTCATGGTTAGATAATAGCTCGCCTCTGCGCATTAAAATATCTCGGAGAGGCAAAGAATTCGTTTGTTTGGTTCATTTCCAAGACTCCTCTGAAAAAAGTCATCCAAAAAGTAAATAGTCCACATAATAAAATTGCCTTTTAATCAAAGCAATAAACTTTAATATCGGTCTTTAATTCCCCGGTGAATACAATATACCGTTTCAGATTTTTTTCTTTTGCCTTTTCCTGTGTCATTTCCCTTACATTTTTTCTCTGTTACTTATTAGCAGTCCTTCTGTTTTTAATGTTTGACCTCCTGATCCCTGTTTCTTCACATCTTCAATCAAAACCCTCCCTTCCCCATCATCTCTAACACCTTCTTACTCGTTTTTACATCAACTCTAGTTAATAATTCCACTCTACGGCATAACAAGATTTAGACTGCCTCTAATCTGTTGATGTCCCTTGTTCCTTAGTTCCACGTTTCACACCCATATAACAATACACTTCATATCTAGGATTCTCCAAATTCTTTCCTAATCCTCCTATGAAAGCATTTCCTATTCAGTGCCCTTCGCTTAGTGAAATCTTTCTTACCCGATGCTATTCTTTCTTACCCGGTGCTATTCTTTCTGGAACCTCATCAGTGCACCTTATATCCCAGAAAAAGAGATATTTTAATTGACCCCGTTTAGGTTTTTTTATACGTATGTTGTTACGATTGTTGTTAAATTTCGTGGTCTAGTAAGGCGATGAGGAAATGACGCTAAGGGTGGGGAAAAGGGTCCTCCTGAGTCTTCAACCGCCCATTTGGCTTTGTATGGTGAAGATCAGTGAGACGCATAGCGATCCTGTGATTTTAAACTAACCACCTTGTATCAATTAAATCGACAAATACAGTCCACTACGAACACAGGTTCCGTCTTTATTTACTTACTACCCTAGACGCGAACATATGTGCAATTACTTCTTATTTACCACTTTCAACTAGATTTTCTTCAGCCTTCCTTTTCTTACGGTACCATCAATTTCCTTTTTCAGCCATTTTGTTTTCAGTTATGTCCAAGTAATCTTAAAAGCTCCCTTTTCAACTGGTCAATCATGAGGAATCATTCCTCCATTAGCCCGTTGTTGATGACTCTGCAATTCCTGCTTCCTCGTCGCTTGCTCTTACGGCACTCTATTTCGATTGCTTTCAGTTCAGATCTTGTCCTTACCCTCTACTCTCGTTATTCCTTTCTGTGGCACAGTATCTTCCTCGTTTATTCACAACTCACTGATCTTCCTTATCCTTGTATGCATCTTTTTATTATCTTCCCTTTCTATGTCATGTTTTCTCCCTTATTTCACTATTTTTCGCAAACATGTAATGGGCGTACAAAAGCATTTTCCAGTTTCGGTCGTTTTGTCTCTTTTCACAGTTACTCACGTTGTATCACTGTTCACTCACTACTTACCTCTTTTCTTCTTACATTCTCATACTCTTCTCTGAATGTTTTCTTCCATTCGTTCAAAATCGGAACTAGATATACCCGGTCCTCCCTATTTTTCAGCACTTAGAAACAATCAATAAGTTTAATAACCAATTTTTCTTGGATAACCCATTGAATGTATGAAACGTATTTGAAAAAAATTGTTGAATGAATAAAATATATTTTCAAAGGAAGCAATACGAACTGAATTTAGGAATAGGAAATTCGTTTCAGTTGGTAAATTGGATAGACAGTTTTGCATGTAACAACATGCTAAATAATAATCGTGCTCAAAGCAAATTTTTATTCCTTAATACTTTCATTAGTGGTCAGGTTGAAATTTATCTGGTATACGGCGCCTTGAGAGACAAAGTTTGGAATAGCTGAGCTGGTTGAAAGCTCGCATTCAGTGTTAGCAGTCGCGAGTTCAATTCCTGGTTGGGGCGTATATAGGTGCGTAATGATCTCACCTGTAGAACCACTTATGAAATACCACTACTACTACATAGTTTGTTCATCACTGATTTAAAGACTGTGGAAGTCTATATTTTAATTCAAAATACTCAACTGATATACTTTAAATATATCACGTACATCGGAGTATTATTTCTTCTCGGCGTTTGTAAAGAAATTGAAAATTGACAAATCCGCCTTTCTATCTCAAAGTGGACGAAGGGCTTTGAGAATAACGACGGCAGATTCAATGCTGTTGGTTTGCATGTCTTGCGAGGATCGCGTAAGGAGGGGGAATGGGGGCGATTTCCTTTTATTTAAGAGGATGGAAGTCTGCAGAAAGGGCAACGATATAAAAAAGGCGCCCCCAGTTGGCAGAAGGGGCGAAACGGCGCGTGCATTTTGGGGGGAGAGAATCGTAAAAACGACGGAGGCGGCGCCGGAACTAAAAAAAAACAGAAAACTGGCTCGACCCGCTCATGATGATTTACTTGCGACGTCAGACTAACACATTCGGGAGAATAAGGGACGTCGCTTCCTATATATTGCGATGTACATGCGGTAGTCCCTTCTTTGTGTTTACGCGGAGAAAATGGTAGGAAATGCTAAACTGGCGTTGGAAGGAGAATGTTCCAAGGAACGGAATAAGTAGGTGGCTTGCCTTGAAAGCTGTAAATTTTGTTGGTTTGCTACTATGTCTCGTCGAATAGAACAATCTCCATATATCTTCTGGTACAGGATTGAGAGGAATGTATCTTTTGAAATTTATGTCTTCCAAATGTATTTCTTTTACCCTTTCATTCATTGCAAATCATGACTTGCGTACTCTTCATAGTTTTATTGTGCTTCGTAGATTAATCCAATTTATTGCATTTTTGCTTCTTTGGAAAGCGGGGAAAAACTACCTCACTCCTCATTTCGTATTGTATGCCTCATTTCTTCATCGATGATTCTGATTGCTAATGGTGGAGGTGTAATCGTCCTACAAGGTTCCGGATGATGACTTTTTCAATAGAATTTTCTTAAAAACTTGAACGGGTTCATATTGACATAACTACGCAAATTCCACACATCCCGATTGCGGAATTCCACCACAGCAAGGCAACTTCAATTGAATTTATTAAAAACTTCAAATTCTAAGATATTATAAGTATTCTTTTTTGCGATAACCCCATTTTCATTACGCCAAATCTATCGAAAAGTTTTATCATTTAATCAAATCAAATTTAAGTAAGAAAAATTAAATTGACTTGGGTGGTTTAAGTTAACGCCTTTCATATTCTACCTGAAAGTAAGGTCGACCAAAAGAAATTAAGGTCCAAAAGGACTACTTTTTCTAATAGTAACTTGTTATTTTGCTGAAAGCAGACAATATATCCTTGCGTAGAAATGCGTTAAAGTAAAATATACCATTCAGTTGCTCACAATTACCTATAACATATGCCGAGGATGCTTAAAAGCGAAGGGGTAAATATTAGCTCCTTGGTACCCTACAGTCAGTTTTGGTTGAAAAAAATGAGTTTGAGGTACATTTTATGCTTCCAGTTATTATCTATCATTTAATTCAAGGTTTTCAAATCATAAATACCAACTCGCTAAACTATAACATAACGGCGACATTAACGGCGAATCTGACAGAATATTTCTTAGAACCGCAGCAATATATTTTTATGTTGTCTTTAGTAATATTTATTGTGAAATACTATAAAAAGAGTCACGATCTATAAGGAAGTGTAATTGACGTACCTATACTATTACGATATGTTTCCTTTTTTTACTCCATAAAGCCAATCTTCCTATTTCGTTACGACACTTATCTGTAATTTGAACACCTATAATTAGTCAGATAACGAGTATTCGATGGCTATCTGAGTTTCGTAAGTTCTCAGCGAGTGATAAATCTCACACGACCTCTAATTTCCCCAGATAACGGCACTTGAAGCCTGCAACTTGAAATGTCTCTCCATTGATTTTTAATCTCTTTGTTTTACAATCTCTGTTATCAGCAGCGAGATTTTCCTGCACTCAGTGAAAAATTTAGAGAAAATTAAATTCTCGACACGCAATTTGCATTCTAAAAATTTCGGAAGCCAAATTATTACTGTGCCACGTATGTTAATATTCCTCATGACCTCTTTGAAATGAGTAGGAATAATTTGAGCTGCACTTATATTGTCCAGTTACCGTAGTCTTCCATGGTGGTCTTACGTTTTGACTCAATCTTAGCGCTGCACCAAACCACAACTTTATTAGTTCAATCCTAAATTCAAACGGAAAAGGAACCAAGGTGCAATTATGTGGAGCAATAATGCCTTGCTTTTAAGCACCCGTTTCATAGAAGTGAAACTGGCGCGGTGGTTAGTTAAACCTTCCTGTAAAGTGGGAAATCTGGGTTCGAACCCCATTTACGGAAGGGGAGTAAGGCTTACCAAGCAGGATGAGGAGTGAGGTAGTTTGCCTTCTCGGCAGGCCATAATACTGTAATCGGAACATGTCCACCTAAGTGAAGCACAATGATTAACATTTTTCTTGGCATTCCACAATGATAGAATTAGTGCAAATAAAGCATCACTCATTCCTCAGTAGCTTTCATGTCAACACAAATATGTAAAAGACTGTGACCCAAGTAAATGAAATATACGTTTTTCTCTATCCTGTACCACATGACAAAAATATTCCATTCATCATAATATGGTAGCAGGAGCTTAATAAAAGTGGACAATAGTATGAGATAAAATTTCGGTAGATTTACCAACACAGTGGATGGAAACTTATGTCTAAAAAACACAAAATTTCTATTTTGCTTAAAGGAGTTTTCAGGTCACCACAGCCAAAGCGATGAACAATACAGTGAGGAAAGTAAATGAAAAATTCATTTTTACCAAATGACAAATAAAAAATTTCCACTCATCTGTAACCATATGCCCCACCCCCACGAATATGCTGCAGCCCGAGTCCAAGTCATTCCCAAATTCGTTAACACATTATTCAAATGTACGACGGCCTCTCCCGAATATCACAGCGCATTAATTCTTTCCCCAAATCCATAACTCGCCCGTTCCGCCTCATCTTGAGATCGCCCTGCAATTTCCTCGGAATGGACCCATAAATCGCCATTTTTTGCACCACCGCGTTTCCCTCTTCTTTTGACTCCAGTTCTCGCCTTCGGGAGCAAGGAAAGGTTCTCGCGGAATCGGGATATATTGCGTAAAGGCGTAATCTTGTTTGCACCAGAAAGAGAGAAGACCCCTTCCCCCCTTTCGTATGTGTTTGTGTGTGTGTGTGTATGGTGAATAACGTCGATTCGGATAACTCTTCCTTTATTTCGAAATGACGGTTGTGACCGGAAGATTCCACCTCCATCTGTGTTATAGGACAAAAGAATATCTACGAACTAAATTTTATACATTACTAAAAAATCTTAATGATTTTTCTTCTTCTGCCTATCCGTTGATGGATGTTGGCGATCACATTTAGCATTCGTTCCGCTTGGTTGCTGTGAGTATTAGTCTCTCAGTAGTTGATACTCCAGCCCATTGTTTTATATTGTCCATCCAATATTTTCTTCTCAATCCTCTTCCTCTTTTACTTTCGGTTTTTCCTTCAATTATCAACTGTAGAAGGTAATATTTAGTATTCCTTTGGATTTTTCCTAGAAATGCTGTTTTCCTTTTTTAATTAATAGCAGTTTTTTTATTCGTTTGAGTACTTCTTCTTTACTTTCTCTTTCCGTCCGTGATATTTTTAGCATCCTTCGGTAAGTCCACATTTCAAACGCCCCGATCTCTTTTGTTCTTGCCTTCTTTAAAGTCCATCCTTGTGAGACGTATCAAATTATTGTCAAGATCTGTGGATGCAAGAACTTTCTTGAATTTTATGAAGTCATTGCGAGATATTTCTATGCGACATTTTATCTCCATATCCAATCACCATTCTTCACAGAGCCATGATTATCTTAATGATAGACATTATTATTTACCACACTACTCACTTTGAATACCAAGTTACGATGAAAACTATCCAGAATGCGTGACCAGAGGAGAGTAATGATCAGAATTACAGTTACTTATGCAATAAGAATTCAGATTAAAATGGATATTCTTAGGTGCCATTGATATTATAAAAGGAAAAAGATTAGTTTACATAACAAAATAAAACATGGAATTGAAAGTTAAATAAGTTTTGGAATATGTATTGTTAAGTTTAAAGATGCGGTAAGAAAGGTTAAAATAATAATTTCATTCAATCAATTGAAAAATCTGCAACATTCATTAATATAGATTTTCTTTGGTGTGTGCATATGTCTGTAAGTGGTGAATAACGTCGATTCAGATAACTCTTCCTTTATTTCAAAATGACGATCGCGACCGAATGATTTTCCCGCCAATGGATTTCATTTGTCAGAACGCTCTCATTTTATCGGATGGCCGTCAATTTGCATTCGGAATTAACTCTTTCGCCGAAAAAAATAAAAATTTTGGCGGATCCATGAATCGAGCGAGATTGCTCTTAATGTATTCGCCAACTTTCCCATTTCTTCCCCGGAATCTTTTTTTATATTAAAAGCCAAAGTGTCTTTCGGTCTCCGTAATGTTTCCTTTAATGTGTTCGTGGAATTTTTACTCTCCGCATCTCTCTGCGGCGTAATAGACGTTCGGACTTTTATTTGTTTCTTTCCTCGTTCTGTTTTATCCGTAATTTCCGTCATTTATAATCCTCTGGCAATGCGACCTCTAAAACCGTCGTTAACGCGATATTAGCTGACAAGAAAGCAAACGTATATACTAAATTTTGTGCGCTTTAGCTCGTTAGGTTGTTTTGGCATTTCAAAAATTGTTTTGTTTTATTTAAAATTAATTATATCGGACTTTCAATCAATATTCAACGGGTAGGAAATACGAATCTTCATATACATATCCAATAATCTTCCTCTTGCTTATCCCACTGTCTTTAAAATATATTCCTATTCTGTATCCGTTAATCAACTCTTATATTATTGCTTGTAAACCCTCTGTCTGTCAATCAATGAACTTTATTAATCTACGACATAATTTTGCCTCTAGTAAAACCCATGACAATGGAGGAGCTTCATTTTATTTGAATGGAGCAATATTTGAATATAGGTATGCATGTGTTTTGATTCACATAGAGTAGTTATTTTATCAATGCCAGTATAGCTGATAAAGTAGAAATTTTTCTCCTAGATGTAGTGAAAATATCAGCTAAGTAATTTTCCCATATTTTTATGTTTTTATTAAATTGAGGTATAGTATCTCAATTTTGCATTCATTGAGTGGGACAATTTTGGTAAATTATTCTTCAACGGTTAATGAGTAAATTCATTTTTATGATCCTTTATTCCATTCCGCTGCCTTTAGATCATTTCCGAAACCTATTTTGTCCGCCAAACGTGTGAATGACTTCTTGAGAGTATCACTCTAATTTAATTACAAAATACGGAAGTTTGCCACTGAAAAGCCATATTGTTTCACATACTATTTTTCCTGTTTGTGTGCAAATATGAAAATCTTTTGTCGTTTATGAAAATGACAAAGCATGACCTTAATCTCTTATCATTCCCTCTGCGACCCTATCTGTTCGCATCTAAATGGCCCTTCCCTTACGGGAAGATTTCACGCATTGCAGATGTGTTAAGATTTATGCGGAACAAGGATGAAAAAAAAAAAATTAGGACAACAGGACATTTTCCTTAATAAGTTGTTACTGTATAAACTAAGACACAATTCATATTTGAGAACAGCCTATTGTATACTTGTACTTGTATACTTTACTTACTTTACTTGTATTGTATACTTGTATTGTATACTTTACTCTTGAAACTTAAATTATCTTCCGCTTTCATTTTATTTTGAATAAGGTAATAAATGTAGGTCATTCTTTGCGTATCAAGCTCTGTTACAATTTTCTTTTTCCGCTAGGAGAGTTTTATTATTTCATGAATTGCACAATTTAATTTTCAGTGATTTCTGCAAAAGTTGGACACGTTTGTCAAACGCAAAATTTTTAGAATAATTTATGATAATTATCATTCATTCTTCGGAGAATTACGAGAGAAATTGTACTCCCTGCCGGACATTTTTATAAAAGGGGACATGTCCAGCAAAAACTTCTCGTCCCGTAGCCCTAGGGAAAGACAAGAGTTGGCAGTAAAGCAGAGTTTGCGGTTCTTACACGTCAAAAAACGAAGAAATCATAATGACATGTTTTGATAAGAGGAAAGTGTTTCGTTCTGAATGGTGAAAGAGCCTTGGACGAATCGGATCCGACATTTATTAATTAGATTTCTGCATCCACTCATAACTCTGTATGTGAAATACTTGAAAGTATCTTACGGTTATTCTCCGCTTACAGAACCGTGGGCTCAGTGGGGAAACTATGGCACTCGGTTGGTCGATTGACCTAGTTTATACTCGCTCAGTTATCCAACATCTTTAACACAGCGTACAATTTTTTATCTCGCAACTCCGTGCATTAATTTCGGGAAGCTTTAAGATGTTCAAAGGTGTTCTTCTTTAAAAGGAGGATCGACGGCTATTACGTAATGTGTTATGTAAGATGTTCCGGCTTTATTCAAATCCAAATTGTTTCGCCTCTGTCCGTATCGTTTCCCTTAAACTAAACGAGGGCTTGAGTTTAGTTGTCTGCAGTTTTGCTCAACGTTCTACTGAGGCCCCGTGATATGATGGTTACCTTTTATTGCATGGAAGTGGATAGCTATAGAATAGAACTACTTTTTTAGAAGACATTTCCGATTATTTTTTCTAGAAAATAATCCTAACGGCCTTAATTTTCGTTCTAATTTCTGTTTATAAATCTATAATTCAATTGTTCCTGAATCTATGTCTAAGTATTTATTGTTATTGTTATGACATTGTTCCTCTACTAATTTTTACTTTCTCCATATACAAAGTATAGAGAAAGTATTGTTTTCATGAAAAAATTCGACTTCGAGATTTCAACGGAAATACATGTTTTGGGGTCCCTAGAACACGTTTTGACTATTTTCGGAATGATGTCTGTGTGTATGTGTGTGTGTGTGTGTGTGTGTGTGTGTGTGTCTGTATGTGTGTGTGTGTTTGTGGGCGCTCTAACGTGAAAACTATTGGTCGTATCAATACCAAACTTCGTATATAGTACTGTGGTGTGTGCTGTCAGAGTTGATTAGTTTTTGGAGTAAATCGGTTGACCGGAAGTCGAGCTTTCTTCATCAAAGCTCATTTCCGGTTTTCAAAATATCTCCATAAATATGATGTATAGGTATATTGTGTACCTTATAAAAGTTTTAGATAACGTATTTTACTATAACTTTTATATTTAACATATTTATGTATCACCGGTTGATTAGGAGTTATTCGTGAAATACTGATAAACCGGAAGTAGCTGTTATGTACTTTGTGGGCGCTCTAACATGAAAACTAATAGTCGGATCAACACCAAATTTCATATATAGTATTTTGGTTAATGTTGTTAGAGTTGATTAGTTTTTGGAGCAAATCGGTTCACCGGAAGTCGAGCTTCATTCTTCAAAGCTCATTTCCGGTTTTCAAAATATCTCAATAAATATTATATTTAGGTATATACTATTATTTATAATAGTTTTAGAAAATAAAATTTGCTATAACTTTTGTTTGAAATATATTTTTGTAAAACTGATCTTTTAGGAGATATTCATGAAATACTGATAAACCGGAAGTTGCCGATTATGTACTTCATGGGCGCTCTGGGCGCTGTGGGCGAATAGCCATTTCATCGTTTTTCATCGAGCATGTCCCGAAAAACATTATTTATTATGTTTGTGACCTAATATATAATATGATATAAATTAATCACTCATCTTCAAAGTTTAGATTGAATATAGAGTTCGAAATTACTGTCGTAGATAAATATTTACATCTTACATATGGAGAAAGTCATGTGCTGGCCACATCAGATTTTTTGCTATTGACCTCAGTTTTGCTATAAATTATAATTTATCTCTAATTTTTCAACCAGTAACATTAGTAAAAGCATAGTAATTAAAGAAATAGTAACAATATCTACTTTTATCAGTTCACGGACAAAGAGGCAAGTATTAAGTATAATTTGCCTTTAATTCTTAATTAGGCCTTCAATATCATAAAGATGTAACAAATTAATTATCAGCATAAAGTAAACAGCACTAAAATAATCGTAGATTGATAATTTGATTATTTACAAGAATATGATCTATGTAATGTTACCAGAACATAACTTTCTATGCTCCCTGAATAGTCAATTTTTTTCTCCTACAAAAATTTTTCAAGGATATTTGCATGACATCTGAAAATAAAAATTCTGGGATTGAAAATCCTTCTCCAAATCCTCAAAATTGAAATAGAGAATAAAAAAGTGAGGAAGGGTTTCAATAACAGGATATTGTGTAAACTTCTCTCGCAAAATTGTCCTTTCCGCGAATGATCAGGGATAAAAATTAGCTAAATTATTATTTTGAATTTTTTGTCCTCTAAATGTATTAGTATACCAGTATATTGAAAATAGATTTTTACTTTTCCACAAAGGTTTTTATTTAGGAACTACTGGTTTCGGTACATTACCATCGTCAGGTTCACACACAACTGAATCATCAAACTGCCGAGGCATACATTGTAATTTGAGTGATGACAGATAAAATACAATGTAGAAGTTGGAAATAGACATATATACGAGTACAATGACAACCAATCAGGAGGTAGGAAGGGGAGTGGGATGGGAAATTTACAGATGACTAAAGGATGGGGGAGAGGGCGGAATCCAAGATGGGGGAGGGAGAATGAAAAAGATACTCGTTAATAAGGGAAGAATGGGGGTAGGAGAGATGACGTTTAATTTCAAGCTGTTCTAGGGCATTGAGTCGAGGACTTTTACTTTGAAAGTGAAGGATTTCTGGGGAAAAATCACTTGAATGACTGTTTTCGAAAAGGTGTTTAGCAAAGTGGGAGGAGGGAGATTTATGGAGGAAAGCTCTATGGTGTTCTTGAGTTCTGGCATTAAAATTGCGGGTTGTCTTCCCAATGTAAATTCCATCACAATCCTTACAATTTAATTTATATACTCCCGGTCTGTCGAAAGCTTTGAATTTATCTTTCGAATTGGCTAGTAATTTCATTAGCGTGTTATTATTTTTATATCCTGGAATCACGTTATATTTTTTAAAAAGGTTTTGCAGAATATAAGATATGGAGCCTTTAAATGAGAGGGCTACACGTCGAGGGGTTTCTATATCAGTTACAGAGGCAAGGGGAAAAATTCGTCTGGTAATAAGGTTCTTCTCTTTCCGTGAAAGCAATTTGTCAATACCAGTAATAGTGTGGAATCAAATTACTAATAATTATTTTGCAATAAAATAATTATTTTGCTGTTTAATATCAACTCAAATCCACTATTTATAGTGAGTTCGGCGTTAATTACTCCAACTTTATTTTCATTATTATGCAGCAAAAGTGGGTCGATAGCATGGCATTTACAAACCCCTACATCACGTCGATGTTTTGCTAGAAGTGCTCCGATTTAATTATCGGTGGTTGTTCTACGTTGTGAAGGTGCGTGGCCTCCAGTTAGGCTGGCGTTGTATTTTTTCCTCGCGTTTATTCCCCGTTTTTGTTGGTTTTAATTTGGACGTTGAGGGTCGATACACACTTAGCATCAAAGGCGTCGGCCAATTTTAGCAGCGCAGTGGTGCAGACGAACGGCATCGGAAAGTGTAATCGAGGTGACCTTTTCCACGACCTCCCATCGTCTTTTTCTTGGCATTCCCCAAAAGGTGCTTCTCTCACATTCTCATCTCATTTTATTTAATAATCAATAAGCTCTGAAACTGATTTCCTTACTATTTTTAAATATATCTATCTGCAGAGCCGCATGAGTGCTCTTGGTTACGCCTTGGTTGACCATTTTAGATCAGTCAAATAGGGTCAACGTCAAATGGATCGTAGGAGAGAAAGGCGCCAATCATTAGTAACGATATTTTCTAGTTTCGGGTGGGAAAAAGTGACCATAGCTATGGAGGATAGGGTAATTAAATGATTCAATGCGCTGCAAATCTGGTTCCCTTACCTTTCGCGGTTTAGAGCAGGGAAGGGGAAACTTTTTCTATCAAAAGGTCGCATTTGCCATTCTGTCGCATAAGAAAGTCCGCATGTGATACCATCAGCCCGGTCTTGATTCGTGTATTGCTGTAAGACTGGAACTGTGCTTAAGATATGGAATTAATTTGAAAATTAAAACTTAAACAATTAATTAATTAAATTAAAGCCTATTCAATTGAAAATTTTTAATTTTATTTTACTTACAAGTCAGTAAAGGGTTTGGAATACAAAATTATCCCTGTAAGCCGCATTGAAGAGGCTGCATATTGACTGGAGGCCGCAGCTTCCCCATCTATGTTATTGGTCAAACAGAAATATCCACGAACTAAATTTTATCTATTGTAAAAAGTTCCTAATTTAAGACATTATTATTTACCTCACTACTTACTTGGAATAGTTAAATGAAAGTTAAAATGAAAACTATCCAGAGTGCATCACCTATACATAGTAGATTTATGATCATAATTTGAATTACTTTTGCAATAAGAATTCAGATTAAAATAGGTGTTCTTATGTACCATTTATACTATTTAAGGAAAAAGATTAGTTTACAAAACGAAAGAAAACATTGAGGTGAAAGTATAATAAGTTTTTGATTATGAAATTTTAAGAGTTGAGATGATGTGGTAAGAAAGGTTAAAATGAAAAATTCCTTTAAAAATTAAATAGGTTGCTACATACAATAGCATATATTTTCTTGTACTAAAATATGAACATGTGCATCGGCTTATTCTTTTTTTGTGGAAAAATCAATCTCAATCAAAAATCAAAAAATAAATCAAAGGATAACCCAATTCAAAGAGCAATCTTTATCTCATTTTTTCCACGATATCTTCACTTCTGTCAATGTCCAGATTTATCTGGATTTAAGGACAGCAGAGATTGGTCCATGCAAGATCGCTTACACATGTCGCTTTTGTAATTTATAACCACCTTCATCTTTTCTTTTATCGTGTCAGACTTTTTATGTTTTTGTTATCACTTTTATCATCTAAATCAAGGAGAAGTCCAGATAAAGCATCCGTCCGTGTAAATGCTGTTTACTGATGCGATAACTCACTTCTATTCGCAAACAACGTTGCTTTTTTACAAGTGACTGTGTCTTTTTCTTATCTTACCAAAACAAATTTAAACCTTTGCCCCCTTGCTGTTGCGCAAAACATTTTGGCTTCTTTAATCTCTACGTTTCTATTTATTTTTGTAAAATGAAGCATTTACGTTTTTGGGTATTAAATATAAAAATACCGTGGGAGTAGTGATGGTTGGAGAAGAGTTTTGAATTCGAGTGAATTTTATATAAGTAATTAAGCGTCGACGGAGGACATGGGTGGATCTAATATTGAGAGTAGAGGGGCTACTAAAGAAAGTAGTTGAAGGTAGAATTCAAGGGAAGGACAGAAGGTGAAGACGAAGGCAAAAGGTATTTGATGACATAAAGAGTAGGCTAAGCTTTTGGGAATCGAAATATTTGGCATTGAATATAAATTATGGAGGTAGATGAACCTACCAAACAATAGAGTACCCACGTCTGTATGTATCACCAAGAAAGTTTCCTTCTTATATGTAGATCAATAAATGAAAAAAATGCCTCCGTCACTATTGAAATTTTAGGTGGCACATTTATAAAAGATATATTTATATAAGGGTTCCCATACAAAATTTCTGAATGGTTTTTTTCGATGAAAACTAGCATATCTCTATAAGAAGAGCATGACATCAAGAGTGGGGTAAGTTACCAAAAACTACATAAATGACATTGATTAGGGAATATTGAGGTACATGAATCTACCGTAGAGTATATAACTCTTCTATGTATGTAGTAAGTAAGTTAGACAATTGATGGATAGGGTAAGGTTTCAACAGCCAGATATGCTTAGGAAAATATTCTTATTGGGTTATCAACAGAGAGGCAGAATATGGAAATATGTATAGGAGACTTGATGATCTAAGTGGATACATATTTCAATTTCTCTGGAATATTTTCTTTCTTACTATTTATTACTTCCCTTTTCCTCTTCTGCATCAGTCCTCCCCTTAAACTTCTGCACTCATTCTTAACACTATCTCCAAATCCTCCAACGCAACCCGCAGTATCTTCCACTGCATCTATTCCGCTGTCCGAGTTGGCACTCTCAACGTCCGCCTCCTCGTCTTTTTGCCCCCTTTCGATGCAGACTCTCTGCTTCCGATCGCCCACCAATGCCATTAAGGCCTCCTCCGCACGTCTCGACTGACCATTTGCGAGAACCAGTGTTCCATTCCATTTTGAGGTGAAAAAGTATAGGTTTCGTGGAAGAGCCTCTTCTTCGGTGTTTTCTTTTTGACACGGGGAAGTGTTACAGGATTATTCGTGCAAATATTACGAAATAGTGTGCATTACGTGAAGCCCCGAAAGGTCCTGGTCTTACAAAAAATATGTATATAAAAATTATATCCGCTGTAAACATATTTTGCTATTTAGTTACATGTTATGCATGTAAATTCACATCTATTACATATAGATGCTTCTCCGGATTCATTCATATAGATAGATAGATACATAGATAGATAGGATACTAATTCACAGCCTAAACCACAAGCGTCATTGACTTGAAATTTTTACGACGTATTGGCCATAACGTGTAACCGCCAGAACAATTGAGACTTTGAACCTCAGTGTCATGGGTTCGATTTCAGAGGGCCCCAAAGTCCCGATTTTTTCCATTTAAATGCATTGCTTTGATTTTCGGGAATAAAAAAAATACTTTCCAGATAGGTGGAGAACTAAAACTCAAGAAGCCGATAGATATGGTCATGATCTATCGATAACATTAATCTGCCCTTTAAAATACATTCAGGTAGTTTTTCAATATATTTTTTGATGCACTTATCGAAATGATAGGAAGTTTGTGCTTGGCTAAAAGATGTATGGTAAGAATTGGTTTAAGAGAAAAATTTAGATAAGACCGTACTATTCCTGGGTTCGGTGCCAGAGCACATTAACATTTCTCTCATAAGGAATATAATGGAAAAGTAGGAGGTCGTTTGAGGCAGTTGCAGCCAATATTTCTGCTTGAATTTTCACACATAGTTAGAGATGGTGATCTTCTATTGTGCTGCATAGTAAGTATGACCAGGAAGACCCAGGTTCGATGCCGGACGAATAAATTACAGCGAAATTTAAGAATATTTTCGATTATTTTTTTTCTTTTGAGGACCCTCTCGATATGATGCCGACTTAAAATTAGTGTTACCAATATGTAAACAGAATGCAAGCAACATTTTACTCGTACAATATATACTTAGCTGTATACCTGCATCTATTCCTATAGTTCGTTTGACTATTACAGCTCTTGCAATGTTTGACTTATCTCATATATACCTGTATATTTCCTTAAACAGATAAAATCATTATCATTACACTCAGGCGTATTACAAATTCAGGTATATCTCGCTTTTTCCATTTATTTGCCAAAAACATTTTTTACCCATGGATTTGCAAAAATAAAAAATTTCGACATGATTGAGAATCAAGCCCAGGTCTCTCATGTTCGTATAAACTGATAAATTGAATTACATTGCAGAAATTTATTAGAAAATTTAGTTTTCAGTAGCATTTGGAGGAAAAAGTGCACAGGTATATTGGTCATTAATAATTTAAGTAGCTGAAGAAATGTTTAAAATAAGTATTAACCTTTATTATCCTAATCATGAAAAACATAGTTATTAGCAAAGAATACTCCTGACTTGTAAGATGATGGAAATCGACTTTACACAAGAAATCGTGCCCGTTTATATTCAACTAATACCAGCAAGCTTGGAGGTTGGAGTTCATTTTGCTGAGTACAATTAGTAAAATTCACCGCTCTGTACATAAATATGAACAGTCCGCGGTGTTGCCATATTGTGACGTTACGTATCACGGGCTGCATAAGATTCAGGGGCAGAAGTAGCGCCCGTTCGAACTTTGTGTTGCCAATTGTATCATCAAAAAAGCAATCTAAGTTTCTTAAAATGCTAAAAATTGTATATAAATTAACCTAAAGGAAATCTTGTTAACGTGTATTTAAATTTTGCCGCACTTTGTCACGTTAAAACTCCGTTTGCTTGCATGTGCTCCCAGTTATTTCAGTACCTCAATCATGCGCATTCCATTCATTCTTTTCGTTCCATCCCTTCTCAAACAAAAATCCGTACACGAGTGCTACTATAGCCCTCCTATTTCATTTGTTTTTATTCTAATTTTCCTCTCCTTTTCCAACGACAATCTGCGGGGATTTCCTCGCATTATTCGAATTAAATTATGCCATTTATCCTCCGTTTACATTGAATCGGAAGGATAAAGGGAACACGTGTACTCGATAATGTTTGACTGAAAGGAATTTTCATGAATATTTAAGCTTTTTCCCTGTTGTCGTTAACTATCTTCGAAGGCCGTTAAAAGAAAAGAATTAGTATGAAAAGTGAAAGGCTCGCTTAAAGCGTCTATTGCAGAGGACATTACGGTTTTTATGCCTTTTTTTGTCGACCACTCTTATCTTCTCCTTTCAATATTCCCATATCTTGCGTCATTTAAGCATAACTTACGTACACTTAACGTTAGGTTTGTGCTTTGCTTATTTGATACGGTTGGTTTGGTACGGTCAACGAATTGTGGGAATATATTGTTTTATACGTTGATAAAGTCTCTATTTATATATGAATAGGTGAAAATAGATAGGTATAAAAATAAAAATATATAAGCATATAAAATAATATATAAAAATTTATAAGTATATAAACATGAATATTTAAAAATAGATCTATAAAAATGAAATATAAAAATTTGTAACAGTAATCGAGGCATACTTTTGTACATAGTAACTTCCTTATGTTAAGAGAGCAGGCGTACATTGATGACGAAATTCGGGTATAATAATATGAAAATACGAAGTATTCCATACAACAGCAGACGATGAAGATACAGAGTATGCTGTTATGATCTTTTCGTTAACTTAATCATATTTTTAAACATCTTCATTTATCAACTATCCTGGCTCATATCGCATGTGGATAGCTATAGATTTTCATATACCATCCGACAAACTTGTTTGGTCTTCAATTTTATTATTTTATCTACAAATGTTAGTAACCATTTGTTCGATTATGGTGCTTTACTTTTGCGGAACCTATCTACCGCAAAAATCATCGGCTGGTGTATAATTCATGCGTAAGTTTGGTGGTCGTTCTCATTTAACTTTTCGTTTATAAAAGTGGGAATATTTGCGCTTCTTATCCAATGAAAATGTGTATTTTGGAGAACCTCCTCAAACATGGATTATTGAAAAACATTACTGCATATAGTATATAGTTGCAACTAGTCGCTGGCAATAGAGGTCCCTAAAAGAGCTTAGTTGTAGGGATGAAATTCCCAATAGACTATTATAAAGGCATTCGTGTAGGCTTTTCATCTTTCTTCTTTGCTTTTCCCATCGCTGTTGATTTTGCGTTACCTTGGGGATAGGGCTAATTAAGTCCAGCGTAGATTTCTCGGTTGTAAAAGTTAATGCGTTTCTGTCGTAGTGCTGCGCTGTTCCTTTCAAAGATTTTGCCTCGCTCGGCGTCCCTCTTTCCGAGCGTGTTCCGTGCTCCCGCAACTAATCTCTCCCTTTCTTCCTTTTGTTGGCCGTTTCTCTTATTCTTCCTGCAAACAATCTTTCATTATCCCCCTCCGCCATTGATTTCTTCCTCCCAGAGCAGCCCTTTTGGTCGAATCTTCAAACGACGAGGTTTCGAAAATTAGCATCGCTCGTAGATAGATTATGGTCGTTAAAGATGTAAGGATTTCCTTAGTTTGAACTTCGTAATATATATGTAGGCTTATCAGCGAAAGAGGAGCGGAAAATTATAGTCAGTGGGAAGTAGTATCGAGGGAAAATTTTCTGATTAATACTTGTCTATCCGGATTATATTTTAACAGTATTCTTCTTTCTCACTTCTTGGAAAATGCTATTTTTTACTATTTCTTAAATATTTTAGGGATTAAAATACAAAGTATGGTAACAATACACTTGTACACTCCTGGCCAAAATTAACGCAGCACCTCCCTAGCGATCCTTATGGCCGGTGCTGCGTTAATTTTGGCCAGGAGTGTACAATAATATTATGAAACTTGTACAATTTCACACTAAATAACAAATACGTAACCGTTTTCGACGTACTACGCCATCGTCTGGGGTAAGTCAAAACGGTTGCACCCGATGCTGGCATAGTACGCCGAAACCGGTTGTGTATTTGTTAAACGGTAAGGAATAGTACAAGTTTCTGTAATTTAATAGTAAAAGCGTTTTTTTACAATAATTTATTAGTATGATGGAATATCATCAATTATCATTGAAGCAATTTAATTTTATCTAGGAGCTTTATCGAAAATCGTTTAATAGTTCCCCTATTCACTCTTTACTGTCTCTGGGATGGTTTCAAACTTTCATGAAGCAGCCATTTTGTTGTCTCCAGTATTGTGGCATGCGTCTCTTAATGAAAATTGTTTACTAGTTCCCGCGCATAGCAAGTTACGTAACAGTAGGTGCAACGGTAGCTTTTCTCAAGTTACAATGAGTATCTTTCTAGAACGAATTGAGCTTTGAAGTATTCTCTTTGTACCCCATAATTACTTCATTGGGGTGATTGGAATTCATGCTTCCGTAGTTCGTTGCTGACGCAGTAGTATCGAGATTACCGTACTCTATCTTTGATGCTAAGAATGATTAGTTCTTCTTTTATTATCTTCGTTCATGTTTTCGTCTCGCTTTGTTCTCTTTTCATTAAAGAGTGAGAGAATTTTCCGCAAAAGAATTCCATTTTTGATTTCTGGATCCATATTTCATCAGCTTTCGTGTACCTCCTTGTTTTGCTTCCTCATAGTGTATCCGATTGAGCTACTTCCTCATCTTTGTGAAATTTAGGCTTTGTGTTGTTTCGCTCTGCTATTCAAGATCCTAATTAATCAACTTTGATCTTCGCATCATCTGGTTTCGGACGTTCTACATCATGATGCGTCGAATTCAAATATGGACCAAAATTTGCTTTGAAATCTACTCATGACTAAAAGGAATGAGGTTTTTGAAAGTTGTCTTTCCCCAGAAGAAGGCAGGGGGAGTTTGTAGATATGTGCTTGTTGTATTTCTTTATTTGACGAGATGTATTTTATGTTTTTGAAACCGGAATTTCGCGTCGATAGTGTGATATTATTTTAAGAAAATCTAGTGTTTCCCTCTTGGGGGTTCAAAGAAGCGCTAAAGCTTCGCATTAATGTATAAAAATTCTGGTCGCTCATTACATACTATTGATAAGTTGCTGCAGGAGATGAAGTTAATGCAATTTGATTTTTCCTTCGATTCGAATTTTATTACTACGATTTTGTGAAAGTTGTTTATATCTAATGTATAAAGTGCTTAGGTTTGAACCTGTAAGTATTTTATCAACAATGTTCGTGTGTAACTGAAGGGCTTAAGTTGTAGAATTTCAAATGTCGCAGGCCATTCAATGTCGTCATGCTGCGGAAGATTGGATAATTTTCATTCATCAAACAGTTCCGGGTTCGGATTTGTGCAGGGTTAAATTTTTCTAATACAAAGCAGAAGTCAATTTTTCGTCATGCAGGCATATTTCCCTTGTTTGGAAATTAAACTGCCTTGTATCAACTTAGTAACTGCAGGCAAACTGTGAAGAATGTTTTTTTTTCCAATAAAAAGTAATTTCAATCCTAAAATCGCGGAAGCTTCAATAAAATATATGAGGTTTAGTTCATATTTTTTAACATATAATAAGTTATTCGTTGTTTCATAGCAATTCGTAACATTTGCAAACGTTGGTAATCTTTCTTTTGTCTAAAGAAAGCAATCTCGCTGACTCTGGAGCATGTCACACATAACCTAAGATCGGTTAGAAATGAAGAAAAGGTTCTACTTTTTCCACAAATTTATTTGAAAAACACGACCAGGTTTCAACGAGTAATCGCCATCATCAGGTGAAAAAGGAATATCCGTAAACAAATGTATACAAAAGAAAGACTAGCGGAAAAACCATGAATTAGTAAAATTGGGAGAGGGTGAAAGTTGGAGGGGGAAAGGGGAAAGGGAGGTGGTGAGATTAGGGGTAAGGACGCGGAAGTGCAGGTAGAGGAACACTATCAGTGGGTAGTAGGATACATTGAATCAGTGGAAAGTGGGAAGGGAAAAGGTGCTCGTTTACATCTGAAAATTTCGTGGAATTGATGTGAGGAAGAATTTAAAACTGTTCTAGGAAGTTGAGTCTCTGGCCTCTGTTGGAAAAATACAAAATTTCGGGTTCAAAGTCAGAAGAATGATTGTTTTTCAGAAGGTGCTTGGCAAAGTGCGAATATGTGGATTGATTAATTAAACATATTTCATGTTCGTTAGCTCTAACGGTAAAATTTCGCCGAGTTTGCCCGATATATATTCTTCATTTCTACAACATGGATTTCCACAAAACGACGCCTGAGACTGTGAATTATACCAAGATCGATTATCATTAAAATATAAAAGAAAGAATGGTGGTTGGAGATTCTGCAGATACTTTGGGACGCGAACAACAGCTTTTAGATCCAACTTTGAATTCGTAAAAAACAACCTTAAATATCCCTCCCGGGAGCTACTTCATCTCGAGAGCTCATTAGATAGTGTAATAGTTTTCCAAGTCCAATTACCGATAAGATGGCGCGACCGAAAGGCTTATAGTGGTAGGCAGATTCATTGATTTCTGGAAGAGTTGGCCGCTCGTAAAATTGGGCGAAAAAGAGTTTGTGTAGTCGGTCGAATGGGGGAGTCCGCACTGCCGCTTTCTATCGATCTGAGAAGCTGTGCCTAAGGGGACCAGTTGCACGCTGCGTTTGTATTATTGAGTGGAGCCCTGTAAACGCTCGCTCTAACATTCGTCAAGCAAGCCGTTTTTATACCAGACTACGCTCTTTGAAAGCGTACTTATTTGTTACTAAGTATTTCTCTAGCGATTCATTTATAGAGCAAGGTTTGTTCTGGTTAGGTTATTGGGTGGAAAAGCATTACAAAATGTTGTTAGTTCGGTTAGAATTAGAGGTTTGATATTTCTACATATTTCTGTTTTATTCTTAAGATGGGGTATGTTTTTACGCGGAGATACCAAAGGAATGGTTCTAGAATTGCTAGAGAGCTAACTCACTTAACCTTGGTTATGCATATTTTAGAGTAAGCATTTAGAATTTGGGACCCGCATCATTCTACGCAGATAGTAGTAACATTATAAATTGAACAGTAAAAATTCCGTTCACAACTTAGTATTTTAAGTGCATAGTTATTCTTTGTTTACAGTAACGGCGTCACTTATCACTTAAATTATAAGTGGTTCATAAGTTATTAACCATCGAAGAATTAGCTGAAAAGTAAGGTTGAGAAAAATTCCAGATTTCATCTCAGAATATGGGTAATTTTGTATGTATGTACAAGTGTGTATGCTACGAACTTTACTTGCAAAAATTTAGTTTTAAAACCTCCATTGGACATACGCAAGAGATACGCTATGAATATCCCGGCGACAAACAGAGTCATAACATATTGCCGAATTCCCTGTTAAAAAAGCTGATTAACTTGAAATTATGTAACTTGTGCGGAATCATTGTTTCTCTTGAAACTAAAAGCTTCTAGTTAGCAAGGTAATTTTGGATGTTTTTATACCCTTTCAATTGAGATTACGTAATTTAAAATTAAAATTTGTCCAACAGAATGAGCATAGCTGCACTTAATTACTACATAATCCATTTCTCCACGAAATGCGAGAGGGCATTGTTAACTTAAATACGGGGGGTGGTCAATGCTCGAGTATAAACGATACATTTCTGGAGCCCATTAGTATGCTTCCGGATTCCAGAAATTTAGGAAATATCGATTCTAATTCTAAGGAATTCCCTCGTGGAAGCATCCGTAATTGCGATTTCCCATTTTGTTTTCCATTATCGCAGGCGTTTTTCGACTTAGATAGCTCGCAATCGTCTGCGAGATCGATATCTCTAAAATGACAGTTTTGATACTTGACGGCGTGGCCAAGGGAAGAAAGCCGAGCGTGAAATGGAAGCTCTTTTCCGTCCCTCTGATACACTTTTGGCAAAGAGCGGTTCGGAGAAAAAATAAGTAGCCATCCGAGTTTATTTCCTGGTTGTCGCGCAGACGTGGTTTATGGGCGCCGTCGTCGAATTTCCATGCGATTAAAAGTTGGGCGGGTAACGATCTGTCGCCAGATCGATCTCCTTACGCCTCCCTGCAAATCCCGACGGCCGCTGCGATAATATCAGAGCAAAGTGGGCTTTCTGAACAGCGAATCGGTGTTAGTGTTATAGCCTCGTGCGTACTGTTGCCGCCTTATTCCGGACCGGAGATTTTTGCATTGAGATAAAGCAGCAGATCTTTGGTTGCATCTGCTGGACAGTTTGCGAATTCTCGGTGGCTAAATCCTGGACAACCGGGGGAGCTTAAAATGCGCCAGTATATTCATTTGTTATAAAAAATATTATTTGAAAGAGATATAATGTTTGCATGACTTAAAAATATATATTTATTTGAATCTGCTAATTCGGCCTCAACTTTGTGGTAGTTCTCCGTAATAGAACTTGAGAAAAAGAAGAAGAAAACTTAAACCTTTATCTCAGAATTTTATTCACTGAGGATGATCTTATAGATCGAAACCGTGGTCGTAAGTGAATAAAATTCTGTGGTAAAGGTGTTCTTCTTCTTTTCCTCAAGTTTTATTATATTTATTCCTTAAATAGAAATCCTGTTGAAAGAAGCACAACGTTGTAAGTTCTGCAATTATTTTATACACTACCAGCTTGGTCAATGAGTTGTCATCTAGACTATCACCTGAAGATGTCGATCCGTTGACGAAATCGGTAGTATAGAAAATAATTGCAGAAATTACGAAGTTTTTCTTCAGCTAAGACGTCTGTTTTCCACGAAGCAAAGCTTAAAAATGCTAACTTTATTACGGAAACTCTGATTAATCTTAGCGAAGGATTGTGGTGATTTTGATTTCGGTTATTGATTACCTGTATGTCTTTTAAGTCAGTTTCAATTCTCTCTGACAGAAAAATCCTTAATGTATATAATTGATAATCAAATCTTAGATGCTAAACAATACCGAATTTTAAATATGGAACATTTGATGGTCGCAATAGCGGAAGTATTATACTTTAAGATTGTTATCACTGATAACAATCCTCTTTACAATTCATGAGAGCTTTCAAATAAAACCTATTACTCCCAGACATATTATTAAATCGATGTTTATGATTTATAACTAACGGAAGTCGCTGTTGGAAGATTTCTTACCTGATTATGATACGTTAATCTGATATTTTTAGGAAGAACCAAGGAGTATATTATAAATTGCTCGAACGCGGAAATTTTTTCGGGACTTACCCTTACGTGGTACACGACACAAAATCCAGGACTTTGGCCCTTATCCTGGAAGATAGGCTTTCCCTTGACAACGTTCCGAAACCGAAGATCAGGTCTCTAAAATAATTGTCAGAAATTGTATATTTTACGTAAGAGGGCTCTCGTGAAATTACTGAACAATAGCATGGTAAATTATCTGAAAATTATTCATAGAAAAACACATTCAGGAAACTTGTTCACGGAAAAATGAATAGGTTTACATACGTAATAAAGAGAGAGATATATAAAGATAAAAATATAAAGAGAGAAAGAAGTATGGAATATGTTATTCAATGGTAGGAGCTATAAGGATACCTGAGACACTCTTTTAATTGAGGATCAAGAATCCCTAAAATATTGTTGCTTCATTTGGGAACGATCACTTTATACATAAGGGTATTATGTATGCACATTGCATATTTTCTGAGGTAATTATTTACAATAGAGTTGATGGATAAGGGTTAACTTGGTTGTATTCAATGACACAGAAAGACATAGTAACAAACTATTATACCACAAAGAATTCTGAGAGGTTTAGTAAAAGTTTGTTACAATATATTTCTGTATTTATATTAAAACTTGCATCATTGGATTTTTAAAAATTGTACTTGCTGCTTAAATTATGCTGCTGTACTTACATAAAAACCTTCAGAGTTCAGAAATTGCTTGAACAAATCTGGCAACCGGAAATGAGTCAGGCAAACCGGAGTCTCCGGGAGAAGCACGGAGAGTTAGTATCCCTGCTCCTACGCTTCGAGAATCAACGCTAGCAAATTTTTCATCATCAACTCAGTGGTCTGCAAATTGACTGCCATTTCCAGCGTTGTATTTAGTATTACATTTGAGGCTGCCGTTTGCAGATTATTTGGAAAGGACTCTTCATCCCCATATATGCCCTGTTAGGCTCCTTTCAGAGTGCATCAAGTGTGTAGTATATCTTCCCATACCAAGAACCTGCAGCCATATCCGTTGTTCAGTGCTTCGCCCAGTTCCTGAAAGGAATTAAATAAATAAATAAATTTATCTGCATAATGTCGACGACTATAATATACAGCTTGGAGATCTTTGATATGTACAACTATACACTTGTAGACGAAAATAAAGTTGTGAATAGATACAATAATGTGAGTGTTGCTATAGTTGTGAATGAGAAATAAAGTAATCGTTGCTCATCTTATGATGTGGTTTTCATAGGTAGAGAATATATATAACAGTGGTATTTAAGTCAGTATAAGGTGGGGTGGGAGGCGGTTTGAAAAAAATTCCTTATGAGCTCTTCCTCATTTAACCTTTAAAACACCAAAGTTTTCGTCATAAATGCAGTGTATGTGTCGTAATAGTAGGAAAACCTCACAATTGAATTTTCTTCTAAGTCCACGTCTCATCCTTGGCTAACTAGGATAGGTAGGTAACTAGGATACTAAGTCATCAAGGGAGGATATGGTAGCTCCATCATCCGCCTATGAGGAGGAGACATAATTTTGCTTGGAAGTACTTTAGGTGGTTAATGTACAGAAATGATTCTAGGAAATAATCGAATCTAAGAAAAATGTCGTTCGTTAGATGATGTAGGATGGAAGACAGAGAAGGACCGAGGAGGAAATGTATAGTAGAGGTATGGGGAAAATGAATTTTCGAAAGCAGAAGAGGGTATAAGAATATAGAAATACTGAAGTTATAGAAAATAATAACACTGTAAACTTCCACACTATTGGACTTTATTCACCTTCCACACTATTGGACTTCACACTTTAGTGAATCCATTAGTGTGGAAGTTTACAGTGTTTTTATTTTCTACAACTTCAGAATGTTCTTCCACGAAGTTCGGCCGAATATGATAAAATTTATTTTATATAATATAATATATATAATATATAAATTAAATATAGAAGTACTAGATTTGAGCGACCATGTAGTAGAATTCGTATTGGCGTAATAAGAGTGGTTTTAGAGACGAAAGAATCGCGTCATTCCTAATTTCTTCTATACGAAAAAATACCACGAAATTCGCGGTTGAAAGACTCCGTGCTTGTATTTTCGGAAACGAAAAATCTCTGGGCGAATGGAAGAGTAATAGTGGTGCACCGTAAATTGAACGGAACAATGGTCTGTTGAGGGGAGCGTCTTCAGGGAGCTGCACTTGACGAAGACTGCTAGTGACTGGAGGTCGATAGAAGACCCTCTTCAGAGGGCTCCTCCGACTGATTATTAGAGGGCCTTCCTGTCCAGGAGGCTTCGATTTACGGCCGAACTGGAAAAGTAAAGGAAGTCGAGAAAGAAGTTTTTCTCCCTTATTCAGAAGGCGCGGGAGCTGTTCTCGCCTTTGGCTCATTTGTCCTTAGGAGTGTCATTGGGGTGAAAGTTAATACACACGTGTGTACATTTATGAGTAAAAGTTGTTTGCATACAGCTGGCTTTTTGGTGACAAATTTCCCAACATTGCGACCGAAATAGACTTACAAAGCTCTTGATGAATCACAGTAATACATAGTAATACATAGTAATACATAGTAGCACCCTATTTAAGATCCCAATCTGTATATTAGGGGATCCAACTTAGAGGTTTCAGAGACGCTAGGACTCAATTCCAGAATAAATTTAGAAACTGTAGATTGGGTTTGTAGAATATAATCGTGACTTCTATTCTATTTGGATGATACTCGTCCATCTTTTCGGGTATTAGAAAACATTTTGAGAATCGCCGCAATGAAATTTTCTTAGAGAGAATTTTTCCCTTATTTATAATTTACGTCAACGTGAAGCGTTATCTTCGATGTTAAAGCCATTCTACAATATAACTAACGCACATGCAACGTTAAATTTGCGCTTGGCATTACTGTTATGGGTATCCGTTAAATAATAAACGAAATGCCTTCCAACAAACATTAACTCCATCATTAGAGTCACATTCAATTTTGCCATAATTTAAACGAGCTCAGAATAATTTTGGGAGAAACCTTGGTAGTTTACCTTGTAGCAGGAATTCCTCTATGGATATATCCCTATTTTCAATTCTCTATCTTTCCGAAGATAGACAAAATAGTTTTTACGTACATTTATGGGGTTAATTTCTATTCCAATAACTTATATATAATAATAAATACTTTTAAGCCTAAGAATATGTGTATGTGCCAGTTTATATTCTTGTAAAGAAAAAAATTGGAACACAGCTGTTAAGGAATTAGAGGTTTAAAATCTCCGATTGCCGTCTTTGTCGGCGTTCCTCGTCCTATTCACCGGTATTCCGGGAAAACAAGAAAGGAGACCACACATTTTTAAAAGCACCTAACACGTATTTCGTGTGCGATACATTCATCATCAGGAGTGAATGGGTGCGAAGAGTAAAAGTAGTAAGTTTATATTCCTGTTTAAAAGCTCTATCAATTTAATGTATTAAAAAATACCCTCCTAGTACCAAATTCGCCCAATAAAGACGCTTGTAAATTAAATCTTTTAAATATTTCTTTCCTTTTTGCGATTTGTCCACGAATTTTAATTGAATTGCTTGGCCAGATTTCCCTCCCGATCAGCATTGTCATTGGTCTTCCACCGAACTTGTACAATCCCAATCGATTGGGCGAAGACATTTTCCGGTTAACCATGCGAATCTTTTACTACTCATTCAGACACGCCAGGTGTGGGTTGATGGAAGTTGAATGGGGCTGTTATATCGAAACCGAGCCTTTCATCCAATGAGAACCGTTTATCCGGAAGATCTGCGAAATATAATGAATTTCATCTCGTTCAGACGAAGCGCATCGGAGCTGAATTGATACTTCAGGAAACTGTTTTGACATCCTGTCTCCTCCACGAAGAGATGGTAATTTTCCGCAGTCGAATGGGCCCGCGTAATTACCGCTCAATCGCGTGTCTTTTGTTATAGTCTTCGTTCGACTGATGGAAATGGCGGGAAAACAATGCTTTGTATGGTATTTCTGGCATTTGAGTAAATCCACGATTGAACGAGCGCCTCGCGTATGTACTGTATTTAAAGACGAAGGTTTAATACGCCTTGAAGTTTACAGATGCAAAACTTAATCAATTGATTAACCCTTACTGTTGTAGAACTCTATCCTTAGTGAGGAGGAAAGTAAAATAATGTACAAAAAGTATCCACAAATGCATTAACGAACATTTTTAACAAACCTTTGTATAAATACTGACTTTGTATTCATGTGAATGAAAGATTTAGGGCCTTTAGCGTACACAAAAGGTTTCTCCCTTCCCTGGCTTCTTTTATATCTTGCTAATGAAAGCGTTGACAACATCTGTGTTTGTAATAATAGTCCTGTTTGTATATAGGTCTGAACAAGCACACTTTTTGTCAAAATTTTATAAAAATATATAAATCTACTGCTTTACAATTATTATTGATTTTATATTCTAAAATTAAATTGCAAGTTTATTGGGTGGAATTAGAAAAGGTGATATTGGTCCTTAGATATGAACAAGCAAGTATCTAAAATAACTAAAACTTTTAAGCTAAAGGAATTTATCTCCTTACAATTGTAGTCGATATTGCATTCTTCAGGTACCCAGTAAGCTTACACTAAGGGTAAGGGTGCACTTACATAAATTGAATATGTGTTTTCTGTTTTGCGAAAACGAATTGGAAATTAAATTATAAACATTCGTCCATATTGATATAGCTTTTAATTCCTGTGCTAATTTTCCTTTTTTTGTCTCTTTCTAGGTGAGTACTCCGTTCCATATGTTTGCTTTCTTCCAACCTGTTGTGTACCGTAAGTGATTCCAGCGCTCTATTTTCTCTCATTTCACCTAGTTCTGAACGAAATCGAATGAATTTTTCGAAAAAGTTTGGTTTCTCTCGCTCACATGTTGTATATTCCGATAAGAGCGCGTTTGTTACGTGCTATTTCGATTAGGCAAGTCTCTTGTCGATTTTCTCCTAATCTCCATCTTGTACGCTTCGAATACAAGGTGTTTTCTTTTCACAGGTACTTCTTAACAGCATTGCGCCCCTAAAATTTCCATCTAAGCCTTTGATTTCAGCAATTCAAGCATTAGAACTCGTTCATTGGATTGATATTTTATGAGACATTATCTATCTATAGCGTAGAATCAAAATTGGTCAATCAATGCTGAAACAATATGGGAAGAATATAAAGGAAATAACCGCATGGAGTTGGGGTCCGGCCCATGCTTAAATAGATCTACTGTTCCATCGTTGGGCTTGGGCGTGTATTTTTCGCAGTACATTCATGTACTCATCCACGAACAATAGGGCGAAAGTATAGCTTACACAGCATAAGGAAAACATCCTCAAGTCGGCCGAAAAAGTTAGAATAACTGCTTGTGCTGGAAATGGAAATTGAAGTACAAGTATGACGTTGAGTTGAGCCTGCGCCAGACTTCTTATGTGGGGAACGTTTTGTGTCTCAAGAAAAAAATATATATGAGAAAACTGAATTTAATTTGAGTCAATTGTTAGATAATCATGCTTAGAGGAGAGGAGAATAAATATTTACGTATATATTTGAGTTCGGTTAGCTAGATCTTATATTCTAACGGAAAAAGAACTGTATTTAGAAGGCAAAAATCCACATTTAACACTTGCTTCCATTCTATCTCTGTTTTGAATGGAACTATATAATTTGTATGTAAACTTGATCATAAAATTGTTAAAATTTTCTCAGTGTGATAGTGAATTTACAAAGTACCTCACCGAAGCGTAAGTACCTAAAAAATACTTGATCCATTTCGTTTATCTATGAATGAAATAACTATGTTCCACGAAGTGAAATCTGAAGTATTCGATTGTATATTAACATTCCTTTTTTGTCTAATTTCTGTAGCACTGCGAAGTTTGGTTTAAAATATAGTTTCTGTTACATGATGGTACTAATTATAAACCATACTTACAGATAATTTCATAAGTCCCTTTTTTCGAGCTCTTGGGGGAATTCACTCAACTTACAAGGATTATATGGAAAGAATCTGAAAATTACAAAATGACAAAGCTAGCATGGATTCATTCCAGCAAGAGATCTGTGTACAAAGCGGAATAAAAGTGCTATGATAGAGTTCCGAAAGTACTACATGCTGTGAAAACAACTCAAATAGGCGGACAAAAAAAGTTAATTAAATAGAGAAACAGGAAGAGATATCTGTAAAAAATTGACCGGTAAATATAGAAGGGATCTGGATGAAGATACTAGCGTCATAAATCTACAAATACCCGAATAAGATCACAGATAGGCTCAGAAAAAGAATAATGAAATGTTGGGGACATATGCAGAGGGTGAATGAGAACGGAATCTCGAGGCTGATTCTCGCAGTTATCAGTTTAAACAGGAAAGCAAAGCGGAAAAATGTAGTCACAGATGACGTCAAACAATCAGACATGACAATGATTGAAAAAAACAGGGTGAATACATGAAGAATATTTGAGAAACAAGAAAAAACACGAAGAAACTATCAAAGAGGAATTCAAGTCCAATGGCTTTATGACAGAGTTCGAGTATAAGTAATAAATATTTATTTATTTTATAAAAAAAGAGAACTTTATAATTTCATCACGTATGGCCTGTCTACGACAAAGATTACGGTTAAATGAAAGAATTTCATAATTTTCCCATCAAAATTTATAATAATAAAAATTCAGTAGTTAACAAATTTTATTTTATATTTTCAAGAATAATTATGTCCGTACTAAAATACGATAAATCTCACAAAGGAAGAAGGAAATAGTAATAATATTTACGGGAAAATAGAACAGTTCCATCAGGCAAGGCCTATAGACAGATGCTGATTACATTCTTAAAAATTATTTCATTATTTTCCCATCAACATTGATAATAAAATAAATCACAAATTTACAAATTCTGTTTCACAGTTTAAAAAATAAATAAACTATAGTACGATAAAAAAGATTCACAAATTTTATTTTACAATCTTAGAAGGAAATTAACTACCGTACAAAGCAATAGAAAATTCCAAACGTAAAGAAAGAAATAGTTACAATATTTACGGGATGATAATAATAATATTCACTGGTATCCTTAGAGAAGCCGAAGGAAGGAACCGTCTTTTTCTTTGGAGTCTCCGAGACCCTTCTCCGATGAAATGAAAACGCGATAAGGAGGAACTCATTCGGCGGTAAAATATATTAGGTACAGCGATGAACCTTCTGCTGGGATGCGGCGAAAAAATTGAACCGAAAGTCAATCAAACGATCAGTCGATAAAAATGTCTCCCCATTTCGGGAAGAGCGGCCTCCTTCGCCCGTTATGGGAGGGGAATCAATTGCTTGCCCCCCGTGGAGAGATATTAAAAATGAGAGGGCGAAGAGTCGTTAAAGGGGCATTTCTTTCCATTGGCTCTTTCCGTTCGATAGCTCTAAATTGCGATAGGTCGACCTTAAAATGCTCTCGAAAGGAGCGATACTCGAAGAAGGAATGGCTTCCATCAGCTTCGGGGAAATGCATTTTTCCCGTTGATGAGACTTGAGCGGATCTTTGTCGTAAAAGTCGGTCATGAATAAAGTTTTGGGATGCGTTTCGTTCATCGCTTTCACGGTCGACGTTAAAAATTAACGGCGAGGGCAACTTTAACGTTGCACGTTATGTCAAATGTGACGGAAAGTTCGGATGTGACTCTAACGTTAAAGTCAACGTCTGGAGTTGACTTAGAAAGCTATGAATTTAGTTGAAATTTCTTTCGCTTTTCCATGGTTTATCGTACACGTTATGTCAAATGTAACTGCAAGGCTGAATGTGACTCTAACGTTAAGGTTAACGTAAAGAGATGCTGTTTGGAGATGAGGTGCAATGCTATGAGTTACGTTGAAATTTCTTTCACCTTTTTACGGTTTATAGTACACGGTAACTGCAGGGTTGAATGCGACACTAAAGTCAAAGTTAAAGTTTGGAGATGAGGTACAATTCTATGAATTAAGTTGAAATTTCTTTCACGCTCTACCCTTAACATTGAAAGTAACGATAAGCGCAACTTTAACATTGCACATTATATCAGATGTAACGATAATATTAAAGACAATTTGACATTAATTTAGCGATTGGAGATGCTGTTTGGAGATGACTTGTAAGCTTATGAATTTAGTTAGTTAGTTAGTTTGACCCTTTATTGGCGAGGTTAGGCCCAGGTGGGCCTCTCTTCCACCTAACCTCGTATGTCGTTACATTTAAAAAAACTCAACTTATTAAAAAAATACAAAAAAAATAGAGAAGGGTGTGGGAAAAAATCTATGCAACTGAAGGTTGACTAAGAAAAAACCCACGTTGCGGGAAAACACCCACAAAGAAGGGGGGTGAAAAAAAACCCGCGAAAACACAGTAATAGAAATAAATACAATAATACACAAACATGAAAAGTGAAAAAGATTATACATGAACAATTGTTTGATAAAGTAAATTTAACAAAATGTATAGAAGACCTAATTGATAGTTAGTTATAATAAAAGTTTAAAGCTATAATAAACTAAATAATCTAATATTCTATAACCTACAATATAGTATATTAAAAATTTTATAAAATTTCTTCAGCCGGAGGCATTTGTCAATAGATGTTTTCATGGACTGTCTTGAAGTCCTTGTCATTGTTAAGGTAATTCCTGTTAAATGGAGGTGCCTGTAAAAAAGAAAAGGAAAGAGGATACGGTAGATGAGAAGTATTCAAAGATCAACAAAGTAATAAGTGAATCAAGTAGTATCCATGCTCTAGTGTAAGAAATTTACCGGTAGGTGTTGGAATGATGTCAGGTGCTAAAAGGATAGTTGATGCTCAGAATTGAATAGTCTATCAGTGATATCACGCTTGAAAGTGGGGAAAGATGATTGCGCTGATTTAGAATGGGTATATGCATTCCAGTATTTTGCTCCAAGTACTAGAAACGTTTTACTGCATATATCTGTTTTATGAACTGGTATCGAGAGTTTGCCGGAGGGACGAGTTCCTAGTAGTTTTGAATTGTTAAGATTAGTAAAATAGTTAATAAAGTAACTGGGACAACTTTTATTAAGAACTTTGTGAACGAGGTTAAGGGTATGCAGTTTTCTTCTTGAGTGAAGACGTAGCCATTTCAATTCTTTGAATAGTGGGGTCACGTGATCCGATTTTTTGGCATTGAAGATGAACTTGATAGCATGATTAAATGCTCTGTCCAACTTAGAAGTTACTGCTTTGTTTGCTTCATTTATAAGTGTGTCAGAATAGTCAAAGATAGGAAAATTTAGGTTATATACGAGAAGTAACGGTAAGCGCAATTTCAACGTGTTAAATTATGATAAATTTAGCGACTTAAGTTGAACTTAACGTTTCAAGTTGAAGTACAATGCAATGAATAAGGTTGGAATTCCTTCAATGTTTTTCCCCTAACCGTCAAAATAACTAGTCGCTAAGTAACGTTACTGTAACGTTGCACGTTATTTTAAGACCAACGGAAAAGTTGAATCAACTCTATCTTTCGAATTGACGTGGAGTAAACGCGATAAATCTACTATAACCGTAAATCCCTTACCTGGTTTGAAAGACTACGCTTCACTGAGATTGTAGAGAATTTCTCCTTTTCAGAGTGGTAACCGCAAATATCCTCGTTCCGCTTTTTACTGCGTTAATCTGAGCACCCTAACTAATGCCGCTTCCACGTACAAATATGAGGAATTACGTATAGAATAAATTTGCTCGAAGATTTTTTTTTGACAGAATATCCAAATAATTCAAAGTATGTACGTGGTAGAAACTTTTCATGTTAACTCATCGTAAATAATGGAGAACGAGGGAATTTGCTTTACTTCGGCTTATATTCTTAATTTATTTTCCCAGTTTATTCCTCTTTTTTGATGTTTTTGAGCAATGCTAAGCCTGTGTAAGCAGGAAGATGGGTTTTCCGTATTTTTTATCCCAAACTGTTTTTCTGTATGATATCCGATATTTTCTTAAGCTGGGAGGAAATTTCGGCTCAAAATTACTTTCGCGGGACAGCAGCGCCGTGGCGGAAATTTACGAACCGAAGAAAAAGGAAATTTTTTTAATGTTTTTCCTCTAAACATCGGACCTTGGAAAATGGAAACTCCACGTAAAAAACAACGGAATTAGAGATAAATCTCCCCCTTGCATCATTTTACCACGGCATTCGCTGAATCATCGTCGATTCATGTTTTCCGGGGGTAAAGTCCGAGAAATCTTGTCTTCGCCGTTAATTTCGTCCGTGTTTTGTTTTATTTAGAATAATTAATCCTCTTTAATCGACTCCTTGAGCTCGACATTTTTTTTATAATTTTGTATCTTAATCGAAAAGTGTAATTAACTCTAGCGTAATTATCGCTATAAATAGACGTTGCTAACTGAAGATTCCTGATTTTTTTGTGTAAAATTGAATGAGGAACGAATTATACACATAAAAAATTGTCTTGTTTTAGGTTTAACTTAAAATTATTGGAAAATTGAATTAATAACATCAAGTACTTTTAGCAATATATAGTACAGTACCGCGATTCACAGTATATCCACATTTAATTAAGTATTGATAAAACATTCAAGCGAAAATCAGGTTCATTAAATTTAAACATTTCAATCAAAAATTTCAGGATTCAAATCTTAAAACAGTTTAATTAAAATAAACTCCATGTCTCTAAATCGTAGATACGTTTAATTTTTAGGATCGTTATAAGCAGACACGAATTGAAAATATGATACCGGGCCTCAATGTGGTTATTACTTCTAATGTTCATTATGCACATATATACTAATACACATATATCATTGTTTTAATTATCAGTGAGGTTTAACTATCGATTATGATATGTTTTGTATGAGTTTAAGGTGAAAATTACAGTTAAACTCAACTTTAACTGTATTAACATTATAATACCTGGCCTTAAATTGCAAGCTTGCCTTAAATTGATTTATTAAAATAAAAATCCAATTTTTATCTTGTTATCTAGTCTCTTAAGATTACTGAGTACATAAATTACTTGCAAATTCTTATTGAAGTGAACAGTGAACTTATGCAATTAATTTCTCCAAAGTCGGATAATTATTACAGAAAATACGAATGACAATTGATAAAATTTCAAAATCCTAGGGTTATCATAGGCATTTATAAACTCACACTAACTTGAAATAGTTTATATGTATGAAAAAGTTATGCTCCGGAAAGTTAGTAAAATTTCCACGTCCATGAAACAAAGAAAACATTCTCATAGACTCCACCGTTGCTAATTTGTGAGGACGAAAATGTCCATTTGCATTACGCCAAAAATTAAGGATTACCGCCTCCAAAACGGCTCCGATAAAACGAGATCGCGCTAGATGAAGCGGAAAGACGACAAATTTAGCGCATTAGGCGCCAAAATGGCATCGGCGCTCATTCACCGCTTTTTACGCTAGATTTCCGATGCACGCGCCCCCATCCCAGAGGCCATCTATTTCCCCGGGTAAAAAAAGGTCGAAATTTGAAGGGGGAGCCATTTTTCTGTCGGTGGAATCCGTCGTTATGCGATGGCTGCTGTCATCATAGACGTCCCTCTGCTGGCACTTCGCCCCTTTCCCTCTCATTTGTTCTCCCTCGTAAAAAAGGGGATCTCACGTGACCAAACTACCAATCCAGGGGCCAATTTAACTTCAGGAACTCGTTACTATGTCCGAATTATCTTTTGACCGAGACGCTTTTTTCGGAGGCCAATTTTTCCTCTTTTTTTAGTACGTGCGTAGATTGCTTTAACCCTTATGGTGACCAATTTACGGAAAAGATAATCCACGCCTGTCCCTACTTGTTAGTAAGTAAGGGAATGTTCTATTGCAAACATACTATCTATCTTCGTGGAAAATAATGCCAACAAACTCTGTCTCCTTTATTTTAGTGTTGATAATGTTTTGGTTTACGATGATGTATTTTATATTACTACCTGCCATTTTCTATTTTATCATGTCCATCTAATACTTGTTCATGTTATGACTATTTTGTGTGATAGTTTTATTTATTCAAACTCTGCCACCTGGTATAAACCTATCTGAAAATTCATGTAATAATGATATTAATCATAATCTTACGAAATATTTAGCTTATTTCCATCGTACTTGGTGTTTCCAATGACAAAAACAGTACCCTATCCTATTCTCGTGATATTGTTTTGCGTTTTGCGGTCAGAGACGCCTTTCATTTGTCATTCGTCTCAAAATGAATCGGATACTTCATACACATATCATTAAGTACGCAGTCGACCGTCATTCTGACCTATTGGGTGACACAAGCAAACTCGTAAATAAAGTAAGCGTCATAGTTTTGTTGTAGCAACCAACATTTTTTTGACAGTAAAGTGAACATCTGATGTAATTTGTAATTAAATTTGAATTAAAATCGATGTTTTTATTCAAATCCTTTGCGATTTAGAATCAAATGCGATATTCAATGAAATTATGAAATAGAAAACTCTTGGAAATTTTCTTTCTTTAGGAAACTTTATCGGTAGTAAGGACTATTATTTTTTATTTTATTTTACTAGGAAAACAGATCCTCAACGAAACGAAGAATCAGTTTTACTTCTGTTTCTTATGAAAGTTATAGACTTGCCATAAAATAATTACAGAGACGATGGTGATTATTGTAATAGATTGAAACCAATTTTAATTTGATAGGAAGTTGGGTTGGCAACACTCGGATTAGATGATATTTTTATACTCAGCAGAAAATAAAATTCACCAGAATTGAATTAAATAATAATCATTTTAACTACCCAATACACAAATAGAAGATATTAATGCACAAAAAATATCTTAGACCGAGTCAAAAATAGACGTTAGTAAAAGTAAATAAAATTAATTTTCGTATATTAAAATGTTAGTTATTGTTTCTTGTCGAGGAAAATCTCTTGAAGTAGACGCTGGTGGGATGTTGAGGAAATGGTAAAGGATTGACGGACAGAATAGCTTTGTTGATCACAAAGGGATGATTCATCTGTCCGAATTTCCCATGTTAGAGGTGAAGGATTCACTTGTGAAACGTTTATTAAGAATTTTTCGCTGCAGAATCGTGAATAAGACTGCATTTCGCTCCCCAGTATCTTCTTTCCGCGAGAGAAAACTTAAGTGGTCTCGAAATTGTTTTTCACAATTTGTCAGTTTCCTACGGCATCCTTTCGCAGCTTCTGCTCTTGTCAGAATCAATTTTCTGTGATGAGAATTTCAATGCCACGTAGAATCACTTCGCAATATCTCAAACCAATCTACTTACATTTCAGCAGCCTTCTTATGCTCAGACGTTACGCATCTTTCATAAATGACAGCTAAAATAATACACTGTGTTTACTTCAATTTGTTGAAATTTGGCCTGAAAAGATAAGCTCATATTTTCTGAAATGTGGTGATTTTGATCTGTTAAAGATTTACTTCAATCCATACAATAAACTAATTTCGTTAAAGCTTTTTAAAATATAAAGAAAATGACACGGCCTAATCTTGATTTGCTATGGTATATGCTGATTTTAGTTACTTTCATATCTTATTCGAGTGCAATATTTCATCCAACAGTTACCCACGAAGTAGGGTTAAGTTGTAAAAATGATTGTAAAGAATGTGTTCTTCGCACCATTCTTGCAAAAAAGGAATTATGCAGCATAAATTCTTTTAGAGAAAATTTTCATTTCTTGAAGTACACGAATGCAGAACTAAGAAAAGGATAGGTGTGATAACTGTAAAGACGGATATAGAAAGGAAAATTTGAAGATATAGAAGATGGTATGAGGAAGCGAAGAAAATGGCGCTGGATGGAGCACGTTAGAGAAAATGATGATGACAAATCGGGGACAATATTTGTAATATTTATGAATTTATCGCTTTATTCATCCTGAATTTAGGTGAAAATATTTTTTTCTTACAAATTAGTTTTAAATATCCTATGAGATGGAGAAACTCGAAAATGATAAGCGAAATATCAACTCTCGGAAACATAACGATAATTTACGCTCGTAGATGAGAAATGTCTAGTACATGGTCAGGAAAACTCGCCTGAATATTTGTGATTTTATAGAAGCTTTCTCTGAAAAAATATGCGTTAATTTGAGCGTTTTAAGAGCACAGGAAATTGCCGATAAGCGAAGGACTCGTGACGACGAATTTCGATGGTCCAAAAGCTGAACCCTGTGGGACTCTTAAAAATCAACTCTTTTCCGGGCAATAAATATCGCCATCGAAGCCCGACATTTTCGTGGAGTACTCAATAGCCATATAACTGACGTATCCCACGTAGCCTGTCCCAAAATCACTTTGATGGGGTGTGGGGCTCCCTTTCAGGAGGGGAGCTGGAGCACGTTCCTTCCCTCCGATCGATTCGCAGGGATATTCCGCCTTACGTCGGCGACTCTCTCTTGGCAGACTCTTTGTGCGTCGTGGCGGATAGTCACAGCGGCGGAGGTGCGTTCCATCGATCGATCGCCCTCCCGTCTTTGATCTTCGCACACGTTATTCTCCATTTTGTCAAGGGCTCCCCCATCTGGACTCATAACCGCAGTGGCGACTGTCGGGAAATATTGATAATACCAATGCATATATCATTATATCTCCCTTTTCAATATTTGATCCTTAATATAGGAACCAATTATCCTATCACATCGATTCCACGAATTAATTTGTTGTGTTTATATTGACTACAATTTATATTATTTAAGTTTCATCTACAACATGTATGTACTCTTTGAAGCTTCTTTAGGGGTGTGACAGAATGTGATTGCACTAATACTCTACTTCCATAATTTAGCAACCAATTACCGTATCTCGCATCGATTCCACGAATTGATTAGTTGTGTTTATATTTTTCAATAATGTATATTATTTACGTTTAATCTACATTACGCATGTATGTACTTACTATGTGAGCCAACTTTCGGTGTGTGGCAAGGTGTGCATACGCCATTACTCTAATTGGTTACTGTCGCGTTCATGGAAGAATGTATTCTCGGAACGACTATTCTTAGTATCTATTAACCTGATTTTTCTCGCACTATCAGATTGGCCAGAGGGGAGTATAATATATTTAACGTATTCCAAGAAAGTAATTCATTTGAATTTATCAAGTAAATTAACTTTAGTTGACATTTTTCTTATAAAGATTCCCATTCTAACTTCCTGAAGCATCTGTATACGTAACTGTATACGCACCATCTAGACCTTCGTTATTTCAACATTTCTAACTCCGACATTTTTCAGCCGATATTCAATATTGTGATGGAAATAATTAAGTAAAAGTTCCACCATAATGTAGTTTCACCAAGTGACGTCTTCTACAATTAATTTTACTATAAGTATTGTGTTATTAACAGTAATGGAATAATAAATAATCCTGTAATAATTTACCAACGACACTTTACAATAAGTGACGATATAAGATCAGTAATGTTGCATACTGTGATTCACGAAATAGTTAAATGTTTGAAGCGAATGAGTAAATCAGCAAATTCTTCTAAAATCGCGGTATGTAACTGTCGACGCATTCACCTACGAAAGTCTTTGTGAACAAAAAATACACGGAGATTTTTAATGGAGTAGATGAAATACTTTGTACGATTTAGCATACTGTTAACCTATTACAAGTGCGGTGAAGGTATACCTGGCAGAGTTTAGTCCAGTGAAGACCTTTCCCTGGAACTTGTGTAGTAGTCACCAAAGAAAACCACGAGTATAGAAAAAACTCGTACAAAAATTGTACTATCGTAAGCGTTTTTCTAATTTCTGAACTTTTGCGTAAATTGTAATTTATACTCATATGCAATCACGTGCTTCTGTGCGTTCCTTAATCGTAACTCCAGAGACATCTATTTCTTAACCCTTAATTACTCGCGTGGGGTCCTAAAAGACCCCAAGGATTATTTTTTGCCAATATTATAAGAACTACGAAACCTATTCATTTCAAATTTGGTGTACCTTCATCATTTAACGTCACCAGTATAACTTTGCGTTTTTGTTCAATTCTGATCAGCCAATTTTGAATTATTAACATAATGCATAAGTAAAATTAAACAAATTCAATTGAAACCAGAAAGCTTTATTTTTAAAATTTTTGTGCGGAAATCAGATTTTTAGTTCTCTCTTAGTCTCAGAATGTTGTTTTTTCTTGAATCAGTCAATTTCAAAGATTGTTATATCCTTCATGAATTTCGTTTTGCTGCCGGCATAGCGCATTACAACTATAATTTCTGACATTCGCGCAAAAATTCTGAATAACAGTGGCAAATAATTTCCATTCGAAGACTCAAGGAATTACTTTTCCTCGTTCTCTTTCTTCGCATGAGGTTCTAGGACCTTCCCGTTAGAGCAATAAACTCAACCATTGACAGCTGCGTATACTGTCCCTTCGAGTACCCGATGCGGCCGTCACCCCGCCCTTTTTCCTACTCTAAACACAAATATGTTTTCACTTCTCTTTTCTTTATTGCCATTCATCCTTTCTATTTATTGGGCAATGCACGCGCGTATTTTAGGAAGGATTGCACTTATTTTTTGGATTCCAGAATTTTGGTGACCCGAGGCAGGATGTCAGCACTCAAAGAACAAAAAGAGTAATAAAAAGCAGCTTCTCCTTTGCCAATGCTTGAAATGTAAAGTTTACTTTCACGTGAAGGAGGAAGAAATTTGTTGTCCCGAGGAATATGACTGAAAATGCATAGGCCTCCCCAAGATTGCCGTTCCTTGGGACCCCACATGATGGCTTTCGGGCCATCTGTAGATCTTGACCCCCAACGCCCCCAACCATGCGGAGGTTGTGCTTTCGTCTGCTCCTCCTCTCGTTGTCTCTTGTTCATTCCAAGTAAAAAGATCATTAGTTCATCAGTCACCGAGGACGCAGTATCTAAAAGAGAAGTTTCTTCTAGACTCGAGCATACGAGAATCCTAACGGAAAGTTTTTTTCATCCAGGCAGAAGAAACACCAGTATTCATTGACACAGGACGTAAAAAAGTAAGTACAAGCATCCTTCGTTCAATGTATATTTCCATATATATAAAAAAAAGCAGGAATTTAAATAAATGTATCAGTTTAGCATATCATGTATTTAGATCTACATTTAGTACTTCATGTTTGCTAAATTTTACTCCTATTTTCTTTTAGAATGTCTCACGAAGATTCAAGCCAATCCCAAGAAAGGGACTACATGGAATTGTTTTATGAAACAGAGGAGGAAGTAGGTGGGGAGCAGGAAGCCGAAGAAGATGAAGAGATGTACAGTGAACACAACTCTGAGACCGAGCAGGAGATGAGCTCCAATGACGACAGTGAAGATGAGGAGGCATCGGGAAGTGAATATTTTTGGAGCAGAGACAAGAAATTTCATTGGAATATAGCACATCCTCCGAAAAACGTGAGAACAAGAAGAAGGAATATAGTTATTCAACGCCCAGGTGTTGCGAGTTTTGCAAGAAGTGCTACGACTCCTTCAGAGACGTTTTCATTATTCTTTGATACTCCCATAATGGAAACTCTAGTAACTCAAACAAATATTTATATTGAAAAGGTGCAGAAAAATTTTGAGAGAGACCGTGATGCTAAATTGGTGGAAAAAGAAGAAATGCGTGCTTTCTTAGGGTTGTTACTAATGTCTGGTGTATTGAGGAGCGGTCATCTCAACTTTCGTGATTTATGGGCAAATGATGGCACAGGAGTTGAAATATTTCCCTTGACAATGTCCTATAATAGGTTTTTATTTTTGATGAGGTGTCTACGATTTGACGATATCACAACTCGGGAAGTGCGAAGAATGGGCGATAAGCTTGCTCCGATTAGGGAATTTATTGAAAAGCTATCTGATAACTTTGAAAAGATGTATACCCCAAACGAGTATGTGACGATTGATGAGCAGCTAATTCCGTTTAGAGGTAGGTGCCCTTTTCGCCAGTATATACCAAAAAAACCTAAAAGATATGGAATAAAAGTTTTTGCGTTGGTGGATTCTCAAACTTTTTATTTGCAAAAATTTGAAATATATGCAGGCGTTCAGCCAGAAGGGCCGTACAAAATGGGAAATAAACCGGATGAGGTAGTGAAACGGTTGGTAAGACCCATAAAAGGAAGTAATCGGAATGTTACCACTGATAATTGGTATACTAGCATCCCTCTTGCCGAATCTCTTTTATCAGAGTACAAATTAACAATTGTTGGCACTCTGCGAAAAAATAAAAAAGAAATACCACCCGAGTTTCTTCCCAAGCGAGATAGGATAGTTAGGAGCAGCATTTTTGGTTTCACCAAAGATATTACTTTGGTATCCTATGTTCCTGTTAGAAACAGAGCAGTGATTCTTATCTCAAAAATGCATCACGATGCTAAAATAGACGAATCAACCCAAAGACTTCTAAAGCCGGAAATCATAACATGGTACAATAAAACAAAAGGGGGTGTCGACACATGCGATCAGCTTTGTAGCAATTATAGCGTTGCTAGAAGAACGAAAAGATGGCCATTAGCTGTTTTCTTCCACTTTTTGAACGTTTCTGCCACTAACGCATTCATAGTATATAATAGTAATGCTTCAAATAAAATTACAAGGCGAAATTTTTTAAAATTACTATCAAAAGAATTAATCAAAGAACACCAGATGATAAGGTCGAAAAATCAGTACATTCCAAAAAATCTCCGAAAACGCATTCGTAGAGAACATGGACATGAAGTTGCAAGTACATCTGTGTCAAGAGAAACTTCGAAGGGAAGATGTAAATATTGCCCAAGAACTAAGGACATTAAAGTCACCAATAAATGTATTGATTGTCATGTTTTTCTGTGCAAAGAGCATACGGTAATAAAATGTGCCGAATGTGACGATGAAAGTAAGGAGATTAGTTGAAAATAAATTGTTTTCTGTAAAAATACTTTGTTTTTTGTTATTTACCATAAACTAATTTTTTTAAAAGTTATAATTAAATCTCATTAACTCTTTCATTAACATTAAAATAAAAATAACCTGATATTTTATTGTTAAAAATAAAAACTATGTCTGGGGTCCTAAAAGACCCCACGCGAGTACTTACGTAACTTTTTTTGACGCGAGTAACTAAGGGTTAAGGGTGAAGTAAATGAAACACACGTGTGCTTGCAGTCTGCCAAATTAGTCGAGAGTAAATTTGCAGCGATTCCAATCAAAGATGATAAGCTCGATCAATGCATTATTGATGCGACATCGAGTGGCGACAGGTTCAGTTCATCAAGTTCTCACTTAGTCATCGGAAATTAGCATCGATAAGAGTGACTGTATGCGCAATACGGCTGCTCCGTTTGCTCGTAATTGCAGCAGGTCGTCAGTTGACTGAGATAAACGGCACCAGTCGCTGTTTACGAAACTGGTAACCATGGAAACGCGTATACGAATCATAGATTCCAAGGGTTGAACATTCATATTAAATTCAGAAAAATACGTTCTTTGAAGGCTTCGTAAATGTTCTGCATTATATTAATTTGAAGCTGGGCTACATTATTTATTCTTCTACAAACATCGTAAAACGGGTTTCCAGAAGTACAGGTTCCACCCCTTATGCATTAGCAGAAACAGGGCTATTATACGTTTATGGTAATGCTTGGTTGTTACTCAGTGTATCACGTTGACGATATGATCAAGGTAAGGATGGCGTCGTCATACGTTTTAGTATTTGTAAATGACTGAAGCAAAGGTATCCTTGAAGGTAGTCGTAGTTGATTATGGAACACCAAATTAAACGCAAGTTCTAGTATATAATTCTTTTATGAACTCAGTATCTGTAGTCAATTCCACTCAGGTGGATTCTTGATGGCTCCATTAAAAACGTGGTATTCCATTTGCTCTGTTTTTATTCTCTTTTTGCTCGCGTTACGTACAGTCCTGGCCAAAATTAACGCAGCACCGGCCGTAAGGATCGCTTGGGAAGTGCTGCGTTAATTTTGGCCAGGAGTGTACAGTCCTTAACAAAAAAGGAACGCGATGTACGCGAAACCCCCGAATCTTATGCAGCCGGTGTGACGCAAGTGTACAACCCTGCACCTGCAATGCTAAGTAACCGACAGAATATCTTTTAAAGCACTAGGTATTTATAATTTTTAAATATACTGCAAGGTGAAACTTAAAAGCAATTCACGCAGGATTCTATAGGATAAAATGTCGGAATAGCGCAAAGGCCATTTTGTTTTAAAGCTCTCCTTCTATCTATTGCTTATCACCGTCTGTGGCCTCTCACTATAGCCATTGTTGAGGTTACTAGTTAATATGCCAAGTCTGCAATCAGCAGCAACTGAACTCTCAACCACCGAAAACTTTGGCGCAAATGACAATCATCATTGTCTTCAAGTTATTTATGTAACCCTTGCTGTAATCTTTGAGTTGGCTGCCCTTAAAATTTCGGGAGGATAGAGGATAAAAGTAGAATTAAACGAAACTGAGAACGCGTATGTTCATTAAAAACATCGCTCTGTACCTTCCTTACTCATCAGCAATAGGCTTTTTAGGTCGTTTCATAACAGAGAATTCAGTATACGTCGATTCATAATACAAAGAGAGGTTAGTGAGTTTTGGCAAGACGTACACCGTAGTTTCAGTAACCGTTAAAAATAAAAGTCTTTAATAAGGGCACCGTAATAATGAGAATGCACGTGCTCTAGTGTTTTTATGATCTTTAAGATCAAGTTTTGCGTATGGAGATTGAAGCTTTTGGAAGACATTGTAATTTTTTTAACGTATCAGTCCCTAGAAACATCGCTTTAACGGAAATTGGATTGAGGTAGACTGGTGGTTCAGTGGTTAGATTACCTTTGCGGAGATTGTAAGTCCTGGGTTCCATTCCCAGTCATGTCGATATTTTTCACATCTGTTTATCCTTTGGTCTGCTAAAATTATCTAAAAAAGGACCGATATTATCGTAATCAAATAATTATGTTATATTAGTTGTTTAATTTTATTAGTGCATTTGATATGAAAGAGGAAGGGAAGAAGCTATCCTTGAAAAGATCTTTAGCAGTTATTGACGGGATACAGTTTTTCTGTCCATAAATAGCGGAAGGTTAACACTGATATTTAAGTAATTGTTGAACCTTATTAGAAGTCACAATATTTATTATTTTATGCAGTAATTGGTAAATTAGAGAGCTATATTCTCGCCTAAATTCTAAATCCGTTAATTATGGAACAATCGTATCTGCCTTTGTCAGAATGGAGAAAGATTATGCTTGAGAGTGAATACAGATATTTGTATCTAATACAAATTATAAAAAAAACTCTTGGTTTTCTGGCCTAACATAGTAGAAAATACGAAGCGTTTTTTAATAATGTTAAAATAAAAAAATAAATATTATAGTAATAATAATTGCTAGTATATTACTTAGTAATATGATTATAATTACTTTCTTGTCTTACATGTTTCATTTGAATATCAGTTTTGATATTACGTTGAGGTCACTTTCAACCTCCGCTCGCTGAAATTTGCGATCTTTTACCTCAGATTTTTGAGCGTCACTTGGAGGATATTAGCATAAAATCTGCTTCTCCACTGAGGAATACGAGCGTGTGTTTGAACTCAAGATCAAAGTCTTAGAGTTGTTAACCCTTCCTGAATCTGTAACCCAATCTTGGGGTCATGTTTATACTAAGAACACTATAATAACCTCCCCCTGAATCAAGGGGTCCCTTCTTGTGCTCTCCGTACCGATTTCTCACGCTTCACGTCTATTCCGCCGCCGCACTCGCCGATACATTATGCATGTCTCCGGAGATGAGCCGATATCCGTGACTTTTTAAATATTTGATCATCGAGGGAAGGGAAACAAATGGCATGGACTTCGGTGCACGTGTATCTGGGGCGGAGATTACGAATAGAATGGATGGAAATAATTCACGCGAACCGTTTACGTCGTAGGGAATAGGCTCCTATCGGACTTTGGTAAATATTTCATCAGTTCCGCGAGAATTGGGAAGAACGTCGTACTTCCAGGAAGCGTTTTTTTCGTTCTCCGGAAGATAGATTAAAATTATCACTATCGAGTAAATATTTATTTTTCTGAAGTCAGTAACTTCCATAGAAATTTCGTTTCGTTGCAGTCCTCTTTTTCTTTTTGTAAGTAGATAAGTGATGACCGAAATAGATCGGGGAAAAATAAATAATTAAATAGAGATATTTTTTACCATCGTTTATTGCGCTCAAAATCGCGAAATATTCTGTTAAATATATTTGTTTTAATTGACGAAGTATGTGTAGTGATTGTTTACGTTTCTATCAACAAAATTTCTCGTTGCCACAACAATTCCTTCGATCTTTTTCTATTCCAGAGTTGATACATATCAATGGTTACAAAACTCGATCCGAGAAATCGATATTATTTACTCAAATAAATACCAACAAAAGAGCAATAAACTGTTAGTTATTCTCTTCCGGTTTTTGGTTCGTATTTATTGAAACTCCACATTAGCTGAACTTTCTAATCAAGTGTATTTGTGTGACTTATAATATTCCACCTATATGAATACGAGTTTACAAGACATGAATATGAGTTTTGTTTTACTAACACGGATTTTATTATCGTTCTCACCATAATTTCCCTGAATTTGATTAAAATAAATTCTATAAAAAGTTCGAGTTACATAGTCCAATGAATGACAATGATTCGAAGCAAAACAAACCGAATCAAAGCGATACGACATAGCTAACAGAGCGAAACAAAAGCTTTAAAAAAATCTGGTTTTTATTCAACCGGTGGGAAAAAACGAAAATTATTACCGTTTGGTACCCTGTTTCCGAGATCTCACGTTATTGAAAGCCGAATTTTATAGTATCGTTCTATATTTCCCTCACTTAAAGTCTAGATATTTTATTTGATGGGTTTCGTTTGGATGCTACGAAATTATCAATAAACTCTTACATAGAAAAGATACCACCAAACATAATTTTGAGGGCTTTAACGGGACTGTCCCCAAGGTTTCTCCAGTTATATTCGTAGTAATCATCTGGAAGAACCGGCCTCCTTTCATGACAGGAATACTTCAGTAGCTTCCAATATTGCACTAGCAATGATGCACTGCCCGATTCCCACATCATTACTTAGATTCCCCATTAAAAGCGGAATTGCTCTTCCAGGAAAGAAAGAATGAGAATCGAGAAATGTGCCGCGATGTATTCATGTGACATTGGCAAGACACGGTTATTACTTGTGAAATGCAATTCAATCTGAGAAAGGCGAGGGAATTGAGGTCAGTGGAAGCGAATATTGCCCTGGATAGTGGCGCCGTGTGGCGAATCTCTAGGAAATTGCGGTTGGAAAATATTCGGAAGCTTACTCTTACTTTAATTGGGTAGCGCGGCATGGCTGTGCCGGGTTTACCAAAGCATTACTGGAAAAATAAAATGGCGTCCATTATGAAAACTGTTTGTCATTTGTAACATATTTTACTGACCGAGGGCTTATAACTTACGTTCTAAAAGTTACGGACTAATAAAATTGAATTCATTGTTTCAAGCATCATTATTTAGGTAATTATCACTATCCATTAAATATAATCACGCATAATACAGTTTCTTCATAAATACACGTATAATTATTAATTTTATTATAGCATAAATTCCACAAAATTCTATTATAAACATTTAATTACAATAATTTAAATATAAGACCAAATAATGGGATCAGAGAATCATTGAACGTACATTCTTGAATACGGAACAGTTTTAATTAAAATAAACTTCGGATTGGCTGTACGTCTTTTATCTACATACATTTTTTTAGCAATAAATACATGATACATAAATACACACAATACATCATGATAACATACTTACCTATAAAATTATAGGTATAAAACATTTATACCTAGCACTTGAATAATGTCTAAATAATATTTTTTTATGTTTAAACTGCTTTTCCTGGATTTTCGGTGTTCATGACAGGCCTTTACGGCTACCGTAGATGTCTCGGGATAGAACCCGGTCCCTACTTCTTGTAAAGCAATCTTCTACTACACCCAGAAATGTCGTAATTACAGTAAAAATTCTCATTGTTGCTAAAATATAGCTAAATATTTATTTTTGAAAGATCTGGTATTTTCAAGTAAGGCTTTTCAGTTACCCAGGAAACTTATTCCATTCCGAAGTGCCATTATCTAGAAAAAATACTTTGTTGTATACGTTCTTTGTCGCATCGTCTTCGTTTTAAACTCGTGACTATCTTTTCCAAGAAATTCTAAAAGAAGAATTCATACAGACACTTAACTTTTTATAATATATAATCATTAAATCATTGCTTTGTAGATCGAAACTTCATGAGTTAATTGATTGTTGTAGATGTAGATTAATTTAAAATATTCTCATAGTTTCTATAGCGTCACTTAAATTTTCAGTTATTCCATGAAATATCATTTAGTTTAATGTAAGATTTAACGGGAAGAATCATTTCTGTCGTACGATTAGAATTCAAAGGAACATTCAGTATTGACTTGTGTAGGTTATGAAAGGCGCATCCTTTGAACTTTCCGCAGCGTTGTGCTCTCTGTTTCCGGCAGTTAATGGGAATCGATCGAAAGAGGCACGAGATATGTTTTCAGGTGAGCCTTGCATTATCGCTAGGAAACCATCTTATCTGCCCCTGGGTCCACCGTCTGGAGCAGGATATGTGATCTCGCTTTGAGCTGCTCCTTTGACAAACGCGTCAAAGATGGAATTTGCGATCGTGAGGTAGATTTCATCTCGGCTTTCAAATCGGAGAAGTGGAGTACTCGCTCAATTTTTCTGTTTAATTGTTTAATAAATCGGTTTCGATGTTACAATTTGATGAAATTGATTACACAACAATAATATTATCAAATTCTACTAAATCACTACAGGATTGACGGCAGTATTTCACCCGTATGTTTGCTTCTTAAATCTATTTACTTCCTCCCCTAGCAACCTATAACTTCATTCCAGGTGTATTAGAGGATATTAGTTGGCGATTCATAGTTCTTGGTTGACTAATTTTTTTGATAATTCAAAGATAGACTATTTGCAGTTTTCCAGTCAAATCGCTTTATCCCCTTATGTTTTCTATCCTTAAACTCAAATGTTACCAACCTAATATTGTAACTTAGTTCTTTATCTATAGTTCCTTTATCCTATAATGACTTGCTATAATCTATAAAGACTATTTTTCGATATAGCACCCCTGGTCAGTTTCCTTCGTCTTTACGCAAACTTTTTCTCTTTCTTTCTTTTTTAAAATTCAAAAATTATAAGTATTTTTAAACTTTCTTTATTGTACCAAATCGTTTGTTTCTTCATGTATCATATTCATATTCATTTTATTTTTCATAATTTTTCTGTAACAACACATCTCCTTTGCTTCCAACCTTCCCTTCTCTGCTGCTGTTTGAGTCCATGTTTCACATCCTTTGAAAATATACTCCAAATATAAACTTTATTGGTGCTGGATACTGATACTCAAGTTTCCATCATTTGCTTTCAACATTTTTAAATCTGGTAACATACCCTCTTTGCTATTATTCATGTTCATCAGCTAAAATTCTGTCGATGGAAAACCATTCCATGTTTATTTCATATTGTATGCGCATTATGTTGATCAATTAATTGATGAACACTGTATCTTCCTTTGCCTTTTTGGGAGCTTCATAACATTTTACATTGGTAGGATTCATAGCAAATTTTTCCTCCATTCAACCCTTCTATTTTCGTCGATGAAAGGAGAAACATCTTTATCAATTTTCTCCAAGGATTCTTTCTCCAAAATTCCACAAGTGGGACGCAAAAAACTTGGAAGTTGATCTAAGAGGTTCTCTACAATAAAAAGTAAAGCCTCGAAGGTGCTTGCCTTCTTCCGAAATTCAGTCGGAACGTATTACTTTTATGTCCCTGTCTAATTTTTTGTCTCCTTTGATTCCATTTCATTGTTCTGCCTCAGAATAATGAGAAGGGCAAAGATTGACTTATACTCTTATTTATATATTCACATACTTTTAGTCTATATCATGCATGGATATGGTTGTATTTACGTTCGCGGATTCACATAAAAATTAATCGAGCCTGTGGAAGAACTTCCATTTAGCCGTGTATATATCCAGCATTTTCGAATGACGGATTTTTTTCATGACCTTTGAAAATGCCATCCTTTCTCTTTCGATGTCTTCGTTCTTTCGTCAAAGGGGAAGATAATCTCGGATATCAGTTTTTGTAGGTTACCGCTTTTAGCTTTGTATTTATTAGATAGGTAGCTGTCCAAGAGCAGTAGATAGCTAGATTTTCAGACGTCAAAGCAGTTTTAGTGCTGAACGATGATTTAAAATGGCTCTCGATTTTATAATAATTTAAAAAATTACTACATTAATAAGCGAATTTGGATCTTAAATGACCATTCGTACTATTTAAATGCAAATTTTTCAGTGACAGGCCTTGCCGGAGCGAGGTAAATAAGCTGGAAGAGTTTCAATCTACTGTATTGGCAACCAAATTTTGTTTATAGCAACGTAAACAGCAACGAAGGTTTTTCGTAAATTTTATGAATGATCAATGTATTTCATCATAGTTTTCCTATTTCAAATCTAATAGAATATTCGATAGTGTATAAGAATAAGAATGCCTCGGGAATTCGTTCTTTCCTGGGACTAATATCCATTTCTTAGGAATTTATATTAATAAGAATATTTCTTCCACTGCTGTTTCCATTTTAATTTTCATAAAGAAATAAAGGACTGTGACTGAACTAAAAAACAATTACACTTGCATTTCTTATTGAGATTATCATCATTGCACAATTACGTATATGTTCATATGTCCGTGATAATGTTATATGGCTCGAAAAGATATGGTGTACATTAATTCTTGTAGTTATGTTTATTATATCATGTGGCAAACCTTAGGATAAGGATAGTATATACAAGATAAGTATTTAATTGAAAAGGTGTTGATTAACGAAAAGTTTATATGAGGAAATAAATGTTAAAATCCCAAATTCGATTCCCGGCCCCGTCAGACTTTTCTCAAGTACGTTTTTCCTTGGGATTTTTCCTGGGTCCATGCCCTTATATGCAATATACCTCTAACTCTTTCTTTCCAATTAAGTGTTACATCAAGAAATACACTCATAACACAATATTGAGAAAGCACAAACTTAAATATGTTAAATGTTACATAAATATTCGCACACAATAGTGAAAACATTTTTAAAAACATGTTTAAACATTAGAAATTTAAATTTATTCATTGGTTATTCCACGTTGGTCGTTATTGTAACTCAAGAAAGTGACGCGTCAACAGTACACCCGCGCACACCCAGCTACCAAATTGTCCGCGTCCATTAAGATCACCCGAACAATTTCGCCCTTCTCAATTTCCGACCCCTTTTCAAAGCACCCCGAGACGTATTCCTGAGCGCTCCTTCTGCTTGCCTTCCTCCTCTGAAATAGCTCCCGCGTTAATTTCCTTCCCTTTGTCCAAACGGCGCTTTGATATCATCCCTCCCGACACCCTTCCCGACACCTCTTTTGATGTCGATATTTCCTTCTTGGAATCGATCCTCAATTATCTCTCCTGCGCCGCAGACGGTCATCTCCACCATCAAATTTTAAAACCCCCATTTTCCACGCTCCTAGCGTGATGGCGATGCTACACGGGTGGAATACTTTACGGGCGTAACTTGTACGTCGCCGGCTTAAATAATTCATTGCCCCAGACTCGTGCTGGGTTTATTACGGGATGCCGTCTTTGAGGTCGCAGTTCATGAACTTAGCGGGGGGTATTTTTGTACTGCTACAGCCACACTAAGTTTCACGTGAATTAATAATGCGCCGTAATTCTTGGGTTGAATTCGATGCACGAAACCAAGCTGCTTTTATTCTATCAGTTTATTATTATCTTATGCCCGTGAACATTCTTCACTTAATTTCCTTTTTCCTATCTTGCTTACTTTATGAATTTATTTGAAATAAAATAAACTTCACAGAATCATTATCGTAGAAATAAAAATAATAATTAAATAGTTGATTTATCACAAACAGTTTAAAAAGAACCCAATTACATGTGATATAAAAAATAGTAGATTAATTTAAAAAAATATATATACATAAAAACTCATTAAAATACACATAAAAATGGAAACTAAGGAAATGTAGGAAGAAAAAGGCAAATTGAGCTATTAAAAATCATTAATTAAACAAATTAGAGTACAGTTTACATTTTATGAACCCAATGAGTCATTAAATAGGTCAATTCTCCTATTCCTACTCCATATAGTTTATACTTGTGGAAAAAGAACAATTTTCTAAGATTCTTTCCATAAGGTGATATTGTTTGCTGTTTTCACAGCTTTTACAAAATCCCCTTCTAGTGGAATCTCCTGCATCTGTATTTCTTCAAGCTGAAAAACCGAGAAAAACTTAATCTTCTCTTACTTTTCCGCAAATTACGATAGTAAACCTCAATATATATCATTAACTCTCGATAGTAGAGGGTAGTTTACGACCAATTTACTTTGTGAAACAATTCAACTCAAACTCAAATCTATAGTATTATAATCTATAATTCTTTTTCTTCAATTGTCTATAGAAACTGTAGGGCACTACCTCCTCTAGTTCAGAACCTCTCCTTCATTGTGATCTTTCAAGTACTACTCTAAACAACTTCTACAACATTGCACTGTACTTGCACTGTATACTGTAATTGCACAATAATCCTATCTATTATTATTTTTCACTTTTCTCCACTTCGTTTTTGCCTACCACCCTCCAACATGTGTTGTGTTGTGTTATGTCACGTTAAAATTTCTAAATTTTACAGGTTCTTTTTCATTTTTACTTTGCTATTTCTGTATCTTCATTTTCTGTACTATTTCATTTTTTATTCCATGCAATATATTTAAACAATATTATTCATTTAATATATATTCACATGAAATATATTATTTTATTGTATTTATATCGTTTGAATGGGATATGAGACAAAAAGTCTGATTTTCACCTTATTAAGTCTGTCTGTTTGTCCTTATAGAACGGTCAGCAAGATTAAAACGGCCAGGGCCGAATCACCAATTCACCCTGCGGGTAACTCAGTTTTTAGAACCAAAAGGATATCTCATACGTTTTTCCATCTAAACGAAATACTTCTACCCTAATTTAGGGCGAACGCACCTAAAGTTCCAAGGTACAAATTTCGGCTTTTAAAACAGGGCGGCATTAATTTTCGACTGCGGGGACGTTTGGCGGACAACGGGGACATCAGGCGAGGGTACCAATAAAACCTCACGCTTTCCTTATCCGTTAACGCAAGTGCGGTCGTTGGAAGATACCGCAGCTGTAATAGGCGGAGAATTATGTTTGCACATGTGGTCAATACCGCCTCCTCCCCCAACCCTCCGCCCCCTTCATCTCTTCGGCCTCTCTCTTTAGATCCTCTTAACTTCTTTCCTCCGTTTCGCTATTTTTGCTTGACAGGAGCACGATGAACTGTGATGAAATTTCCGCGATCGCCGAAGCGTTTTTGATCGCATTGTGAACCAAGGAGAAGTTTTTAGCGCTTACTTATTTCGGGGATTTACGCGTAAGAGGATTCCGATTCGAAAACTTCCCTCCGAGGAGTATTAAATGCGCTTCGTGCATATTTGGGCTTAATTCGTTTTGTTTGCTAGTTTGTTTATGCTCCTTGATTGTCAGCTTACCTCTTCCAACTCTCCTTTAAGTTTTCGTATCGTTTTGGAACAAATTGCGTTGTATATTTGAGTGATTTTACCTTTCGGTGTCGATCGATATATTTATTCTGTGAATTATACACTTTGTGTGGGTAACGAAGTGTGTACGGTTTTGAATTGAGTTATATTTTATCTCTTTCGTCGGAACTTGAAAGTTTACTGTGGTGTTTCTGTGATTATTTCTAATACCATGGAATTAATCTTTTGTTTAGTGTACGTGGTGAGTTTTAGCGTCGTGTTTTTTTTCGTTTCGTTTAGTCGCGTTTTGAACATCTTCGCGGGTAATTTTTTATTAGGCTTTCTTTAATGCTCCACTTTTTTCTGGATTTTGGAAAATGGTAGGATAATGAATTATGACCATTCCTATGTATTGAAAATTCAATAATTATTGATTAATTATTGTTATTAATATTTTGAAATTTAAAATGTGAATCTATTCAGAATGTTAGATGAACGAATAATCGTAATTTTAATTTAGTTTTATTCGTAATTTGCAATTGTAATGCTTGTTACTTACTATTATCTTTTTTCCATTCTTTTTTTCTGATCAACCCCTATGCCGTTCTTACCAATAATTCTGTATCTTTGCTTATTATGTTAACCTACGGAATGATTATAGTCAGTAAAAGTAGTTATGGCAGAAATATGCACTTTCATATTGTTTATTGCAATACCCTGCTATTTTCAGTGATCCTGATATTTTAATAAACGATACATTTCTCCTGCATATAAGATGGAAGCAATTTCTACGAAATCGATTTCATATAGAGCTGGATCTCCAAAGCTCACATTTTCAGTTGCAGGATTAACATTTGAAAGGACATCCGAGGAAAACCTATTTTAGTTCTCTTTTCAAGAAATGCCAAAGGAAATGTCGCTGTCTGTCTATCTATCTAAAAGTTATAGATTGAATGACTGAATTATCCGTTGACCTTAACATTTCACTACACCTACTCCTTAGAAGCATTACCGTGCTCCACTTTCTCTGCTTAGTTTCGATTGAAATATGATTTGATTTCTTATTTATACCTGCAAACGTACTCTAAGAGTGCCAAAAGTACCCTTGGAAATGTGGCAGAGGATGTAAGAGTTTATTTCACTAAAAATCGATTAACGTTGCGTATCGAAAAAAAAGAAAACTTGAAACACATTTTCTTAGCATCAATTCCCCTGATATTTCCGCAGTATCAGATCGACCTACGTGTCAGGGAAGACGCATAATATCCGCATCGTCATCAAGGAAAGTACTTTGTCATTGCTTATGGTGTAAATTAAGGGTACGTACGAATCATTCTTTTGAAGATTCTCATCCTGCGTTCTGAAGCACTTGGGTGACGCTCGCTTACTTGTAGTAACAATTTTCAACACAGAACGTGTCGCATTTCGCTGTTCTTTTTTTATTCTCGAGCGCGACACTTGTTGGTAAGTAGGCAATAGTCTTCCAGAGTTGATGGCTTGCGGACATCTTATGTCGATCTGTAAAGTATCCAGCCCGAAGGCCGGTTGGTGCCTCATTCCCTCTGACATAAGCTACTAAGAGCTTGCAGAGAGGAATGAGATTTACTAGGCAGGATGAGGAGTGAGGTAGTTTTCCCTTGCTTTCCTGAAACGATAATAATAATAATGATAATAATCGTCTTTATTTGGGAAAATAAATTTAAGAGAATAGTATGAGAAAAAATGAGAAGAATTGTGGATGTAAAAAACTTAAGAGATTCTTAGGAAAAACATTTCCGCTGCATGAAACACCCACAAAGAAGGGGATTTGAAAAACCTGCACAAACCTTTCGATAGTAATTACTAAAAGATGAGAAAATATCAAAGGATAATATCATCGGAACATGCCCGCGTAAGTGATTCAAAATTATTGCTCGAGCAACATTTTTCTCGACATTCCAAAAGGAGAGAATTAAATTTAATTATAATTAAGATTTATTTAATCGAGCATCACTCAGTAACTTCCTTGTCGTTATATCTATGAACCAGACTTTGACAAAGATAAATGAAAGATACACGTTTCTCTACCTTATAAGACAAATTGAAAATTTTCCTATCCTCAAGACATGTCCTTATCACGTAAATTACTTAATTATTATAGGTTATACAAGAAGTGAAAAATTGTGAATCACTAAGTCACTATTTTTCACTTCTTGAATAACCTTGGGTTAAGTTGCAAGCTCTCCTGTGCTATTTTAAAACTTCATCCCATCATTTGTACTTAATTATTAATGTGTTTAATATTCCCAGCATGTAAATATCTTTTTCTCGTTTCCTTCTAGTGATAACTTATTTTTTCGCCGATAAATTACAATTCCTACCTTTAAAACATTCTTCAACACTTCACAATACTTCATTTTTCTCTACCCTGAAACAAATGACAAATGAAAATATTCCTTTAATCAGAATTACGGAAGCAGAAATGTGGAGCGTAACGTGGATGGTTCGATATTAAATACTTGATAGAATTCCCAAGACTTTAACGTGGGCCTATTTTCCGTTCGCCATCCTCCAACTCGCCCCACTTGCGTCTCCGTATTGTTTCATCAATTTCGCAACCTGCGCAATGCGGTGCATTTCAGCGTATCCTCGGAACGCGGAGCATTTTACCCCGCGAGTGCGTGGGCACTGCGTCAAATGCGGCCTCCGCATCGCCGACGTCACCCCGTTTACGACGCGCGCCACGTTACGACTCCGTCGCTCTTTACAAGCGTCGCAGCCGCCGTTCCGCCTCTTATATATGTATTTCGAGGGGATAAAGCCGAAGGATGATGTTTTTATATATGTGTCTGTCGTGGGGGGATATACCTTCAAAATCCTGGAGGCATCGTCTGCCCGGGATCCTTGGGTGTTCACCTGTTGCCATTCCGCACAATGGAAGATTGGATCGGGGCTGTCTTTGCCCCGCGAAAGAGGGAGGAAGTCACTTCCGCCGTAAAACGGGAGTAAAATTTTCGGGGGTACTTTTGCCGTCGCTCAGGAGTGTTTTTTTATTATTTTCTGGGCGAGTTGGTCGGAATGTGACGGCGCTGTTATCAGACGGAGCTTCCGGGGAATTGACTGTTGACATATTTTGGGTTTCCGAGGCTTGGATGGTGGGTGAATCATTGGTGCCAGGTGGAGATCGGGAGTTTCGATACAGCGTTTTCTGCCTGTGCGTGGATGAATCTTTCGCAAAAAAGGAATGACTTAAAAATAAGAGACGCAGAATGAGTCACTTGGTAATTTACCACAGGAGATTTTTTATTTTGGTTTCGGATTCGTAAGAGAACTTACATCTTTAATGGCTTTCCACGAAGTCATATGTCGATTATTATTAATGATTAGACTTATTAATGTCATCATATTTTTTACATTTTGCAGCAATGCTTCCAAACTTATAATATAAAGACTTTGCAATTTAGATAGCCCTATATTCAAGCTCATTTCTTTATAGGACACTCTTAGCAGTGTGTCTTGCTTTTACTGAGTACATTCCTGAGTAGGGTATGGTAATGAATGAATAAATTAAATAATAAATGAATTAACAATTAACTATCAAATAAAAACCTATCTGTAAAGGTATATTGATAACGTGCTAACGCCTTGCGGATTGATATGTTTTCAACCATTCGCAACCTGTCCACCGGAACTTAAGAAATTTTAGGGGGATTTTCGGTTACTCATTAATGGAACATACTCGATCTAACTTTTAAATTACAATGACGCAAGCATCACAGAAGGTAATATAATTATTTCTCATTTTCGCCTACCTATTATAATCTTAATTGCTCACACCTTAAGCGTTATTAGGAGTTTTTCCAGTAGAAAATATGGTGAATATCGTGTGATTATCTTTTGCAAATGCGAATTATCGAGAGAGATGATAAGTGTTCCGAAAGACAACATATTCTCGGAGACGATAGGATTTGTGTAAACCCATACCCAGATATCAGCCCACAGGCAGAATAGCGGCTTAGGAGTAATTAAAATTGAAATAGCAGTGAAAGAAAGTGAACTGCAAAGCTCATGTGATTCTCCAAAGAAAATAGTGGTGGTTTTTCGCTGTATAATAATTTGCTATAAATTCGCAATATTTCCTATTCAATTATATTCACTTGTATTGCAGCCGTATCATGGTAAACTCTTGTGTTTTATCTAACAAAAATAAGTTTTAGAGGAATCGAAACATTATTTTGATTCGGGGTGAAGTTGAGGTTGAATGAAGGGTTTACATTGACGTATTTACCATGAAAGTTTCCATTGGCGTGCGATTAAAACTCTGTCAACGGAACAATACCCAGAAAAACTTTATTAGGGTAACAAAATCCACTATTTCGGCCTCTACTTTGTGGTAACTCTTCATAATGAAGGAAGGATAAAAAACATATTGTGGTATCGTGTATAAGTTTTTTTATTATTCCTTCATCTTGATTAGGGTAGTTCGTATCTTTTTATAGAATTTCCAACTACTTTCCTATTTCCTAAAAATTAAAAATCAACTCTTGATTCTTCTGAGATAATACTTTTCCCCTGCATTTCCAGGGATGATTCCCCGCTTGGGGAGTCCCGTTTGACATCTGCAAAAACCGCGGCCATTAATTTGCGAATAGGGATCGAAGGACGTGGTTAGATGGGAGGTATCACGCGGTGGTATCAAACGGCCGCTATATCGCACGGGAACACGGTTCTCGACTCGGATAATGGACGTGCTGTGATGGACGGGAGAATAGCATCTCTGGGATGTATCTCTCTCTCTCTGAGGCTTGCTTGACACTCTGTGCATCTTTTTATTCTTAGTTTGTTCGATATAGGTCTTAATAATAATCTAGCTAGTTTTATTAATGTGTGCTATCCTTATCACTGAATGCATGTAAATATTAGGCATATTATTCAAGCTCGTGATTATTTTAACCGTGACCACTTCAGTAAGAAAAGGGTCAGACTGTAGATGTTCTATCCAATGTCAAACTATGATGTTATGTTACTTCATGAAATTACTTTACTTACATCCTAACTTGTTATTTAAAAAATATTTTGTCTCGTGGGATTTGTCTTGAATGGGTCCAGAATTACTGATTTTGTTGTGCAAATCATATTTTTGGGGTTAATTTATTTAATTTAGGCTAATGTGCAATGTTTTGGGTATGATTGGGTTGATGAAAGTATGATGGGAACTATTTTTACTGATTCATGATGCTATGTGCGCTTATATACGAACGAGATTATTATAATTGTCATTGGTTATTTGTCTGCGTTGATTATAATTGTCATTGTTTATTTGTCTGCGTTGATTCTCGGTAACTCATAAGGCAAATATTAATATATTGATAATTATATCACTTGCAATTTACCATGCATAATATTATGTCGGATTTCTTAATAATTAGATGCCATTCAATTATTATTCGTTATTTTTCTACAATAATTCTCGGCAATTCCTAAGGTAAATATTATAGATAAAGATCTCACTTGTCTTTCACCAAGCACAACTTAATGTAGAATTTCATCATAGTTAGGTGCCATTCAAGGTTTTCAATTATTTTCCAGCCACATTCCAGAACAATTGATGGCCATTTATTGCCTCGACCTGAGGCTATTGCCTAACTTCCTCATTGAGCCTGGTCCTAATAAAAAAAAACATTTCAAAAGAAATTTTGTTTGCACTCCCCTCACAGAATCGACATTCCTTTTAGAAAAAAAGGCGCCAGCTAATTAATCACGCGTTATTCCAGCAATTGCGAAATGATTGATGATGCCCTTTCGCAACTTTTTTCCGCTCTCGGAAACGGTGCGAATTTCGCCGCCTTTTCGGGAAACTTTTTTCCCGCCCAACCTCCCCATTGTTTACGCTCGCATTTGTGTTACTTTCCACCGTGTAATCAAAACCGACTCGACATCCAAGATGGAGTCGTCTAGACGAAGTGGAGCCGTTGCGCATTTTGACCTTCTCCTTTTCGATCTTCGGCCACCGGAGGGCACTGCGATCGCGGCAGTGAAAGCAAACAAGGTTTTCGAGCGGGAAAATGGGTTTTTCGGTCTTCGGGAGATAATCCTCCGGTGGAAGTGTGAGCCACGGTTCGCAGGCCTCCGGGGCTCGTCACGGGTCTGATAAGGCGTAAAATCGATGCGGGAAGCAGATTATCTGGAGCAGCGAGCGGCGGAGATAGGAAAGATGGAAATGGCGGGAAAATGCTTATATCCTCCCTCGCTCCTTCTTTATCGTACCTGTGACATGCAGAGCAACCAACGCCCCTGGACAAGAGTCCTTCCACATTGCCTCGTAGTAGTAATTCGTCATCCCCCAGCGCGCAGCTACGCCTGTGGATGTATATGTCATACTCATGAGATAAACGTAAATATTTTTACTTCTTGTCAGGGATTCCAATTTAGGTTGTAGTATTTCTCTACATACATCCTGATGTGTTGCTGAACTGAGAGAAAATCTTTAAAACATATTTAAAAATTGAAATATATATATAGTTGGGCTTTATAGAGAGAATCTTAGACCAGGTATTAAAGAAATTAAATTCTTCTTTAATCTACAACGCAATGCTACTTTTATGATAAATTATTCCTAACCTGTTACTTTAGAAGTATCTAGGTGAGGTCCTCCGGAACAAAATATGAGCCATATGGTGGGAGAAGTTGTTAAAACAGAATAAAATTCCCTAGATCTAGTGACCAAATCACCAAAAGGCATCCATGGTTTTAGGAAGGTTTGCGCTCATAAAAACTTCCCCAAGAAACGCTCTTCCCTTTCTCTTTGATATTTTTTATCAATTAAACCAATATTAATTATAGTATAGCTACATACACCCAGAAAAGTAGCTAAGAAGTTGCTAAAAAATAAAATAACGTAAATGTGCTTCATAGATGGAATATGAAACCAGAAATCACTCAAATTATAGGTGTAATATCAATTTACTTCTTTTATAAATAGAATGTAATGCTGTTTTAAATTAGAGTCAGTCAACATGTAATGTATACTTGTAGAGTACGCATGTGAGGCTCGACGAAAAGAACGTTTTCCATAGAGTGCAAGAAATATATAACACAGAAAAGAATTGAAGAATTTCTTGAAAATAAGAAAAGTCGCTAAAGCTAGCTAAAAAAAATCGCTTAATTGGCCACTGTGGCCATATTGACCATATTTTATTTAAGTCGAAATGGAACAGTGTGTAAAGCCCCTGAAGTCTATGTAATTTTTCGTATGTGTATAGAGCTTAGCTTGAGCTAACTGCCTGCTTCCCAAACATCTCCAATCTTCCAAGAGGACGGTTATCTTCAGGGTCTTTCCTAGTCGCTTTGGGACCTAGGACTACAAATAAAGACGTCCTTTGTCATCGAAGGCAAGAGAAAGTAAACTCCTGTTTTGGCTTTCTTTGTGTACTTTCTTCTCCCAAAGTTTTCTTTTCATATATATCCCTCGCTCTTTCCATATCCCATTTTCCTTAGAATTAATCTTTGCTTTTTAGGTTTTCCTTGAAATACATTTTACCGTCATTCAAAAATATCTTACATTGACATAACTTGTATGAAATTTTGCTCAATTCCGTTTAAGAAAATCTACACACTATTTCACCATCTTAAAGTTAACAAATATGTCGAAAAGACGTTTTCTGCTTAACAGTCCCGTTTTTAACCTTTCCGTCATTGTATATTCATCAAAATTACTTTGTTAAAAATTACGTAAAATATGGTGTTATTTAATGTTTTACATACTTCCAATCAATTTATTTGATTTTCACTTCCAGTCAGATATAATAAAGGAATCTAAAATATTCAGGTACAGGTCCATTTGAAGCACTTTTACTATTATTCTAATATGTAGCAATAGACCTAGGAAATCTGCATATTTAGGTATAAAAAAAATCAAAAAGTATTGGTGTAACTTTTATAATATCATCATTTGTTAACATTTTAAAATCTGTTTTCGGATGACCGTCTAGGATGAAATTAATAACTTCTTCCAAAATTGCCCTATCTCACTTTTTAGTTTTTGTAACATCGTAAATATTTGAAACCATTCACGCACAACCTCTATGGGTACTCCTCAAGTTAAGAATTCAGTCGAATAATGTCTGAAGTGAAATGTTTCAAACATCTCTGTAGAAAAAAATTAAAAAACAGCGCGTTTTGCCTTTTCTTTAGTTATGGAAAATACCCCATCATGGACTTGCGATACATGGTATAATAGATAAACAATGAATGAAGAGAGTTAACTTCATCTAAACCAAGGATCAAACCTCCAAACCCAACCTCCCACTAAAATGTTTTGTAACCTGCATAATTGGTTTGAGCGCCAGGCCGGTATGTGTAAGACATGGGTTCGATTCCCGGTTTTGCCAGAATGTTTTAAGTTTGTTTTTCCCCGGTATTCGGTTCCGAAAGACAAATATTCAATTCATATGGTAGCAGAAGCATGGACAATGGACGAGTATAAAAATATTCTTCATCTCCCAGACGGGCGTTCGGCGCTCTCCTCGAAATGAAGTAAACATAAGATTTGCGTGGGGAGACGATGGTGGAAGCAAAAGTTGAGGAGTCTTGAGGACCACCAATCAAATTTCCTTCCCTCTAATTTAGTTCCTCGTTGGAAACTTCTCCTTGTTTGCCTTCAGCGGAACTTTCTCTTCAAATACTTTCCGAGCTGGATTACTGCGAAGAAGAGATTTCGTCACCGAACGCAGCTTTACTTTAAATCGAATAACTCCACCCCCATTTGGTTCTGCACGAATGTTCGTCGAGGTAAAAATTTGTTGGATAAATTCCTCCTTTCCCACAACCCCACCGTCTTCTTACCTCCGAAAAATATATAAGTTTTTATCGCAAGGAAAGTTGGACAAAGTTCGGTCCCTTTTCTTCCCCATTTTTTAACAGGGCTTTCCAAACTCTTTCCCTACATTTCTCTTCTATTTGCGATTCTTGTGGACCTATAAGATCGATCTTCCACCCCCCGGAATTCCACCAGTTTCCCCCAATCGAACTCTCGCTTCTTGATCCCGACATCGGTTACATTTTCCCGGATGTTTTCCCATTTCTTCTCTTTCGAGTAAGAAACTGCTTTCCCATGCACCCGATATTCATCCCCGTTCGATCGGTGGGCCATTTGTGGGTCTGACCCGTTCCAATTGCGGGCTCGCTCGCAGATGGGCCCTGCTAACCATGCCTTTTTATTTATGCTATTTTCCTAGAAAGTCCGAGTTTCGACCACCCTTTAGCTCCTATAAAGAATTCGCTGGCCGCTGGCACACTACAGTTAGTGCTGAATGTATGGGGCGACCCATACATCTCGTATTAGTCGAATTCAATGCATTATTGTCAATGCAAATAACATTTATTGCATTTCTCATGCTTTTTATTTTTATTTATTGTGCCCAATACGCATAATTACGTGAAAGATGCTGAAGAAATAATTCCAGCTATGTATAAAATAATTGTATATATCTTAGGATGAAATTGAAAAGTTATTTAAAAAGTTGAATTATCATTTTTATGTCGACTGATTGTATTTTCGTTGCTAATTTTAACATCCGTTGTGAAACAATTTAGTTATTTTCTTGTCAACAGCAGGTCAATTGCTTCACCTTCATCTCCTTGTTAAACTACTTCTGCGAGAAGAAAATTTGAATATTAATTAATTTGCGACGTTGCCTCAGTTACAGCTAACGTTGTTACTCAATTGTCACTTAGTGATTCATTCCATGAAAAGTGCGTTACAATGTTGAAGTTCATAACATTAACATAAGCACAACATATAACATTAGTTTCACAACTGACAGACATATCGTAAGTCTTCAGTACTATTTGTTAGAATTGTTGATTTGTTTCTTATTCTATACACTTTTAATCACTGACGCAACATTAATATCAGAGCTCTGGGCTCCCTTAACGACTTAGCTTCTTACCGTAGCAGTACAAACGTTTTCTTGGTATTGGCTATTTAACTCGATAATTCCACTTTACAGCTCACTTTACCATGTATCCTGTGCAGGAAGCGGAAATATCGTTAGCTTGAAAGGCAAACATATTCACTCAACGCTGCAATTGTTAGTCAACTGCAATTTCTTTGGCCCTATAGCCTCTTGTAGTGTGTGCACAACTTCTCGACTCATCTTTGATTTTCATCATCTAGGAGGAGAGGTTTTTAATTAAAAGTAGGCTCGAAAAAAGGGCCGTCTCCCCTCCAACCCTTAATTACCCTTTTAGGTTGACACCAGAAGGTTCTCCGGTTGTTGGAAAGGTCAAAGGGCCGTGGAAAGTTTCATCTACTTAATTCTGGAATCCTTTTTTCTAGCGGGACGACTATCTTTCCGGTGTACTCCGGGTCGATGCACCTAATTTCTGGCTTGGAAGCACTCCGATCAAAGAAACTGTTTTCGTTTCCATGGCGATTCTTCTGCGCTGACCTGCCTTATCGGTTTCCTTGCGACTCAACGGGTCCAAATGTCCTACGTAATTGGTCAGATGGATGTGATTCATCGCTTTCCATACTAAATTAGAAAGTTAAACAAGGAATTAAATCAATAGCTTTTTGGATACTCAATATTCGAAGTTGTTACTTCGTGGAAGGCCATAATAATGGAAAAGGGTTGCTTCGTAGACTCCCACATAAATTATTGGTGCGATATGTTCGCTAGCGGAATAGCCTCTTAAGGCAACTTTTCTTTACAGCGCATTGATTAATTCATTCTAGCAATAGAACACTGACCAATGAGCACGTTTTTCCCATTTCCTGGTATGAAATGTGATTTATAATCACATCGCATAACATATTTTAAATTTTGACTCAGTTTTTTGGACATATCTTTATTAATCTTATAAGTTAGTATTGACAAAACTAGTTCTATTAGTGAACTATTTAATATCCACTACTCTATTGTCATTTTAGTTTTGTAGCAATTTTTTCTTGTAATTTTATAACTTACTTGTTCTTCACCGTTTATATTGATTTATTTATGTGAATATGTATCTCTATTGTCTTGTTTGTCTTTCAGGTCTTTCTTAACCTGCTTTTCCATAAGAATTTTGACTATTCCATAAGAATTACGTAACTATTAGTAGTTTTCGCAGGTTTTTCACACCCCCCTTCTTGCGGGTATTTTCCTGCTGCATATGTATATTTTTCTCCTAAGCTAAAACCTTAGGCTTTTAAACCCACTGTGTAGTTTTCTTCTGTGTACTTTTTTTCAAGGATTCTATTTCTTTAAAATTACTTTGTCGAAGGGTTAGATGTAAGAAGGTTTAAAAGTCTCAATCTCGCCCTTATAAAAGCCGTTTTTTTATTATTAATCCCTCATTTAAATCACTCACCGGCCGTGGTGGCGGAGTGGTTAACGTGCTTGCGCGTTCGGGTCCCGGGTTCGAATCCCGGCTAATCGGAAGGGATTAATTGGAGGAATAGCATTCTTAGGCTAAAATTCGCCCAAAAAGGATAGACGGCATTATTATTATTATTCTTTCCCTTCCTACCAAAATCTTTGCACCCTAATCATCTTACCCAAACCCTCCTTCCTCTTTTCACCTCATTTTTTTGCATTGATTATTCTATATAAATTGATGTACTGAAACGAAAAAGTTGCCTGATGATGCTAGTCCGCTAGCGAAACATGTCGCACCAATAAATTCTGTGGGACTGAACAAAGTAATTCTTTCCCATTATTTTTCAATACTGGTTATCTCGCGATTCTACTAATGAGGGTTCAGATGAACGCCTAGGGTTATTTAGGTGATTTCGGAGCCAGGAATTATGAGGGGGTGATGCGATTGGCTGGATCTAATGATCGGATTGATTACCCCTGATGAAATCAAATCATCGGAATCGATGCCTAATCAGAGAGCAGTAAATGGAAATGTGCTTTGAAACCCGAACACACTTTCGATTACCGGGACAAGCTGTTTGTGTCCGGAACCATGTTTTTGAACCCTCTCTTTGTCCTTTTCGTGCTGATTTATTTCTCAATTGGTGTGCCGCGGTGCACCGGTCGACTCAAAAGAACAGCTTGAGGTGCTTCTAGACTTCCTGTTGCGGTTTAATTGCTCTGTTATATGAGTAATCTTGTTTTTAACATTAGCAGTGACCGCGTTAGTTCAGTAAAAGACATCTGGGTCAAAATATCTCGCTATCTTTATAAGTAATAACTACTTATCGTAATCTAGCAACCAATAACTAGTATAATAATAAATAAGTGCTAAATAATAGCTATTAATCGAAAATCGTCGTTTTCATCCACTCATTGCTAGCATAATTCGGAAAATCGGTCTATGATGTGGAAGTTGGGGTAGTAGTAGTAGTAGTATTGCTAAAAGTGCTTCGACAGCTTAGGTCATTTTGCACATTGGCTCCCACCGGGATGTGGAAGTTATTTTTCCTTCTCTTTATTTCACAGTACCCTGTTGTATAATCACATTGAAACTTAATTGGATTAAATCGAAGAATAAATTAATTCCTTGGAGCAAATTGTAAATATGCCTTGAAGTCAAAGGCATAATCTTCCAAAGAGGATTTTGGGTTATGCTACCCCGCGATACATGCTATGTTGTTGTCTTTAATGCAATGCATCCGCATTGAGTGGTTTAATTGTTATGTAGGTAACTGTTTATTGTTTACATAATTAAAATTATTTAATTGTTGTGATTTTAGCTTTATAAAATGAGTATAATGTTTCACATATTAAGGAATATCATTGTAAAAATCTGTTCCTTTACCGCAACAATTGTGCACCGGGATGAGAAATTGCGCATTAATTTATAGAAATAATTAATCAGAGGCCAGCAGAGAAACAGGTTGGACAAACATACATTTTATCGCACACATGTTAAATTCCCGAGAAACTTATTTTATTGGAGGGCATTATTGGTGTTGTTAAAAAAATATTCTTCGGTCAGTTCATCTTCTTTTTAATGCGACCGCGAGCTAAAAGCGGCTAAACTATTTCAAAGTGTGCCACAAGATGTTTGCCTTTCCAATCGTGCCCTACTGGTGAAAAAATCTTCGAAACAGTGCATTATGGGAAAAGAGACATCCAGAAATACTCCATCCTAGGGTTAATCTACGTTCGCGGATTGGAAATTCCGAATCCTCGCGCAGGAATGTCTTTCAATCCAGCGACCGCTTTGAATTCGCTCGTCAGATGGATGCTTTTCCATGTAGCGAAGACAATAGGAGTCCCCCACCGGGGTGCCATGTTGAATTCCCAACTTCGGAAACTTTCGGGAGGAAAGATGGAGAAAAACTTGGGAACAATGGCGAGTTGTGTAAAAGGAGTAATTTAACCTTTGGACAATCAGAAGGCCGTGTTTCCTTTAGCTCTTCTCCACCTTCCCTTGGCCATCCTTCCGTTTCACTGCATTGCGGTAATGAAAAAGCAGTGGGGGGAGGCACGGCCGCGGGGGGCCCCCTATTTACCCGCCTCATCTACGACGCTATCTCCCGCTCGTTTCGTTACGCTCCCCATTATATCCAAGTTAACGAGGAGCTCGAAAAAGGGAGCCGGATAATACAGGGCCGGAAAATCGGGTACATCTCCGGTCTAATATGTTATATACTACTAGTCGTAACAAAAGACTTTTTAATAACGGCCTCTTTTTTATTACACCGCAAACATTAACGGTGTCCTTTAAATGTGATGAATGGCTTAAGATCAGGAATTAACGCTCGCCGTGGCCAGTTACGGAGTTTTTTGAATGCAATGGATGGCGTCATATCCGGAATTAAGTTACTGGGCCATGTCTCTAGGTTAGCGTGTGCCATTTCCGCAAGGTTAAGGCCATTTATAAGCAATTTTATATCCGTGTTAGCGTGTATCAAAAGCGATGGGAAAATTTCACAGTTTAATAAAAATAAACAAACTCAAGGGGAATGATCTTCTAATATTTTCGAAGTGTAAAGTATTTCTGACGAGAAATTTTCATTATGAGGTATTTTCATTCATATAAATTTCAAAATGTTTTTTTCTACAACTTGTTAAATCGTATTTATGTTATCAAACAGCTTATGTAGAGCGTAAATGGTGGACGTGGGACATTACAGGTGATCGGTACGAAGGTTCAGCTCAGTATTCCGTTTCTCAACCTATTTTATCAGGTCAAGTTATATAATATGTAGAATACATTACGGAGCATCATTTTACCTATTACGATTTTGATAATGGACTATGTGAACATAGAATGTACGCTGTTTATACATAGCTGGATGCTTTCACATGCAGCGTAATGTAATATTATGTTGCGTTTTGATAATTGACTTACCTATGAAAAACGATTCCCCACCTCATGGCAACATCATGTATTACTTGGTGGATAGCATGGGCCTTATTTTAGCGGCAATTCTCAATCAACAACAATTGGACAGTTATTCAATTTACTTGATCTACAAACAATACAATTAGTTACAGTTGTTTCCATGCGTGACATCATCATAGTTCAATGAGTGGTAATGATAATTATTATAATACATAATTATCATTGTAATATATCAATTATAATCATAATTATATTAATTACACTTATATTAATTATAATAATAAATAATTATCAGAACAATTTATTAATTATAATAATAAATAATTGTCAGAATAATTTATCAATTATAATAATATAATTATTGTTGCAATGATATAATGATAATTATTTCCTGGTGATGAAACCTCGCAACGAAACTATGGTTATTTATTTGATATCCTGTTTTGCGTATGATATATAAGTAAATTCCATTTTCCTCCCATATATAATTAATTAGATCGGCAATTTTGCTCCCCTACTCGCCAATAATGAAACTAAAAGAAGAAGACTTTTATTTTGGAAGTGTTCTTGTTATTTAATCGTATGTTGGAGGACCAAGGCAATAAATACCGTGATTTGCTTATCTCGTTAGGCTGCCGTCCTTCTCCGGGATGAGTGCTTTATGCAACGCTCTGATTTTTTTAAGGCTCATCCAAAGCGGTAATTGGGTTGATGGCACTCATAAGATATTAAAATTAATGTATATTAAGGCGGTGAAAGGCGGAACTGAGGATCGGACGAGGATTAGGGAAATGTACCCTGGGCACCGAGGAAAAATGTAAAGGCCTCGGGGTTAAATCAGCGGATACTCTTCGACTTTATCTGTACGTTTTTTATCGTTAAAAAGTAAACGAAATTGATATCTGAAGTGCCATCAACTCTATAGAGCTATCTCTATTCATCGTCAAATGATTTTACGTACATTAATATTCGTGGCCATCTTTTGATATTACTAAGGAAAATCTGGGTCAAGCTGTAAAGTTCTTCTTATTCTAAGGCGCAAGTCTTCTTATCGCCATTATATTTTAGTGCACCCACTTTTGTCAATTACCTGATTGTTCCAACAATCGTTTTCAACATTTGGTCTGACGATGACGGTATATTTATCTGCTTTTAATGATTTCACAATTGTTACAACGATTGTATCCAATAATTGTCACGATGATGACAAGAAATCAAAAATTCCTTCATTGTAAAATTTTCCGATTGTCTTAACAATTGGCCTGATGGTGATAAGACTTCAAAAATTACCGGTTTCGCCGATTGCCTGATTGTTCTGACAAGGTTTACAATAATTGGTCTGGTAATGAAATTAAATGTCCCTGGTTTTCACAATTTTTACGATTGTTCCAACAATAGTTTCTAATAATTTACCCAATTATGACAACAAATCAACAATTGGACTTATGATGATAAAAGTTCAACCATTACCATATTTAACAGATTATCCTATTATTATGTAAAATTTCCTAACAACTGACATGACGATGATGAGAATTCAACAGTTCCCTTATTTTGACAACATCTTGATTGTTACGATAGTTGTTCCCAACAATTGGCCTTATGATGACAAGCTGTTCTCGAAACCGGTCGCTCTGAAATGAAGTTTTGACTAGGAGATCTCAAGTCTTTGTGTTTGATTTCCCATGTGTGGAGACGCCTTGAAACAAATGGCCACAAAGTTTAAATTCATCATTCATTCGGCAGGGTAATTAGTACATAATGACGTGCTCTACTTTCTCCGTTTGAAGGCGATGTATCTTTAAATAGAGTCCTGCAGATGCTTCTGCGCCACTAATCGCACTACGTCATTAAAAAAATCCTCCGAGCAAACATCCGTGCGGAATTTCCCCTCTACGGATCGCTCAACGTCTCCCTTGCACTCCCTCCCTCTCTCCTCGCCGTGTCTTAACACGGGCCCCTTAGGCAAATTACATTCAACGCCCCTCTGTACCTCATATCTCTGGTTCAAGTTGGAAGACCATGGGGGTCTAAAATTTCGGTGAAATTTAAAACTTTTGATCCGTGAAAATCGTGGCTAAGAATTGGGTACCGAAACCGATTATCATACAGTAATTTTAATGAAATGAAAACAGAACCCTAGCTGAATAATTGAAGTTTTCGAACCAAGATCATTAACTAGAATTTATTCCTGGAACCGTAACCGAGTGATAGCCTTTTTTTCGTAACCTTGAAAATCAAGGCCACGAACTGGGAATTGAAAAATGATACCGAATAAAACAGGAATTTTTGATGGAGTGAAAACCGAACGCAAACCGAGGAATTAAAGATGTCGAATATAAACAGTGAACCGTAATTGACTCCGGTGTCAAATTATTTTTTCTGGAGTGAAACACTAATCCAAACCGATCAATCGAAACTCTCGAACCGAAACCGTGGACTCCACTCCGATTTTCGGTTTCCAAGAATACCGTATTACTGTTGTGCAAATGGAGGAATTTGAAATACGTAATTAAGACCAACAAATATCTCAAATGAATAATTCACATCCACATATCTGATTGAATAATCTGAACGTTATTATTATCTTTATTTTTTTACTTATCTCGATGTAAGAACCTTGAAAGTCGCCTTTCGGCGTGTGGCAGGGGGTATCGCAAGTTTTATTTTAACATTTAGTTTAATCTTTGATGATTCTTTAAGCCTGGCAATGAAAACAGTTTCGGTAGAAATGGTAAAACAAAACTTTATAGGTTATAACGTTAAATATAGCTGTCCAATAAAGGGTTAGATGTTGACATAAGTGAGCCGGAAAAGAACCTAAATTCATTGTTTTATACTACCGAAAGCTGGAAAGTATGACGCTCTGTTACTAATAGAGTAATTGATGGAAAACAGTATCAGAAATTTTTACCGTCAATGTCATCGGAAAGAATAAAAATTCATAGCTATCTTTTAAAAATAATTTGTAGTTAAGCCTTCGACCCACTTTGCCCGGGGTTCCCTGAGATCCTCTCATAAATCCCTATGGTGATGTTATTCCACATTCCACCAACAAAACAATACATCTCCGGAAGACGCATGAAATTTCAATCCGTTGAGCAACTCTCCGAAATCGATTAGTGTGATTGAGAGATGGAATTCAGATTGGATTGTGTTTGCTCTTCCGAAAGGGGGCACTGCAATCCTCTCTCCCTCTGTCCACACAACTCGCCTATTAATTTGCACAGAGTGCGTCTACATGTTTACCTTCCCACTGTGTCTTCTGCTGTAGCTTTCAGTTGTTTTCAACAAGGGCCAACTCAAGCGAAAGGTGCAACCGCTTCAGGGAACGACACTGAGCCAACAGTGCTTATCTATACGTAGTGCGCATGTATTTAGAGAATTTGTTGACCTTCCTTTGTATATATCCGGTGTTCTTAAAATGTGTGCTCAACAAAGAATTCACATCCAGATTTCCAATCCAACTGCATGTAACCATTTTAAATTGTATTTTTTCCGAAAAGAATTCGGGTTTTTTCCTCTAGCTTATAATCTAATAGAAGTTTTCTTTCAAAGCGAAAGATCGTTAAAATTTTAAGTAATCATCCCACCTCACAAATAAGCAAACAAATTATCGACATCTAACCAATTCGATTAGACTCTGAGAAACGTTAAATTTTCTTTGAAAAAGGGAGATTCTTCTATTCAGTTCGACTTCCCAAAGATTTTGCATTTTTTAATCCGTGTATGGTAATAGCTAAGGAAATTGATTGGACTTAGTAATTCTATTTTACCCACTTGCGTCCTTATTCCTATACCGTATCAAACAGGTTATAGGTCGATTTTGGGTATAAATTAGCATGAAAATCTAACTAACTGGGATCTAATAACGCATGGAATACTCAAGAAACTTCGTTAGACAGACTATATGCCTGTATGTATTGATTTCTACAATCATCATCATCAACCATTTTCAATCCGACGTCAGATGTAGATTTTCCAATTCCAATCCTCCTAGACTAGTGCAACGCATTGATTGGTGGCCTTCTCTTCAAGACCAATATTATTTTTCTATTCCAGAGTGTGCGCGTTTTTTCCCATGGCGCTTTTCTTTACTTCATCGATCCTGTTGTACTTTCCCGTTGTGCCCCTTCTCCTAAGTATATGTATTTTAAGCAATGATTGCGAGGGATCTCAACTTGTTTTACGCATACAGCTTTTGTAAAGCAGTTGCTTATTTCCTTTCTTTTAGCTATGTTTATCCCGAATTTTGTTGTGTGTAGTTCTTGATCGAGCCTTGCAATATGATCTTCGTTTGTTGTAGTACTAGAAGCACTATGTCATCTGCAAAACGCATGTGACTTATGTACTCCCCATTTACCAATATTATCAATACCTCATTCTCATCTATGCTTGGATTTTAAGAAATTCTTCCATAACTATTGAAAATAACATCGGTGCTAGGATGTTACCTTGCGGAACTCCTTCGTACGTATATATAAATGTATGGTTGTAGATATTTCCGTGAAACTTAATAAAGGTGCTAGTTATAAAATTGTGATTTAGTATAGTAAACTACATACGACACTCAGTTCTGCGTAATTCCTTAAAATTTGAAATTTGCGCCAGTATTGATCGGAAATACGCAGTTATAGTTTAGTATATTTAGTATAGTAAACTACATACGACACTCAGTTCTGTGTAATTCCTTAAAATTTGAAATTTGCGCCAGTATTGATCGGAAATTCGCAGTTATAATGGTGACCGTAGATCCCGAATCCTCTGCTCCTTATAGGAAAGGGACTTGGAGAAGAAAAGGATCGTGTTTTCTTGGAGCATCCTCTTGGACACCTGCCTCGTCCCACATACTCTCCAATAGCGCCACTCGACCGACTTGCTTTATCTCGCCTCAGCACGTTCTTTTATTTCCCTGCCGATTTGCTTACACTGGCTTTCCGCGCGAGCGTTTTTTCAAAGATCATCACGTGGATAAAAATGGCGCTTATCTTATCTAGCGCCGTTTAAGAGTACCGTGCATGCATCTGAGCGTATCTGGAACGGTGACCAGGCGAAGATCAGCGGAAGATTTGAATTAATCTTCCTTTTTATGCAATGTTGACCTTGATTTCATTTATAATTGTTACGGGACGATTCACCCCGCCTAATTGTTGGTATTGTTGGTGGCTGCATCATAAGAATAATACTTTTTATTTTTGGGCATCATTTAATTTAAAATATTTCTGAATGCAATAAATAAAAATCAATGTATTAAATTAAATCGAAATTTAAATAGTAAAGCAAATTTAATTCGTAGATACCTTGACACTTTTATTATAACATTTTAAAATTTTTCGCGAGCATTTTAATTTTATTATAATTAATTCTTTCGTTACAATTGAATTATTAGTCCAGTGGCAACGTTTTAGACCACAGTTGACGATTTTATAGAATAACTCAGTACTATTTACGAAATGTTAAGTATTCTACTTACAATATTACTAAAACATCGATCACTACAAATCATATATTTTACAACTACGACAATAAATCATCCTAATATAGATATATTCCTTTCGATTAATACATTTTCACATGTAAGCGTAGTTACTCAATTCAAAATAAGATTTACCACCTGCAGTTCCTTATTTATAGAACTTTAGTATTTTACTATTTGTTGAAAAACTTTCGTGACGGTGATTGGAATGTGTTGTCAAGACTTAATTTATTAAACTTTAAGCCTGCACTCGTAAATTCTGCATCGTGATGACAAACCGCAAAACCTTAGTGGAATAAACGTATCATTCTCGTCGTGCATCTTAATATTTCTTACACGTTTTATTTCATTTTCCATATTGTCAATATAAAAATCGGTTTTGTGTATAAATAACCATTTTCCCTTATTTCGTTCAATTAGTTACCATTTCGTTTTTCTTCTGTTTATTTACCCGGAGGAGTATCTGAGCGGAATTAGTCTTAAAAGGCTGACCTTACTGGGGTGAAAAGAATGGAAAATATCGCTTCCTTTGCTATGTTAGAACATAATATCCTACTCCATATACTCCCTGACCTTCTGAACTCCCGACCTTCCTCCTTGGACCCTTTCAGGCTGTCCCATGACTCATCCTCAAAGTAGCGTTTGCATAACTATTCAAATGGATAGTCTCCCATGTGCATAATTTTGCCCTCTATCCATCACCTAAAGGCAAATCCTTATCCCTGAATCTCCATAGCTTCTCGCAATGGATTATAATGCGGTGGTTTCCATAGCCTTCCGCGTCGCAGTCTTACTATCGTTAAAGTCTCCTCAGCCATGCAGGTCAATAGTCCATTTTGGGTATTTGTTATGCACTATGCTGATACTAATAGTTGCTTCCACTACCAGGAAGGGATTTCTTTGCCTTTTACACCGTTCCAAATTTTTCCTTTATCCGCCTTCGAAGCTTCTGGTGCTTCTCCCTTTTTTCTGTTGCTCTATGCCTAACAGAGACGAGCCGTATGAACCCTGCTTTTTTTTTAAAAAAAGGTTGTGATTCTTTTCCCTCTCTTTAACTATCGAAAATTCTGTAACTTGCAATAAACAATCATAATTATAAAAAATTAAGACTGGATATGGTGGAATTATATCTTTGTGCGTATCTATTTTTTTAGAATGAGTTATTACTGATTTGTTTCATTGTCATGCGTTCTTATAGTATTTACTTTAAATTTATTATATTTTCTCTTTTAGGATTCGCTGTAAACAGTTATGTCACTATATGTGAATATTTTCAATGAATAAATAATTACATATGCGCTTCTTACATGAGAATAACTTACCTCACTCATCTTAATAAGATAGAGATGACAGATATCTCGTGATTTACAGGAAGTAGAGGCTTAGGAAAAAGTAATCGATTTGTTAATAATGAAGACATTAGAAAAAGAAAATAGTCAACTGGAGTTCAGAATGAAAGAAAAATTTCACGATGTAATTTTATCGTTAGAAAATATTATATGAGATAATAGACTGTCCTTATCCATACGCAACAATAATCATCAAGATGCATATTAATTTAGTAATTGTTTAGATAGTTAGGTTTATGTCCTCCCAGTCGTTACTAGTTGGTTTCAGTCTCTTGAAATGCAATCATTCTCTTCTTTGGACTTGAGTTCGTTTGTTACTCGAATGATAAAACTTTGAGTACCCACATCCGCAATATATATCGCTTAAGAAGCTCAGCTTCTTAGAGAGAGAATCTTCGGTTGTGGCGGTGAAGAGGTTCGTGAGCATTGCTATGCACTGCGCTAGTTCGACCCATCTAGAGCACGTTCCCAGCATGCGGGAGCCTGCAGGCGAAGCGTTATACTCGTGAATTAGTAAATGCACGGAGAAAGGCCGTGCGTTCTCTCAAGAATTGCCGCTATAAATCGGGGAGCGTTGCGGAGATGCTTCTTGGCTTGGGAGTGGAGTCGTCTGCAGAAAGAACTTTTCTTAAACTGAATATTTAAATCCGTTGCATTCTCGGAATGAAGTAAGACTACTTTGCAGAAGATATGCTTGGAGAAAATCTGGGAAATAGATGTTAGGTCTCTTCGATCCAAGTATTTTATTTTGTAGCGAACAGTGTGAGATATAACTATCTAAAAAATAAAATTGAACGTGGAATATTTCCTACTGCACAGAGTTCTTCAGAAGTATTAATTTCATTGAAATATGATGATGTAGTTACCATGGAAATTTTCCAAAAGTTAAATAAACTAAAAGTAAATAAATAGGGAAATAATAGTAATCAATAGTAAATAAATGTGAAATATAAGGAAATAAAATTAAATAAATAAGAAATAAATAATGTAAAAGGAAACATATAAAATCAAAGGAAATGGAGAAAATTTTATTTAAAAATATTTATTTTACTTTTTATTCCATTAATTAAACATAGAATACGAATTTTAAGTGTTTCATACTCAGCGTAATGGTAAATTCTTTTATAAATTACTAATGCATGTTAAAATGCTAGTATCAAGGGAATAGTCTACTTAATGTAACATGAAAGTGGTCGAGATCTCCCTCAAAAAGTGTCATTAAAAGAATAAAAAAGTTCTAGTTACAAATAGCAACTTTAGTGTGTTTGTAGATTTAAATCGTGCAATCAATGCTGCAAATTTAATGGGAATTGAATTTTAATAAAAAAATACAACTATCATCATAAAGCGGCTAATTGGGTAAAGCCAATAACAAATGGAATTTTTTGATAGATTTTTATTAATATGATCATCACGTACTCATTATTGACCCCACACAACTAATCAAAGGCTACGTACAAGTCGAACATACATTACATTACATCGTTGCATTGCGTTTTTTGTCACGTGTCACTGTGACACCTCCGATGCAAGTAGATGCTGTGGTTTAAGCTTTGCATAATGCAGTTGCAGCACCTGTGTCGAGGATTGCGTTACATCGTAACTTCCCAACGTAAGCACGAAATATAAGGACACGAAAAAAGACGAAAATTGATCCGCGAAAAGTGCATGTTCTCCTAAAAGGGTTACATGTAAGGGTACTCGTTTCTCAGAAACTGGGGTACGACCTCTTGTTACACTTCCTTCCAAAAACGTATATCCCTTCCGTTTTTCTATTTTCGGAAACTTCCTCTCGAATCTCTCTCTTCTCCCCTCTTCGAGGGTTAAGAAGAGCTTTCTGACATGTAATTCGCGAAAAAGTCACCGAAAGGCGGTTATCCTACGGTGCACGTTTAGACGTGAAACGGGTTGACGAAGATGGAATTCATCTCGTGTAGTATCTTTTTCCATTCATTTTTTTATTCAATCAATATGTTTATTTGCGCAGATGGCACACTGAAAATTAGAAAGCAAAGAGGTAAATCAAAAATTTGGAAATGAAGCTTTGGTAAGGCGTCGGTGATTGTTCCACTAAGTAAATTCTAATTAATAATAATGATAATATTAATTTATAATGCTCTGGGTAGATTCACATAGAGCAACACAAAATACAAGAAATGCCCAGAATACAAAAATGTATGGAAATAGAAAAATACAAACAAACATTTTCAAAAAAATCCCCACAGAAAGTCAAAAGAACAAAAGAATGTTGAGGAATAGATATATATATATGTGGAAATACAGACAAAAGTTTTCAGCGAAATCTCTGCAGAAATACTAAAATATATAGAATATCAAAAGAACAAAAGAATGCACTGAAATACAAAAATATGTGAAAATACAAAAAAAAACAAAATAAAGAAAAAACATAGGTAAACAGAGAATTTAGAACATAAAGATAGACAACAAAGGAGGGAAAAAACGAGATGCAGCTCGTCTAACTCAAAATATTCGTTAAACATCAGCAGCTAAGAGATAGTTGAATAATTTTAACTTAAAAACTCTCACCGATCTGGAATGTTTTATAGGGGCAGGTAAAGAGTTCCAGAATTTAGAGCCTTCGATCTGAAATGGGTTAAGGAAAATGTTTGATCGAGGAGTAGGATATATAATTTGCTCAGTCATATCGTTCTTAGCCTTTTCATTATTCCTCGAATATCAAATTTGTTATGTATAGCAATAAATTTGATGAAAAATAATTGTTCTCGTTTTCGATAAACAGGTTGTGTTGAAAGAGAGATGTGACCGTAGCAGTCTCAAGATTCTTAATAAACTAGTGATCTTTATATTCCCCTCTCTTACGCGAATAGATGTCTCGCATTCTTTCGTCCCAGAAATGTATTCGATTAATTGGAAATAGGCGAAAGAATCCATAGGTCAATCCATATAATGTTATGAATTCTGATTGAGAAATACCGAGTTTGGGGGGGAACATGGGTCGTGTTGTTTTTAGCAACCGTAAACACTAAATACAGATTGAAATATTGTAAAAAAATTACCTTTGGAAGATGAAAGATGTTATAAGAAGTCTCTTCAAAACTTAAAAAAATATACGGCAGAGTTATTGAAAATCGAAATCTTCGTAAATATGGTAACTTCGTAACTATCTTACAATTACTCGTAGTAGTGAAAGTCTTTTGAAAATCGTTGGGTTATAAGTTATTAATGGTCGGAAAGACCCAGACGCTGGCCCTCGTTTTAAATTTTTAGTAAGTTGTAGAAAATGGACTTGTAGTGTATGCACTGAAAACATTAACAACTTGGGGTGACATTTAAAACTGTCTACAAGTAAACCTCGTGTAGATATGAGGAACATGTTCAGGGAGAATTTAGAAGTCGATTTCTCATGAAAGTTTCACGTATGCCTTTCCTATGAATTGGTAAATCATTCAAGATAGCTTAGACCTTATTGCATACAATCCACAGAGGAAGAAAGATAAACACTACCAACAAAAGCACTAAAAATTTCTTACGTTGAACAGTGAACTTTTAAGAATGCGCAGTTTAATGTTAAATAAGGAAGTTGTGACAATTGCTCGGACAAACAATGACACGTCCACAAAACAAAAATTAGGAAAGGGAACGATTGGAAAATAAACAATAAACTGATTACTTAATCATCAATAAAATAATTAAGCGTCGCAGCCAACCAATTAACTAATGAAACGGTAAAACAAGGAAATGATTAAACAATTCATATTGCATCGGTGAGATAGCTGGACTCTTTCGATTAATCATGCTGCAATTCGTTATCGATTGTTTACAATAATTTGTTTACGCTTGATTAATGTGAAAATATACTCGAATCGAGAGAGCAAAGTTTTCCTCAAATTTGTTATTCGATTCGCCTTTCCCTCTATGGATCAATGTGGCGTGTATTTTTAAAATTCCCACATTTGCTCCGGCGTCCCCTGACATCCGTCAGAAAACGTGTCAGCCAGAGAACTTCTGTCCGCAACATGTCACAGGCCACTTCACTGGAGTCCCCTTTCCTTCCTCCCCTCACCGCTTGCAGCGCCACTGTCGCGGAGATGCTTCCTCGTGATGCCGACCAAATCCGGACTTGACAATCGGGGTTAAACGGAGATATGCATCTAATGAAAAGAAGTCCACTCCTACTTTACGTTGGTTAGACCCCATCCGAAGCTGTTCTTAGACCGTCTCTTTGATCAGCGGAATTTTTATCTTTTCCTTCACTATCATCTACATGAATTGGTTAATAGATTTTATTTCTTGCGGTCCTTCTAATTAATCAGACCAAGAATACTTATGCTCTGATATTAATTGTACTTGTCTGTTTTTAACCTTTGTGATTTCGCAACCCTCCTCTTTATTTTTGTAATGTCTTTCTCACAGTATCTTTTTGACAAAACCATTCTTTCTTACCAAATTTCCTTTCGATTTTCATCTCAATCAGTAAGGATCTAAGTCTGCTACATTTTATATTCTCTTTTGAAATCCGGATGCATTTTACGTATTTTGGTATCATATTCTGATAGTGAATAAATTGTATAGACAAGTATACGAGATAATATTATGATATATTTACAATTAGCTTATAAGTTGTAAAACTATAGACATGCATTAATAAAGCCACTACTGTTCAGAAGATTCATGTATGTACCTCAATATTCTGTATTCAATATCAGGAAAATAAAACGTAAAGCTAGGGATGAAAATCCATTTGGTAGATAACTTTATGTATTAAAAATTATTTGATTTAATAATGTCAATCATAAAACGAAATTTATTTTAAATATTTGTTTTTATTTTGATTGTAAGCTAAATCGTCACTGTATAGGATATTTTCCGTATTTTTTTACGACACTGGCTGCTAGTATTAGTGCTGTATTTTCCAATAGTGGAAAGTTGGTGTTGATTACTAAGTATCATTCCTTAATCACACTGGAAACATAGAAAGGAATTTCAGGAATAATATATGATAGAAGCATACTGAAATGTTTATTTAATTCATGATAGACATTGAAAAGCGGCTAGTTGAGTTCATATTTAGAATTAGCCAATACGGATGTTGGAAGCACAAAATTACTTAGTGGATGACAGGACAGGGTAAGGACAGCAATAAATCTAAACTTTCAGGAAATAAAAAAATGAAATGAAAAAATATGCAGATCGTGGTCGATATTCAATGTAACCGCAAATACATTAATCATTTTTCTTCCACCAGGTTTTTGGATGTGTTTTTTTACACTGATCAGTTTCATCCTCCGAAACATTTATGAAGATTAAAATTTTGATTTCGCTGTGGTCAGCAAATAATTACGTGTGTTTTTAACGAGAGAACATGAAAATGTTTGGGAGATAAATTTTTCAAATCTGCTTTTTGAATTTTAATGGTGAAAGGAATAAGGTCGGTCTGGATTGTGCGATGAGCTAAAGTTTGGTAGAAATAGAAGAGGCAGTAAAGATATGGTAACTGTTGTTCGAAAGAATGGCTGACTGTTAAGAGCTGTCTTTTATTGTGTCCGACTTGACTCGGATTATATTTATTATCCTCATAGAAACGGAGCGGAAACATTTAATAAAAGCGAAGTGACACTGATAGTATAGTTAATGGGTCAGGTTTCACTACAAACGATTCGCGTTAAACTCTATGAACTCTTCAAGACGTAGTTATAATATACTTTGCTGTGTTGTGTTACTCAATATTATTGCGTTGACTCTATAAAAGTCTTCAAGGTGCCATATTAACATACTTTGCTGTATTACTCAATATTATTCTGATAAAATAGTTAATATACCTTTATCTTAGTGATTTTTTGTTCCTACCGTAAAATTTTAATGTTTCATTCATTTAATTTGTATGGTTATTGTTATAGCTGCGATGGTACGAATTTGGGTGTGGATAATATTTATTTAATTCTAAAAAATGTTTATTCATAGAGTGATTGTGCGGAATTTACTTAGTCTTTTTTGTCATAAAATTCCCTCTCCAAAGTTAATGGCAAAAATGGTGTACATTTCCAGACTTTTGTAGGTTGAATTCTATCTTAGCGAGTGCTACTAATATTCCGTCTCAATGACCCTACTCCTCACCTTGTTAAGGAAGCCTCATTTCCTTTCCAAGGCTTTAGGTATTTGTTTCCTTTCAAGACTCTAGGTACCAAGGGGCTAACCCCTCGGTACCTTAAGTCTTGAAATATTTGGAATACACTAGCGTTATCATGCTAGCATGTAGGCATGCTAACATGCCTACATGATAACGCTACACCGCCAAGGTCCCGGATTCGAATCCCGGCTACCAAGAATTTTCTGATTAGGGAATGGCACTACGTGTTCGTCTATTGTTACTGTCATTATTTCACTGTAAATTGGCGTTTCGCTGTTTATGAGGGGTTGATAAATAAAAATATAAAAATTGGTGTAGAAGTGTTAGTTCCAGCCAACCTACAGGCTGATATCTTGGAAAGAACATACTTGAAAGAGCTGCCCAAATTTCAGGTGATGGTCCAGCTCCTAAATGGTAAGATTCAATTTTGGAATTCTAAAAATGGAGTGCAGTTACCCGGAAACATATGTTATTGAAAATACGATGGTAATACCGAACGTTCTACCTACAAATATTTCTGCTCATTGTGGCTGCTCGCGTATATTTATGAATATACGCGAGCAGCCACAAATGCGAAAAGGACTTGAGATGACTGGGAGGTAGACATTGGTGAAGAATTACAACCCGTTCAAATATTCTATTTCGGAAAAAGGTAAAGGAATATGCTCGGGATCAGAGGAATGTTCTGCGTAAGGCTGTTTTGGAAAATTCGCGGTGAAAAACGCTTCAGATGCGGGGGTTGGCTGTGAATCCACGATGAGAGAAAGAGGATATACAAATAGCGTTCTTAGGCGATATGGGAAGCCGTACATCGCAAGTTGAGACGAGAGAGGAATAGCAAATGAGCATCGGTGACCGCTATTACAGGCGCAACAGCTCATAGCGCTTAAATACGCAGAGCAGACATCGGAAAGCGAGGATTGTGTGCCCTCTATTATGATAATGACCGACGTATATTCACGAGCGTTTATTTTCTCGTATTTATACTATGCCTGTGCCTTACGTCAGAAGTACAGCTGAAGCAAAGTTTTTTCTTATTTCGCTGCTGACTTTTACTTGTGTTAAAATAGGAAGAATAGTCGTGCAAACTGGGGAAGGGTACCCTAAGAAAGAAAATTTAATACAATTTTTTATTTATATCATCGAATTTTGTTAATAGTTTGAGCTCGTGAAAATTTTGATCAAATACTACATCGGTATTTCGTAAAAACTATAAAAAATAATGTTTACGTTGCTATCAATAAAATTTGGTTGCTACAACGTTAGCTTCGATCCCTCTCGAGTTTATTTATATCGCTCGTTCAATGGATGGATTATAATACTTTATTCATTAGTGCTTCATACAGTATCCATTCATAAGGCTCGACAGCAGAACTTCATTAAAACAAGTTTTGTTTGGAATTTACTCAAAAAATTGGGTAAAATAGAATAGTATAAATGGGTAAAAATAATAAAATTGGGTAAAATAGAATTGTATCTGTTCTAAGGTTGGTTGGAATACCTCCTTAGTTATCTACCATAGGTTTTGGAGAGGAGATGAGGGTTTATTGTTAGAATGAGGAGTGAGGTAGTTTTTCTACGCTTTGCTCACTTAGCCAGTATGATGCTTATTGTAGGTGGAAAACATCCTCAGTAAAAACAATGACTCCGAGGCCGAGAAGCCACCGAATGCGAAGCGGCGCTGAGTTGAGCGGGACAGAGTGAAGCGAAGCGTAGCGTCACTCTGTCCCGCTTTATTTTAAAAATTGCTTCCTTATGCTCTACTATTTCATTTCCTTTCTCCTCCACTAATCTCCAAAGATCTGGTAACCCGAGCAACGCCCTTGGACCAAAATTCTTTGCCCAATTCGATCGTGATGAGAATGCGAAATTGGTCCGAAGAAATCGCCCGAGATATCCGCGACGTTTGTGCAAAAAACGTGCCACGGTCGCCATCCTCTCTCCGGATGGAAATAAAAGATCTTTTCGACTGATAATCCGCGGAAATGGAAGAACGCAGATGGCCGAAAGGAACAGCAGCTTACGGCGATCTGTTATTGCCCCGAGCGGTAGTGCGGAAATCGATCGCTAGGTGTCTCTTCTGCCCCACATTTTTTTCGATTCGATTAATGCGAAATTGCGACGGAAGTGAACCACTACTTCCGACGCTGGGGAAATGAGAAGAAAATATTGTCACTGAAAGGTTTGGTGCATTTATGTTTCCTAGGAAATGCGTTTCTTACATGGGATGCAAATTGCACGTCGCTCGTCTTCGAATATAAGACGAGATGAAATTTATTGGGAGAGTCAGGGTGCTTTTGAAGCTGGGAAATATTGTGACGTGCATTAAAAGTGTATTATAAAGTGACGAGGTAAAAATAACGGAAGGTTTCAGAAACCGTAAGATTATGGAAGGCCCAACTCCATGCAAGCGTTGACTTCGATTTATATTACAACAATAGATTACAATCGATAATTAATCGATAGCGTATCGATTTTTATCGAAAAAGAATCAATAAAAATCTCGATAGTTATTGATTTTTGTTTATTTCTTGAAACTTAAGTAACACTATTCGATAGATATCGATACTAAATGAAATTGACTTAGCAATAAATTATGAAATTGATGTTGCGATCGAGAATCGATATTAATCGACTGTTGCTACTCATCGATGCTTTAATTTTAATTCATTATATTTTCCTAAGGTTAGCCTAAGAAATGGTAAATATCTTTATTATATCTAGTTTTGTACATTGAGTCATAAGCTCCTACCACCATCTTAAATTTAAAAAAAAATTGATGATTCTTGGAGCTTGTGACTCAATCTACAGTTACAGCCATCAGCGGAAATCTTTGGATATATCTAGTTTTCGTAACCTATGGTATGTATGTTTTTCATTATTTTCGGATATGTATATTTTCGAAGTCCTCGCTGTCATTTCCTGATGAATGAGTATTTTGCATTTTTTACGCACTACTTCTATCTCAGTCTTGTTCAGTGCTCTGATGAAATGAAATATATAAAGACATGAGTGATACCGAATGCTAAAATTCTTTTCGGTCTTCGAAAGCTATGAAAAGTGTTACTTATAAGTTAATTTTGCAAACTACCTCACTCCTCATATTGCGTAGTAAACTTCATTCGAACTTCAAAGCTATTGAAAGGTAATCACTGAACGATGAAACGAGTTATTCTTTACAGAAAACTGCAACTCTGTCAGACTCGTCTGACATTTGACATCATTTGACATCGTCTCTAAAGAGAAAGAGATGCTTTTCCTGGACCTCTCTCATTGAGCAGTTTTCTTTTGCCCTCATTTGACCCACTACATTCGTCGTATTTCAGATAACCCCTCTCTCGGTACTTTAAAGTCCCTTTCCGATTGGAAGGGGGTCAGATGCCCCATTCAATTGTCACGAGAACAAAAGGGCATCGCGAGCCGCGACGTCTCCATTCGGTGCGTGTCCCGAGGCCCTCACGCAAGGTCTCGATTTAAAAAAGTCCTTTTTTTCAATTAGCCTTAATGTTTACGATGATGGCGAAAGAGATTGCCGTATTAGGTCCCTTATCTTTCTTCGTTTACGGGACGATTCGTTTGTTTTGGTGATCGTAAAGAGCGGATAATTCTGATTATTAAATAAGGGTTGGACTTATTTCCGGATTGTGTGTATACTGACTGAACTTGGCGTTAAAGATGACCGTATTGTTTTTGTTGTGCAGTAAATTATTATAGAATTTGGCTAATTGTTACAACTACAACTAGTCACAACATACTAGTTAGAACTATGATAATTCTAGCTTCTATGATTCAAAATCGTCTTTAATTCGAACTTTTTCGACAAATGATAGTTTTTAAATAGTAGTTGATTTTAGTTTAGTTATTACGAACATTTTTACTGATACTGATATAAAGTAATTTTACGACACAAATTTCCCAAATACTGGCCAGGAGAAGTTGAATTGCGGTATAAATAAAATAAATTGCGAAATAAATATTCCCTTAATGTCGTTACCCTACCGTCCCTTGCATTTCCTTCCAAACAAAACAAATTATATACTAATAATCTATAATGTTAATATCTGTATTTTGTATTTTTGATGATGTTGCTATTATAACACATGAAGAAACTTTGTTAATTTAAATCATTGGATAATTCGAACTTTTTACCTAGTTCCTTCTGTTTAAAATCAGCTGTTATCATTGGAGCTACGCTTTTTCTAGCCCAGAAATCAATGTTATGATTCCGGAAGATTGAACTCGATTTACCATTCTCAAATGCCTACATGTAAATATATGTTAAAACTGCAATCAATTGGTGATATTTCATAAAAATCACAACCATTCATTGTAAATCCAGAATAGTTTTATTTATAGAATGTATAAAATTAGATAATAAATTTGCATAAAAGTAAACATTGATATATTTGTCATAGGAATGAAATCAGATACATACAATAGTAAATTTTTTGAATTATGTTATCCAAATCTCATAAGAATTCTTCTACAGAAAATTATTATTATTTTAAAAAGAGATCCATTTTCTATTTAAATTTACCTATGTGAGTTCACTCATGACATCTAAAATGGATTGATGATATATTATTAGAATCGGTATAGTTCTAAATATTATTAATATTTATTAGCATATAAAATTAATCAAAGACCTTGCTCAGAACCAAAGATTGACAAACTTTTTATGCGCAAATCAAACGCATAAAGCAATTAAATATTTTTAAAATATTGATGGGCTCCCGGATAGTCATGTGGACAGCGCGTTTGCCTTTGGTGAAAGCGGTCCCGGGTTCGAATCCCGGTGGGAGCCAATGTGCGAAATGACCTAAGCTGTCGAAGCACTTTTAACAATACTACTAAAATATTGATCCCTGTCTCATAAGAATTTTTCCGAAGAAAAGTATAATTTATGCAATAAGACTTCTTCTACGCTTTTCTCAAATCTATTTTGGGTAGAAAATTATTTATGTTGGTGCAAACAAGATTATCCCTGTAAGCAATTAATTAAATTAGGTCAAATAGTACACAGAGGCCAAGCCGCAGAGGGACAATAGTGACAAATTTAGAGGCGATGCTCCAGCTGATATTAATCGGGAACAGAGCGTTGTCGAAATGCTGACCTAGAACTCAGCGGTTTACGTAATGTCCATGGTTTTGAAAACCCTCGTACGTTGGTGGCTATTCCGAGAGGGTATTTCTGTCAAGCATCCGTGGGCGTTAAAAATAAAACGATATCGATTTTCTGTGCCCATTCTGTTCGGGAATTAAAATAAGATCCACTTGAGTATGCTCACGGGGTCAAAAAGATCTTGTCAAAGAAAGGGATTAACCCCAAAAATTCACTCGAATGCTTCAAGACTCTGCATTTGGTCCTTCCAAGTTCCATCTCTTCCCATGGCCACCTCTCGTATATCCCTTGGTCAATACGACTTCAGCACTCTCTGGAGATCATACTTGGAGGATTCTTTATTTCTGAGAGTGCAACCGCGAAGGAGCCACACCAAGTAGCGCAACTATTTGCTATGACGTCGTTCATGTATAAACCAAAAAAATTCGTTTCCGCATTCACGTAACCGTTAGTTTTCAAATATCAACTCAGCTTTGGTAGTTTAACATCCTTGTTTATAAAATGAACCTTCTGAAGTGGAATCTGGTGGAACTCTATCCTCAAAGTAAAATTTTATGACAATAATTTGATGTTTTGATCAAAGAAAGAGTTGTAGAAAAATACTATCATCAACGAAATCCATCTTGAAGACGATGGAAGGAATAATAATGTTATTTTGACGGAATTGCATTCTTTAGAAATCAAGAACTCATGAAGAAATCACGAATATTAATATTTGTACGATACTGTTTTATTTGAAACATCTGCTAACACCTATAATATTAAGAATGTTGATAATTTCCTCGAAACTTCGTTTCGTTTACGAAATTGTTTAATTCGAAATCACGATTTTTAAAAAATATCAGGACGATCATATTTTCCTATGACAGGAATTGTTTCTAAATGTATAATAAATTAAGTCGGGAAGGGAATATAAAAATTTAAACGGTAATTTATATAACATAAACAACCGATAATGAAGCTTCCATGGTTACGTAAGTAAACAACCGCAAGCCTAAATTTGATTAAATAGCAAACCAATCCGCTCTAGAACCATATTTTTCGTCATTAAGGGTAATAATTACGTATTTTGATATTATGTGAATTGCCTCTAGATCGAGTGTAAATTAGGTCAGGAAAGGAAAGTAAATTATTGATGAGCTTAGTCAACATCGCTGAGTTAAGGAATACTTACATATGACATATATACTCTTCATTCTCAGTGAAGGAGTTAAAGATATGCCGAATGGAGTTGATAGTTCGGGTTCAGGAAAATATAATGAGTAAGTGTGATTTCTTGTGTGAATGCCGGGGTAAATTCACATTATCAAGGTCCTAAAGCGCAATCATCCGATTGATACCATATTTAAATCATCAACATGGTGTCATAATTGTATAAAATACCCTCTTATGTATGTGGAAATGAATTCCGTAATTCATTCATTCATCCATATCATTCATTGAATGATAACTCATTCCTCCACATGTTAAGGAAACTATACCATATATTTAAATGAATCGGTTGCAAAGTATTGAGTTGCATGGAAATTCTATCTATTATAATGAATAGATTAGAAAAAAAATACTAACTACATGTACTGAACAATGGATATCAAAAACAGGTCAGAGAGGCACGCCGCTGGATTATCATCAGAAATATATTTCCGCATAATGAATCCAAATAGCCAAGAGAATAAGTAGAAAAATTAAAATGCGATGAAAAATTGCCGAAAAACTCAATTGACTCGGAAACAAAAAAATATTGGTGAAAAGCAGATAATCAATTCAAAGCGAAGCGTGTGGTTGCAGAAAGTAGAGGCAGATGATACGAGTAGTTAAAGGTAAGGTAGAGCTTTCCTCAGCTGCAGCCTTGTTTCATAGTTGATGGAGAAGTTGGATTCTTCCAGAAGGAAACTGGGATGCGAATGTCCCAAGACATGTAGCAACGGCTGCATAAGATTCAGGGGCCAGTTAAAAAAATATTTTTTCCACAGTTTATTGGATCTTTCTTCTTGGCAGAGTACTTGTAGGTCGCTGAATTTTTACCAACATCGTATTATTTTTAAGTTTGGTATTACAGTTTTGAAATTTTTATTCGTTTTGAGTCTGGTCTATTGTCTATCACCGTCTCTTTTTAAAATTTAGTCATGATGGATATTGGGAAAGAATTATGTAAATTTCGGATAGTAGAAACATTTCGATTTGTATATGAATTACTTATGATAGAATACCGTGTCCACTGCTATATTGGAAACATCATTACATTTTTATTATTATCATACGAAATATATTATAGTAAAAATAAATCAGATTTTATGTAGTTAATGTTTACGTTACAGGTTTAGTATGTGTATATGTTTAATTTACCTGCGCGAAATTATTTTATATTACTTCGATTTTACTTTTTGCTATTTCAATGAGGAGTAGGCTGGCCTTATCTTTAGTTCTCCTGTAGACAGTCACGTTTTTATAGCGTACTGAACCTTTGTTTTCAAAGGAAATGAACTATGTCGTGTATTAAAACCTTCGCTATAGTACAAATAGTTGTGATTTATGAAGATAATGACTCAGAGTAAACAAAAATATAAACTGTTACTGGAATAGTTCAATGTGTAATAAAATCGATAGAAGATTAGGAAACTAGATTAATTGTGGGTTCTTAATGATTGTCCTCAGACTGTCACGTCAATTCGTGAACAGGAAGTAGTGTTCATTTTGTCACTGATAAAATAAAGTGTCCATCAATATGCAGTTATTTATTCATTAATTACCGTCAGATCCCAGTTAAAAGTATCGCCCACTGTTGAAAGTATTAATAATAATATACATAATCAACATAAAATAACATGCTTATGCCATTCTTATGATGATGATACCTGTACGTTTGCATACACATATAAGAAATATTATAACTACTATGTGTACCTTTAGATACATTAAGAACCTTTATATTTTAAATATATGTGATTCATAAACAATAGTAGAAAGGCATAAATGTATTAGGTGGGAAAAGGAAATTGAAGGTATAAAAATAATAACATAGAGAAAATTGGTCACCACAAATTCTTTACCGTGATAACTACGTTGAACTAATAAATGAATTCCTCACCAAATCACGGGAAAAAGTTGCCCCATTTACTAATGAAATAGGTCACATCTTTGGTTAACAATGAGTAATGCCCTGCTCAACTTTTAGCTAAGAGACTCCTGATAGCAATCATTCACTTAGGCGTCGAAAGAGCAACGCCATCTTACTTCGCTTATCTTCGCAAGTTGCAGATTTTCCGCTCTCTAAGCAACGCCATAAATTTCCCGGCCCCGCTGTGTCCAGGAGCCATTAAATGCTCGAGTGACCTCTCTTTATTCTCCCTTTCGACCAATATATCGACTCTTAGAACAAAGGCCTCCATTTGACCTTTCCTTTGCTGATCATTTTTTTGAGAAGACGCATATGTGTACAAAATGCTGATATTTTTACGCTTAATTTCGGATTAGTTTGACCTTCATTCCATTTTTCTTAAGCGTCACTCCTGCAGTATTCTTTTATCTTGAAATACTGATAATGTAAACATTTCTTTCTGTCTGTTTAAAAAAACCCAATTGAACGATTAAGTTATATAGTTATCAGAAATCACATAGTTTCATTCCATATGCCTAATCCATTCCTCATTATCTATAATATAACGGGTCATAAGAAAGAAAAATATGAAGATCATAGGACCTCATCCATAATTCCATTCCATATGTTATGATTCCTCATTATCTCTTATATAACGGGTCAAGTAAGAAAGAAAAATAACAAGAATATAATAATAATAATAATAATAAATCGTCTTTATTTGGTCGAGATTGAGGCTTAAAAGTCTCTTCTTCCATCTAACCCATAATGTAGGACCTTATCAAGAAATTTATAATCCTAGATATCTTGAAATATTTGTTATTTGTACACATTCCATCCTTAAGATTACTTCATTTTCTTTTTTGAGAAACTCGAAGGCTATCGAGCAATTGAAACCTATCATTTCTAAGAGTAAAGTGACAAGTAGTCTACTCCTCGGTTTTTTAATGGCAGAAACCAAGTCCAAAGCTACTACATTGACCAAGCGTGACGACCAATAGTACAATTAAGGGGTCGAAAGTTTTATGAAAATATATAGAACGCAATATTAATTGCCAGATCTATTACAGAGCATTGAGAATATATAGTTTAAAAAGTTACGGTCTAAAAGAAGGAGAATAGAAATTTCATCCCTTCATCTTATAATCCTTGCAAACATTTCGAAAGAGCTAGTTGTCAAAGTACAGCCAAGTAGCGGTACGTTTCTTTAAGTATGCATAATTAAGTAATCAATATGCTGTAATTATATTTCTTCCGGAAAATTATATTATTTCGTTTCTGTAATCATTAACTTAAATGCACGTACTAGGTTGATTTCAATCTTCAAAAATATACTGCATAAGAACCGTGGAAAATGCTTAGGACACCAAAATACTTTGCGTCATAACTGGTAGTGAGAACATGTCTACGTCTATGAAGAAAACGTGATGCTACTGTAGAATTTGGTTTGCCGTTCATTCGGATTGAGTTTCGGTTGTTTATTTACGTAACCATGAAACTTTAATTGTTGATTGTTTGATATAAATTGACGTAAGTTTGAATAAAAACAGTTCGTATAAAGGTATAAGGTTCGTATACCCTCTTCATTTTACTAGAATTATTAACTCGGGGTTTACTACTTGCGAAACTCTGGATAATATACCACGAGTTCCAGCCATGTCTGTAATAGGGAAAACCCCGCGAAGTTTTCGTATCTTCTAGCAGGGAATCCATTTTCCCTTCTAATATTTCTCCCCCGTTAATCCATGGACCCTGCTCACGTTAAGGGAAACCAAGGAAAGTCTTCGCGACTGATTATTCCGAAAAATTGCTAGCTGTGCCAAGTGGAGGGCGTCGAAGTCTTGTTAGCGAGGTCAAAAACCGAAGGATAATCTCTTTACGGTGTGGATATTCGGAAAAAAATATTTCGGTATGAGCGACGGCCTGGAGTCGACAAACTTGGGGAATTAGCAGAACCAGTGGAAGGAAAGGGAGGGTTTCTGGGCAATTTGTATGGCTCACCGAATTGAAACGCAAATTACACTCTATTGTATGATTAATCAATTTAAATTTCATTCCCATATTTATCGTACACGATCTTTGAATATTTGTATGAGAGATATGATATAATAAATTTTGTGAAATTATTCCCTTGATATTTGTACTTTTTGAAAACTTATTAATAGGTATTTTTAGTGGCTCCTTGGGTAAAATATTCAGGCACAAGGTCGGTTGGAACCTCACTCTCTCTTATATTAGCTACCAAGAGCTAATTGGGGGAGTTAAGTTTACTAGGCAGGATGAGGAGTGAGGTTAGGAGTTAGCCCTTGCTTTCCGTACCAAGCCAGAATGCTATAAGCGGAACCTATTATCGTAAGGGAAGCACAATGACTCTACAATTTAACTATTTTTGGGATTTCATTAGGAGAGACTTTGATCAAAGCAATTATCCACTCATACATCAGTAACTCTCTAATCGTTATATCTATGAACTAGACTATGACGAAAGTAAATGAAAGGTATACTTTTCTCAATCCTTACCATGTAAGTATTTGAATTTTCAAAATATGTAAACATTTTTTCTAGCTTCCTTCGACTAATAATTCATTTTTTCGCTAATAAATTTCAGTTTTTACCCTCGAGAGGTTCTTTACCGTCAATATTGATATAATTAAAAGTTAGGTTGGTACGCTAGTACGGTGTATGCATTCTACTCACTTAAGTATATTTAAAGGTAATAATTCGAGGTGACATATTGCAGTCACAGGTTAGTGTATGACTTTGTTGTGCATGCATTCGTGATCATGTGCTATGAACTCCATTCACTTATATCTATCCATTTACTCACTGCATGCATAATTTCGAAAAAGTTTTAAATTTTGTCGATTGATTTCTTAGAGAAATAGATGTGAACTCCATCATTTCCGCGCAGGGTTACCTGACGATGACCGTAAGATCGAAACCGGTCGTTTAAATACATTTATGTGGGAAATACTATATTTGTTCTTTATAATTTAAATAGCGTTCCACAAAATTAGGCCTAAACTTCTAGTATATAGAAACATAGTCCTTTTAACAATTAATCTGGATTTTCTGTTCAGATTCTCAGTTGCTTCTTAAGCGAGAAATTCCCATCCGATGTTGATATCAATTTAATAATTTCCAATCTGTTGTGCAATGGAATCTAATTATTATTTGCACTCCGAGATTGCTCAAAAGAAAGAGAATCAAAACCCCTCTCTCTTAACTTTCCTTCCGATTAATTAAACGGCAAAAGAAAGGCGAGATTGCGAAATCGCTTATTTCGTAATTTCTGTTGAAATCGAATTATATCCGGGCCTTTCATCGCTTCCTCGCATCCTTAATTCCTTGCGAGCCACTCTTTATAATCTCCTCGAAGCCTCGCTTTCCGTGTCTCGTGGAATTTCCACATTCGCGTGGAAGCTATTCAAGTGTTTTGAAAGCGCGCTCGCAAATTATATTCGGAATGCGCGACGAAAAACAAAGGAAATCGTCTGAGGAAGTGCTGCTTTGATGGATTTAATTGGGAAGTTATTTCGCCGATCAATCGAACGCCGACGTCGGAACCTTTCATTTTGCTGGAATTCCGAAATATTTCGAGAATGATGGTGATTAACAAACCTCGAGGAATTTTGTATGTTGATTTATGCTTCACTTCGGTGAAAATTTGGGCAAATATGCGTATCGGTATGATTTTTATGGCTGTATTTATATAGAAGGAAGTACCGAAAACTTGAATTTTTTTGAGTAATACGTGATCTTAGGGGTGGAAAATTTGTTATTAATAAATATCCCCGATCTGAGAGTTTTCTCTCAGGCACTCATGGAAAGTGTCCATTTAGGTACTAATAAAATGTCTCGGTAGTTGGCTGGTTGACACCGCTACCACTTTACCTACCGATAAGAATTGAGGTACTGTCGCCAGCAATAATTATTATCTCTGATACTCATTTTTACTGGCAGAGTCAACCTTTGAAATTGCCGTAAAATAAAGATGGGTATAAAGCCTTGGAATTGAACCAGAAATCTCTGAGTGGCTAGCAAGTGCCTAAACCGCTGTACTACCGGCGCCTTCTTTTTTTAAATATAAAAAAATCTGATGTGGCCAACACATGACTTTCTCCATATTTATTGAAAACAGAAGCCTATGCCGGTGATATATAAATAATTCCAAAACAATGAGTGTTACAGGAAAATTTTTCATACAAAAGTTGTAGTAAAACACATTATTTATAACTTTGGTACATATTTGTATATACGTAAATTGCATTCTGACAGAGATATGTATGAAAAACTTCCTTTTCTGGATAAACAACAACTTCCGGTTAACCATTATTCAAGAATAACTCCTAAACAATCAGTGATACGAAAAAATGTTAAATACAAAAGTTGTAGTAATGTACATTATCTATAACTTTTGTAAGTAATTGTATATACCTACATTGCATTCTGACAGAGATATGTATGAAAAACCTCCATTTCTGGATAAACAATAACTTCCGGTTAACAATTATTCAAGAATAACTCCTAAACAATCAGTGTTACGAAAAAACGTATTGCGCAAAAGTTGTAGTAAAGTACATTATCTATAACTTTTGTTTGTAATTGTATATACCTACATTGCATTCTGATGGAGATATTAAAGAAACAAACTTTTGTTCCGGTTTAACCGGAACTTCCGGGTAAGCGATATTCACCAAAAACTAATCAACTTTTGGCATTGTTAGGAATATACTAAATATGAAGTTTGGAAATGATCGGATAATTACTTTTTAAGATAGAGCGCACACAAGCTTTTTTACCACAGACACACACAGACTCACAGACATACATGTTCGGGAAAATAGCTAAAACATGCTCTATGGGCCCCAAAACATCTATTTCCGTCAAAATCTGGAGGTCGAATTTTTTTTGGGAATACAATACTTTCTCTATACTACGTATAGGGAGAAAATAATAAATAATCTTCATTTCGACCGAAATTGATACTTTTAAGTATCCTTTTCTGTTCATCCCATCGTCAGTTTAAAAATATTATTATTACTAAATAACATGCATTCTGATTTAAATTATTATAGATAAATATCACTTATGGAAAGAAAGAACCCAAGTAAAGCTTAGGAAAAAGTATCCTCAGTAAGTTAACATCCTCAAAGAAGATGATGTGGAAATCCTGAACACATGTATACTGAAAGAAATGACTGAAAAGTGTTTTAAAAAGATACCCTTATAATTGTTACAGAGCCAGAGACATGTTAAAAATGTAAAACACTCAAAATTACGCATAACAAACAGGACGAACAAGGATGCTAATCATTTTAAAAGGAATTTCATCAAGTATTACGCTTTCTTTCTACTATTCTTTCCAAGCTAGCTTAAAATCGGTTCATGGATTCACCAAAAAATGACCCTCTGCCCTCATTGTCAAAATCCGATTTTGTTTGAATGCGTGGTGGGACTAACTTAAAGTGGAAAGCGCAAAGTTATCTGAAAAGTTCGTACAGCAGAATTATCTCTTAACGTTGAGACAGTTTCTTCTTTGTTACCGCGATGTTTCGGTTGTTTTATTTTCTGGAGAACTGGGAACCAATCCGCAGTTTCAGTGGGCATCGTAACATTTTCGAGAAAGCTCCAAAGGAAAGAGAATGACCGGGGAAATTGCTTTTTATTGCTTATCGTTGAAAGCTTACAGCCTCTTTGGCAACGACTGCTTCTTTCTACAGCCACGACGCCCATTACGTTCTTTATCTTTCCTTTCACTATTTTCCCTGGACTTTTTTTGTCACGCTTAACGCTATTGTAACTCAAAATTAATTTTCATTTAATTGTCACGTCTCAAAGGGAAGGAAATTTTGCCGCTAATGGTTTAATCGGCACGATCTTTCGGAGAAAACTTGATTCTCTGCCCCTTGCTAGGAGATCGGTCACGTATCCCATGGAGTTTTGGGGGGTATCCGATTTATAGCTCCAAAGGATCGATCCGGAGCACTTAAGTGAGATTAGAGAGACTCTTCGCTCGGCGTTACGCAATTGTTTTCGCGTGGCTGCGCCATCGAACGCCGGAGAGGAATTTTCCGTTTTCGTGACTGCTTACCGTGAAATGTACCTCATTCCTCACACTGCCTGGTAAGCCTCATTACTCTCTATTAGCTCTTGGAAGCTAATGTTGGAGAGGATGAGGCCTTCGGGATGCATTAATTTACAGGAAAACAGTGGAATTATCATTTTTTCGCAAGAGTGTAAACCAGTAGAAGTATTTTTAAAAGTGCTTCGACAGCTTAGGTTATTTCGCACATTGGCTCCCACTGAATGTAAACCTTCTTAGGCATGAACTAAAATTCAAGACGGAGAGTTACAATTTACGTGTTTTTATTATTATTTTATTAAAATGAAGTTAACTCTCAACGGAGAAATTAGAAGTATGATTTTATATCGTAATCCTATTTGTAGAGAAGGAGGGGTTGCTTACAACCGCAAGATTCCGTGAAACTTTCATGTATTACATGAAAATTCTCGTAATTTTTAATAATAAACGGATTTAATTTGATTGGTTTGGAGCTTAATTCGGTTTCCTATCCTTAGGTGCTCGTCTCAACATCGTCCATCTACTTTAGATTTGCCAAAAAATAAACCCTTAACCAATTTAAATGAATATGCATATCTTATGTAGAAAATTTAAATTTTCTAGGGTCGAACCGAGGACCGCTAGGTAATCAGAACGTAGCGTATAATCTGATCAGAGAATACATTTATATATACATATTTAATAATTTACATCCATGGATAAAGAATGCTAAAATATGAAATATCTGATTGCTGAAGTACTCGAAGAATACTCAGTTACATATTGATGAATATGTTTCATCGCTTTCATAATGGTCAATTTTCATCTTTAAGTCACTAAAAAGTAGTTTTCCCAATTACTTATTACTTTTAAGTATCATTTCTAGCAATACTATTGTTATTATTTGCACTAAATTATTTTTCCCAATTAATGCCGTTTCCTGGTATTCCAGTAACTAACAGTTTATTCGGAGGCTATGTAAAATCATGCAACCCACCTTAACAAAAATGAATCTAGTTAAGCACTGAATTGACTATGAATTTCAAGCAAACCTTAACTCTCCGAGAAAGACAGGAGTGAAAGGAAATTCTATTGCGACGTACTCTTATCGCTGCTGAAGCTCATCAGTGTGTCGAGAAATTATTCAGTAGAGAATAAGGAACACGATTTTGGTAAAAGGCACCCTGTGATATACTCCTAGCAGTCGGTAATTGATTCTAAATGTCGAGTACCCAATTACCCTCTACTCGAACTTGAATTGAGCGTGTGTACATTTATGGGGAATCAAGACAGGTTCTCCATTAGAGTTCCTGATTATATATGTGTGTGTGTGCTCATGAAGAGAGTAAAGCGACCGAAATGCGAAATGTGCTCGAGACACGAATGAGTCTAAAGGTGAACGATCTGTGTCCGTGAACTCCCGTTCCGTGAGTCAAGGTAAATATTGACGATCATATAAATGGCACTTTTAGTGAATCGGAGTGATCTGATTAGGGCACGGGTCGATCAAGACCTTCAACTCAGCCCAAGATCAAGAAATGTTGTTTTTGTAACGTGCTACTCCACTCAAAGCGGAAGTCGCCCGAATTAATTCATTCGGATTTGCTATGATATTACGTAGTAAAGGATAGATTGTTATGATTCCTAGCGGTAGCCATTTTTATTCTATGCAAGTTCTATTTGGAAGTAATTTAGCTCATTGGGCCTTGCTATAGCATTACATAGTCAAAATTATAGTGGTATGATTTGTTACGATTTTCATTGCTAGGCTTCGTAACTCAATTTAAAGTGATTCCGAGAAAATATTTTGGATGAAATATGTTAACAAAGATGCCATTCGTTTCTTTTAATGTAAATATTTTAGATAAATAACTTTAAAAGTTTTAAATGTAGCCTTAGTAGGGAAATGGTTGATGCACTCGCCATTCAGTAGGCCTTGGTTCGACTCTGATAGTCTCTCAGTATATTTTTCATCTAACAATAAGCATGTCTACAGGTCTGATCAACCTTGAAAATTTATTCCAGAATGTCCTGATACTCTTGGTTAACTATCTTCAAAGACAATGCTATCAAACTATTGTTACCATTGAGATATTGTTATTATCAATCATTGTTATTATTAATCATTGTTATCATTGAGCTATTTTTATCATTGATATATTGATATTATTTATTTTATCTATCATCTATTATCTATTTTTATAATGTATCTATTGTTATTATTGAACTATTTTTTAAATTTATCTGTTGTTATTACTGATATACTCTTTAATTTATCTATTGTTACTATCGAGCTATTGTCATTTTTACGATTTTGCTTTCATGAAGTTTTTAAAATTTTAAATTTTGTCGCAAATAACTGATTTTGCGATTTTTGAGATGGCGGATGCAGAGGCTCTGGTTTAATCTTTTTCAATATTTTATATGATTCTCTCTTAGAACCGCTTGTGTGGTAGTGAATTGGGTAAACTAAATGTTTTCTGTTTCTTTGCAGGGGTGCTTTCTCGGTGGTGCGAAGATGCGTACAGAAGTCCTCCGGGTTGGAATATGCCGCCAAAATCATCAACACAAAGAAGCTCTCTGCAAGAGGTGAGTTTTCACAAATTTTCACTTTAAGATCCCCCTGATTCTGATCTTGTTATCCATAATCACTTAACCCACACAGTTTTATGGTTTAGATGTTCCATCTATGTCAATGTAACACTTCACCATGCTACGACAGGGGTTCCTTATCAACTTCTTTGTCGTCCTTACAGTATAAAATCACAGTTCATGGCTCTCCGAAGCTTAGTTTTCGTATTTGATGAGTATTTAGATTGGCAAAGAAAGTATCACAATTTTTGTAGAGAGAAATTGTTATATTTTCGCAACAAAACCCTTTGAAATTGCAATAGCATGATGAAATAACGAAACCTAAGTTTCATGTGAAGAAATACTTAAATACTATAGTGAATGGTAGAAATACTTTAAAAGAGTTCTTCATGTGGAAACTATGCTTTGCTATTTCATCGTGCTCCCTAGTATGGTGCACCACAAATACAAAGCTTCTTCAATCGAAAATACTTGTAGATGTTAATGCCTTCTTTTTTGAATGCACGTAGATTTTAAGTGAGTAAAGTCTTGTGTTCGTGAGTGATCATTACGGAGAAATACGTTTATGAGATGATATAAAAAAGGAATTTAGTGAAGATACGATATTTACTTGCTTCTCTTGAGTTATGAGGAAAGACTTCAGAATAGCTAATCAGAAATAATTAATTTTTACGAGAACTCGCAGTGTTACATATTTTGTTTTTTCGCAAATAAACAAAATGAAAGTTTTATTTTTGCAAGGTTTACCTCTACAAATATAGACTCAACCTTAAAGTCCATCAGTTATTTTCGTTTGTTAGTAAGCCTCATAGTCGTCATCTTCGGTTTTCAGTCAGATGATTGCTTTTCTGTAGTTCTCAAAGCCGCCCTATCGTCTCGATCCCCAATTATTCCTATCACTTGTTATCACAAAGTTCAAATTTAAATCCTCTTTCATAATTTCTCCCTTTCACTATCCCTTTCAATTCTGTTTTCCTGTTTTCAAGAGATTATCGTGCCTGAATGTGCTCCCAATCAATTTCCCTTGTCGTTTCTCCTAAGTTTTCCAATGACTCCTCTCATCGTTTTCTTGTCGAAAGACTTCGCTAGTTTCACTTCCCAATGGAGTTTTATCATCCCTCCTTATCTTCATTGTTTCTAATCTTCCTTTCCATTCAGCTGTTACATTCATGTATCACACCAAAGGAAACTCAAAATATATTAAAGTTTTTATTCCCAATTGCCAAATTACTTCCACTGGGAAAATTACGCAAGACTTATTTTGTCTAATAGACAGGTATTTAGGATTAACCGTTTTTATACTCAATGCACATTGGATTTTTGAAAGCTACAAAATGCAGCAATTTACATGCATTTGTCAATCCCAACCAAAGAAGGATTAAGATTCAACTGACCTTTGCATGGTTTGTATTCCCAGTATGATTGATATGAAGACGCCAACTTAGCTGGCAAAATACGTAATGGGGTAACCTTGCAAAGCTCATCCACCTAGAACCCTAATCTCTCTGGTTGACATTTCCAACAGTTAGTTTGCTTGCAGACTAAAGCTTTTTGGAACTTCTATAACTCTTACTTGTAACTCATTTGTGATCCTTTATCTGTTACAGATACTTGATGCAGTATTTTTATTTAACAAGGTTTAAACCGATTTATCTCTCCAATTATATTTTTGAATTTATATTGTGTGATCCAAACAATGACTGATTTTGTTACAAATTTTTGGGAAATTAATAATATTTGTTATCAGAGAGATGTATTCAGAAATTTTTATTTACTATATATTTAAGCGATGGAAAAGCTTAGTCAGTTTTACATAAAAGAAGATGAATAATTTTCTATTGTTTATTATTTTGTTGCATTGCTGAACAAAACGATTTATAACTTGTACTTTTTGTATTTTTATCACAACAGTGAACGAATAGCAAGCAGATTGGTTAATGTTTTATATCAGTTGAATGCACTTTTTCTACGCGCTTAAACTCATTAGAGTATTTTATCAAGTGCTGAGTTTCATCCATACTCAAGAAGAATTCTGCAAGATAGAGAAAACTGTCTATTTAATTATTGTTTTCCATTGTTAAGTTTTTGGTTTTTGGAAACTTTTTAATGATTTTTTTAAATAATCAGAATTGTGAAATAAATACTTTAGTTGCTAGCTTTTATTCAATTTAAAAGTGTAGTTAATGAGTTGAATGTCTTCTCTTGGTTGATAGCGCCTTTCACCTCTACGCGTCCTCCACATTCCTCTTCCAGCCCTCGCCTAGGTTGATCCCCACAACTTTATAAGCCCTTCTTATCTTTAATTAAATTTTTCCTCCCATTAGAGGAGGGAATGATGTAATTACCGATTCTCGGTATCGCCCCATCTCATTAACGGGATTGGCGGAGAGCGGATGTAGGTTTTGCGGATCCTCCCGAAAATCCATAACCCTTCGATCACGCAATCACGACGGGGAAAATTATTCATTTAATAGGAGGCCAACCTTCTTATCTGCTTGCAAAATTTATTTCTTGCATAACTCTTCCTCATGTAATTGCATGAGGCCTAACTAACGCTAAGTAACATCGCTCGCGAACTTTTTCTTCGCTCCGACCGACTATTATTTTAACGAAGTAAAACTTCGTAAAATATTACTATCCCTTCATTGTTAATAGCATCCTAGTGATAATAAGATTTTACGATGTTGACAACATCGGGCAACAAATATCATTAAATTATGATAATAAGTGTATATAAAAAGGTAGTGGAAATCGTCACCTGTTTTCTCGTTCTCAAGGACTTTCGTGGAATTAGGTTTCGACGTACAAAGTAGTCCGCAAGTGCAATCTGCTACATGTTAATAGAGAGTGGGAGGACGGATGGAAACTATGCTCCGGTGGACGCGTTCTCCCCAACAGTTGTGGTTTCCAAGGAGAAATATGACCACAGAGGCGAGAGTTGGCCCACCGCACTTCCTGCACCTTATGCTTCCTTCTCCACCGTCTTTTTTGCCACTTTTCGTGATTTATAACCGATTAGTAATATCTCTTTAGAGGATACAATTTGTGCACTCATCGTGGTAGCAGCCGGCATCCTGATCTTATGATGCCGCCAGCAGTTCTTTAATATTTTAATATACTACTATCATAGGTTGTAGATGAAAGAGTGTGCTTCAATTAACACAAAGATAGTTTTATAGAAGTTGGAATTTTTTTTGAATATTTCGTAATCTATTATAAATTATTTTAGATAAAGGTATTTACAGCATTGATCTATAGTTCTTAACTTTGAAAAATAGAACGTTGGTTTACACCTGTAATTATCGCAGATGGAAGGAATTTTTATTCATAGTAGTGATAGTCATTTTATTATCCATAGGCAAATAAAATTTGCATGGATTCGTCAAGAAAAATATAAGTTATACAGATATCCTTCGGACACTTTTAGGTATTTAAAGGAACTAACGCATTATTAATTGAATGATATAACCTTAAGAGAGATATTACAAATAAGAATAATATAATAAAACAATGTAACAAAATACATTTTCAGTTACCCAGAAATATAAAGGACATACCATTTAAAAATCAAATAATATTTTTTCTATATAATCTAAGTACTCATTTAGATAATAGAAAAACTGATCAATAAAAAATTGTTTCAATTTTCTTTAAAATCCTCTTTTCTGCTGTACATTTTATCAACTTAGGCAATTTATTGAATAATTTCACTCCAGCATGGAACGCTCCTTTCTTATCCTATTCTGCTCGTTTGATTTCTTCACAAATGTCATTTTTAGTTCTTGTTTGGTAACTACGCATATCGGCTTTGAAAGTAATTGTGCTTATATTATTAAAAATAAATTGATTATATCAATTCCATTTTGACATCCATTTTAAAAGAATATTTTCAAATAGTGTTAAATATATTAACCTCGTACATTGATTCTGCTTGTTAAAATATTCAAATATCGTTCCTGATTTTCAACAAATTCCAAAGCAAAATAATAATGACGATTCCTTGCAAATTCGTGTGACCGCTCTAAAAACTTTTCCACTGCAGACGATGATTGCTTACTGATACTGTCAGTTCTGCACAAGTTGAAATTATATGCTATAATCATACGAAGAGGAAATGAAATTAATTAAACGTTGGCCGCCCATTATAGGTCACTTTTCTTCCTCATGTAATTGCACATAATTTTCGTCAATTTCACTTATTTAAATTACATCTTTGATTATATTACACCATATAACAACTGAATTATTCGTTCCATTAATTTTTTCACTGTTATATTGTCGTTTATAATATGTTTTGTTATAGATATTACTGAGCTAAGTTTGTATTCTAATAATGGCATCAGACTTTAGGAAACTGTTATCGAAACTATTGACTACCATCCAATTAATTTATTGCCCTTTTCCTTCTCAACTTGTCTCTCTTAAGAATGTAAATACCTATATATAGATTCAAATTTTGCATGAGTTCGGTTTAGACAGCTTTCGACAGAGAATCAAGCAAGCTATTGCATATTATCGTTGGTTGCGAAGAAGTGTTTACTCTGACCTCAGAGATCGCGACTCAGACGTCATGGAGTTCGGGAAGAAGTATCTTACGACGCACGTAGAATCACTGTCGGTCATTGAGTGATATTAAACGGAGTGGATGTCACAGTAATCGAGAGTTCTTGAGATATATGGGATGCATGGCAAGCTCAGCGTCGGTACGTATGCACCTTGGATGGAAGTACATATTATACATCTGTATCTAAGTTTTCGCTGTAAAACGACATTTGATGACATAAGTAAGATCAGTCAGATTTCTTATTTTAAGATACTCTTTCTGATTTCATTCGACCTTTAATTCTAATTAATTCTGGAATTTTACAAAGGGAATGAAAATATTTAAAATTTACGAAAAATGCGGAAAATATGTACAATTTGCGAACGATATTTGATTCATCGAGGTATGGTAACATGCCCATATAGTCTCTATATCCTCTATATTTTCACATTGCTTCACAAAAATCTGTATACATTTCTTTTATGTTTTGATTTTATGTGTATTTATGCTTATATGTTTATAAGACAGCGGTCAAATAGAAGTTTGTGTAATAGAAGTTGTGTAATAAAAAAAATGCTTCCTGGTCACAATGTGGCCAATAAAGACATTTTATATTTTAAGTTGATGTTGTTTCTTGAAAGTACTTCTAAGGCAACTAAGGTCATTTTTCACATTGGCTCCAACCGGGAATCGAACCCGGGTCCGTTTTCATGTATTCTATGCAGTGGCTGTTTTTATGTGAATAGTTTTGCATGAAATTATTGCTTGTGAGACAAGCACAGCCCTTACGATAATAAGACATTCAATCGTTGAGTTAACTGGAATCCTTGTGGGCTAGTAATATGAGACGTTTTTCAATGACAAAATCAGCGGCATTGCCTTCAACTCTTCATGAATTTTCCTTGCTTCCCGTAAGAATTTTCATGTGCAACCGGTTGTACAGGGTGTTTACCGGGAACCGCATGGTTCCCCTTTCCCCACTCCCCTCCACAAAATAGGATCTTCCCAACTGCCATCCCCTCACTACTTGCTGTGTACTACCCAATCCAAAATCATGTGGTTCCCCGAAGAAAACCCAATATAATCGTAAGAATATCCTCCTAAGTTTGCAATAAAGATGCAGCCTGTCAAAGTTATGAAATAAATCGGCAAATTTATCTACGGCATCGCTTATTTTAAGAATTGAATTAAGATAATAGAATGATACATCTTTCAGTGATCAAAGCAGCGGTATGTGTTGACTTTTACACTTCCTGGATTTTCCTGCTTCCAGTAAGAATTTCCATGTGCGTACGGTTGCATAATCATAAGGATGTGGCCGGAATTCACCCATACAGGTGCCGCCTGTTATATTCAACGTCACGTTAGTAAGGAAATCGGCAACTTTTCGAGCGCCTCTGCTTATTTTAATAATTGAATTATAAGAACAATATGAGGTATTTTTCAATGACCAGAGTAGCGTTAGATGATATTTTAAACTCGCAATCGATTTTTACCAATTATGTTTTCATAAGAATTTTCGCGTAAGACGGGTTGCATAATCATTAGGATATCTCTAAAATTTTCCCATAAAGACGCAGCCTATTAAATTCAACGGTTCGTTATGAAGGAAATTAGCAACCTAATGAACGGCGTCGATTATTTTAAGAATTGAATTATGATAATATTATGAAGCATCTTTCAATTACCAGAGCAGTGGTAGAAGATGTTTCGACTCTCAATTTTTCGCATTTAGTTTCGCCCGTAAGAATTTTCATGTAAGACCGGTTGCATAATCACAAGGATACCACCCGAATTCTCTCGTAAAGTTGGAGCCTGTCAAACTCAACGGAACATTCTTAAGAACTGAATGAAGCAAGACTAATTTTTCCTTGATAACAGCAGAATGGGTAACAAATTAACGAATCGGCACATGTAACTTCCGTTTCGAAGTCTCATGAGTGGATTCGCGTCAAGGACGAAAGGTTCGAAATAAATGTCTTTTAAGTGGGAATCGCTCTAAAATTCCCCCTCTTTTATTCGATAAAAATGAAGGGGAACCCGCAAAACTGCAGCCATGTTTCACTTGGATAGCAAACGTTGTTTGAAAGGAATCTCGTCTATTTGAAGAGAGCGGGAATTAAGTGGCTGCGAAAACATTGAAGGCTGCCGCGGTACTTTATATTCGTAGCTGTGTTTCATCTCCTTCCTTTCATATAATTCGCTTTGATATTCGTTGTGTTTTGAATTCCAGAGCGTCAATCCCCTGTTGAATTCGTGTAAACTGTCATATCTGCTGGAGTTACACCAAAACTTAACAAAGATATTGTATTTTTTGAATCTGAAGATGCACAAAAAATAGTTCTGAACCCAATCTGGCCTCAACTTTATCGAATTTGATCCCAAATCATTTATGAATCTTTAAAGGAATTACTATAATCGGAAGAAAGTAATTTTTGCTTGATTGATACCAAAACGTTGGGAAATATTGCAGTTCTTGAATCTAAGGACCTACTTAAATAGTTCTTAATAGATATAAAAATTGAAGATTACTGTAAAAATGGTTTATCAATATTTATACCTGCACGGATGTTGAATTGTTGTGCTTCTAATATATCTGTGAATCTTTTGCTGAAATGCCTTATGTTTTCTCATAATACTATCTCATAAATTAATATGTTATATCATGGAATCCAGGGTTGATTTAGGTATGAAACTAATGTCAAAATACCTGGATAATGAGGATTTGAACAGATGAAACCTCAATCATTTCCATTTCTGTGGTATCAATCGAATACAGCCATGGAAAGTTCTGAAAGATATTAAATGAATTAAGAAAGGACAAATCTATTGAAACAGAACATTTTTACCTACGCAAAAAATGGCTGCAGATGGACGATTTATTTTTCGCTCTGAAGCAATTTGATTTTGGTTCCTCCCGAAAAAGCAATTTTAGAAGAAGACAGCCCCATCGTAATTCTCTTTGGATTTAGGATTGTTATACATTGGAATGGGCTGATTATTTCAGACAGATTCCATTTAGCTATCTTCTACAAATCTCTCCCTCTCATTCCATCCGAGGACTTACTTGGTGAATGGAAAGATTCCCGCTGATTCAATGTCAAACCCATTTTCTTAAGTTCAAGCTTAACCTTTCTTTTTACATTACCATTTGTGTTTATGATTGATCGAACAAGTATATCGAACCCTTTCCGGTTTTCTATCTTCTTCGCCACTGTAAATCCACTTCGAATCTTGTTTTTCTCCGTAGTATTTATTATACGTAACCCTTCTATAGAAATATTTCGACCAAATTTTAGAACGAAATTATTGCTGTAAACGTAGTAAAAAAATAATACGTTCTGTCTTTAATAGCTAAGTGTCAACTAGTGAGTTGTGAGCCACCGATGCTTATGTTCATTAAAAATAACTAATGTTACATTTGATGAGAATGCAATCCGATTAATATAGGTTTACGGCTCATGCTCAGGTTCCGTATATATCGGATCGGATTCGATTTAACTTCGGCAAACATCCGAATTTTCTAACTGAACATATCATGCGGTACTTGGTGGAACTTTTTTATAGTTTAAAAATTATGACAACAAATTTGCGGACTTTCAAATTTTGACAAATTTTCCAATAAAATAAACATTTTCTGTTCAAATCCTAAATGATTCCTAGCTTAGCCACTGGAGAACTGGTGTTTCTCTTCAACGTTCCAGTCTTAAAGGTTTATATTTCACGTTACTGATTATAAAATTACGTAAAATTATGTTTTCGAAAAAATAGCTTTAGAATAAACCATTACCATATACTATGGGTATGAGTTCGTCTTTGAAAATAATTTTTTATATGTGAGTTGTTATTAATTAATTACTATTTCATCTGATTGGTCAATATAACTTGTGTAAATATTAATCGGAATGCTAACTAGAAATCAGAGCTGAATAACTTACGGTTATCGATTCAGTTAAAAGTTGAAATTCGTCAGTTCGGTTTCCGTTAACTTTTTAATCTTGCAAGCCCCAAATTAACGTATCTTTTTTGTTGTCGTTCTCTCTTCGATTCCTTGCATCAAAGCGTACTGTCTTATATGAGCATTTGGATCATTCTCCATGTATTTCCCCCAGTATCCTCCAGTATCTCCGTACGCGATTCCGTTATTCTTACCTAAAAAAGAACGACATTTCTCCGATGATCAAAATCTCTGACGGAGAAAGACGCGGATCGCGATTGTCTAATAAAACATAGCCGAGATTCCCGTCACGCTCTCGGATAACAAAACGACATCGCTTTCCGCAGAATCCTTCATCAGAGAATCCGAGATTTTTCATTCCGTTTTAATTCTTCCTTTTTGCGTCATTCGTCCTCCTCTGGGAAAACTCTCCGCTTTCGATCCTATGGTTTCATTAAGCGTTATTTCCCGTCATTTTATAGAGAAGTCTTATCGCGTCGTGACGTCGCGGCAGTAAATTTTCGCTTTGGAAACCGATAGCGACCGTTGTCATCGCTACGGAAATTTCATCCAATAGTCCTACTCCGAATCACCTTTTAAATTAAACACCTGAGAAACGTTATCACATAATTTTTATTAAAAATTTTGCAGACCTGATAAGTTAGTACGGATCCTCAACAATTCATACTTTTTGTAGAACTATGATAATTGTATCGCATTTTTGTCATTTATTTGCTTGTTTAAAGTTACAAAAATATAAAGATATCGTGGAACAAAGATTTAGCAAAATCTAAACATTAGAAACTTACAATTTTCCATTATGGTCCTCCTAAACCTAATAATGGCTCGTCAGGAGGTGCCAGGATGCGTAACATCAGTGAAATATTTATAAAATGGCAACAAATAGAATTTTCAAATTGCACTGCAATTTCAAAAGTGCAGAAATACTGTGCCCAACATTTACGTACATTCTAAGATGGTCTTTAATCACATTTTTCATCGATTTTCAATATGTAATAATATACTAATGATAATAATAGTAATGTTTCTCTTATTAAGGCGATATTGAGATTATTTTGTATCTTGTTACACCTAAACCTTCGCCTTATAAGTTATATCATTCACCATCTAAAGTATTTTTTTAAATCACGCACAGCTACTATAAATTAATATCCCCCCTCCTACCACTGTAACTCCCAGGTAAACAATACCTTTTATAAACCACGCTAACAGCACACAATTGTAATTTCAGTGATAAAATTACCCAGAATTACCAGCTTAAATAACATGTTAAAATAGGATAGTAAAGGGATAGACATTGATACTGCATTAATATTTCGATTGGTGAATGTAGGTAGAATATAGTGAAGCCAAATTCACCTTTTTCTCTTTATTAAATTTATTTATTTATTCCTCGTGTACATCATCTTCATACATAAGTAAATATTACCAAAATTGAAACGAGGGACGTAGGTTTCCCTCCGGTTCCTTCTTGGGGTAACCGCCTCTTCATTTTCCTACAAATCAACTTCAATATAGAATACTGTGCTGTAAAATTACAAATCACTTTACAATTTCATATTTTAGTACAAATCTTTAAATTATTTTCTTTCTTAAATATTGAATTGCGTTTTCAAAATCCCATATATTTGTTTTTGATATTTAATATTTTTTTAATCTTCTAGACCTAAAAAAATAAACATTATACATTGCGTTTTCTCCGAATTCCCCTCTTAAAGTTGTTCAGACCATCAAATACTAAATTTAGGTGATATTTGAAGAAACTTCGTAAAAGATAAATATTTTGCTGAATGTGCCCATTAATAAATAAACTTCTCATTTGATGTAGATTATCATGGGGTATTTATATTCTGCTCTTATTTTTAACGATCGTCCATGAGTGGGAATCCATAAACTTGCGACAGGTACTCCAAAACCTGCACGTCCTACCCTAGAACAATAGCATTTTTTAATCCGGTCAGCTAAATCCACTAACAGGTAGCTCGTTAAAATTACCCGGGGAATACAATAGGAAACTACGTAACGAATTCATATTTAAAGTTTGGCTGATTCATCGCGTTCTGAAATTGGATATAGTTATATTTGGACACAAATAACGGAAAGTATATATATTTTTTGAATACTGCTATTTTGACAAAGGATGGAACTCTCGTCAATATTTTTGGAGTTTTCCGGTCGTATACCATATGAAAAGTTGATCGTAGAGTCGATGGAATCATCGTTGGAACCCTGAAGTATCCTCACAATAGATTATCAATTTATAGTTTTTACCTTTTGGATATTTCCTGGCCAGCGATACCGAATCCTCTGTTTTCAGTGCTTCTGAAAACGATTTCTTCAACTATCATATATTTAACATTTTGATAGTCCTTTAAATACCTCGGAAACATCGAGGAAATTATACTTAGCAGTAAAGTTGTGATTCTTTTCTAAAATGTATACATGATGTAAAAAACTCATTATCTACTCCAATGACATCCTAGTGTTTCAAAGTCCATTGCGATAATAAAGCTGTGTATTAAATTAATCTGTATTTCAAGGGGTGCATTTGTTGGCGATTAATTGTAAGTAATTATTGACGAATAATTGTTGTCCTCCTATTGTGATGGGGCAGTTATAAGTAAACTCTCATAAATATAGGCTTAATAAGTTTAAAATTGTGTCCATAATACTTTTAACTCCTAATTAATATCGGAAAACATGTGTTTGGGATGGATCTATAATTGATATGCTTGGATTGCTGATAAATTTGAGATGGAAATCGTTGTTTAAGCACTAATGGTTGATGTACGGAAAACTGATCCTTTGCTGCATATATTTCGATAGAAGTAACTGTTTCATATTCTAATATGTTTACGATAATTGAACACTTCGAAACATTTCTGACTTTTGTGATACTCTTTATAAACATTTACGGTTCGGTATCTTCGATAACCCAATTAGTTTTCTGCGGATCCTCATCTCTGTTGTGGCGTTACTTTTGCCATCCATCTCGTGGAATTTTCTGTCCAATTTTTTCCCCGTCGCACATTTGTCAAATCGAATATATTGTATCATTTGGTCGAAAATTTCAAATAAAACAGTTCCCGTCGTTTTCTATCGGAAATCCAAGGCTTAGGATTTCCGCTGATGCTACGAGATTGTCCCTTCACGGTTCGTTTGATGTAATGTGATTGACGGTGACAGTTGAAACGCGATGTGCGGAGGCCACCTATTATGACTCTTCATTCCGATTGCTATAATTGGAACCCAGGAGCGGTCGCCTGCGAATTCTTGCATTTCCGCGACATAATGGACTTCGTGAATAAATTGGAAACAGTTTTGAGTGACGTCGGCGAATCTTCCGTCAAACATTTCGCGATACGAGGCCATTAATTGAGATATTTTCTATGATATCGCTCTTTTCTCAATTTGATTAAAATTAGCAACGGCAGTCCTTGTCGTCATGGAAACCACTTTATTCCAGTGCCTATATCCAAACAGTCCAACTAATTATCTTAATACATTTCTTTGTGAAATTGTACTTTTATGAAAAGATAGATCGATGATGGACTGGGTATTTATTAACTTTTGTTAACTAATTTTTGACCATGAAACTATCTGTAAATATGTCGTAGTAAATGTTTATATTCGGCGGAAGGGTGCAATATATATATTTTAAGTTGGTATTTAGAATAAACTGGAAACATGTTGATTGAATATGTATGGTAAGTAATGCATAAGGTATATGTAGGTAAATATATTGTGGTGTTAAATATTTGATGCAGGAGGTTTAAGGCTGCCACGTGACAATTGTCTTAATGCAGACTTATAAATGAATGTATATACATTGTATTGTTCTTTTTTCCTTTGCGAAAGAAAATCACAGATTTGTAATTTCCGTTCTTTCTTAGTAACCAGGTACTAATATAATCTGTCACTACGGGAAATAAACAGTTTTCTTTCCTTCCAAAGAACCGGCTGAAACTATGTTATAATATAAAATGGCGGTTATTAGAGCAATCTATAGCAGAGAATAACGTTTACTTTTAAATGTGAATTTTAGAACTTTAAAAATTGGCTAGTAGGTAAATTCAATTGTTTTAAACCATTTTTTTGGAATCCAAACCTATTTAGAGCCAAAATAACGGATAGCGTAGCTTTTGAACTGATGAATCATTTGCAATGTTCACATTTTGACTTATTAATGAATGCAGTCCGGAAATCGAATTAAAGCTCAGCAAATTCACAGCAATGTTATTATTATTTTATGTACATCAAAATCGTTCGAGGGAAAGCGATATGAATGAAATTATAAAGTATAGTGAAGGATTTCTTCCAATTAGTTCTGAAAGGAATTTACTTATATTACATTCCAGTTTTACTAGTCAGTAATTATGCCTTCTAAGGATATCAGTTCGTATACATTTTTCCTTGAGATGCTACAGTAGCCTCGTATCAGGTCGCATTTATGCAACGTTACATGAATGAAATAATGATTCATATGTTACCATCGCAGTTTTCGATGGAAATATAGTGCTGCCTCACTGCAGAGAAAAATTGTAACATCCTGTAGAAGTGACGTCACTAATATCTATGATTTAAAATCTTGTTAAATGGTATCCCAATATTTTACCAATCCCCTTCCATTCTCAGGTTTCACCTCTCCGGACGATATCTTTCAACGAGCGGGCGCGCCGAACATTTAGGGGGTTGGATATTAAGCGATTTAAATTTTCCGGCTGATCGATGCAGATAGTCGTAAATTTCTTTCGGAGATTCGATTACATTAGTTCGCCATCTGACCGCAATGTGTCCGCGGCGCTGCGATCGCCTCAATCATTAGCCTCGCATCACTCATTCAAACGAACTACGCTTCCCGGGGAGGATTTAATTAAATTTCGCCCGCCGCCATCTTCCCTTCTCTGCGCTCTTATTTTTCACTCATCCCTCACCTGCTGTTCGCGAAACTGATCTCACCTATGAATTTTTGAAGCCCTCTTTCCACGTGAACATAATTCTCGCCGATGGCCGAACCTTTCTCTTCGCTCGTTTATGCATTTTTCATTTCTCTCTTTGTTTATTTCTCCCATCTATTAAATGACTCACTCTCTCTTCCAGAAGTAATGCCCGACGTTAAATTTTTCATTTCCCCCAATTTTTTCTTTCTCTTTTCACTAGCTTTAATACTCCATTTTTCCGCTTCGTTTACCAACTAGCTAATTGAGGATTTGCCATTGATATGAGGATAAAATGAATATAATATAATAACGACAATGAAAATTTTTATTGTAATTAATGAACGTATATTGTTAATATTGATGTTAATTTAATAATAATAAACAATCTCATGGTAATCAATCTATGTCTATTGTTATTGTTGATGTTAATTATTTATTAATTACAGTCATTAATAGCAATTAAAAACATTAGCTACAATGCGGTGGCAATAATAGGTTAGCAGCAATACCATTATTAGAAGATAGACTGTAAGAATTTGTGTATAGAACAAAGTGTTTAACAAAGAGTTGAATGTCAATTAAAACCTCTCATCATAGTTAATGCACGGTTGCTCTGAAAACTAAGCAATTCAAGACCATTATCTAGATTTGACTTTAAATTTGCTCATTTATGTCGTACCAATTAACTGTAAAAAAGCATGATTACGATTAATGTTAATCTGTTATTAACTACCGTTCTTAATTACAATAGAATGCATTAGCAACAATGGACTGGCTTTAATATGTTAGCAACAATACCACTATTAGAATATGAACAATTTAAATGTCTGTAGAGAGAAACGTGCTTAACAAAGCATTCCAAATATTATCAAACCATTCAACATAGTTAATACACGATAACTCTGGAAACAAAACAATTCTGATCCATCATGTGGATTACATGTAGTAAATTTGTTCATTCAGAACAAATTAACAGCAAAAGATCATAATTATGATTTATGAAATTTTAAGGAGCGAGAATTCACATCAAATTGTGTATCGAGAAATAATAAATGTACGTAGAAAATTTTCATCTCCGTAGTAGTTGTTCAAAGAAATCACTGTTCGAATCCAGAACTTCATGAAATCTATGTATGTAAGTGAGATGAAAATGCTACGTTATTGTAACATCACTACAAGAATTTATAAAATAATTGGGATTATGTAACTTATAAATATAAATAATATATATATAAGGTAAGTAAGACCACAGTTTTGTGAAATCAGTCCCGGGTTCGATTCCCAAATGGAGCAAATATGTTTGCCCGGCTTCTTCAAGTAATTAGGTACCTAACATACCATGCGCTTATCAGGTCTACGCTTGGGCCTTATTCGATACTTGCTGTTTGGCTTTTTCTATAGAGGAAAATGTTTTCTAATAACGAAGAGGATTATATCAACAATGATTGCAATTCGTCTAATAAGATATTCCTTCACGCTTCAATGTATCCAGATTTCGCTTCAGAATGCGAAAATTCCTTTAAAAAATCATCGTTCTTGTGCCTAAAGCTTTATTCAATCAGTCAGATTCCCTGTGTTTTTGTGAACATTTCTCTTCTTCTTTTGTTTTCATTTGATCCTGAGAACTCCATCAAATTCCAAACCAGTTATATTTTTTTTCGATGGCAAATCGTTTGCTTGAGCATTAGATTTTAATGGCAATTCTTTTTTTCACGCTCAAGAACTTGCAAGCGCCTTACATTGTACCGATCTGTGTTCTTCATTCCCTCTTTAAATATTCAGCTCCATTTTTTTCCTTTCCCGAAAGCGGTTTAAAAACCTTTCATCGTTTCCTCTAAAGAGGCTCAAAATGTCTAAAATTTTAATATTTCACGGAGAAGATTTTTTTTTGATTTTGGAAAAACTTTGTTCGTTAAGTAGCTCCCTCTGTTTGTATGCAAACTTTCCACTTTCCTTAAATTCGAACACTCCATTTTGGTCGATATCGTGTGTTTGATTCGAACCTTGAATGCTCATAAAAAATTCCCAATTCAAGGGTTGAACAATTTTCTGAACTTCATACTAAAACGATATGGTAGTTTCAAATTTTGTTAATTTTCTGTTCTATTTGCATATTCTACATCGATTACGTTGATTTTAATATCTTGATCACTACCCCTTATATTATTGAAGTATACCTATGAGCATCGTCGTGCATATATTTATTTAGTATATGAAATTATCAATGTAAAGAAGACACATATTTTTTTGCATATTTCGCTCTAGGGATATTATCTTTCTAAAATTAAACAGGAAATTAATTTCATCCTAGGTCCGGATAGTTATCGTAGGACAGAAAATATGATAGATTTTCTTATTTTTATCGTCAAATATTGTTTTCGATCCCAAAACGCGAATACTTCAATCAAATGTATCGATTTTTGGTCAAAATCAGTTGTTTGGTTGTTTACGTTGCTATCAACAAGGTTTTCATTCGGGTTTCAAAAGTGTCGTATCCAAGCCGAGATTTCTTCATCTTTATCATTGTATTTATCTTATGTTAGTAAAACCATCTCTCCCGAGTTTAATCTTTAGAAAGAATTAATTTGAAAATATTTTAATTTTAAAAACGATAATTTGAATAAATCTCAATTAAAACCATGTAAATCATAAATGTTAATTTTAGAAAGCATTAAATTCTTAACACAGGGTTTCCGGATGAAAGGTATCCCAAATAAAATATTTATATCTTGGAAAGTATTAATAATAAACCTTTCCGGTTTCTGCGTTAGTGTTAAACTCTGAAAGTTTTGTTCTTCACATAATGTATTTCAATGTGGGCACCCTTGGTGGCATGACAAACATCCAGGCGATATTCGACCTCATCCTACGTCCCTTGAAGCATTTCGGGTGTTACTGTAACCACAGCGTCATTCATGCGGGTTTTCAGGTGCTTAATGCTGTTGATTTTCATCTGGAACACAATGTTTAGCACATGACCGCAAAGGAAAATATCCAATGAGCTTAAATGATGTTAATATTACATAGTTAATTAAACATAATTATTTAAAAAAAGACTAATCAAAAATTTCAATTTTAATTAACCAAAAAAATGAATTCGAATGTAAGAATTTAAAAATTATTAATATATAATAATAGGTTAAGTCAATTTAATCAAATATATAAACAGTTCAGCTCAAATTTGAAAAAGGGAATACATTCTCCGCGATCTGTAAGTCTCTTCACCTGATGCATGCGGATTTAGGAAGTGGAATGGAATATCTGTATCGTTCAATGCATGTTTTAGCCTTTAAGTCCCTCCAATCCGGCTCTCTGGACTGCTCCTTTAGATGAGATCGCATAGATACGCATGCATAAACGCAATTCTCCCGGCAATTTTCACAAGATTATTCCATTTCCTTTTTAAATGGAGATTTGTTTCATCTTCGCTCTCAATTTCCCCCAGCACGCGTTATCCCCCCCCTCCCGTGCGTTATTCTGCAGCCAAAAGTCCTTTTAAATTATTCCTCCGCAGCGACGCACCCCAAATTCCATTAATATTTGTTATTGCCTTCGTTTTGAGATGTTCTAGTAATCTAGACCATCTCCCTGCTGGTGATAGATCTAGAAGATTCGCCTTTTTTTGAATTACCACTTTTCAATAACATTATTATGTGAGTTATTATGAATAATATTTTGTCGAAACGATAAATTAATCAGTCTAGGACGAAAAAACCGCCAAAAAACTACTCTCTTAACTCTTTTGCTAAAGAGATTCTCCCGAAGATAAAGTTAGTTAACGATCAAGTTGGATAGGATAAACAAGAACAAGTAGTGGATGGAAAATGTACTGACTGTTAGAATGTTGTAGCAAAGAAAAACGAAAGCCGTAATATTGGCAATTAAATGTTAAGCGTCCAATCGTCATTGTTGACCATTTGACGCTGTCAACAGTGCCCACTCGACAGTTTCGTTCTAATTTGGTTTGAACCAATCTCAGACTGCAAAGTTCGACTTCGGGAACTTCCTGCGTAAATGCGTTGCCGTGTGAAATTCCTTTGAACGGAGAACGCTTTTCGTTTGTTTTTCGCTTTCGCAAAGGAAATGATTTTCTTTTCGCACTGTCCTCTCGACCCTTAAACTTCCTTTTTTAACGCGCTCAAGCCTAGAATGGTTCCTCCAACGTCCCACTAAAGCGTAGGTGGCGCTGAATCGAGCAAGTTCTAAACCACAAGTATTTACTTAAGACAGAAAGGTCAACTGTCAAAGTCAACGAATTTTGCTTGCTACTGTAAGTGAACATCGTGTTAGTTTCCGATAAAGAAATAATTAGTATTTCCTAGTAAAATATTAATTTATGTTCAAAAAGTCAAGATATCGTTCACTTCCCAAACCATGCTGAATTCGCCAGGACTTTTTTGGAATCACGGGTCACGTACAAGGTACTAGGGTACTACTCACCACGTGAGTTTATGATGTTTATTTTGACAGAGATATTGTACTACCAAAGCACACAAAAAATAAGACAACTTGAAAACGCGTTATGTTCGGGAAAGCGTCGGATCCCTTCTCGCGTTTATTTACCTCAACAAACGTTGTTAGGTAAACAGTTCCGTTAGCAAACAAGCTGTTGGTCGCCACAACTCAATTCGAAATAAAGCATAGGTTCCCAATACAGTCTGTTGCGGTAAGTCACCATTCTATTGACAAATGCTAATGCTGCCGATATGATGTGTGATTTAATTCACGGTAATAGTAATGCTTATGGAAGCTTATAAAACTTTGACTGTATATTTACTCTATTTATTACTTTTCGTAATTTAATATTTTAATATATAATAACCATGTAGTTAGTAGGTAATAATCCTATTTTCCTCAGGTGTGTGTGAGAAAAGTGATAATACTGCTCGAAGATAAACCTGTCATTATCACTGGAAAGTGACTTACTAGCAACGAAATGGACTTATTTATATTTTTGTAATGTAATATTTTAATGTATAACAACTAGGTAATTGGTCTATCTTATGAAGTGAATCGAAAGTACTATACTTCATGCACGTATTTGTTACATTTTTGAAATTTACATTTTTTAAATTAATTCCTGAAAATTTTTTTTTTAAATAATATTCATAATTTTTATTATTTTATTACTAAGAGTATTTAATAATTTTTAACGAAGAGTTTTAAAATTATTTTTTATTACTAATCTGTAATTAAATTAATTTTTAGCTTTTTATATATTCTAAAGACAAAAAAAATAACTATAGTGAGAGATTATAAATTACTGTAGCTAAAAAAAGTATGTCCCAATCTAAGCCCCAATTTTGTTCAATATAGACGTTTGAATTCATTTTATTTAATTGTATTGTATATTTCAGACACGTGACCACATTTTTAATTACGCGCGAAGTTTGAAAAATGAAAATTACGGTTCTCCAGTTTCGGGCGACCATCCTTGATGACACACATACGTAGAGAGCGGACTTTCAACTTTATATATTAAATAACGAAGAGAATGTGACCGTTTCAATTCATAAGACGTTTGATTCATCGCCGATACGCGCAATAGAAAGAATCTCCGTTCGTTATATCGTTTGAGAGGGAGAGAGATAGGCCAAATTGGCCCTATTTTTAGGAGCAATACACTTTCGAACTCTCGTTAAAATTTAATCAAGGGACGAATTAGGCCCCGGAGCCCTTTTGTCTCGCAATTGCCTCGCAATAAAAAATTCCTCCGCGGCCTTCATTATCCGCGAAAGGGTCGCATCAAATTAAATTCGAAAAATGTTTAAGTTTCGATATTATTTCGCGTCCGTATGAAAAGCCTCCATTTTATCTGGAGCGACACTCGAAATGTCATTAAAAATGCGAAATTTTTATGGAAAGGTCCATTTTTTTACATTTGAAGCCACTCGTCGCCGAATAATAAGATTCCGTTCTCATAAACTCTCCCCTTAATTAATACGAGAAATCCTCATTTTCGGAGTCTCCCCCTAGATGGCTCTGCTTATCGCCCCTGGATTGCTCTTTTCCCTCTCCCCCTTCCTTCTACTTCTCTCTTCTTTCTTATTTTCCCTGTTCTCCCAATCTCTACCTTCATTCCATTCTCTTAATTGAGCTGGAGGCGGAAATAAAATGGCAGCGATACGTAGCAATTTCATTAATAAACAAATACCGAAAAAATTGTTCACAAATATAGATATATACGTCATATAACGTCATGGCAATATATCTTCCCCACATTTTCGTTTGAGAGTAGAGTTCAACAATCACCTTTGTCGTTAGGGAATTGTTTATGTCCGCAAAATCACACAAATCTGTCCTCATTTTTGTCTGAATTCTCTCAATTTTGACTTTAATACCAAAACCAAAAAAATAATAATCTTATTCAATTTCCATTCTTATGGTATTCATCTCGATTTCGTACGACCATTATTTCTGATTTAATTCGGCAAAAGAAAAAATGACTGTAATGTATCAAAATGAACTTTACTTGCATTTCTTATGAGAGACGATTCGAGTTGTACAGAGTCAAACCAAGGATACTTAGAACAAAAAATATAAATTTTTAATACTCCATTTGACCTTCAACGACTCCCAAAAATTTATAATCCTATCCTATGTCGGCAAGTTCATGAAATTAATGTTAGAAAATTTAACCCAAGTATTTTTACGGGATTCAGTGACATCGGATAAAGAAATATATACACAAAGGTCATTATTACACAAGAGAGATTTAGATACATATCCCGCGAGCCATCAGTGGCCAATGGCAGGGGTTTAATAACGCTAACATCCTCTCCGTATCTACCCTGTTACCTTCTCTAATAGTTTGTAGAGAGAACGACTGGAAGTAGCTATCTGTCTTAGTGATTATTTCCGATGTCGATGACTCTCGGAGATCGCGTTTGTTCTTTACTGGAACTACATTGTCGCATATTTCGTCTAAACTCTCAGAACCGATGTTGTTTTTTTAGAAAGCTTTCGTCGGTAATCAATTCTTATATCATGGTCATAATGCTACTGTCGAACTTGAAATCTCCTTTTAAGAAACAAGTGAAAGTGAAGACAAAAAACTACGGTGGACCATCTCTAAATCTGAGATAATACTTATTTAATGAGAATCCCAAATCGCGCTGCTGTATTCGAGAGTAGGTCGGACAAGAGAATAATAATTCATTTCTTTGGCTTTAAATGTGTATCTACTCAATATTCTACAAGTTAATCTTAGCATTCTGTTCTACTTTCCTATTGTATCTCAAATATGTTATTTGAAAGATAAACTACCGCTAAAAGTTAAACCTAGGCATTTATTGTGACACACGGACTCTAAGGAAACTCCTGAGTATTATATATGCTGGTAGACTTCTCCGTCATGTTTACATGAAGTTTTGCAGTCAATGAACCAATACGGGGAATGAGGTTTCAACTTGCTTTATGCAGCACACAACCCCTTTTATATGATTATGAAAATTTGGTTGATTTGCTTTGAACCTCCTTTGATCTTCTTTCGGGGAAGATAAAAAGAGCATCCTCAGGAAAGCCGTTTGAACTGTTTTATTTATAATAGAAATTTTAACCTCGTTTAGTATACGGCCCTTAGTTCTTAAAAAAATAACGTAATAATATCACCAAAGTGGAAACTCCTTTTTGCTTCGGCCAAAGATGAAATGTTGGCATTCATTTGTTATCAATGAGAGTAAACCTTCGTATATTTATTATTACCAGTAATGTACGTGCTACATAGTAATATCGTTTTCATTGAAATTTTTTAAATTTGTTTTTCTTTAGTTTTGTATTTATAAATGATTCTATGTAGCCTGTCAGATGCACCGAAATTTGAAAATTAAGGTCGGTCAACTCTGTATGAAAGACAGCATTACTAATCAAAGGTATTTTACAATCCATCACCATATTACTTACATTTATACATCTTCCTTCTCCCTATCCATTCTTCAATTATAATTAACATCCTGCTTACAGGCGATACCCCAATTACATACTCAAGTCAATGAGTAAAAACGTAACAAAAGTCGAAAAAACGTAGATACAATTGGGGAAAAGGCAAAGAAAAGAAAATAAGCAAGAAATTGCATTTAGAAGAATGAATAGATTGACCGACAAATAGTTTTTTAATAAAAAAAATAGTATTGGTGATTAACTGGTCATTTTTAGGACCTCATTACTCAGCCCGGTCATGCTGGAAATAGGTTTACGACCTGCTGACTTCCCCTACGTCAAAAGTATTTCATTTGATTACTTCCCACTACTTTCATACTCAGAGAACATCCAATCTCCCCGCAATCATTCGCTTCGTTTAATCGATGGACCTCCGCTTTGACGACCCTCGTCTTCCGTATCTAAATAAGCGCCAAATTCATATCTCAGACGCTCCACCGCCTTCCGCAACAGCTTTTTTGCGCTCCACGCTAATCTGTTATGTTTTATTCACAAGGGAAAGGGCCCGCGGCAGAGAAAGCATAAAAGGGCCCTCCGCTCCGGTGGCCTTCCATCTTATCGGATGGGCAGACTTCAATTACCGCGGTCATCTGCCTCCCCGCGGTTAACTGTCGCTTTTCTTGCCTACGAATCCTCCCCCCATCGTTGAAATGTTGACCCTTGATGGAGAAAAATATGGTCATATTTTAATGTCGAATTTGCTTTGAAAAGTACGAGGTAGAGGAATGGCATTAACATTGCACACATTTAAAGGAACCCAGATGAGCCTATAGGATGAACGCAGGTGAAAAATACTAGGGTTCGAACCAGAACCTACCACTTTTAAGGTAGATGCTGTGAACTTCAAAGCACTGCATGATTCAGGGTAGGGATGGCCAACTTATAACGCATGATCCAGGAGTAGAGCATTGAAAATGTAGGCTAAATTTCCTGTGAAATAAACTGCGTTAGATTTATACTTGGCTAATGACGTAGGAAAACAATTGTCATCTCCTCGAAGGCCATGGTTCAGTAATCCTGGACACAGCGAAAAGTTTCCATAAGATTTCATGGGATTTAACATTTGCCAAACTTCAAGACTTTATTTTTGCATTTAATAAAATATGTATGAATGAATTTCAAACGTGCTTGATTTATTCGACGATTAAAACTGTAACGTATCCTTCTTTGCAACATTTTTGCTTTTACGATCATAACTGTCTGTAATATAGTGGTTTAAAGGGTATTTCTTCCTCTTTTAAGAAAGTAAAGGTACGAAAATCTTAGTTATCTTCAGTTCAGGGATCTATGTAAATTAACTCTAGAATAGACTAGGCTTCGGAGATATTGTTGTAGCAACCAAAATTTTTATTGATAGCAACGTAAACATTTTTCTGAATTTTCTCGTTAGAGTCTAGAAAAATCGATCTACTCAGACAAAAATGTTCGCAATTATAGATCGTAAACAATATTCGATGATGAAAATAAGAATCTATATTGTATTTCATTACTTATGATAAATCTCCGGATGTTGTACGACCATTATCTTCAATTTTATTTTACGCAATATTAAAGTTTTGCAACGGAACGGAAACTCAACTACACGTGCATTTTCTATTTAAGTTATTCATATGTTATAAATCTATGTACACACGAATTTGATATTTATGATAGATAAAATATTTGTAGCGAACCGAATAGTAGCCAAATATCAAGTGTAACGAAAACACGCAATCAGTGAATCTTCTGTAAAAAACCCACCTGATCCCATTCGATTCTTGTACTTTTTTTCCGATCAGGGTATGAATACGTAATTCGGGCCCAGGGTAAATAACCCTCCGCTCCTTAGCTAAGGAATAGCGTTTTGTTTTCGTATGCGGTTCGCCGCGCCTCCTATCGATATTTGTGCGAGTTAGGCAGGTGTTGTTTGCTCACCGCAGTCGTGTTGATCTGTTTGTATTCTCGAGACACTTCAAAGCGAAGATTCTCCGATACCCTTATCGTCATTTCCCTTTTAATCCTTGAAAGTCAAATTCCCTCCGAAGATCGATTATCCTCACGACATCTCCCTTTCTCTTTCACATATCTACATGTGTACCCTACAAGCCCCAATTTGGTATGTGGCAGGGGTTGCAAGTACCCAAAAGTCTTTTTCGGTTACTCTCATATTGTTAGTGGAAGATGTGACATTTTATCTCAGTCTTATTTTTTCGGGGTATCAGAATTCATGAAACATTAAAGACGCATAATATCATCTTCAAAGAAAGTGATTTCATTTAAATTATACGGCAAATAAGGTTTATTTGAATCTTCATTTGATCAAAGATTTCCATCCAATAGGATAATGTATACACGGGTTATCTGAAAAGTTTCCGACATTTCGTCATTTCTCGACATGTTTCCTGAAAATTTTCTGAAGATTTCTGAAAAATCTAGGGTCGGAAACTTTTCAGACCACCCTCGTGCATTACGAAGTATCTAGATTTCGTTTAATCTTACCTACTCTTCGAATTCTTGACAAAATTTTTTCGAATTCTCGAATACGAAACTTCTTCTAGGGTTGCATTTATACTCAAGTTGAGGCTAGTTCTTACGCAAAGTAATATCGCTGGACCTTTTCTTAGTTCCAACAGAGTTTTTATAGTGTTCGTCCCCATACATATCAATAAAACAATTTTTCTCATACTATCTCTTTGATTCGATTGTTTAATTATTTTATGACATTGGGTTGGATGGAAGAGGAGACTTTTTGTCCCGATCTCGCCCGAATGAAGCCGTCGTATTATTATCATTATGGAATAATATGTGCAGAAGGCCAAAGATTACAATATTCCTAGATATTAAAATATGGTAAAATGAACTTGGAAGTCACGGTAACGGCGATTTTTAATGAAGGGGAAATGATTAATAGTAGAGAGGGAACTGAAGAGGTGGAAATTAATGCAATTTTAATATTATTATAAATATGTGTTTTATATAATGAGGTGGATAATAAATTAACGTTATGTATATATGTACTTTTGGAACTTCCTGACGAGCCAAGCTGTCTCAGGAGGAACAATTGTGCATTAAAAAAATAATTGTGTTATGTCAGATCTTTTCAGGAATTGTTTTTTAAAATTTTATTGTTATATTGTGCAATTTTAATTGTAAATATAATTTAAATGTCATATAAAATGTAAATTAATTTTAAACTGATTAAAATTTTTGTCAGCCGATCTCAGGCAGGTATTTACTGATATGATTGTTTAACACTGTATTTTGCATTGTAAATAAAACAAATTGAATTAAATTTTTATAAAAATTATCCATAACGGAGGAGGACACCCAATGATAAATTTTTCGTCTGTCCTAGGTCGAGAACCGAGTCTCTTATCGTTAAAATTTTACAATCAATACAATATAGAAATGTTCTATTCATCAATATATGATTGCATGTATGTATGCACAATAGTTACCATGAGTGTCGTAAAGTCAGCAAATTTCAGTATGTCTTAGAGATTGCCACTGGTCTCGTGGAGTCCCTCAGCAATGGTACCTCGCTCTCCCTTATCAACGGCGCAGCGAAGAAAATGAAAGTAGAAAAATCCTTCTGTAGAATGAAGCATCCAAGGGTTTATTTGCAAAAACCACAGACAACCTGTTGATGCGGCTATCTGTAACCAACTTTATACCAACAGAATCTGACCGATGAGTCTAAGTAATGCATCGAAGTATGATCATGTGGTATTACCTGATCCATGCAATTTTACACCTATTTTATTATACATTATAAAATATCTTCGTTAATTTTGTCATCATCTTTCGTCGAATTGGTTAAGGATACAACGATGATTTTCTCCCTTCTACACCCCCACTAAATTATGAACTTAACTTTTGCCATCATCTCATATTTCAAAATAGCTCTTTCACCATTGCCGCTGCTTTTAATCTTATTTTCTAAGTTACCATAACAATAGATACCTCACTTACATATAAAATTATTGTATTTATTTATTTATTATATTTAATAGAAGAAGTTATGGAGAAAATTTTGTAACAACCACACATTTATTGATAGCAACGTAAACTTTGGTTAAATTTATCCGAAAATCCATCTATTTTTTGAAAGTTTTCGATATTTTAGGTACTAAACAATATTCAGTTATAAAAACAAGTATCGTAATTTCCATTTTACTACGTATGGTACATCTCTAGATGTCGTACGACCATTATTTCTAATTTTATTTTACGGAAGAATATTGGTCTCCTACGTCACATAAAATCAACCGTGTGCATACTTCTTATTAAAGGTACTGCCATCAGCAGAATAAATACATTCAAGTCTGTGATTGAAATACTCGTAATTAAGTTTTAAGTATTAAATTATTTATAACAATATTGCAAAAATTTTAATATAACACTTTTTAGTAATACAGAAGTGAAAAATAGTGACTTGGCTGGGACTCGAACACAGGTCTTTCACCTATTCTAGAACACCTACCCGGAAAGAATAGAATATTATAATGCCCATTCGGAAATCTGCCCGGAAAGTGGGAGACTTGGGTTCAAGTCTCAGTCAAGTCACTATTTTACACTTCTGTATTACTTTGGGTTAATTCGCGCACTTTCAAGCACCAAGTTGAAATTTACTTTCCATCCTTTTAAAACTTTATGTTCTATTTTAATGGATAAAAGTACCCGGTAACCTAGTAGATTCGTGATTTCGTGACATGTATCTCGAATACACCCGTGAGTCAAACCCGAGTCATTTTTAAACTGTGTCTTCGTGTATTACCCATCTCTCTCTATCTGGTCCCATACACCATGGTTCCCTCAAAGACAAGCCCAACGGCACGAAACATGGCGTGTCCCGTGCATTCTTTTCGCTAATGGGATCGTCGGATTAGTTCACGGCCGAGTATCCTCACATCAATGCCGTGAATTGGGTTAAACCCTTTGATAAAATAATTCCCTCCAAGTCTCCGCCTTTTCCTGCAGTCTTTTTCCGTGAGCCGGAAATGGGATGTGCGCATGCGCCGACACTCTGATTCGATATCTCTCCTGAAGATGGCGGCACCGCTCTCTCACTTACCCTAATTGCTCTCATTTGTTTATGGGGGTCATCGCGGTTTCCTTTCTTTCTTTATCGCGCGTTTTAAATTTAAAAGTGAAAGTCGGCGAAAGGGACGAGTGGAATCCGGTTCTCTTTCCCTTGGTCGACGTATTGTCATTACCAGAGGGATGAAGGTCGGCGAGAGATAGCGTTGTAATAGACAAAGAAATATAAAAATGTCCGAATACGAAACTAAAGTAATAGCGGGAAAAACGTCTGAAGCCTTTTTTTAATGTACAGTGCACAAGTATAAGGGGTTAGTGTGAGAATAAAATATTGTTATAGTGAAAGATTCCATTTGGAAAATTTAAATGGTATTGTGGTATGGTGTTAATAAGTAGACTAACTTAGAATTGTTTAAAAGTATTGTGAGTTGAAGGAAAAGGGATTTTATGGGCATTTTTATTGATGGACGTATGTGTATAACATTAGTGTATCTTGTAGTGTGTTTTTTGTAATTTACATATCCCCATCTTATTGTGTCATCTATGTATCAGTATCTAAAATACTATGTACTACTATGACTACTGCTTAAGGGAGGTTTTTCGAGTGTTTTGCTCCTTCTTAAGGCAAATAATAGGCAGATTCCAAGTATTCCCCTCAATCAATGTTATTTATGTTATGGATAAAATGAATTACGTATTGGAAATTTAAAATTGTAAACACTGACACCAGGTGATGCACCTACTAGCTATGAAAATGCTTTAATATTAATAATAAAAATAATTATAAGGTATTTGAAATGAATTCTTTTTCTTTCCAAAGTGAGACCGCTTTGTTTTGCAATATCTAATCAGCGTATTAACTGATTAGATGGAATAACTTGAATTGTGGAAAATGTGGAATGCAAAATGCTCTGTTATCCATTAAATTCGAATACTAGTCACATTCGGGACCCCTAGAAAACTTTTAATTAAAGTAGACAATCTTAATTTCGAATTTTTCCGCGTTTCATTTCCATAGCAATTTATTTTTCCATTCTCTTTAGAGTTGTGATTTTTCTTCTGAATTCATTTTCGTTTTCTATTTCCTCCTCCGCCATCTTCATTTCCTTAGATCTTCCCTTAGTTCGGTGATCTAAGTCTGAATTTTGGTTCAAGAAGAGTTTTTAAAAAAGACTCTTAGTATAAGAGTTTTGCTCTAAGTCAAATATTCTCTTAATCTTTCATCATCCTTTTTCTTCTCGATTTTATTGAAGATTAATTCTCTACGTCATATCGATTCTACTATTTTCTGAAGTTTTCCTTATATTACCGAGTCCAATCTCCAATTTCCCAATCTGGTCTCAGAAGTTTGAGTCTTTCCTTCTTTTCCTATTCCCTTCTAGGAAGCAGCGCGTATAGGGTTGGATCGTTGTGGGATAGAGAAAACTCAAAATGCTTACGTTCAAGAGATCCGTGGTATTGAACAGATTAAATTCGGCTAATGTGATGTTCACCCTTCTGGCGCATTGACTCAGAATTTTCCAAATAGTTAATTAAAACACGAGGTGAAATAAATTAAATACGTTAAAACATCGCGGATATTTCATCTCATCCAACTAAACAATCAAATTAAAAGTTGAAGGAAAATAAAGAATTAATGGATTCCTTTTTTCGCTCCGGTTCCGTTAAAATACAAATTTCGTTTCAGTGCCGGTGTAGGAGTCGAGGATCACTTAACGGGTGGGAGTCACTGTACAGTAACTCTCACCGGAAGGCGGCGTTCACTTGACAAGTGTGCCCTGCCCGGGCGGGGTTCACTTTACTCAGGCGGCTATCACTTAACGCATAGTTTTCTTCACATTTTTGCTGTTTTTTGCCTTAGAATTTGCAAGAATTTCTTTCTAAGTATCATACATTAGTTTTAAAGGAATTCTAAATTATTATATCATATCTTATTAGTAAACAAAGTTATGAATTTTAAGTAAATGAAAAAAACTATATAGCGTCGGTCTTTCCATTATAGTTACTTGAGTTATGAATTGAATAAAACTTAATTAAGAAATTCCACAGAAAAACAAGTTCAACCAAATTTTAGCTTGATATATCTCATGTGTAACAATGTAATAAAAAATGTTTTATTCTGATCTTTTTGGTACTTCTCCTACACAGGCTTTGCTTCGTCTAAAAATGTTCACCCCTTCAAATAGATTTTTTTCCTCCGACTGTTAAAATACTATAATTTTTCGAAATATATTCTTGCTCGTCGCTTTTAGCAATGTATTAAATTATATTTAAGAATTTAACTTGCTATATTAAAGGAACGATGATCAAGGTGTCGGATCAGATAAATTTATATCTTAAGATTTTATGTTAGCTTTCAGCAAGTCGTAGTTACACAAGTATAGGTTAATCAATTTACTTTGATGCGAAATGGAATTATTTTGGAATCATAATTCGGAGTGAAACATATAACTATTTTCGTTTACTCTTATTATTTTCAAGATTTTTTTCCTTCCCGTTCGGTTTTCACTTTGGGGAAATCATGTTTTTTTCGTATATTGTATACCCTGCTTATAATCCTCGGTCCCTCTTTCTGCACCACTGGTTCAGCCGTTAGCATCGCTGTATTCAATACAAAACATTCTTATAAATTTCCATCCCTTTTTCCGCTGCTCATTTCTCCATGCTGTCATCGATCTTCCTCAAAATTGCTCTCTCCGTCGCTTTACATCTTTTCCCTTACGCACCTCCCTCTGGACAATGGGATTGACCGCAAACAAATGCCATTAAACCCCCGCCATCCTTGCTGGGGAAAGGGGTTTTTCTTTAAAGACAATTTTTCCGAAACGGAATTGCTTCCAGAGTTCCATTCTCTTTCCTCCAATTTCTTCTACTCCACTCCCCTCTTTCTTAGTCCCTTTTCCTTTTCATCCCGGAAAGGAGACCGCTAGTGTTTTCCGCTGTATGCTCTTTCGCTCTTTCGATTTCCCGACTGCTTTACAGCGTTAGGGAAATGAACACTCCGTTGATGCGAAATCTCCCGGGAGGAAACAAAAGATTTTTTCCATCAACAAAATGGCTTCGTGTTCGAACACACGCGTTTTCCCAATCCTTTTGGAGCACTTGACCCTAATAACGGATGCAAATGAAGAGGAATAAAGACCAGTTTCGATGCGGAATGGAAACGCATGAATGTCTTTGCGGCAATATTTTTCGCTGTACGCCCCCTTTCTCCCCGCAGTCGACATCAAGATCGTTATCGGCATGCAAATGATATCCTGCCAAGTCCTAAATTACCTAATGGGCCTATATAACGATCAGCGTCGAGTATGCATTAATTCATCGTTGACTTCCGTAAGAAATATGCATTAAGTTGATTTTCGTTTCGTTAAAGACCTTTTTTGTTTCGTAAAATAAAATCGTAAATAATGGTCCCGCTATATCTGGAGGGTTACCATAAGAAATTTTGGGAATTAATTAATCAACGGAAATTCCTGTTTAAATCATCGAGTATTATCTTATCTAATCAAGAAAACTTTGATAAAATACATCGACTTTCCACGATATTAAGAAAGTAAATTTAGTGAAGGTTTACGTTGCTATCAATAAACTATTGGTTACTACAACAGTTACCTGAGACATGAAATACTTATTAAAACTGTTTTAATCTAAGGTATATTAGATTTAACGAGTGAAAAACCATCTTTTTGGAATTCTTATTTTTTTGTGACACTTTACTTACATAGTATAAATGTATCTCCTGCTCTATGAATCTTATGAATTATAGTAAGGAATTTCTTCGTATAATTTTTGCATCTCATCACTATATTAGAGTTTATTAGAGCTATCTATTTTGTTATTTAAATTGTGAGCCATGAAATACCATTTCTGTAAATGAATTTGGTAACATATGAAGAATACATACTAGTTGTTGCTCAAAATTGTACAATTGGAATAGCTTTAGAATTTGGTGCGCTTGGTGAATTGAATTTAACTACTATTATTATAATTGCACTATTCAACTCATTCTTTCTTTTAGGAATTAAAGTCTACTGTTTCATATTATAGTTTTGCAATACTTTCCCTAATTTAGTGGCTCGTTGTTCATGCGTGCAGCTCGGAATTTCTATTTTTAACTCCGTACTTAATGAATTCACTTGCTAGAATGAGAGAAAATGCCTTATAGATGTATATTTTGGAATAACAATAACATCGCCTTTTACTTAAGTACGACTATCGTTATACATAATTGAATAAACTCCAAAATAACATAACCATCAGCAGCCGCTTTGCTTTATTCTACGACTATCGTTTGTAGAGGAAAAATGCAAGTAAGACGATGGAATTCTATTGTCTTGGTTTTGTTGTCTTGATATTATATTGACTACAGCAGTTTTACCAATGCTAACTGGCACCACGCGCTCTTACTATTAATATTGACAGTCAATATGGATTTTCCATCAGTAAGTCATGATTCTTACAAACAATTTTCAATGATTATAATCATCAGCCTTAATTCATAAAAGATAACTTGCGAATCATTCCAACGAGCAAGAAACATTGTCCATGCAATGTCATTGTAACCCGAGAGAACTTTATCCAGCATTGTCCATTATTAAACTTAAAGTAGGACCTGAAAGTAATAATACCTACCTTTTTAACTTAATCGAATTCGACATTTTCTCGTTTTCATGTTATTTTAATCGATTTCATAGATTTAACAAAGGCTTACAGGCACCACGTCTCCCCTACTATTAATTTCAATAATGATTGATTGTCCAAGAGTGACTCACGATTCTGATGATCAATTCCCATTGTTAATCAGCAGCAACAATCAATGAGCGATGGACAACAAGTTATTCTAACGATCTATAAACAGCAGGAACAATTAATAAGCGATGGCTTATAATTAATTCTAGCATTCAAGAAAGATTGTCCATCATCCAACTTAAGCGAAGGCGTATTGCAGTAGCGTACCCATAGCCTCTCAATATCACCGCATACGTCTCATCGGTCAACCTAAATGAGCCCTCAAATAAGATCAATTGATCCTTATTAAAGCACCTGTTTGACTTGGGCGCACGGTACTACTCTTTATCGTCTTCTTGCGATATAACTGTGTGTGCCAACCTCTTACGAGGTGAAGCGGTGTGATGAATTGCTTTATAAGTCTTTGCGTTATGTGTCCAGACGATCGGTGTCGTGCGATAAACCTCGTTCTCTCCGCTTTAAGGTATTTATCCCCTCCCTGCTGCAGTACCCCCCTCCCGGAGGGTCGCCCTGGTCCGGTGGCCCTAGGAATCCGCCGAACCTTTAAGCCGCCCTCCTGCTCATCACCCTTTTTGGGGTTCTCTGCCATCGTATCGATCCATCCTGTCCTCCCCCTCCCACCCACCATCACCCCCACCCCCGTAAAGACCGCACTACAACCGTGAAATTCTCTCCACGCCGCGGTCTGCCATTGTTAGCTTCCGCTGTATTCTGTTGCAACCTGCTGCTCCCGAGCCACGCCTGGCTCTTTCAAGAACCACCTTTTGATCTGGTTCGTACGTATCTCCATGGCAGATTTTAGTCGATTTTCCCCAAGAAAAGGAATGCGTGAAGATATTCCAAGCTAGAAAAAATAAGACCCGGAATTACGTACATTTTGACTTATTATTACGTTCGAAAAGTTGCCGAACTTATTTATTCCCTCGAAAACGCCGAGCAGGAGAAATTTAAAATTCCAGCGGTAGATAGCGCCACATATTGTGGGTACAGCTACAACACACAGTGCAATACTACAGTTGCGGAAGATACAACCGGTATCATGCAGCCTCCCTTATACCTCGGTCGATCCGATAATGAACGTAAGTTATGAGGAATAGATGCTAGGACGAATCGTTTTAAAAATTCACTCTTTCCGCGAACGGTACGCGACGATAACCGAGTAAAGAAGTAGTTTAGATTCAACTGGTGTTTACACCCCCTGCCACACGCCGAAAGGCGGCTTGCAGGGTAATAATGTAGATGTAGATGTACAACCTACCTATCTACCACCGGAATTTTACATTTATCCTGCTCGGTGATATCGTGCGAAAAAATAAGTTCGGTAACACTTTGAATGTAGCAGTAGGCCCATGCTTAGGGTACATGCGTATCTCGTTGCGTGCCTGATGCTGATCCACTAGTATTCCATTTTAAAAATCAAAATTATAATTCCTACCATCTCCTAACTCTTGCCATCTACCACATTTCTCGACTCTGCTTGTATCTTTACCATCAATTCACCAATACCATCTTTCATTCGGAAGCAGTTTTTATTTATTCAACTCCCAATCATTGAAACCCTTACCTTTCTACTTCTCTTTTGATCAAATTCTTTAAAAACGTGATGGAAGTGAACTTGATTGATTTAGTTGCATATAATTGATATTCTGTAACCGAATGAACTCAAAACTCCAAAACTATAGTTATTTTCATTCAATTTTTAATTACTACAGAATAAAATCATTGTATTGGTTTACAAACACAAATAACGATTGAACAATATACATTTCGTAATAATAAATACATAATTGTGAAGGTAGGATTTGGAAGGGGCAACAATAGAGAGAATTATCAGCATTAACAAGGCATTGTTATAGGTTAGAGGAAGATAATTGTCCTCCTGGTTATTACGTAATAAAATTTTTCTCATTTCGTGTTTGGCTTTAAACTAGGTAGAAATTGTGGCATCTAAACTTTAAATTAAAATGTTCTTGTTAAAGTCTTAATTAAATGTTAACAATGTCGACAATATTCAGACCTGGCATTGTTGCTGCAAAAGCCGTAATATTTTCATTCTCTAATTTACATTTGGCTGCAGCTCTTTTCTTGTCTCATTTTCAACTAATTAGAGAGTATATTTATTTTAATTACGCTGAATTGAAGTCAGTAATGTCAATTTCCATTTTACTTGACTCTTACGTCTCCTTTGAAACATGTGAAATCTGTTCTCTTTAAAGGAGACCTCACTTTCATTAGCATATCAGTGTTGGAGGGAAATGGGTCTCCGAGAAGTGAGAAAGTCTGACTTAGAATAACGCCTTAATTATTCGGATTGTTGTGCCGGTATCGACCATTCGGTGTCCGAGGCACGGCTCGATACGCCGGGGCTCAAAATGATTATACTCAACGCCAGAGGGCACCGTTTTTGCCGTTTCATCCCTTAAATGCTATTAGTCGCCGTGATAAAGCTCACAGCCTCTGCCAGGGGATTGCCGATGTTACAAGTGGCCGGGACAGATGTCCCCCTCAGACGTCTTTCAAAACGACAAAGTTTGTTCCTCCAATGCGACCGTTCCTCATATGGATTTGGAGATAAATTTATGTTACACTTTTCGGAGATGCGAGCTATCCATCAAATTTATACAGGGGGCATCAAAAGTAGCTGTCGCTTTTTTTTAGCCTTATTCTGTGTTGAAACATTAGAGAGAATTAATTGCTGATTAATTCTGGCTTAATATCGGACGGGCGATTGTTGGGGAATAATCGTTGGCCAGCAGTTGTTTATCATCGATTGTTGATGTGCTGTTGTCCGTTGACTGTCATGAAGATCAGCGTCATTGGTTCGAGTTGTTGTCTCGAATTCCCTCAAATAATGATGAATATCGAATAATGAGTGTTTAATTAATTTAATTTTTTAATTTGGTGTTTAATTAATTTAATAATTTTTTTATGAATGCTTACTGGGAATTGCTCGACAACAATTACTCTATTATCAATTACTCAATTACAATTACATTACTGCCATCGATTACCCACCACTTGTTTGTCGACAATATTTTGGTCAACGATTCCTAGTTGGAGATGGCGAGTGATTTTCTAAACACTTTTTGTAACAGAACAGGTCTGAAAAAAAATAAGGACATTAGTGAAATGGATAATAGTTACCTTTCTAAAACACTGAGTTCTATACATATTTTACTTGATTTTCGCTTTCGTGGTGAGCAAACTAGTAGTTTGGTTTGTATTAAAAAAAAACCTCTCCCACGTCACCGTGTCATTAAAATCACCTCTTCCGACGGATTGTGAAATTTACTCAAAAATCCTCTTTAATTCCAATCACCACCCGGTACGTTTTATAATTTTCCGCGACAGCCAAATGATTATACACTTCGATTCTCGAATTAGTCGTACATTTTTGAAATAAATCATTGTAACCGCTTCATACATTTTTCTTCGGCAAATACATTATGAAAGTGTCAGAACCATAAAACATGTTAAATCAATTAAATCGGTGGAGAAAACATTTTACAATCGAAAGTAATATTGGTTAACAAAATCGATTTTTCTATAGATTTTTGTATTTAGATTATGATCGATAATTTACATTGGCATTCGATACTTTCAGTGTATCTATATTTTCGATACATTTCTAGAATGAAATAAAACGATAGAAAGTGCACAAGCGCACTGAGTACTCGAATTTGGAAACCCTTCCGAAAGACACGATGTTGTAAGTTGGTAGTAACATATGCAGTCATGTTATACGGGATTTTGTGAAACCTTACGAGGATGATGATCCCCCAGTCAAAAATCCGTTGGAAAGAGAAACCCTGCAAGATGGAAATATTCTGACAGACTATTGAATTCTTAAACCAGGCGACTTTCGAAAATTTTTTTGAGGCACTTCCCGGAAAAGAAGAGATTGGAAATTCAAGGGATCGCTAGATGCCGTGCATATCTAAAGGAAACCATAAAGACATCTTCGAATATTATCCTTGGTTCGATGCTAGGTCGGGGCAAAAATCGGCCGTTTAAAATGCATTGTGGCGATTTTTAAGATTTTATTTGGACCCTTTTCCGATGGCATAGAAACTTGAAATTCAGTATGAGGTTCGATACTATAAAAATATATCATAATCAAATTTTACATATTCGCTGATGGTCCTTGGTTCGATCCGAGAGGGACATTTAAATTCCTCAATGCATTTCTTACGGAGATAACAGAAACAAATTTTAGGTACTTCCCGGCACGATATCGACTTCAAACTTTGCATATAGAAAGATCAAGTCCATATAAATCAAACAGTGTATTTACAGCTATCAATAAGTCCTGGGTTCGACACCAGGTGTCTCTGCAATCAGAAGTTGATCCGATTTTTAGGAATTATTTTGAAACCTTTGCCAATAATATAGAAACTTCAAATTAGGCATATAAATGGAGATCATAAATAACTTTCAGAAAAATTTTTTAGATTTCCAAGAGCGTCCTTGGTTCGAATCCAGAGATCCATTTAAATTCGTGAAAATTAGAACGTCTTTTGAGGCAGTTGTAGCCCATATTTTTCTGCTTGAATTTTCACACATAGTTAGATGGTGAATATATATGATGGATGGTAGAGATGATCACCTTGATCATTATCACATAGAGATGGCCACCTTCTATTGTGCTGCATAGTAAGTTCACAGTAAAGACCCGGGTTCGATGCCAGACGATGGAATTTCAGCGAATTTTAAGAAAAAATTCAATCCATTTTTTTTTTTATGGCCGTCCCGATATGATGCCAACATGAAAATAGTGTTGTCGATCTGCTTGCAGTATGCAAGCAACATTTTACTCGTATGTATATATATATATATCTATTGATCTATTTTATACAGGTTTTGTATATGTCAGATTTTAAAGCTATTGTCTAGAAATAAAGTAGAAATAATATGCTACGACGTTGTGGAATGAAACAGGCATTAGCCAAAAATACTTAGTTACCATTTTCCTCGTAAATTTATTATTTCTACCGATTTCGTGAATGGGTTTGATATCTTTAGGTGAGTGTTGGTTTAAGTCGAGAATTGGGGAAATGAGTGATATCTATATATATAGTATCCAAAGTAGTTTCGAAATGATATTACTTTTCGAAAAATTGAGAATTGAATCTCTTAACTATGCTTTTTGCCTTAATCTCTCTTTAATCTTTTATTTATTCTAATTTTGGTATCCTTTTTCTTTCTAGGTATGTATGATGTTCCAGTTTGTGTGCTTTTCTCCAACCTGTTGTGTACCGTAAGTGATTCCAGTTCCCCACTGTATTTACCCTTCGTAAAAGATATCTTAAGACGCGTATTTTTCCTTACCGTATAATTAACATAGTTTAAGTGACTTCGGGTCGTATAGCAACGCTTTAGGGATTTTATTATTCGAGTACAGTTATATTTTCAACTGCATTAAGATCTAAATCCTTTTACGTAGGTAATACACACATGGATACCTAATGCAAACATAACTAGCATCAAATGCAATATACATTCATAATACAGATACATTCCCTACAGAAACATTTTCATCAAACGGTCAATTTATGCGAGCTGGATAAATACATCTTACGGTTGGCATAGGTGCATAGTGCATTTCATTTGAATAAATTTTCCGCAAATAGTATTTCGAAAGAACGCTTCCAGTAGATGACGACATAAACACAATCAACATAATTTTATGAAGGTTTTATTACAGCTACCGTTGTGACCTCTCGCAAGAACATCTTTTATGATTTTCTCACGGTGTTTCATATAGCTTCAAGGAACTTCTTTTTCGGCCATTAGATGCGTCTATTACCAAGGTTATTAATCACCGCCGGATTTCTTATGTCATAATATCTCAGAATATTTCGACGCATTAATTTTCATTCTCTCGGTATCTTTCATATGAAAGACCCTGCTCTTTCAGTAAATCTTAACTGCGAAAAATCGATTGATCCGGTGAAATGCGTTGGAGTGAAGCTCCCGAAAAATTAGGATACAGTACCAATATTTGAAGTGAATGCTGGAGAGAGTTTGAAACTCGAAAAACATGCATAACGTGTTTTAAGTAAACCACAGTGAGATCGTTAATATTTGTCATCAATAATGAAGAGATAACGTAAGTAGTCACATTAATCAATAATCATGAATTAAAAGTTAAAATTAAGAAGTAAAAATAACTTGGTTCGTGTGAGTTTGCAGGAATTAAAAGGAAACACATCTAATACCTTAAAAATGGCATTTATTATTTAATATTTATTTATTTCCAAATGCCTCCTCAAACATTCATTTGTTGCACCATTACACTGGTGGGTTTCAATCAATAACAACCAATATTTATTACACACTCACACACACTTATTATAACCAGTACACACACAACAAAAATAATAGCAACCAAATAGACGAAAACACACAACCATTCCCTGAAACCCTGGGATCGGAGCGATAGCTTAGTTAGACGCTAAACACTCGGCCACCAAGGCCGGTAATATTTCATTTTCTTTCAAAATGTAACTTTCGCTATTTATGTATTTTTCAATTTAATTTATTAACATTATATGTGCTAGGTTACCATAAAACAGTATGACTGCATAAATGGGATCAGTACAATAATCATAGAGAAAGCAACCTAGCTAAATATATAAAAAGCGCTTAAAAACTATACATAAATATCTCCAAATAGTTTTGAGGTTTAGATTAAAAAGTTTTCATTGAGCCGCAGAAATCAGAAAACGTTACTGCTGTTTTTTGGAATCTTTGAACGTTTGCTTTAATGTTTTTTCCAAGTGCCCATTACTGTATTTCGAAAGACCTTGATAATGGTAAAAGATGTTCCTCCGCCATTCTTATGGAGGAGATGCAAAATAGTCGGAGGGCGCCTATCTGCCGTAAGAGCGCTTTTTATGCGCCATCTTGCCATCGCGTCCTCTTCGATGGAGTCTTAATTTCGAGCAAACGACTCATCTCACCAACTTTTTCGACTTTCATCTCGCTTTGCCTGGGATGTTTGAATACTGCATCTTCGTTTTGAAACGAGACCATCATTTTTTATTTCCGCCTCTCGCGGAGGGTTTTGCATTCATAAACTGGGAGTTCAGCTGTTATTGAGGAAGTTACCATTGGCAAAGAAAAGTCGGAGACCTTCCTGGAATAATATTGTGTTAGTTTCCGCCTTTAGCGGCCGATTCCTAGCTGATGCTCTTATCTCTCTATTCATCCATAAAGGGGTTCATTATGAAAACACATTCGAGATAATCAATTATTTAAGAGCTATATGTTGTTGTAAGTAAGGTCTTAAGTCTTCATTGAGAAGGAATACGATTTAATCGTGGTTAAAATGCATACTTGAGTAGCGTGGCCGGTGAATTGGTCCGGGGGAATTCGTACGCGGGAACTTGATCTCCCGATAGATTAGTACGCGGGGAATTGATCCTGTTATTCAGACTTATGTTAATCTACACGCCCTGATTATTGGTTAATGTTATAAATAAATTACCGGGGGGGTTGGGTTTGGTGGGGTTGGGTTGGGTTGGCTTTGTAGTACAACATCAGCGCGGGGGATCAATTCCCCGCGTACCAATCTGTCGGGAGACCAATTCCTCGCGTACGAATTCCCCCCGGACCAATACACCGGGCGCCCTTGAGTAATTAGGTAGGTCTTTTGGTAGATTCATTTGCATCAAATATCCCTATTCAACGCCATCTCCTTCACTTCCTGATAGTTTATCCCACTCCTTAAGTCATCCAGCATCTTTTGTCTTCGTCTTATCCTCTGTTTTTTACCCTTGAATTCTACCTTAATTTACTTCATTTTAAAGGCCCCTACCGTCTTAATAATTGACCAACCCATTTCCTCTGTCTATTCTTAATTACTTCAATTAAAGCCATCTCTTCCCCAACCATCTCCAGCACCTCCATGTTTGTTTTCTTCTTTGTGTAAATATGATCTGTATAAATGAAGGAGAAAAAGTCTGCCGCTATAGCCAATGAAGGTAGCTTAATTGGCTAAAGCATCCGCCCGGCAAGTGGAAGATCCGGGTTCGAGTTCTGGCTGCGGCAGACCTTTTTTCCTTCATTTCTTCGCAAAATTCAAGAATGTGTAGCATGTGAATATTCATCGCTTACACGATCTGTAGATTTAAGGATAAGTATCCATACACAGCAGTTACGATTCCTCAACCCTGTATAAAGTAGGCCCCGGATACCGCAAGAAAAATGGGGAGCAGATGCTAGGATCTGTCTCCTGAAAAATTCATTTTTTCCGCGAGCTACACGAAGTATTGATTAGGGTTGTAGTATGTATGGTCGATGCCACCCTAGCCATACGCTAAAGGGGGCGTGTTGGTTATTTATCTAGATATGGTTGCAATATTTACGGATTCCAATAAATTTCGTTATCAAATCGACTGCCTTGATTTGGATTCTAATTAGAATACCAATTGGATGCATGAAAGTCTTGCTCTTTACCTCGAAAGTTAGCTTCCAGGCCACTTACGTAGACGTAGTTGCCTCATTAGCAGTTTACATTGCATTCCCTTGAAAGATTCTGCCGAATCCAATTTCCGATCGTATCGTCAGTCTTGATTTGAAGTCGCATTAGGACTTGAATTGGATGCATGCAAGCCCTGCCACACGCCGGAAAGAGCTAGCAGGTTATTTATCTAGATTTAACCTCATTAGCCCAATCTATTGCGTTTCATTGAAAGATTTCTTACAGAATCAGAGCGTATAAATGTCACATTTCTTAATTTACAGCATATACTAGCCTCTTAAAATCAATGATACTAAATAATAGATACGTCCTTATTCTCTTGATGATATCCTACATATTTGATCTGAAATCATATTCACATATGGTTGTAGTCAACTTACTTCATGGAAATTCCTTGACCAATATATCGTTTATCCAACGGATACGTTAATCTGGCAACGTAGTTTATATGCATTTACCAGACATATCTACTACACAGGCTATAAGAACAATGCTTAATTTGAAACCTTGGGATTCATGCAGACCATATTTTAAAGAAATGTCATGCCACTTCCTTCTGTTTACATTTATGAAACAATTCTTAGCATTAAGGACAGCATGGGCTCTATGATCATAAATTTAGATATTCACAGTCATCATACTAGATCAAAAATCGACATTCACATGCTAACCAAAAAAATCAGAATTGAGTAAAAAGTGGAATTTTCATGTTGAAGTTGAATTCTACAATGACCTGCCGTAGTAATTAAAATGTATGTTGGATGAAAAAATTTTAAGTGAAATGAATGGTTTTTATACTCAGTGGTTGAGTACATGAAATGTGTAGATATAAATATGAATTGATCTCCAATACAAAATAGTTTATAAGTCATTTAAATTGTTTCTGTGTTATAATAAAATATTGTTTATATTTTGTAAACTGTATTGCATACCTACTAAATTTATGGATAGCTAAGGTTATATGGTTTTTCCATGTTTCCAGGTTTTTCACTCTCCCCTTCTTGTGAGTGTTTTCCTGCAGTGGAATTTTTCCTGAGCCCTCAGCTTAGGTTTTTTTAAATCCACATACTAGTTTTCTTCGTGTACTTTTGCTAACTATCTCTTTCTTTCTGTTTCTCATATGACGATGGGTTAGATTTAAGAAGAGACTTCCTAGTCTCAATCTCACCTGAATAAAGACCTTTTATTATTATTATTATCATTATTATTATTATCATCATTAAATGGATGTATGTTTTGAGATATACATGCAATGTGTATATTGCTTATGGAGAATAAAAACTAAAGTAAACTTCGAATTACATTTACATTTTTCTTGCTCGCGCTTCATGATAGAGAATGTTTCCATGTTTTTAAATGCTTACGTTCAAAATGTTACTTCTCGGAAATAAATTGAACGTATCGCTTGCGTTTTTGATCTATTGCGTCTGCTCTCGTTGCTCGTATATCACCGATTTCCATTTGCAATCCGTCAAGCAATTCACATTCGATTCAGCCGAAGGGTTATGCCCTCGCTTTCTAAAGAGTTATTGCTCAATAGGTCGAAGGAGAAGAGTTATTGTTTCCATAACCAGTGACGGAAGAACCTCCTCGACTTGCAAGTGTCGATTAAAGATTTCGTAATCGAACTGAAAATCGATACAAAAAACCATTGGAGTTAAAACTGGACATGGACCGGAATACGATATTGAGCCAAAACCTTTATTTCTTTCATTCAGATTTTCGGTTTGCATTCAAAATAAGCGTCAAAGTCAGTGTTTATTACCAAACTTTTTTCAACTATGCCTCCTAAGCCTAACTTCTAATGCCCCCATGCAACAGGCACAATAATTTTTAATATCAAAAACTTGAATTATTCACGGAATGAAGCATATTGGAATAACTTTTCTAGAATTCAGACCTTCGTATTTAGGGATGAATCATTAGGTAACTGCGAGAAAAAGTTAATTTTTGTGGCATGCAAAGGAATTTTGTATTTCCCCCGTGACTATCAAATTGCCCTCCTGTAGAGAGTGGGATCCAGGTTGGGGAAAACTGATCTAAGCAGTTATGTTTATTATTTATGTGTAACGTTGACTTGAAAATCACTGGTCAAGATCTATTGTTAGTTGGTGTTTGAAGATTGCGGACATTCCTTTGTTAACTCGATTTTTATTTTGAAATTTAATATAATGTAGTAAAGTTAATATCAAATTAAGAGTACAGAAGAATTACAATTTAGGAGCGAAATAAACCGGTTCGTCGGTGGCTACCGGAGGAAACCGAAACATAACCGTGTGCTTTCCTTGAACTGGATCAAAAACTATTTTAAAAAATGACTGTTCGAATCCCTGTTTGAAACTTATGGTGGAAAATATGGAAGATTGTTATATTAATGCGAAGATAGTTCGTTTATTTTGTTCTCCAGAGCTTACATTTATTAAAAACCATTTTTACAAGGGGATGTATGAACACATATAGAAAGTTGAAAACACTGCCTATAAGATATAAGCAGTATTTTACGGTGGTAAAACTCATATCTTCTATTCCGTAAAATAAAAGGTCTGGGTTTGAGTCTAGTCACGTCGATGTTTTTCATCTCTGTTTATCCTTCGGTAGTTCAATTCGTTTTAGCTGTATTTTTCCAGTGAAATTATGCATGAGAATACCTAGGTTTCCGGGTCGCTAGTTGATTTACTACTCGACTGCGTTGAAAACGTGAGATGCGCGTGTTTCGTAAACAACGAATGTGGACATAGTTTGGGAAAGCCTGTTCAAATATATTTTCTATAATTTGATTATTAATAGTCTTAAATCCCTTACATCAAATTTTTATAATATACCTAATATATTTCATTGCATTCCTAACTCATCTCGGCTACACATATAGAGTTTATTGGAAATGCTAATTTGTTATATTTATAGCCAAATATTTTCATAAACCATTTCATTTACGGACAGTTCCAGAGTCAAAAGTTAACATTATTTCAATTGTCAACCAACATAACCATTTAAAACATGTACGAACTTAACACTCGTTTTATTCTTCATCATTACTATTGATTATCTAAAATATGATTACATAGATTATCATATCAATCTTATAATCAAATTAAATATAATTAATTAAATAAATTCATATTTTCAGGAAATATACACGGCTTTCTTTAAACCGGTTATTTTTTTAAGTAATGGTATGAAGACCTCTTCAGATAATATACCGTATATTCTCGTGTATAGGACGAATTTTCTGTACTATATTTTTAATCCTAAAAAGCTCCAATCGGCTTATACTCGAGTGAGGGTAGAGACCTAATGAAATTACTATATTAATTGCATAGTTGAATAAATATTCAAAAAAATTAACGTACTGATACCTCAATAACTGTAGTTTTATTGGAACATATTTTAATTTTGAAATTTACATGTAGTTGCTTCACTTCCCATCCTAGGCTTATACTCGAGTCAATTAGTTTTCCAAGTTTTTGTGATTACATTAGGTGCCTCAGCTTATATTCATGTCGGCTTATACTCTAGTATGTATGGTACTCTATTCCTGTACCCTTCTGTTAAGAAATGATTATGTAACCTCACCAGTTATCTCCGTAAATTTAACTATTTTATGGTCACCACGGGCAACATAATTTGGTTTTTCCAACCTTTAACTCGCGTTTACTTATTTGCGCTTGACGTTAACCTAATTTCCACGTTGATTCTCTCGAAAAAGGGCGTGTGACGCTCGTAACAATAGGGCGTCGTAAAACGCCGCATCCTCCCGACCTTATCCGAAATTTCCGTGGAAAAAGAGAATCCGCAGATCAGCAGCGCGAAAGGTTTTATCCCTCAGCAGCTCTGTTTGTGATCCACTCGCTTCGATCTCTTTCATGCCCTTCCCAAATTTATCCTTTCACCCGCCAAATTCACCTTTTTACTCTTTCGGAAGTAACGAGTCATTTTTTTTTATTCCGGTACAATCTGATAGTCCTCTTTTGTTCTCGTATAAATATTGATTCGATCCGCTGAGTGCGCGCTCTTTTATTCAATTTTTTTCGAGAAAGATGGCGTTGCCGTAGAGAGCTGCTTTGTTTTTCAAATTGATTCTCTCGAAGCAAATGAGCTCTCCTCCCCTTAACGATATCCGGCCTAAAAACGCGAAATTGCAATTTACGCCGGTGTCTCAATATTTCAACCTTTCGGGCCCTTTTACGATGAGAGAAAGCCTTCTGATTTATGAGCAGGTCTCGTAAAGTTTTCGCCGTACGCTCTTCAAGAGCCTCCGAAAATTTATTCAATGGCAATTACCGGCGGCCTTTCTACCTCTCAGGATGGCGGCTTTGTTTCATTTTGCAGTTTTCGCTGCAGATAAAAGGAGGTGGGACAAGGCTGTGCTGAGGTGATGAAACCTCGGATATCGAATTAATAAATATGTATTAACACTGTACATTATCTATTATATATAGATGCTTCTCCGGATTCATTCATATAGATGAATAGATAGATAGGATACTAATTCACAGGCTAAACCACATGCGTCATTGACTTGAAATTTTTACGACGTGGTGGGCATAACGTGTAACCGCCAGAAAATTTGCGATCTTGAACCTCAGTGTCATGGGTTCCTTGCCAGAAGGCCCCAAAGTTACGATTTTCTCCTTAAAGATACATTGCGGGGATTTTCGAAAAATTTTTTAAGGCACTTACCGGCAAATTGGACAGTTGAAATTCTAGGGATCGCTAGAAGCCGCAAGTATCCGTCGAAAATCTTAAATACATCTTCGAAGATTATCCTTGGTTCGACGCTAGGTTAGGGCAAATATTTCCCATCTGAAATGCATTGTGGCTATTTTGAAGATTTTTTTTAATCACTTCCCGAAAAGATGGAAACTTGAAACTTGGCATGTGGATAGACATTATAAATATATTCTATGTACGCTTTTTACCGTTTCGCTAATGGTCCTTGGTTCGATCCCAGTGAGGCATTTACATCCCTCAATGCATTTCTTATGGAGATAACGGAAATAAATTTTAGGTACTTCCCGCCATGATATCGATTTCAATTGTCAATTCAATTTGTATTAAATATGATCAGGTCCTAACAAGTTATACTGGGCATTCACCGCTGCCAATATGTCCTGGGTTGGACACCAGGCGTCTCTACAATCAGTAACTGATCTGATTTTTAAGAATTATTTTGAACCGCTTCCCAATAATATAGAAACTTGAAATGCGGCATATAGATAGAGATCATTAATAAATTTCAAATACTCTCTTTTAGGATTCCTTGATCGTCCTTGGCTCGATCCCAGTGAGCTATTTACAATGACGTATGCATTTCAGATTGGGATAATGGAGTCTTATTTCACGAACTTCCCGGTATGATATGGAATTCAAACTTTGCATTGAATAAGATCAGGTCCTAACACGTTATAATGTTTACTCACATCTGCCAATAGGTCCTGGGTTCGACACTAGGCGTATACAAAAATTAGAAATTGCTATGATTTTTAAGATTTTTATTAACCCCTTCCCGATAACATTGAATCTCACAACTTGATATGTGAATAAAGATTACAAATACATTTCATATGCTTGCAGTATGCAAGCAACATTTTACTCGTACTATAAATAAATACAACAGTAATATATTCTGCTACATTACAATATAATATAGAAACGCTGCAATAACCCAGTGGCTCCAAAAATTACATAGAAGTATGTAGCTCCATTTGCTTGGTTTCACTAGAAAAGACTGGAAACCCCATACCTGGATGGGATTGACATGTAGTGATAGACGACATATAATAATATGTAATAATTTTATTCATCTAAGGACATACATATGCATGTATAGGATAATTCATCAATAATCACACCGACACAACACAGTCAAACTTACATTAGAAACAAACTTCATAGAATTATAATCAGTATAGAACAACATACATTAGAATTATAATACAGCATAGATTTTATTCTTAAGAACACATGCAATTTTGGAGATTGAGCCAATTCGTAGTTTATTATTTTATTGTTTTAATTCTTTATATCCTTCTCAACCTGTTCAGCATTATAATCGATGTGTCCTGACTGTACTTCGTGTAACGACATCTATCTTCTATCTATTGCTATCTTGGAAATCATTGCGACAGCAACGTTTTCCATGTTGTATTTCCCACACATTCGTACGAGATATCAACAATCACCTTTGTCGCTAGGGAATTGTTTATGCCCACAAAATCGCACGAATTTTTCCTCATTTTTGTCTAATTTCTTATAATATCATCTCTTTAACATATTACAGGTTCCCTTTATTAACAAATTCATCTACTGTAAAATAAGTTTTTGTTAGGAATTTTTTTTATTGTTTACCGAATTGTACATTTTTATTGATTTTGATAGCGTTAGGCAATTTATTATAAACTTTTAAGGCAATCACTTCAAAACTTCGTCTAGTTTGGCTTAATCTATGATGGAGTATATAATATAATAATATGATAATCTATGAGATGGAATCCTCAACTTATTTATGCATTAAAAGAAAGATCCCTGAATTGCATGAAAGTAGGGCACTTAAAAAAGGAAGCGACTACCACCCGAGTTGGTAGTTCTTAAATTGACAAAAAAGGATGCAAAGAGGCCAAGAAGAAGACCCAAGGAATAAGGATTAACGATAATGATATTAAGCAGAGACATCATAAAGTACTTAAGGATACCGTAGCATTGGGTGGTTTAGAATATAGAGAATTGGAAAATATTAGGGGAGGCTTACATCTGTCTTTGGATTGAAATCGGCTGATTGTGACTGAGAGTATGTGTAGAAACATCAAAAAACGCAGTTGTAAAAGAGAAAATATATTTTTTGTGCCTTTCAGCAAATGTCTCACTTACTTTTGCTCACAGTTAGGCCTAAAAAAGTATCTACCGTTTTGTGCTTAAATATTGGGAGACTCAGCTATGAGCACCAAAATAGGACTGATTTAACGATAAAAAATCGTGTTAGGATATTAATTCCCGCTGAATGTTTCTCGGTAATTATCGTCTCTAGCAAAACTTTTTAAAGTTTGGCATCCTGTATCGTAACGTATAAAGATAAATGACGGACACCACCATGTTTTCTTGTCTTTTAGAAATCGACGAGCACATACAAAAATGCCCTATTCTAGAAAAATCATATTTGGCCTTTTGACCAGTTTTTTTTCGATTTTATAGGAACGTTAGTTAGTCATATGGACGTTAATGGCGAAGTAAAAATGATACTTAATCTGAAATAGTAAAAAACGAAATTTTGGAATAAAAGTATCTTCCCTGCCCTTATCTCTACCCACCAGGGATACTAGATGTTCCATTTCGGACTTTATTCCCTGGCATTTTGCCTTGTATAGTTTAGTAAAAAATGTAATCGCGATTCTAGATGTATCTAAATTATTTCTGCCCGGAAATTGGCCATTTATTCATTTATACCAAAATATGTGATATTTTTAAGCTAGAATATTTGGGCCCAATAGTTCCTTGCGGATGTGAACCATTTCAAGACTATTTAGCCCCAACTTATATAATATATATATAACTTATACGATTTATCGTTTTCGTTAGAAAATGTCTTGTATAAATAAACAATAAATATGTCTATAATAAGCAGTTAAGGCCGATTTATTAATCTATCAAAATAAGTATACAATCCATTGATTTCGGTGCTTCGCTCAACTTTCGCGACATCTGCAATGCACGGCAATCTACCTTTCAGGGGAAATGTAGTAAGTTTTAAAGTATGAAAAATTTAATAGAATAAACAAGTTTTTTCTGTATATTCTTTCAACGTCATGGAATACCACAAAGTTATTTGCCTGTTGGTTCATCTCCGACTTTTATATTTGCAGAAATGTTACCATGTTGTTCTTAGTGTTAAAAATAAATAAATAAAATGAATAAATTAATATAATATACAATAAAACGTCTAAATATTGTAGCTATTCTTGTTAAAAGGTTAGAAAAAATGAAAATTAAAAAAAGAATTCTGAAAATACCTTTGAGTATAAGATTGCTGGGAACTGTTCTTAGTTACAATTATTCAATAAAATGAATAAATTAATATAATGTGCGGTAAAACGTGTAAAAATTCGTACAAATCGAGTTAAAACGTTAGGAAAAGGGAAAATAAAACGAGATTTCCGAATCTACGTTTGGAAACTTCCAGACGTTGCCATCCCTTTTCTTTTGGCAACAAAAGTCGATCCGTCTGGCAATAAGATGTCAAAACCCAACAAAGAGGTGCAAAAAGTAACCTCTTCGCGGAAGTTGGCGGTTTTAATCCCAGCGCCATGGAAACGACAAGTAATTATCGAAGAAGATGTGCGAAAGACGATGATTAGAAAGAAGTTCCATCTGGCGGGAGGGATCGGATATCGAGGGAAGGTCCGACGGATTACGAGAGCTGCGGCAATGGCCTTTGACAGATGAAGATGGATTATAAGGATAAGCCCGTGTGGCGTCCTCTGAAAAATATCACGGTCGAAAAAAATTAATCCACGAACATGAAATAAAGAAGCTTCGAATTCAGTTAGCGAGTCTTCAATCTTCGGAACGACCTCGATATGTTTGAGAGATAGGATTTCTTCCAGTTAAATATTTCTGTACTGGACTGTATTGCAATAATACGTAACCTTCCTATCTCTTGTCTTATTTTTTAAATCTAATCAAATATTTCGGCACGCTGAACGTAGATGTTGTTAGTTGCAATATAAGCACAAATTGAAAAAGAACAATACTCTGACGGAAGAGTAAAATGTTTCATTCTTATCACAACGATGTCTTTGTGAACGAAAAGATATACTGAGTATACGCATTTATTATACGTTTAAAAAAATATGTGTTAAAATTAAGGTGCTTCTAATACGAAGGTATGAAAAGGATGGTATGTATCGTGATGAATATTAAACTATATTAGTAGCATTAACAATCATCATGATTTTAAGATTTATCGAGATAAATATTAGTATTAGAATTATAATATTGTTCCAAAAGCTTTTGCTGCGTTGTATACGCGGTTTTATACGTGAATCATTTTGTTAGCGCGTAAGTTATATGGAATTAGAAAATATGTCGCCCTATTTCATTACGCAGCACACCAAGAGTTAAATGCAATATACTCTTGTGCACTAATTTGCTGTCGCACATCGATTGGAAATTATTCCATAACTGGTGAACTTCGGAGTAAAGGCCGTGGATGGATTGGCTCATATTAACCCAAGGACTGCGAATAAAGAACGGAACATTTTAGATGTATTTATTTATTTGTGAGTTTACACTGCAAGTTGTTCTTCTGGCAACGTTTAAGGGAGGCATAAAAACGATTTTAAGCCTGGCATTCGCCCAAAGACTGGAGGGAAACCCCTCTTGAAAACTCCTGTAGGCTGACTATGATACGAGACAATTAACACGCTTAAAAATTGTTTTCAAAGCAGGTATAACTATTATCGTTTTTGAACGAGAGCATCCGTGTATTTTAAAGATCGCAAGATCTACTTGACCAGCGTATTTATGAATTATTTATCAAATTATAATTTTAGAATAATAATTACAACAGGTCTAGCTTAAGATATTATAAGAGCTCCATTTCGCTTCAGCCTATCCGAGAATGTTGAATAAGGAAGTTAAACACGAGCACAAATCATTTTCAGCTCTCGTCCCTTCCTCGAACAATCCTGGAGGAGGAAAAGATCGATACGGTGGTGTTTACACTTCCTGCCACACGCCGATAGCGAGGTCACAGGGTATGAACGAAGGTGTAGATTTTGTAAGGCTTAAAGTGGGATAAATTCATAGTAGTAGTTAATGCCTATGGAATTAACGTGGATAGATGATCTTCACCATAAGCTGACCTTTTAACCATTACTTGCTTAACTGTATATTCAGTCAGCCTATGGAATTATTTAGCTGATGGCTGTTGATTTTGCGTTCTTTCGTAAAATATTTTCGTAATGACCTTTTTAACGTTAAATACGATATGAATTCATAAAAATTATACTTTTAGTATCCACGGTATATCAATATGGCTGTGGGTAGAGTAATTCTTGCTCGAAAGTGATTCTGGGTATTTATTTGTTTTCACGATCGTTTAGCAAACAACATTTCATTTTTTTTACTTACTCTTCACGTATACATTTAATATATTTGGGGACATTTACCTAGATGATGGATGCGCAAAATAATTGTCTATACGTAAAGAAAAGAAATAGGTCCTGCGGTCTTTTAATCTACAAATATCGGGACTTCAAGATGGCGGAAGAACCGGTCTTATTTTAAATAAATACCGTGCAGAAGAAGTAAAATGTCCTTTCTCTTTTCATGGTGATGCAAAAAACATCAAGACGACATCAGTAGAATCAGATTTTCCGCCCAAATAAATTGATCAATTGCCATACAATAGATTTTTCATTGCGTAATGTTAACAAAAGTATGTATTAAACGAATAATGTAACTAAAATTTGTCGTAAAATCTTTAACTGCTTCCTGATTACAATCATTTCTTTCACCTTTTAGCATTTTATCGTTTTGGTGCTTTGACTTAATTATTTTACGATGCATTGATTGTATTTGTCACGGAGTACTTATTTTGCCTGTTTAAGGATCACTGAAAAAGGTTTGAGGGAACTATTTTTAGTTTCTTCTTCTCCAGAATAAGTCTATATTAAGAGCGATATTTTCAAGTATTTTCAGTAATACTTGAATAAGGAGATTAACTTTTTCAACTCCTTTCCCTCGAGAGAGAAATTAAATATTTACTCTCCCTGTGTAGGAGAGAGTGGATTCAAACTTGGGGTTCGTTTCTTCAATAATTCCTCAATCTTTTGCAATCGATTCTCCGACAAGCCCCAGTAAACATCCGTCGTCTTAATAGTTCAAGTCGAAATATGGAAATCTGAGAGGAAGATATTTAGTCGATATTAAGTGGCTTGGAGACGAAATTCTCAAATGAGAGTTTCATTTCATAAAACCGCATGAAAGTGTTCTTTCGGAGTTTTGAATAATGGCTCCATTTTCCTCGAAGGAAAAGGAACGTCTACCGATAACTTGAATGAATGTTCTCAAAGTTCCACGACTTGGTGTATAAATTGAAACACCGAGTCCTTAGCTCCCTCTTTCCCCCATTATGCAGACTTCCGTGACAAGTGAGTAACGCAGACTTTCGGACTTCACCAAAAGAAGCGAGAAGAAGAGGCCCTTTCCCGAATGGGTTGTCCCTTCGCCTCGAGGAGATTATTTGGTGGGTCGTTATCCCCGTAATTTACGAATTCGCATATTCGTTTCCTTTCCTTCCCTCTCTTCTGTAGCGACATCTTTTTTCGCGATTATGGTTCGCAATTCGCGATAATATGCTGAATTTCGAAAACCCAGCACCGGGAATCTGTGAGCTCCCGGTTAATATCGAAGATTTTGGGATTATTTTATTGTTCTTTTGTGGATCAACAGTACGAAAAAGAACGCGCGGCTTTCCTTTTTTGTATTTATGGATTAACCCTTATTCTTTTAGCGCCTAGCACAACTTCATTTCTTCAGTGTACTCGTGCGTAAGGCGAGTTCCAGGTACCAAATTTTAATGAAGAATGAACGTTCAAATTATTATCGAAAGACTTGAATATACTGTCATATGCAACCTTTCAAGTGATTGCGTTGGTCTGTTAGACAGTCGGTACGAAGTTTGTAATTATTATCATACTCTATCGCCAATATTAGGCACTTTCGGCCTTACTCCTTAGGTCTGATTTGATCTTATTAGAAAGTCTTAGTTATAATAAATGCAGTGGAAGCCTACCAACTCACATCAAGAAAAATAATTTCAAAGTTCGCGAAGGTAGTAGGAAAGATTTGAGTTTTGGAGAATAGATCAACTGAATGTTTACGGAGTAAAGCCAAAAGATCCGAGAGAATACCTGTTTTATTTAGGGAGTGAATAATACCTGCGGAGACAGAAAAAATCGCCATTATTAATCATTCATTCAGGGGAAATTAGCAACGTGTTTATTTCGTGATAAAACGATTTTTTTCTTTACTGCCCTCATTAAAACTTAACAGGTAAAATTCTTAAAGGAAAAATAGAGACAAATTAGATTAGTCGATATTGATTATTCATGTGTTTTAACGTAAATTATAGTATATATACGGATAAATACAGAGATAGTAGATAGGTCGGTATCGATTATTTTTATATTTCATCATATATTATAGTGAATTTGATCATATGCTGATTATCAACGAACGAGACAACGAATACGGCAAAATTTCTCAAGTATGAAGTTCGCTAATTGAGACCAAAATTTCTGAAATTTGGAAATCGCAAGTTCTGATCATAATTTCTCAAATCTGAAGACTGAAAATCGTTCTCTTTGTATCTTGACTAAGGCGTACGTTGTTTGTTGACTCGTATACGTTGTTGACCTCAACTCTGTACTACCGCGTGCGTGAGTGCAGGCAATCACGAAGATACCTCTGCCATGGAGCTTTGCAACGTCACCACATTTAGCATTAGATATTCTCGGGAAATCATTCCATGGAATGAGTTCGATCTGTCTCTTGTAAGTCAGGAAACCTTTGCCGTGGTACGAGGGGAAGCTTCCAAAGTCTACCGCCAGGGCTCGCAGTTAATCCGGACAAGTTGACCGCGACGATTCCATTTAATCCAGGCGGAGCCCATTCCAAGGCGTGGGTGTGTTTCAACGTCGTAAAAGCGGTCGTAAAATGAAGTGCCAGGGGAAATCACAACTTATAATTAAGGACAAATTGACTCGTTCTCCTGGACCTCGATGTGAGGCGAAGGAAAGTGATTCTGCGGACGGAGCTTTGCCCAACAAATTTTCAAACGCCTTATTCTCGTCCGACGCGCTGTTTTCAAGGCGGTCCGCGCGTACACATTGGCTTTTTCTACTTCTTTTTTCAAATGCGCCCATCAATTGCAATCACCCCAATTTCTCTCACGGCCAGCGCTTTTATGGTCTCTTTAATCTGCAATATAACTCCCTAATCTCATTTCTTGGATCATGAACACTTTTCCACATCAGCCACGTATCTTCTCATGCATTCCATTATGTGTATCAACTAAAGGAAAAATCGGTAAATTATAGACAGCTTTTATTATTTTAGATGCTAACGAAGGTAAACCGTATTATGTTTACCAACTAAGGGAAAAATCTCTGAATTTTACGTATATATCAACGAAAGGAAAAATCGCTAAATGATAGAGAGTTGGATTTTAGGATGCTAACGAAGGTAAATTATAAGTTATAAGATATTTTAATCTTTTCATTCATTTCATCATGTTTATCAGCTAAGGAAAGGTAGAGCCTATGATTTAACGATGCTAACAAGGGAAAATCGTGAGTTATGATATTAAGAGAATGGAAGTTTCGTGAACAGTTAAGGAGGGTAGAGGGGCAAGATTAAGAATATCAATTCTTATAGCTCGGTAGTGTTCTTCCATGGGATGGAAATCAGGAAGGACAGCAGTAACCAAGGAATATTTTTGTGGAGCGAACTAATAACGAAAGTTTTTGTTAAGGATACCTATTCTACTACATTCAAAAAGTTCTCGAACTTTTTTTTCCCGCGAAAACGCCGAGCAGGAGGAACGTAAAATCCTGGTGTTAGATAAAGCCACATATTGTGGGTACCTACCTAAGTACCTATCTACCACCAGAATTTTCATACTTTTCTCCTGCTCGGCGTTTTCCCGAGAGAAATAAATTCGGGAACTTTTTGAACGTAGTTATAAAAATTGCTTATCGTTGAATCTGGTGTGTCTTGCTAAATGGATACGAAACATGCTCAGGGAGGAATACATGAAAATAACCAATGAGCTAAGGTATGCGGGTTTTCTGTGAACTATAAGTTAGGTGATTTGTATCGTTAGAGATATGTACCGGAGATTGTATGGTTTCGTTACTGGAATTCTCAATCAGTCAACGAGTATCGATTCATTTCGGGATGCTGGGAGCTCAAGTATTAAGATTTAAATTTTAAGAATGGGACTGATTCATTTATTGTTCATTTCTTGTCAATAGTTTCACTCTAAAATATAATGAAAATACATCAAAATATTCTATTAAAAATTCTAATAAATAATCTTATAATGATAATCCTATATGTGTCAGACATATGATACGAAAAGATATATTAATTGGAGTAAAATAAACCGGTTCGAATAAGTTAGACGATTCCTGACTGCAATCAGCAGTAACCGACATGAAATTGAACGTTTTCGTTAAACCCCAGCTAAAACCGGTACGAAAATAACTACGGTTTGGAGCTCTGGTTGAAAGCCAACAATGCCGATGCATATTTTCTGTTAACTAACTTTCACTCACAATTAGAACAAAAAGGTAGTTGTTAGAAAGCATGAATAGGGAAGTTTTACAAAGAAGTACGAGAGAAGCTATTAAGGAGGCATTTTCCCAGTTTATGAAACTCCTGAGGATTGGAAGACTCGTGGATGTATGTTTCGGATCGCTGACAGTAATCTGCATACTGCAGTAATCGAAAGAAGCTTCCAGTCATCTGCGCAAATGCCTCGAAGCACCCGACTTTGTTCTGTCGTCGCCTCGTATTGGTCTCTTCGCTGTACAGGTGCCTCTTTTGTCCTTTTTTCTTCCAGGTATTTCAAAGGACTGCCTGCGGATGATTAGGAAGCAACAAGAGAAGAGAGTTGGCAAAAGTTTTGCAGCTTACGATTTACGCCCAAAACATAAGAAACAAGTGATCGAGCTGAAAATGAGCGAGAAGAGCATGATGAAAGAAAAGTTCATCCATAGGGAATGATAAACTAAGGATCAGAAGGAAAATTTAAATTATTTAACCAAGGAGCTATCTATACTATCCTTAGTTGGATATGTTTACCTCATTGTATATTTTTAGCGACTTGGCTGCGGTATATCTTTGATAAATGTGTGTAGAGTGAATAACTGAAATTTAATGTACATGAATATTGTTCAAATGCGTCAATTTATTTTTTTATGTTGCTAATTGCTCCCTTAAATGTAGATAAAGAGTCGCTCTACTTTAAAATTTAAATCTATAATGTGGGCAACAGAATAGCTTTATAGATATTATTTTTCACCACCAACTTTTAATTAGAGCTGAAACGTTTGATAGAGATACACGGTGTTGCATATGTATTATTTATGTAAATATCCTCAGATTTTATATCTTTCTCATCGCTCAAGTCATTAATATATATCGAGTAAAGGAGAGGTCCAATAATGCAACCCTGTGGTACACCTGAAATAGGTTAAATGTATCTTTTAAAGAAGGAAAAAGTCGCTAGATTTGGAAATAGAATAGCTTTATATGGAAACATTGATAGGGCCCTGCTTTTGCAAAACGACCGTGTGTCTTATTTTTCACCAATTTGGAAACTTAAGCTCCCTTAAGCTGCGAGTAAGTCTGCCAACGCGTACACGCACAATTGATTCGTTAGGTCGAATTTCAGCTCTAATGACCTCTTGGTGAACGAACATTCTTGAATGTGGTGTTTAGATTTTAAGTTTAGAAAGGTGGAGAATAGAAACGAAAGAATGGCCAAAATCGTCCATTAGAGTAAAAGCTCCTTCTTTTCCTTGAATTTGAAAGGCTCAGGTGAAAGATGTTGACAAAGGGCTTAATTAAGAGCCTGCATTGCGACTTGTAAAGTCTGGGATTTTATCTGGAGAAAGAGGGTGTTGGAATAGGTGTAGAAATTGGAGTAGTGAAAATAGGGAGAAGAAGGGAATGGATTGGAATGGAAGGAGCTCGAAAATGAATGGGGTGAACTTGGATTTGGTGGAATCAAAAGGCAAAAAGCCATTCGTCCTTAAGATCAAAGAATTAGAGGGAATTCTTGTGAGAGGAAAAGATATCTCTGAGGAGACCCTGTTTTCGAGGTCGCTCCTACGGCTCTGCTCTATAAATGCATATTTGACATTGTTACCTTCAACTGCATGCAAAACTTGGTATTGAAATCTTCCTGGTGAATTCTTCGCGAGATATTGCATTGTATAAAATAGAACGCTACTTCTAGATGCTGATCTAAAGAAATGCGCTCGTGCGCATAAACGTTAGTAAAGTTTGACTCCTCTAGGTTAGCTCCTTCGTGATGAAACTAGGATTGTGTAAAGGAGAATAAGAAGTTTAGCCGACGCCACTACGCCGACAGGAACGTTTTGAAGACGTTTTGCCGACAATAATTTCTAAGTAATAATTATTCTGCACATACTTCTTGAATATTTGACATTTTCTTTTCTCAGATTATCAATTTCAACCGCTAACTGATTTATATTCAATGTTCTATGTTAACACACAGGTTAATTTTGCTATCTTTTACAACTTTGTAATTGAATACTTGAACCTGCTGACAAGCAATTATTTGCTAAACAAGACAAAAAAATCCCCTTTAAACAGTAGGATATACAGGTTTTATCTTATTGTAATAGGTATGTACATTATGAAGTGCAATGTTAACATTTTACGCTATGTAAGGTTGCACCTTGACATACATCGTATTAAAAATTTATTTGCTAACAGTTTACCAAAATCAGTTAATTTTGGCCAAAAATAGTGTGTAAGCAGATAACATTTTTGTGTGTTATAATATTCTGATTCAATAAATTATTATTGTTATTAAAAATATATATTATTCATATATTATTATTTATATATTACATTATTTATGTATTTGATTTACATGTTTTATTTATGTATTATATTATTATATATTAAAACTATATATTATTTGATTATTCACATGTTTTATTGTAGTATATCTAGGGTCAAATCTAAGATGAGACTTGTAGCTCTCAATCTCGCCTTTAAATAAAGTTATTATTTATACATGGTTTTGTTGAGATCCTGTAAAAATAATTTAGAAGAAGATTATATGATACCTGATGATACCGTGAATGTGGCTTTTGAATCAACATTTTTAAGTTGGGTTGGAATGGGTTTGGTTGGAGGAAATTTATTCTTAGTAGGTCAAAAGGCGGTTTGAGTTCTCCATGAACCATTTGTGTCTCTTTGAATCGGTAAAATGGTAATATATGCGGCGAAATGGCGCTGGTGAAACGGTTGCGGTGAATTGACCTGTACTTGATCTAAACGTGGTATTGACCTCGTTTGTTCACAATATTCTATTGTCTCACCCGTGTACACGTCTTTATTCTTATTTCCCTCTGAATATTTCCTATTTTACTTTGAGTATCACTTATTATTTCTTGTGATCCTGTTCCATAGTGTTTTCTCGGCCTTCCTCTCCCTTATAAACAGCTCACATATTATCCTTGCCATCATATATACCTGTTATGTATATAACTGTCGCCACCTGGTAATCATACCAATACCAGCGATTACATTAAATAAATAAATCTCTTGTTAATAAAAACGTAAATTGAAATTTATTTCGCTAATATCAGCCAGCCAGAGATAAAAGAAACCTTAAGGTCGTGTAAGTCTTTATATCTTACAATCGGCTAGCAAATTCATCAACGTATTTACTTCTCTTATCTCTTGCAAAATAACATCACGGAGATTTTTGTCTGCCTATATTAAACCACCCCTTAATTGTTACCAATTTCATCTTCCATATTTTCACCGCATTTTTCCCTATCACACATGCAGTTGGCTTTTATCAGTAACCCCATCATCATACCTCACCAGTTCTAGTTTGTGTTTCTGTTCTTACCACCGTGTTGTAAGCTGGTTTCTTCACTTCCCATCTTTCCTAACTTATCGCCTGGCCCTTGTAATCAAACGTGGGTCTTCCCTTCTTTTTCCTGCCTTCCTAATTGCTCCCAGTGCGATCTTTAAGAACCAATTATTAAGTACGGGATCAATATACCTTTATATCAACGTTTTCCTCAAAGCATATACAGCTATGTGCAAAAAAATCTTTAATCCTTAACCTTATATAGCCCACGGGACTTTAAAGTTCTTTTGCACATAGCTGTACTTCTGAAAAAGTGCACGAGTATTTATGTTAAAGTAGACGATACTTTCTACGAAAATTATTGGGAATTAATAGTCGAATGGAATGTAAGACAACAAAACGCGTAAGGAAGTTAAACTCGTATACATTTGTGTATTATCAATACAAGTTAGAAGTGAGAGATTCGGTAGACGAATTCAATTTATATCGTATTCTATATGGGTTTACTGAGGTTTTTGGAATATTTTGTCTAACTGGAAGTTTAAATTTGGCATGAAAGGTTACATTTAAAATGAGAGCATATATCTGACTTATGTTTTATACCTTACGGTAATTTCATGTGCCCCTATTGGCTGCATCTACTTTTATTTAGTTGTAGCTTATTCTGCCATTTTATTCATCTTACATCTACATTTGAATTCCCTGGTCTTTTCCCTTGAATTCTACTCTTAATTACTTTATATTGCTGTTCCTCTTCTCTCAATATTTGAGCCATCCATTTCCTCTGTTGACACTCAATTACTTCTTTTGAAATCCTCTCTTCTCGCTACCATTTTCTGCACTTCATTTCTAAACTACATCCACATCTCTTAGGCCTCTTATTTATAGATGTCATCTGGTCTCAAAGTCCACGTTTCATACCCATGATGAAAAACATTTCACAACAAAGATTTTTCCAATATTTTCCTGATTCCTTCTGAGAGACGTCTATCTATCAGCTCCCTTTGCTTCTCAAAAGCTGAATACTGTTATTCATTTACCAACCCCATCCTTGCATCTCCCACCCTTAATAGAAAGAACATTACCCAAGTAAGAGATCTGTTCCACCTGTTATAGCATTTCCCCATAAAGCCTTATCGTTAGCTTTCTTCTCTCTGCTAAATCCATTTGGGATATCGTCGCCCAGTATATGATTATCTTTACTTATCCAAAGCTACGGTCAATACCTGGCGGTAATCGGCGAGGAGCGCCACGTACACCACGGCGGGCGCTTTAATCACCACGAAGTAAATGCTCTAAAGAGAGAGGGCGTTAGTGTTTGTTTGCTTCCTTATCTCTTCTGCTTCGACCGTCACCTGCGTCCACATCATTCATTCATGGCAAACACACGCCTTCTACTTTCATTCTCCCTAATTCGCCCTAAAACTCCCTCCCTTTTTCCCTTTGGTAAACTTTCTGCCTTCCAGGCGTCCGTCACTTGTTTCAATAAGGTCCTTTTTTCTCTTTATGCTCCATTTTACTTTTCCGCATCGGAATTATGGCTTTCAGACTTCTCTTGACGAACTGAGTCTCTCGGAGCGTTTCAAAGTATTAAATTCTCCTCGTTTTAGAGTTTTCGTTTCGCTCAACGCAGTCGAGGAAAATTTATGCCCAAATGAAATTCGTGGATTATTTTCGGTCGATAGTTGGAGGGATGGGTACTCCTTTAGTTACTTAAAGCTCACTTCAACTTTGCTATTTCCAGGGCTGAATCTAAGAATCTAGACCCCAATGCTAGGCTCTCCGATTGTCTCTTTTGCCCATCTTCCCATAGGTTTACAGCCGACTCTTGCTATTTTTCTTCCCGCTTACCTTCTGGATATCACTCTTTCAAACAGCATTTTTCTCGGCCATCTTATAGTTGTACGCACCAGACACATTCTCATCGTATTCCATCTTATTGTTGCCGCTTCCAGCCATCTTCTCCATGGGTCAAATACATGAAAGAGTACAATCATACCGATCACGTACATTTTCTGTTTTTTTTAATTCATCTAATAGACTCTCATTCAGTGATTACACGTTTATAGAGTGATAGAGTTTACCTGGAAGGAACGTGATCTTAAAGAGTGAGACTAATTCGGGAAAATCAGTATGGACCTTCTTTGTTTTGTAGAAGAAAGATTTATTGAAAATTTAAAATATATGAGGAAATAATTTACTTTTTTGTATTAACTGTATTATTTATTGAATAACTATTTCGTTAAATGTTAGGAGGAAACGGTAACCCCAGATCAGGTTATTGATCTCCCAAGGGGTACCTAATTACATACGTTCCAATCGTTTTTTTTTTTTTCATTTTTAGTTTACCTTGGGAAGAGGAATAATTAATAATGATAATCATCCAAATTTTCGTTCTCTTCTCACAGTTAACGAAGGCGACCATAATTATGACCTCAGTGAGAGTAAACTTAAGAAAACGTTAGCATTTGGTGAAAGAATATCGCTGAAAACTTTCGATAAAGATAGAGCTGCTAGATTGCAGGGAAAAGGTCACGGGGTCTTTGGTTAGACACTCATCTCACTTGTATCAGCCAACGTTCAGAAATTGGCGAAAGATTTCAATCATAAAACCTCGTAAGTTTTAATTTTCTGCTTCGGAAAAGAATTCCTCTGACTGGATCTTTTCCAGGGGTTACTTCGGAGGCATTTCTTATTCTTTTCCCTCATCTCTGAAATCCTCCCCTCAAATCCCTTCTCGCCATTCCCTCTGCAGACGTGACCCTTTCTCAAAGACCCCCCTTCTCAGATGGCGCGATATATTTCTATTTTCTCCTGTGAAGATTCATCTCTTTCGGGAAACTATTGCCGCTGCCCTTCGCTAATGTGACGGCGGATCCTTTCTCTTAAGGAAAACCTTTCTCCTCCTTTCATCTTTCCAACTAGAGAAGCACTTGCGGTATCCTTCCTCATTCTAGGAGACGCAGGAAACATTTCTTTCACGTTCTATCCAATAATAGCGGTAACTTTTAATCAAGTTAATCTGACCGGACCTAATGGAGCAACATCTTGTTAATTAAACTCAAATTAGTTTTTCCCCCGAGAAAACTTGTTACCGATGACCGGTTGCCCTTAAAATGACTATAAATGTACCAATTTCCATCCCGATTATTTTATAATAATAATAAATCGTCTTTATTCGGGCGAGATTGAGACTAAAAATCTCTTCTTCCATCTAACCCATCCTCATAAATGATACAATAACCAATTTAAAGACATAGTATGAGAAAAAATAAGTAGAATCTAGATGTAACAAGCCTAAGAAATCGTTAGGAAAGAAATTTTCCACTGCAGGAAAACACCAACGGAGAGAGGGGGTGTGAAAAATCTATCGATAGTATTAACTAAAATATGAGAAGAAACATGACAAAATATATATTTACACTATCAATAGATATTTCTATGTGATACAACAATAATTGTAGTCAGTTAAAATTTTAATAAATTGTAACAATATACGTAATAACATAAAACAAACAAAAAGAAAAAGATAAAAATATAATTTAATGAAGTGCGAAGATGATAGTACATTTTAAGATGCGGCAAAAACCGCATAACATTCTTGTAATAATAAAATCTTGATTAAGCTTAATTTAGTGGAATTACATTTCCAAAATATGATAAAACTTGTACAATCCACAAATATAATGACGCATTTTAATTTCACGCAAACGTATTTTTGTGGATTGGAGCTATATTGTGAGTTCTATCATATTTTTTATTCTTGCAATAATTTTTTTCGGAACAAGCAACATAATACTCATAATAATTTCAACAATGATTTTATAAACGACCGGTTTCGTCAACGGGTTGACATATACAGTTGAGAACTTTTGTTTTCTTCTTCCAAGAAGACAGAACTAAATAATTTCATAGAGAAATACGGTCTTGCATGTTTAATATTTCGTTATACATTACCTAGTCATCCGCAAATATCCTCAAATTGCTACCTATCTCATCGCTCCGGTCATTTATATTTATCAATAAAAGGAAAGGTCCAATAACGCAACCCTAAGGTACACTTGAAGTAGTTTTGACTTTGCTTACGTGCATTTATAACGAAAGTTACTGTCATGGAGCTACTATGTATACCATGGTATTTATTATGAAACATCCTTTTGAACCTCTTGATGGTCATTAATATATACCAAGAAAAAGAGAGGTCCAATAACGCAACCCTGAGGTAGCTTTGACCTAGCTTACGTGCATTTCTAACGAGAGTTACTGTCATCTAACAGATGTGTATACCATGGTGATTATTATGAAAGATCCTTCTTCACCTCTAGATGGCAGTTTTCTTACGTCCATTCACTTTTTAAATGCTGTTCACTGCCTTTTAATTCGCACTGTAGAAAGGGTTTCTTCGAATCAAAAAAGTATCTTTTCCAGCCGCATCAGCCGCCTTGCCGATACCATCCGTTTCGCTAAGGCAATCGAACCAACTAAATTTGAAGTAACCTCATCACCTCGAGACTCTTATTTGATTTCTGCAGCTCGGGAAAGGCCTCTCTGGGACCAGGAATATTTTTTTATCCCGATTCATAACTCGCGATAAGGGTGCATCGGGAAACGCCCACCCCCGCTTGGGCGGAAGCGTTTAAATAGAAAATCAATAGGGCAACTCCTCCCACTCCGCACACCTGACGTGGATACGGAGGGTGGCGAAAGAATTTATAATCATCTACCAATTCATTTGCATGATAGCTCGGCGCGTAGCAAGGGATTCATCCACCGTTTAACCTAATTTCTGTATCACCATCGCTAATCGGAGAAAATGAATTTTGTAATAAAGTGCATCTAATATGAATTACGCCGATTGAATGGTTCCTTGAGAAATTATTTACGGACGTTTCGCAGATCGTTTTTTTTCCGAGAATTTCATCGACAAACTATTATTAAACGACAAAAGAATGTTTCATCGCTTCTTTTAATTGGATTCTAATATTTTGCTCAGATTTGTTGCATTTTTATTGGTTCCATAGGAGTTAAAGTATTTTTTCGTTTGAAAAAAAACTCAAAATCACCTATCTACTACCTAAAAGACTATGTTCTTAAGCTCAATGTAATATATTGAAAAGTAGCTTTGTGGAATTCATAAAAACTTGTTTTAAGTAAAATAACCATAACATATATTATAGGTTTTAATTTGGCCGGTTTCGTCTAAAACTTGACATTTTCCAGTTCCAGCTATTGTTTCGTTGCATACGCTTACTCTTTTGAGGACTTTAATGATAAATAATTGTCTCTTAAAATCGTAGTATTTAGGTAGAGGGATCGTGAGAAATCTGGAAGAAATTATTATTTTTATTAGCAAAGTTTTTATTCTATTCGGTATCACAAAAATATTGATTATATATATATATATATATATATATATATATATATATATATATATATATATATATATATATATATATATATCTTTCGTAAACTTTACCTAGATATTTTCCTTTTTCACTAAATATTCAGGATGTAAACGATAAAAGTTTGGCTGTTATAATATAAGCTTGGAACTATTCTAGTCAATTTAAATTTTTTGCCCTATTAGGAACCATTAATTCTTGGGAAAGTTTAATTTCTTTAGGTTTATTTAGAGTACCTTATTACAACTAAATTAAGAATTCTTCTGCGTTTCACAAGATCAACCGAACTTTTTCTTTGTATCTCTTCCCGTTTTTCTCTAACCAATCCTCTCTTTCTTTCGACTTCCTGGTTCCCTCAACAAATTAATTAAAACTTAACGTTAATTAATATTCACTCGTTCATTATTTTTCTGCATAAATCATTTTTTATTATTACGGTCTTGATATAATTAATATTTGCGTATACAATTTCCTTTAAATTATTCTGTCTATTTTTGTTTGTTTTTGTACTTTGTATCTGTGGTAATTCTAATTGGATTTGTACTATATGTTAGATAAAGATTAAACTTCTGAATTCTGGAAGTATGAACTGCTAGGAGGCGCTACATTGTACTTTACAGTAAGTGTACTTTAACTGTAAAGTGAAGTGGTCAATAATCTTTCTCTTAATTTGAAAAAGAGCCAACAATTTTCAGATATCCGTGTTTGACGACAAATATTTCGCTAGTAATGCGGCAGAAAGTTCTAACTCAGTATACATCGAAGGAAGTCCTCCCAAAATGATTATATATTATATGTATATTATTATATTAAATATTTTATTATATATATTTTTATTGCTCTGTTACCAAATGAAGCAAAGATGTTGCCTTCTTATTTATTAACTAAATCTTTTCGTTTTCAAAACGCTTCAGAATAGCATCGGTTTCAAAATTTGGATAAATATTTCGGTGAATTGAATTTTAATTATTATTTTGTTATTTCTATAGTTATTTGATCCTTTATTGGGCGAAATTAGGACGGAGTGGACCTCTCTTCAACCTGACCTAATATTTCATACGTGCGTAAGTACTTATGTCATAAGATGCATACAAGAAATATTAAAACAGAGAAATATGAAACAGAAGGAAAGTATTGGTTAGTTAGAAAAAATCTCCACAACTGGAGGTCTATAGAGAAAAATCCCATCTATTTCTGATCTTTTAAAATTTATGTTCCGAGGATCTTTTGCATTCTTTTAACGTGTGCCCTGACTTTCTGCCTCGTAACCTCGGAGACAGAAGGATGATGTAAATCCGGCATAAATTTCGGTATGTTTACCGTGGGACTTTTTTCAGAAATATTTCTCCTCCGAACTGCGTTTTCACCTCCACAGGGGTATTTTATTACTTTAGGCCGAGGAGTAAATCAGGCTTATTTATGCTAGGGAGCGACCAGAATCGGCAGGGCCATGTTCTTACATTATCCCCCGCGGTCTTGTATTTCCCCTTGCTTTATCGTTTCCTGTTTTTCCTGTTGCCATGGTTTGCTCTGCGGGTAGTAACTGTCTTCATTCATTCTCTTAATGTCCTCTGATTGCCGTCCGACGAAGCCAGGAACTGAAGAAAGGTCAGATGGATGACGAGGTTATATCAAACGAAGATACAGAAATCTCTCTTTGAGGCAACGGTATAACTAACCAATACAGATATTTAAGGATACTTTTTCCCTAATTTTCTCGACTTTTCCTGTCTGTGGTTACTACTTCAGTCGTGCTCTTCAGAGATTTTTTTATGTTGTGCCAAATCGAAAGGCACAAGTAATTAGTGTCACTTCATTCCAGGCTTATGTGGTCATACGAGTAGAAATGTTTGGAATTTGTGTAATGACTGTAATCGTATTGATATTGGTATGATTATCATACATCCCGTTTTTCCGGGACTGTCTCGATGAAACGTAGGATCCCGGTCCAATTTTCTGCTGTCCCGATTTAGTGGAAAAAGCAGAACAAGGAATAGGATACAAAAGAGAGAAATTTCAATCTTAGGAAAGATTTAAACGCAAATATTCCCGAAATGTAGACGCTATGTATACTTAGTATCTTAGAAGAACTTGAAGTTATTTCAAATTGGTATGGGGTTTAAAATGAAGTGCCGCTGGTCTTAGTAAATTTGCTGCTTGCTTTCTGTGGAACGTACTGTTGTTGGTTTCACATAAAATTAAATGTATAGTATAATGTTCTCTCGTTGGTAATTTTTTGTTGTGTTGATTTAGCATATGGTCCCAGTCCATTTTCTGATGTCAGATTTGATCAAAAAGCTGGGGGAAAAATGTATGTAAGACGATGAGGTTTCAACTGTAGTAAACATCTGAACGTAAACGTTCATAAAATAGTGACGCTTCGCACAATTAGAGTGCCTTGAAAGCGCTTTAAATTATCTCATAATATTATCGGATTTAAAGTAACGTGCCCATGAACCTTTTGAATTTACTGCAGGTTTCCTATGTAACTTAATGTTGTTGTCTTTACATCAAGTTAAATATAAGTCCCCTCGGTGGCAATTTTTCTGCTTGTAAAAATCGACAGCCTTATTTCCTTTGAAGAAATACGTATAGCTGTAGCTACCAAGAGCCTAACCTAAGAAAGAGGAAGAAGGGAATACTTATTAGGCAAGATGAGGTGTGAGGTAGTTTGCCCTTGATGTTCTCACAGAATACTATGAATGGAACAAGTCTACTTAAGTGAAGCATAATGAATCTACTATTAACTCTTTCTGTGTTATTTCATAAGGATCGAACTTAATTAGTGCGATTGTTCAGAATCACGCACGCCTCAATAGCTTTCTATAGTCACAGCCACGAGTAAGACTGCGAAAATTTTAGATGATTTCTTCTCTTTCTTGTACCGAAGGAAAAACAGGAAAATTTTCTACTCATCAAAACATAGCAGCAGCACCGGCTAATATGTACGCTAACCTTATTCTCATGGTAAGAAGCCGGGAATTCTCAAATACTGAAACGAGTATGACTGGGGAGTTGCCTTTTAAAATTACTAATCCTAATCTTGTGATTAACACCCAAGTTTCAACGTCCCCCGACTCCTCACTCATTTCGCAAACTTATCTTCCAGACAATAGCAAAAATTACGAGCATCATCTCGCGCGGCGAAAATTGAAACACATCTTCGTTAAGGAGGGTCGAGCGGTATTCATAATTAGAGGGCCCAAATTACCTCATTCCGGCCCTTGTTTGCGCCTTGGAGAAGAATGTTGGCTAATTTGCGAGGGAGGGGCCTCGAAAGGGAGAAGTAAGCTCGAATGGAACGGTTCCTCCGGATGGAATTCCCTTGTTAATTATTTAGGAGGCGTAGAGCCAAGCGAGGTGCGACGACGGCTTTGGGGTTATGGACCCACGCAGAATTTGGGTCAATCGGTCTGCGGTGTGGGCGTGCTGTGGCGCCGAGCGTGGAGGGGGTGCCAACTAAATTATCCCGACGGGAGCTGCGCGAATTCGAACGGAAAAAATTAGCGCCAATCAGAATGTTTCATGCATAACTAGCTCGATTGCGCCGCGTTTCCTTGGGGTAATTAACTTTGTTGCGTAGATGAGATGCCGGCTGAATTGCCCCTTGATTTTCGTGAGGTGAAAAGTAATGAAGTAATTCTGTTTGTAGTACTGAGGAAAGTCCAACTTCTCTCATCTTAGCTTAGTTCTTCGTAACAAGTGGAATTCTCCCCAGCATATACTGGATTAAGCTATCTTACTCATTAGGTCAATTTCATCAAATGAGATAACAACGTAAGTTTTAACTATGTGATAAATCTACTAATGTACCTTTATTTATGAATGATTTAGTTATTATATAAAACCATAGCAATTTGTCTCTAAGACAGGTGGCGACGTTATCTGGCACTAAATTGAACAATTAACACAACCAATGTTTCAGAGTTCTACGTCAATTACAAAAATCAGAACATTAGTATTCAGCCCAGTGCATATACTACATCAGTTTACAAACTACGATAAATTACAATTAAAACAGCCATTATTGTCAAAATAATCCATGACTACGACAATGTGTGTTTTACAATTAAATTGGAGAATCATCCAGTAACCGTCCTTACACAATTACAGAATTTCAGTTCATTTCATTAAAATTTCAGTAAAACCATTTTATGTCATCAATGGTACCTGAATTTCGCACCATGTGATATAATGCATGAATATTCTCTCTTTTGATACTTGACTTGCGTTCACACGACTATTCAATTTCGTTGTTTTTTTTATAAATAATGCTTACAAACTATTAAAATGGACTTGTATATGGCCAGTGTTTTTTTAAATATAATTAGGAAACGTTAATAAAGTAAACAGATATATAATATCAATGATGATATACCTGTTTAAGATTATGTTTATGCATGCAAATAGAGGGCGAGATGTTGATGGAGACAATGAGCTCAATTTACATCTCTCTTAAATAAAATTAGTATGATCAAGCGTGACTTGGTGGAATTTTGCACACATTTCCAAAGAAACAACACTTAGTTTAATTTACTTAAGGTTTATGTTATATTTAACAGAATATGTCAGTACGATGACGAAACCGGTCGTTGTATGAAAGCTGATATGGAATATACTCAGTGTTCGTTCTTTGGAAATATGTGTTATGCCTCCCTGATCAAGATTGCCTATAAATTGAAGCTCTATAGCAGTACTCCGCAACCGGTGTTCCGTGGCACACTGGTGTGCCGTGAGCTGGATACAAGTGTGCCGCGGTCAAATTCAATGTATTTGACATTTTACATTTTTTCATTATGTATTTAACACACAATGACAAATTATTTTTCATAATATTGTCTATTTTTCAAAATGTAGTACAAAATAATTATTATAACTAAATGTTTATAGTATAGTATAATTTGGGTATCAATTTAATGCCTATATATTTTAGTTTTGGTATGCCGAGGAATTCTAGGAGGAATTTTGGTGTGTCGTAGTTAAGAAAAGGTTGCGGAGCACTGATCTACAGGAGCAAATAAAAAGACGAAATTTTACAAACCAGAAGGAATTCACACAATTCCTTGTGGTTTGTAAAATTTCATTTTTTTTTCATTTTTCCCGATGGAAACTTACCACGAAGTCACGGCCCAGGAGTGATGAATATCAAATTACAGCGAATTACAATTAGAACTTTACCTTTGTAGAAATTTCAGTTTTAAGTAAAGTTTAGAGAATATCGAGAGAAAATTCAGTTTTCAATAGTATCTATTATCAACATATTTTGGAATGAAGTTGTCGTAGATTCCAAATTGAGTTCCTTCGTTTGCAATCAGATTATCTAAATCTGTAAATTACTGGAGAGAAATGCTTGAAAGCAATCCAGAAGTGAACTTAATGGTAAAGACAAATAAAAGAAAATGGCGAAAGAAAAAATAGGGTTTTTGGGGAGGAAAATTAAGTGGAAACGACTTCTACTGAGATCATGAAGAGATAAGTGAAAACCCTGATTCACAGTGTTATTCCAAGAATGAAAAAAGAGGACCACGACACAAGAAGACATAAAAAGACCCTTTGGGGTGTGGTGTAGATCAGAGGAAGGGAAAATAAATAAGAAAGAGCGGAAAAGGGTACATGGGAAGAGTGGTCTGGGGTGAGAGGATGAATTGCGCCGTTCTATCATTAAATCTGCGAGGACAGGGAGGGGAAGGAGTTAAAAGAAAAGGATAGTTGAGAGTAAGTGAGATGAAAGTTATTAAGGGTGAATCAGAAAGTCTTTCCGTTAATTCATCTGCCAAGTTCCTCCGTTTAAGTCTTCCAGATTGACGTCAGAGTTCGTTTCATCAATGTTCCTTGCCTACTTTACATGCGTTTGCTATTCGTTCAACCTCCACGGTCTTTCTGCATCAATGTACCCTCAGTTCATCTGTGAAGCCGTCAGCTGAAAGGCTGGTTTGATATGCATACCTTTCCCTATGAGGTAACAAAGACATGTGATGAAGAATAAGGCTTACTAGGCAAAGTGAGGAATGAGTTACTTTTCTCTTACTTTCTTCACTCAGCCAGAATGATGTTAGTGATAAAATTTTACAAGGCCCAATGACCATATGAACATGAATGTTCATAGCATCCAACAGAAGTCGGCCTAAATGAATTCCATTACTTAGCTTCACTCATTCCTCATTATCCTCCATTTAATCACTGCACGGAATTAGAGGATTTAATTATTCGCATGGAACAATTTCTTATGGAAGCAAAAGATTATCACCACCACTTCAACATTAATTATTTTACGCAGAAGGAGTCGGAATAAAATGATATTAAGTACATAAAGTATAAAATTTATACTTATAGATTTTAGAAAGAAATACGTACAAAATCTACAGTCTAATACAAAGGTTATTTTTCACATCTCAATTTCACCGTAAAAGTGAAATACTCCAGTTGCAACTATTGCCAAATATACACATTTCCAGTTTGTTTAAGGGAATTTTATTAAAAGTCACAATTAAATGCCAAGACTATACAGATGTAAGTATATTTTTGTCAATTGATCTACTTTCGATTGACCGGCAGCTTGTTTGATCGAAAGATGGATTGACCGACTGCCCAGTTGACCGACTTGTCGTTTGATCAACAGCTCGGTTGATGGACTTCTTGTTTGAACTACTTTTTGAATACGATAAAACGTTAATACATACGTTTTAACAAATATATGTCACAGAACATAAGTACTATAATATACTAATACGCAATAATAGTAGTAATTTCTTAAGTGTATCGCGGAGGACTTGCAATCTTTTTTTTTAATTAATAATTATAACTGTGTATAATTTTCGGGCAGATGAGCGTCTGTCGACCAAGGGGATTCCCAGCCTACTTTTAACCCTTTCCTTTTAATCAAATTCTACGTATTTTCAAGACTGATTTCGATTTTCGCAACGGTCTCGTGAGTGGAATCCAGTGAACTGCGATCCTCGACGTGGAGCTGGCTAATCTCTGGATTAGAGGTGGCTTTTTTCGAATGCGGGTAATGATTTTCAATCTCAAGCGCCCTTTCCCCTTAATCCAGCGCCCTCTGTAATTACGCTTCATTCCCAGAATTCGTACGCCGTTCTACAGGTGACGATCTAGGAGCGCTGTAAATTCGTAATTATGACGTCGTTGGTAGCCATCTTGAAGACTCGAACTAGTTGATCGAAAGGTCTATATCTGGAACTAACGGCGAATGAAATTTACTCACAAATTATTTCTACATTCTACTGAGAAGTCCAATCAATAAAGGTGTGGATTTACATAATTAAGCCCAACAGGTGTTAACTGAAGGCCTAATTAATTTTAGGACCTCGATGAGGCAGCCCTTAATAATTCTAAATAGCCCTCGATTTCAATCTTTTATTGAACCAAGGTGCGTTTGCAAGTTCTAATTTTTAACTTCAATAAAGTACTTTATATACGTAGAGCAATTCATTGTAATATTTTATGGATTGCTCTATATATTTTATGCCTTTGTATAATGTAAAGACAAGCTTCATTCCTTCCCTTACCTTAATCAACTTTTAGGTGAATTAGGTGATCCCCGATCCTCTGTTTGTTATTATGAGAAGAACATCTCCAAATCTAATCGCAATACCAGTATAGAATAGGATGGTAAATTTTATCTAAACATTATCTGCGTTGAATAGCTGGGTAGTTTTCAAATTTCCAATTTTTTCAAAAAATGTCAAATTTTGGAATTATTAATATCAAAATATTATTATGTGACTATTTGAAACAATTTCTTGTACCGCTGGGGGATACTGATATAAAATCTATGTATTTGGGTATGTGTAGGAAATTCTCTCGGGTATTTGGGTATGTATTTGCCTCTAAAGTCTTCCTAACGGCATGTTAGAATTATCTGACCGGATAGCTCAATTGGAAGAACTACTAACCGGCATTTGGAAGACCTGGGTTCGAGTCCCGGTTCTGTCAAGCTTTCTTCATGTCCGTTTCTCCTCAGGAATTGGGGAGGGGAAACAATAAAAAGGGATTGCTTTAGATGACAATTTTCGGTGGGAATATTCTGTTAGATGGTTATGGTAAACGTGAAGTTGTACCTGTAGAGTATTTATCTCAAAGTACTGTTAACTCATTCCTTTATCATTAGCTACCAATAGCTTTGGAAAAGGAAATATGCTTTCCAGGCTAGGTGAGGAGTGAGATAATTTGCCATTCCTTTTCTTTCACACCGAGACTGCTTTAAGTAGAAAATTAGGAGAGTACTATTACGCACTGAAATAGAATTATCATAGCAAATGATGGAATTAAGTTTTATCATAGCTCATGAAAGCCTGCGACTGTACCCAAGGTTGACTCGGACCCAGGTCTCCCACTTTCCGGGCAGGTGTTCATACCAACTAAACTACAGAGCTATGTCATTCTCTCCTCTTTGGTAGTTTAGTCGGTAAGAACACTTACCCGGAAAGTTGGAGACCTGGGTTCGAGTCCCAGTCAAGTCAATACTTTTCTTTTCTTGAACAACGTTTCATAGAATTGGATTAAGGGTGCCCTAGATGAATACCATCACTCTTAACTCAGTCGCTTTCACTACATCTTAGAACTAGGCTGAGCATGAAGTAAATGAAAGATATATTTTCCTCCATCCTGTACTAAATAATAATTCAATTCATCAAGATATGGACCTGACGCTGATACTCCACAGAAGTGCAACCTTAGACAATCAAGAGCTGAAGAAATATAGTCCCATCATACCATGCGAGACAGTCCTCTGCCACAAATCCCCTTTATCTTACGTATCTGTTTAGCGTTATCTCCGTCGCTGCTATAGCAACCGGAATCAAACCCTCCCTCCGAAGCCCCCCGAACTACAATCGATTTTTCATTCTTCAGCCTCAGCATCTTCGCAACTTCCACTCGCTTAACTCCTCTTTCCCCGTGACTTTGTACGCCCAAGAAAGGCTCTCCGGATTCCGACAATTATGAGGGAACGCATCTCCTTGAATATTCATAAAGGCTTTCAAAAAAAGTTGGTTCCGTTGTGACCGTGGAGCCAAAAAAGAGTGCAAATGGTAATTTAGTTAACTTCTCCATTTCGAGCGAGATTGAAACTTAGAAGTCTTTCTCCTTAACATTCCCCGGAATTAAAACTGCGAAAGGCAAAAAACAGATTTGAGAGTTTTGGCTGCCAAAGAGCTCTCTTTTGTTTTCAAATTTTAATGAAAGAATGTCTAAGTTATTTCCCATTTTCTTTGCTTTCTCCATCTTGTGTTTGTTCATCATGTATTTTCAAGTATTATTTATTTCGGTGAAAATAACTCGGCAAAAGTTGCATAAAATAGTTTGCTTAATGCGACCAGACCGGTTTCAGTTACTAATATCAATATATATATATAATATTATCAGACCACAACTGAGAAAAGTGTTTCGAGTTGTGGCCTAATGATAACTATTGATAGTTGAAACCGGTCTGGTCGCATTAAACAAATCATTCTGTGAAACTTTAACTAAGTTACTTCCATCATAATGAATTTCACCGAGTAACGGCTTCTCCAATTAATATTATTATTTATTTCCTCAATTTTCTCTTACCCGAAAATCATGTCATTGAGGATTGTATAAGAGAAAGTTATTCAGTTTGTGCATATTATTACGCACAAGCCTTTCGCGGGTTTCAAGATATCATATTTATTTTCCTCGCAATAACTTTCTTACCTTATTCCTTGCATTTTTTCTTCCCTAATTTTAGCACCTAGTTTTTCACTTTAACGTTTCATGTATCACACTAAAAATACTTAACATATCATCTGTTTTACATTAAAAGTTTTATGGAAGCGCTTCACTGTTTCGGCCACGCCATCCATTAGAGGAAAGCAGAAATTAGAATTGAAGATTATTAATTGGTATATTTAATTGTACACTCCTGGCCAAAATTAACGCAGCGCCTCCCTAGCGATCCTTACGGCCGGTGCTGCGTTAATTTTGGCCAGGACTGTACTACGCATTTTTAATCTTTTTAGATCCTTATAAGTGGCACTTATTAAATTTGAGCTTTGCAAATGAATACATATTATTGCATATTTACGTAATAAGATATATTAGAAAAATGTAGTAATTTTACACACCATAAGGTGCTAGAAAACCTTTATAACTAGAATATTTTAAGGAAGATGACACATTAAATTTATACGTTTTATCTATCTTCATTATACATGACATCATAAAGTTATAGGAATATCAGCATTTAAAATTTATAGAGATGAATATGAATGACGATATTCTGACCTGCAGTGGAAAAGAGATAACCGTAACCAAACGATGTTCTCAGCGCTGGAGTTATTTTCTGAAATGTAGGAGTTTACTATGCTTTATGTAGCATTGACTTTTATGAAAACCTTTCTTAGGAGCACTATCCTATGCGAGAGTGAATGTTAGATTCTAAGTTAGGCTGAGAGGGCGCACCTAGAAGAGTAGGATAAGCGGCTTTGGAGTGTGTTAACATTTTTGAAGAAAATAAACATGAAATGCTCAGGAAGTAGACGATGGTAGGCAAAATATAAACGGAAAAAGTAAGGTTGAATTCTAGTGGCATGTTAAGGGATAACAAAGTGGTTGGAGTAATAGTAGAAGGAAAAGTGTTTGGCAGTAAAGAAAATTAAAGGAGAAAGCACATTTATGAAATTCAGGTATTGTTAGAGCTGATGGGCTCTATAGACTTCAGAGGAAATTAGAAGGTAGGAGCTCTTGAATGAAGGAACACGGCTTGTCCTACAGACAATAGATAGATAAATCAATTAGGTCCAGCAATTGCTTTCTTACGCTTGTAGTTTCCTTGCAATTGTTCCCATCCTTTTACATCCTTGCAGGGTATTGGATGTTACTGTCAACTGATTTTGCTGTTCCGCCTTTCCAAATGAAAAAATAAACATGAATTACGGGTATCCTCGATGTTTTCCTATATCTCCACCCTCGGATGTTACAAGAGTGTATCCGATAAGGGGATTTGGATACGATTCGCTGGTAACGACGCACGGCTTTCGGAGATGAGACGAACATTACTTTAAAAGAAAAAAGGGTCGTTTTATTTTCTTCCCCCGGAAGGCGATAAGGATCTCTGATGGCGGGTAAAATGGCGGCGAGGAAGGATGCTGAGTTGTTTCAGCGTTGGTTGGATGCGAATGAATTTGGCGTCTCACGACTCTCCACACGGAAATCTTATTCTCTTCGGCGGAAGTCAGGATTCTCATCGTCATTGCGGAAGATAAACAGGATTCAGAGCCACCGGAAATGGATTCTCTTACTTTTTTTCTCTTTAGGATTTGCTATCTGGCTAAAGTGTGTTCTGCCTACGATCTACTGTGCAATCCTACACATATGACGGAAAACGTGCAAATAATGAAATAAAATTAAATCCATCTTTTTAGAAATAACTATTTATTTTGCTTCGATTGTTCCACATTATTAATTGTAACTATATTTTCTTTTCTTATCTTCATTTGTATTTACTTTGTATTTTCCTTAAGACTTGTCTTCATTTTAAATTGGAGCGGTAGTAATCCCTACGTATGGATTCTTTCTGAGATGCCTAAATTTTATTTTTAATTAAATGTTAAATATCTTGTTAGTTAAGTATTTTTTGTATTGAAATACATTATTATTATTTTTGTTAGAAAAATTTGAATGTTTGGTTAACAGTTCGCTGCTTCTGATCTTTATCCGTGATGAAAGAGAGACTATCCAGACAAGCTGCCTGTTGTATGAAAATTTGGAGAAAATATTCATGTGCTGTAAACAGTAATTATTTTTAATTTGTATAAAATTCAAAGAAATCTATTTTTAACTCGATTCGAAAGACTATTTGGAGCACAGAAGTCCCGTAAATTAATAATTTTCCTTAAATTACATGCTTACTTTTACTTGTGAATAAACTCCGTTGTAGATTAGGTGTATGAAAATTGTTTCAGCAAGCAAAGTTATGTTGGTAGCAATGTAAACATTCACTAAATTTAATCCATATATTTCTCGAAAAAGATATGTATATTGTCTAATTTCTCGCAGTATAGAATCGGAATCAACATTTGGCGGCAAAAATAAGATTTTCTTTTAAATATCTTTACTTCTGGTATACCTCTTTACATTTCGTGCGAGCAATATTTTTTATTAAACTTTACCGAAGAAGAATTATCTGCAACGTATCGAAACATCAACTTTATGCACCTTTCTTAGTTAAACCACTGATATAGTATCAATAAATTTACATGTGAAGGTGATTTTCATAATAGATGTTTGGGATTTTTCTCTAAAATGTGCGATTTTTCCAAATATTAGTCTACACGCTCTTACCACGAGCCAAGGTGACTATCGGCATTCACCAAGCGATGAAACTATTTCGTATGTCTATGATTATCGCGGAAATATTGTGCAAATAATGAGTATCGATTGGGATAAATTTTCACGTCAATTTCTCTTATTTTGTAAAGAAAGAAAATTTGGAACGCGGATGTTAAAGAATTAGGGGTTAAAAATTTCCGATAGCCGTCTTTGTCGGCGACTCTCTTCCCATCCGCCGGTGTTCAGAGAAAACAAGAGATTGAAAGTGCGGTGTTCTCTCCTGTTTTTCTCCGGTGTTCGGAGGAGAGGGCCGCCGACAAAGACTGATATTTTTAACCTTTAATCTCTTATTTTGCATTTTTACATTATCGTGTAACTCACTTTCCACTTTCTTATTTTTATTAAAATTAAACTATACTGCGTTCCAAGTTTACTAGGAAGTGTCGCAACAGTTCTGTTGAAACCTTTTTGGCGTAACCTGTAATTCGTAACTTTATCAATCCGATCGAGGAAATTGCGTAAATGCAACTGATGTGAGGATATTTTTTCAGCACATGGAAAATTGTGTATGATCTGATCCCCTTGCACGTATTCATTACTGAATGGAAAATCTGGAACGCAGTCTATCTTCTCACCTCCTTGCTTTAAAAAAGAGAAATACTCTTGTCTAGAAAGCATTACGATGGCCTTAACTGGTTTGTCATAGCGATTTCCTGCAACATAAATCACCTTGAGATACCCTTTCTTGAATCTTAGAGGACAGGTTTCATCTGCAGGATCCTATAAACATGCCACATGCTAGGACGTTTTTTTCTATTTATTCTGGGGGAGGCTTTACTAAAATGAAGTTATCTCTCTAGTAAGCTCTCTTCACTTTTCATCGCTCTTACCGACGTTCAGCTTTTAACAATTATTTAATTGCCTCACTGCAGATCCTTTAGATGCCCGTACTCCGCATTCAGCTGACAAAGCTGCCCTCGGCTTATACTCGAGTGAAGTACACACCTACCTGTCATCTGTCGGAAAAAGTCTAGCCGGAAATCTGCTTGTAAATTCCTCGCTTACTCAATGGACAATATTTTTAAAATTTACGTTACTAATGTCTTAATTACTGTAGTTTTATTGGTGTCTATTTTTATTTTGGAATTTACCAGTAGCTGCTGCATTTATCTCTTTGGCTTATACTGGAGTCAATAATTTTTCCCAGTTTTTGTGATAAAATTAGGTTTCTCGGCTTACATTTGGGTCGGCCTATATTCGAGTATTTACGGCAAATCTTATTCACTTACCCTCCGTAATCGACTATTTTTATGTCTACGCTACTAATATATAGGAAAATCAATTTTTTGTCCTCTGACGGAAAGATTTTAATTTCAGATTCCCTTTGAATGGTGAAAACTAGGCAAACCTTTCCCGGTGCCTGTTTACAGTCCCAAAGAGTAAATCAATAAATGAAACTACGGAATTACGCGTGAAGGATTGTTTAAAATCGGGCTAATTAAATTTAATATAAATATCAATTTATTGATAAATTTTGTAGGTATCCATTAACCATTGAAACTTTCCATTACGCTAAAATTACATTTTTGTCATAAAATTGATCCCAAGAAAAAACGGACTTGAAAAAAGTCTGACAGGGCCGGAAATCGGGATCTTCCTCTATCCGGGAGGCTGACTTAACCATCTAGGCTACCCGGCCAGAACATTTTAAAAAGCCGTGTCAGGCATTTTTCATGTCCGTTTTTCCTTGGGATTTTTCCTGGGTGCATGCCCTTATGTGCAAAGTACCTTTAACCCTTTCCTCATTAAATTGAAATTAAAATTTGATATTCCACCAGGTATCGCTGTTAAACGCCATTAGCTTATTGCGGTCAATCCTGAAGTAATTGTTTCCGTTCTGTGTATACAATTACCGAGCATTTCTAAGCATTAATACATCTTCACGACTTCTGCTAATATTTTAATGTGAGAATCTGCCGCAATATTCAATTTTTCGGTCTGTTTTCCTCACCCGTGCTTTTCATCACCCGCTAAACATTGCGAATAACCGCGAGAAGATGGATTTTCCGCAGTCAAACTTTCAGGAAAACACGACTGATATATGGGAAATCAAATTATTTTTCCTCCGAGGAAATGATTTTGATTTCAGATTCCCTTTTCGCTCCGTCCACCTTTCCTTCAATATTCTTGCCCTCGCCCCTTATATTTTGCCCTTTTCTCCATACCCTCACCCTCAATATGTTTGCCCTTTCCCCTCCGTGTCTATTTATTGGTTCGCACATTCCCTCACTCCAGCCCATATCCGCTCCACGAAGAAGTGGTGAGAGCATCTGCAGAAACTGATCGATTGAAAGAAAGAAATGGGATTTTTTTAATATTCGAAACGCAACTATAAACTGTCGGCTCTCATTGGAAATCGGAGTTTGAACAATGGTTTGATGTGATCAAGCAACAAATTATTATTTATTTCCTTCTGAATTTTGTTTTAATACATTCATCAATATATTATACGAGTAAAATGTAGCTTGCATACTGCAAGCTGATCGATAACACTATTTTCATGTCGGCATCATATCGGGACGGCCATCAAAAGAAAAAAATGGATTGAAATTTTTCTTAAAAATTCGCTGAAATTCCATCGTCTGGCATCGAACTCGGGTCTTTACTGTGAACTTACTATGCAGCACAATAGAACATCATCATCTCTAACTAAGTGTGAAAATTCAAGCAGAAATATGGGCTACAACTGCCTCAAAAGACGTTCATTTTCATGAATTTAAATGGCTCTCTGGATTCGAACCAAGGACGATCTTGGAAATCTAAAAAATGTTTCTGAAAGTTATTTATGATCTCTATCCATATGCCGAATTGGAAGTTTCTATATTATTGGCAAAGGTTTCAAAATAATTCCTAAATATCGGATCAACTTCTGATTGCAGAGACACCTGGTGTCGAACCAAGGACACGTAGATAGCTGTGAATGCACAGTTTGATTTGTATGGACTTGATCTTTTCATTTGCAAAGTTTGAACTCGATATCTTGCCGGGAAGTACCTAAAATTTGTTTCCGTTATCTCCGTAAGAAATGCATTGAGGAATTTAAATGTCCCTCTGGGATCGAACCAAGGACCATCAGCGAATATGTAAAATTTGATTATGAAATCTATTAATGATCTTCAACTCTATGCCGAATTTCATGTTTCCATGCCATCGGGAAGGGGTCCAAAAAAAATCTTAAAAATCGCCACAATGCATTTTAAACGGCCGATTTTTGCCTCGACCTAGCATCGAACCCAGGATATTTTCAGTAAAACTCATTTATGTTTTCGATAGATCTTGACCATATATATCGGCTCCTTGAGTTTTAAGTCCCTACCTATCCGGCAAGTATTTTTTTAAAATTCCCGAAAATCAAAGCAATGCATTTAAACGGGAAAAATCGGGACTTTGGGGCCCTCTGGAATCGAACCCATGACACTGAGGTTCAAAATCGCAATCTTTCTGGTGGCTACACGTTATGGCCAATATGTCGTAAAAATTTCAAGTCAATGACGCTTGTGGTTTGGCCTGTGAGTTTGTATCCTCTCTATATATATATATATACGAGTAAAATGTTGCTTGCATACTGCAAGCAGATCGACAACACTATTTTCATGTCGGCATCATATCCGGACGGCCATCAAAAGAAAAAAAAAAAGATTGAAATTTTTCTTAAAATTTGCCTAAATTCCATCGTCCGGCATCGAACCCGGGTCTTTACTGTGAACTTACTATGCAGCACAATAGAACATCACCATCTCTAACGATGTGTGAAAATTCAAGCAGAAATATGGGCTACAACTGCCTCAAAAGACGTTCTAATTTTTACGAATTTAAATGGCTCTCTGGATTCGAACCAAGGACGATCTTGGAAATCTAAAAAATGTTTCTGAAAGTTATTTATGATCTTTATCTATATGCCGAATTTGAAGTTCCTATATTATTGGCAAAGGTTTCAAAATAATTCCTAAAAATCGGATTAACTTCTAATTGCAGAGACACCTGGTGTCGAACCCAGGACTCTTTGATAGCTGTGAATTCGTTGTTTGATTTGCATGGACTTGATCTTTGTACATGCAAAGTTTGAAGTTGATATCGTGCCGGGAAGTACCTAAAATTTGTTTCCGTTATCTCCGTAAGAAAAGCATTGGGAAGTGCAAATGGTCCTCTGGGATCGAACCAAGGACCATAAGCTAATATGTAAAATTTGATTATGAAATAAATTCATGATATCTATCGACGTGCCGAGTTTCAATAATCCATGTTATCGGGAAAGGATCCAAAAAAAATCTTAAAAATCGCCGCAATGCATTTTAAACGGCCGATTTTTGCCCCGGCCTAGCATCGAACCAAGGACAATATTCGAAGATGTCTTTCCGATTTTCGTTGGCTATGCACGGCATTTAGTGGTCCCTCGAGTTTCAACTCTCTGCTTTTCCGGGAAGTGCCTCAAAAAAATTTTCGAAAATCCCCGCCATGTAATCTTATGGGGAAAATCGCGACTTTGGGGCCCTCTGGAATCGAACCCATGACACTAAGGATCAAAGTCGCTTTTTTCCTGGGGGTTTCACGTTATGGCCAATATGTCATAAAAATTTCAGATCAATGACGCTTGTAGTTTAGGCTGTGAATTTGTATCCTATCTATCTATATAGGTATATATATGAATGAATCCGGAGAAGCATCTATATATAATAGATATATATATGGATACATGAATGAATCCGGAGAAGCATCTATATATAATAGATTATATATTCATAAATGATATCTGTGTTACATATTTCCCGCTTTTATAGAAGAAATATATTTAACATTTTCCATGTTATCTGATCTTTATAACTCAAGTGGTGTCTTAAAAAATATATATAATTTGTAAACTCAAGCGAAAAGTGATGTAAATCAAAACTGGATAGGATAAACTTAGTTTTTAGATGTAAAAAACTCTAGTAAAGATAGTAAAAATATATTGATTGATTATATAACGGAAACAGGTTTCTCCCGTTATATCCGTTTTAATGTAGAACAAACACGCAACGATTGACGAACACATACGACCATTCCCTAATCAGAAAAATCGGGTTCGAATCCCGGCTAACCGGTTTCTTCCGGTTAGCAGGGACCTTGGTATTGGAGCATTATCATGCAAGCATCCTAACCACTCCGCCACCGTGGCCGGAATTATATATAAAAACTAGTAAATGGGTGGTTGCAAACTGCAAGCAAAGCAAATCATTAAGGGATGCTACCCTGAGTTATCGGTATATATGTTACATTTACGTTTCTTTTTAATTATACCACTGTCAATCGTATGCATAATTTTGAAATTCGAGATCGAGATTCATCAAATAATATAATAATAGAATAATTATTTCGAAAGCCTTTAACGTTTATTTGGTACGGAAGTCCTTAATGAATACGCATGCGTAAAATTAAATTAAGGATTTTGAAGAACGTAGAAAAGGAACATGATTCTAAAGCCCGTTTGCAGAAGATGGGAAAATAATTTGAGGTGAATTGGAGAGGCTGACAGAATGATTATATGCAATTAAAATAGGAAAGACGAAGCATATTAATGCAACGAAATAAATTAGGAATCGGAAAAGGTCATGACAAAGGTACTTTTTAGACATAATTCAGTATATGATAAATGCATTTGATTAAGTGAGAATGAAGTGAAATATCACTATACTGTAGTGGTCTTGATGCTAATGATTCGTATTGTTTGTATTAATATTATTTCTAAAGATTGTCGTTAAAACTATTAATTTACATTAATATTCAGAAATTAATATTTTAGGATTATGTAAATTACAGTTGTACTTACTTTTACTCAGGTATAAGTAGACTTGATCCCGTATAATACTTACTTCGGCAATAACTAATGAGAACTTATGAGCTAATTGCTTTCCTATTCCCCCTAAATAGATTCAGTGTAGATTTTTCAACTTCATCCTCAAATAATCTCACTACTTACAAGACTTTTCCGATTATCTTCGTTGATACACGGTCTCCCATCCTCTACATAAACTTATGTTATCACAGTATGTATTCACGAATAATTCATTGACCGTGCAGATTTTCGCTGTCCACTTTGATGAAAGTTACACTTTTCAACCTTTAGTAATAACATATATGGAAAGAAAAGTTTTTTTAATTATACCACTGTCTATTCTATAACATAATTTTCAAATGAGTGAGATCGAGATTCAACAAATAATATGATAGTAAAATAATTATTTCGAAAGCCTTTCACGTTTATGTGACACGGGAGCCTTTAATGAATACGCATTCGTAAAATTATATTTAGGAAATACGCCAAACATTGTAAAGTTAGAATAAAAATCTGTATAAGATAAAAATGCGGAAAATAAATAGACGATTACCTGTGTAGTATTCGGTTCAGTGCAAGACATACTGCAATTGAATCCTATGTTCATTAAATGGTGTCTACCACAACAATGAGCTCCGTTTCTAATTAAATAAACAAATAGACAATAGGCAACGTAATTATGTAAATAGTTTTAAAGAACTTTATTCTAAGCCCGTTTGGAGAAGATGGGGAAATAATATTCATACAATGATACATGCGAAAATTGTTTTTACTAACCAAGAATTATCCAGCGTAGAACAACGTAATCAGAAGGTCGTTGAAGGAAATCAGTGTATTTTATGTGAAGATTTCTGTTTTTCATTTTGATGAAAGTTGAATTACGTAATATACTACGTACTAATTGTGTACTACGTTTTAATTAAAAAAACGTAGAAAAAGAACTTAATTTAAAATTCTCTCTGGAGAGGATGATACAATAATTATATGTAATTAAAAGAGAAAAGAAGAAATATGATACGCATATAATAAAAAGCACAGAAACTCACCCACGAAAAGCAATCCACCATATACGTAGAACAACGATATCGTAACATCGTTCAATGATACCATGTAATTCCTGAGTAGATGTTTTCGTCTGAGTTCAGTATATGATAAATGTATTTGGTTAAGTGAGCTATGAAATAAAATATTACTAAACTATAGTGTTCGTGAAACTAATGATTCGTAATGCTTGTAGTTGTGCTATTTCTAAAGATTGTCGTTAAACCTTTTAATTTACATTAATATCCCTATTTATTAATTTATATTAACATCTATGTACTTCATTCTCAAATAATCTCACTACTTACATGACTTTTCCGATTATCTTCGTCGATAAATGTTCTCGTATCCTCTACATAAACTTATGTTATCACAGTATGTATTCACGAATAATTCATTGACTGTGCAGATATTCACTGTCTATTTTGACTAAATTTACAATTTTCAGCATTCAGTAATAAGATATACCAAAAGAAACATTTAAAATAATTAAAAATGCAACAAACCTTTATCATGGCGTATGAAAATAGGATCGTAAACAAACTTGTTTTCGATTCAAGCAATGGTTGTTGCCATAGATTTAATTTTCAAAATGAGGGGAAAAAAACGTAAAAAATTGGCGTTCAAACTAAAATTTTGCAAATTTCGTGCAGGAATGTTAAAATCGGCCGCAAGAAAAGTAAACTTTGATCTTTTAGACGCAATATAGACCAAGCCTCGCTACTTAACGATTACGTTTTCACATTTTAATTAACGAAAGAAATTTGCTCTGCATGGCCATTTTTCGTTATTCCCGTTTAAATACATTGAAAAATATAATCGTCTCTGGGCTCAATTCTAGGTCAAAATCTGGGAATTTTCGATTTTTCCCCAGGTTGAGTGTGAATTATAAATCTCTCCTGAAAATTTCAGCCTTCTAGCTTGATTAGAAATAGACAAACAGTTTGTATCAATGAGTCAGGATTGCAGCTTTATATATAGTAATAATAAATATTTATAATATAAATATATTATAAAACATGCAGGATGAAAAGGAGATAAAACCACATGTTAGTAGAGTTAGTAAACGTAGTACTTTTTGTGTGTGATCAATAAATTATTATTATATTTTTTTGTGTTGGTATTAATAAAAACTCTAGTAGAAAGAAATAAAAGGCAAAAGTAAACAGGCTGGACTTGATTACTGAGGCTCAATGATGAACACAAACCATTCTACATTCGGATATGCCATTGACATTTTTTACGTTTTTTTTTTTAAGTATTACGATTCTTAAGTCTGACATGTTTTTCATTATATCTCCAGGAAGTGAATATATAAGGAAATGACTGGTAATTCAAGGCATGAATGAGAAATAACTCAAAACAAGAGGGATAGAAGATGATCCCAAGAGAGTTAAAGCAAACTTAAGAGCAAAAGATGTATTGGAAGAGAAGAGAGAAAGATGGGACTTAGCAGAACTTTTGATGCTAACAGCCTAAACCAGAGTTTGGGGAGCATATGGCCTTAGGGCCTCGTGTAGCCTTGTCGAGCGTCCATGGCGGCCTTTCACGTTCATTTCATTTCCTAACACAAATACAACAATTTTAATACTTGATAATCTTCCAAATCATGCCTAGTGACGAAGTGGAAAATGTTCCCTATCAGTTAACTTGGCGAAATAATTCGTTTTCTCATGCATAGTTTCTATGTAAAGAAAGAAAATTTTGATCACGGCTGTTAATGAATTAGAGGTTTAAAATCGCCAATAGCCGTCTTTGTAGGCTTTCCTCGTCTCTTTTACCGGTATTCGGAGAAAACGGGAATAGATTTTTAGAGGTAACCGAGGTACATTCCGAAAGCAATTTTCTCGTCCTCAGGGGTCATAAAGTAAAAGTATAAAAGTGCGACAAACTTTTCCTGTTTTCTCCGAATACCGGTGAAATAGGCGAGGAAAGCAAACAAAGACGGCTACTGGAGATTTCAACCTCTAATTTATTTAGTTTCAATGTTTAACTACTTGAATGTTGGAAACACACAACGCAAAAGTCTATAAGGTCTTTATCAAGCTAAAATTGAGACTGAAAAGTCTCTTCTTCCATCCAACCTTTCGTCAGTGGAAAAAATACATAAGCAAGGTGTAGGTGAATAGTGAAAGACAGAAATACTTTCGAAGAAGTGGATGTAAAAAGGACTTAAGGTAGTACCTTAGAAAAAAAGATCCACCGTAGGAAAAAATCTGAAAAGAAAGTGGGGACCTTGAAAAACCGGCGCAAACCTACTGATATTACAAGCTAAAAGGTGTAAAAGATAGCTGTGTATAACATGTAAATACTATAACTATAAATACTATACTAATACTATACTATAACATGACCAGTACTATAACGAATTAAAAAAAAACGATAATGAAATCAAATATAGCAAAAATTGATGAGAAAATAATGAATCAAAAATAAATCACAAATGTGGTCTAATTGTTTCCATTGCGGCCTTTCTTGTGAGACCGAATGCTAAGTTAGGCCTTCCGGGCGTATTAAGATCTTTAAACATGTGACCTTCATTCTCCCTACGTAAATATCTCGATTTCAGCTGTGTAAGAACTTATTCGGATAGTACCCTTGGAATTTGGGTTAAAAATTAAAGCGGTATTTTAGAAGGGAACGTGGGAAAGACCTTATGGATTTTACGCTAAGATGTTCCGACAGATTAGTCGGGCAGAAAAAAATCCTTTGGGAGTGTTGATTGAGGAAATCTGAGGCATAACCATGCAGATCTGCTGATTCAGAGAACGGTTTCCGCTAGCCAATTATTTACCGAGAAAACCCACCCCTTGTGGCAGCGCCCTAGGCGGTCTCCATTCCCTTGGCTTTGATGTTTTCGATAAGACGCGTAACAAGGAAGAAACCAACTTCAGGCTGTTCATTCCCTTAAGAAGGAATATTAAGACAGAAATATGCGAACGGGATAAGGAATTGCCCAAATTAAGCTTTTTTATGAATAACTTGTGCGAAATGTGAAAACTACGGAACTGCGCGCTAAGTTTGTTTGAAATCGGGCTAATTAATATAATTATTGATATACATAAATATCAATTTAATGATAAATTTTGTAGGTTTCCATTAAACTTTAAAGCATTCCATTACATGAAAATTATAGTTTTGTCATTAAATTGAGATTTGACTGTGATATTCAACCAGATTCTGGTGTCAATCAAGATTTTTTAAATAAAAGTTTTTTTCCACCGCGAAAGTGATAAATAAGCAACTTACGGCTACTTTCCCGTACTCTTCACTCTTTTAAAGAAAACAGTTTAATATTAACTCATTTAAAGTGAATTTGCGGTCAATAAGTAAATCTATTACTTCGTAGGGTTTAGTTATCTTGTTGTCTACATAATTTCCTATTCGTACTATAACATGATTGAATTATGTACAACATGACTGACTTATGCTCACGATTGTAACAATCATGTCACCATTACAATTCTCCGAAAGAACATTTCCTCATTTTATGTTTTATCCAGAAAATATCTGAACTAATAGTACATTCACGGTAAAGAAGGTTATGCTAAACTTTATTAATTGCATTTTAACATTTTGTAATCGATTTCTTTCTCTTTCCAGATTTCCAGAAATTGGAACGTGAAGCCCGTATATGCCGAAAGCTGCAGCATCCAAATATTGGTAAGTTTTTCAATACCTGCTAAGAATTAACGCATTGCGTCAATTTTTAGACCTTTTACGTATTTAACTCAAATCCCTGCGAACAATTTTTTTTGTGGCGCTTTTATTTACCTCATGTTCTCAATTAAACTATCAGAATTGAACCAACCTCATCTATCTACATTGTCGAGTATTTTTTTGATAAAATTGTTTTCCCTACTATAATCTTAACCTATTTCGTCGCGAGGATTTTCAATTTGTAATATTACATTTCCTCGAATCGCTTTTCTTCTTTCCCGAAATTACTCGGGAACAACCCCTTTCACATCTGCGACACAAGGATTTTATTTCCTTCTCCTCTGAATCCATTCGATCTTTCAGTCCTGCGGAGAAATTTATTTAATTCATTTGCCTACATTAATAGAAAGCCATGTCTCTTCTAAGTTTTTTTGGGAAATATTACCCAAGTTTCCTAGACAAATGCAGTAACAAATTGTTTTCAGAATATTAGAACTTCAACGCGTTTTAAATCGGTTTATGATCATTTATATCAGGCATGTCTAAACGCTGCCACGGTGGCTGTGGCGCCACGGGACTCGGCCTGTGGCAAAACCACTCACCCACCTTACAACCATGACTTGGGTTCGACTCGACGCGACGCTTATGCGGGAGTGAGAGAGAAAACTTCTCTTTCGCGCTAGACTAGGCCTTTGCAGTCATTCAGTCTTTTCTAGTCGAATGGCACCATGGCAACACATGGCACATATTTGTGTGAGCAGCTTTTTTCATTAATGAAACTGGACGAATCCTGCACCAGGTCACGTTTATCAGACGCTTCACTTGAAGCCATCTAGAGAATTCACTCACTCTATCACAATTTTTCCAGATATTCCTAAATGAGTAGCGTCTAAAAATTATCCAAGCTCAAGTCACATGTAAATATTGTAAAAATTATCTTGTAAATATCGTAAATTAACTGTAAATGTTGAAGAAATAACCACGTAAATTTTGTAAAAATACGTTTGTAACTAGGCTATTAGAGCTTTGTAAATATTGTCATACTACTCTTGTAAAAAGCATACGCATGAAACCACCGTGGCATTTTCTTTAGACATGCCTTATCCATATCAACACTAAGTTAGTCGCGTCGAAAAATGTTACGTAATTAGTCGCGTGGAGTCAATATCACCCTTAATAACTTTTAAGACCCCTTACAATGGTAAATCAATTTATCATAGTTCATAAATGATTCTTTTAAAACAAATATGGCCTTTTTAGCTCATTATCATTTTTCATTAATTATAAATTAAATTAAATTATACATTTAAACGTACCAAAATTTCAGTTAGATATTTTCCTATTACAAATTGACTTGGGAGTTTCAAACATTCGGAATATGTAGAAGAAGGTTTATTTTTTTTATTTCGTTTAGCAAAATCAAACTAAGTTTTAAATGCCTATTGGAAAATAATAAAAATTACTTTCGCTCCTTGCGGAAAAACGTCAAAATATGGGGCGAAGATGAATTTTCAATTTTTTTATGAAACTTTCAGTTTAGGGGTTTTTGACCATGGCAAAGCGGTCGGTAACATTTTCAAATTAGTCAAATTAATCCTTATCGCTGTTACTAACCCATGATAGTCTTATTTAAAGAAATTGTATCAGACCAAAGTTTGGCGTATAAAGTATATTTTAAACTAGTCGATAAAACTACTGCAACATTGCTTTCATCAAATTCCGTGTATTCATGCATTCAGTTCTTATTCTATGAATTATTTTCTTGGATTTAATTTAAGGGATCGGGTACGTCTGCTCATTCCTGGCACTCTTGTGTGTGTGTATAAATTACGAATTTTATTGCCTATCGTATTCCCCTCTCTTCCTTTCCGAATTATCTCACTCAAGTCCCCGAATATCTCAAGACTCTCGTCCCAAGTTCTATTTCCGATTACTCCTATTTTATTCCCTTCTATTCTTCTTACTTTCACGGGTCCTCATCATTCCGCCCAAATACAATTGTCTAATATTACCCGCTCTCATTCAAACTCAGGGGGAAAAAAGCGTCTAGCTTAGTATACACGAGATCTTTTTCGCAGCACGTGACGTTGTCCAAATGGCTTACGTATGTAAATAAATACTGAGAGCTCTTTAACGCGCAAGCACGTGTTTTCATTGGGGTTCTTTATGTTTTTTTTTGTGCTGATGAGGAATTTTATTGCGTATTTTCCACTTCTATACCAGAATCCATCAAACATTCTGCATGTTTTATGATCTTTATAATTCAACTAGCTGAAGTACCCGTTGATTCTCAACGGGGAATGTACTAGTAGATTAAATATTGTTGTTCTCTTTGCTCAGAAAAGTATCTAGCGTCTCTCAATGTTATAACGCATAACTCAATAGATCTAATTTGAAGATTTGGTTGTAAATTTGATATGAAAAGTTCTGTAAATCAAAATGGAATAGAAAAACTTTAGCCTTCTCATGTAAAATAACTTGTGATGTGGCTGTACGTTAAAGGAAAACATCCTAAATTAGTCATGTGTGTTAAAAAACCTCCACAAACACACGGATATGTTGTTATAAACACAGATTGTTTTAACAATGACTGAAAGATATCAAAACAGATCTCTTTGCATGAGCTAGAAATACAAACAAGGTACAGATAGTACGTGTTAAAAATTAATTAAACTAAAAAATAGAATAAATTACTTGTAAAATACGTAGTAAAATATTTCAAAACGACAAGTACACGTAGATCATAAATTAAAAAGACAATTTAACCTTTTGCGACGCTAAGGATAGTTGGTAACGATATTTTAAAGTCGTTACTAAGTCAGTAAAATTCCCTTGATGCTAAGGATATTTCAAATCAAAATTTCATTTAAACAAAAATAAAGTGAAAAATTCCTACATAATCAGGAATAGAAGTTGATGAGCACCCATTAAAAGTTGCAATCTGGATAATTGACTTTAAACCCAATTAAAGCGCGTTAACCCAAATGGTTGGAAACTCTTTTCGCTGTCCACCAACTCCTTCTTTCCTTTGAATATTTTATTTCAAAAGAATTGTAACTCTCGACTGGAATTGTGCGTCGGAAGGTTAGACAAAGGTTTTATGCGAGGTAAGGTAAGACAAAGGTGAGGTGCAAGGTTTTCTTCGAATCCATTCCATACAGAATGCCTTTTCTTGCCCCCTTTCTTTCGAGTTCTTCGTCCGTGACGATTTTATCCAAGGAGTCTTAAATATATTGCGGATCTTAGCTGTCTCCTCCTCATTTCTCACGCAGAAGAATCCCCTCAGAAAGATAAAAAGCGCTACAAAAATGGATGAAATCTGGTCCCGTAAGAATCTCTCCGACAAACGCCGGAGTATTTATCGTCATTAACTCATCCCGAAAGCATACCATTCCGCTGTTAATCCGGGACGTCTCCTCGGAAATATTTATGACAAAATTCGAGCCGGTTCGTAATGGCTTCCCTCCATTGCCCGTGCTTTTGTGAGCGAGGCTTCTTTTCGGCCACTTACGACGGCTGCTCTTCAGCGCATCCTTTATCCCCTTCCAGTGGAATCAGGGCCTCCCTCTTTCTCTCCGTATCCTTTTTCAAGAGAGCTCCATGGCTACGGGAAACAGGCAGAATTTGTGCTTGACGCTGTGTCAAGCTTGAGATACGTTTATTGGTTCTACGTAATGGAAGAAAGTTGACGATCGGAGTAAATAGGGGAAGCTAGAGTGTATCAATTCCTCTTCTTAGGTAGAGTGCTTTTTATAAAATGAAAGGTTCGTAAGAAGAATATCAATACTAAAGAAGGTTCTTCTTTACGTATCACTGTGGGACCTCGCTAAGTCGAATTTAAAGGGATGTTATAAAAATTGTACTTACGGAGTTTTCGAGTTAGGGAAAATGGCGTAATAGACGTAGTTAATCAAACAAAATGTTTTTCGGCTTAATTATACGTAATAATCGTTTACTAAATTGTTGTTTTATACGAATGCTATTAGGCTTCATACCGGTTAATTTGTCTCTAGCATGTGCATTTACTATCAAACAGTACAATGAAACAGCTCATTGTTTGAGAAGAAAGTATGGTAACTCTAACGAACTGACGAAATTAATACAAAACGTTTACCCGTATCTCAGATTGGTTATGGTAAACGTTTTGTGATCATTCATAAATTAATATGATGAATCAATTCGCCGGAGTCAATGACACCAGTAAGAATATTCCGAAGAAAACAAAATGAACACTAACGGTTTACCCGTACCACAGAATCTGACTCTGTACCTGAACCTGAATCTGTAAACGTTTTTTATTCATTTTGTCAGTTCGTTATGGCTTCCTACCGCAAATTTTGCCAGAGTCTATTGGTAGTATCTGTTTGGCGTCGATGTGCTTAAGCTACTGTCCCTATAATCTCGTTAATGATAATTATGAAGACGATATAAGAACTTGCATACACTTTCTTAGCTATCCGAAACTCGTGTTCTGAAATGTAGCTCCAGAATAATAACTCGCATTTACACAAGATGGCTGCAGAGACAGCAGCCGAAACGTCGACAATGCTCCGTAAAGCTACCCGGCTGTCATCCCGAAAACTACTCTTTCAACAATCTGTCCTCCGGAAAATTCTTGAATTACCCGATTATCTCGGAAACGATCACAATCATAAATTCGCTACTCTTAGACAGAGAATATTTATTTACAAGAACTCATTTCTTAATCGGTGAATAGTCGAATGGAACAATATACCTGAAGAACCTATCCCCCCCTTCTCACAATGTCATCGATAGAATTAAAAAGGGTTTCGAGTTTTTATTGTGAGTATTTTAATGTTGAATTAAGTTCTCTCGGGTTTCCATCCGGGTGGCTCTTTCGACGCTGGTCGGCGTTTCGACTCCTCTCTCCGGATTCATCTTCAGGACTGACGTGATACTGAGATTCTCGTTCCGGTTTATATAGTAAGCGAATTCGCTTCCTATATATCCTTTTCCTATGTAAATATCTCCCGAATGAAGGCATTATTTACTTAATTTATTTTAAAGTCTTATTAGTTCAACCGCCAGTGGTTCCTCAGGGTTAAGTAATTGCACCTCTGACTTTTTTAATTGAAAATAACTATAGAAACAATGATATCAATGCTCAAGTCTAGTATTTGATAAATATTTATGCATAATGTACTACTACATTCAGAAAGTTCCCGTGTTTTTCCCGCGAAAGCGTCGAGTAGGATTGTACGATGTAAAATTCTGGTGGTAGATAGGTTGGTATGTTTTGAAATATTTTTGTAAATTTTGGAATATTATATTTATTGTTGCATTTTTTTCAATATTGTAGTGAATTTTGTAGTGTCATAATATGTAATACATGCAAGGTTTCGGGAGGTACTCCTTCCGACTAGGGTGGAAGCAGGGTATTTTACTTTTCCCTCCCCACAGGAATGACTACCACCTGGCCTAGTGTCTATTTGCGCTCCTTAAGAATAAATAAATCCTATCAAATAAACCACGTGTTTCAAAAAATTCGACAAAAAGAGGTTGGAGCTGAAGTCTTCGAGTTAAGGATGGCTATATAACATTGGTCTTATGGGAATTCAGTCAGAGACCAACGAGTGATTCGACTTAGGCAGGTTTTTGGCGTAAGGGAGTTCGACTTAGCGAGTTTCGACTGTATATTTAATTACTTTATTACTATTGCTCCCTGCAAACCGCCAGTTGCGGAGGGAGCTTAAAGCTCTATCTAACTCTGCACCCTGTTACCTTCTCTAGTACTCAACGGAAAAGACACCAGAAGTCAACTTCCGTCCTGCAGGTCTCTTTCTGGTAATTTTTCATTGTTATTTTCATGGTGAAATGGGTATTGATGAATAAGTATTTGAATGAAAGAGTCAGGATATATTGGTTAAGGGCTTTGAGTGTTTACTATGTGAATGAATGTGAAACATGCTCACTAACCCTCTCTTGGCTGATGTATCCTAAAATTGCTTATTTAACGCCATTTAGATCTTAATGGTTGATCTTAGTGGTTGTTGACCTTTACATCAGGGCTTCCGCGACACATCTTTCTACCAACTCCAACTATGCGGCACACGCCCGTTATTTCCAGTCTAGATTCAAATTTAAGAAGACAACACCGACTGTGGAGCAATGTATTTTATTGCGATATCGCCATTCATCCATCACCAAGAAAAAATGCATCGTAATTTACTGACATTTTTGAGGTGGAATTAATTAAAAAGAAGTCTTATTTGGCTACTAATTTCATCTCCAAGGATTTAGTTACGGCATTCTGATGAGCCATGGCGTACTGATTAAGGAGTACTACTTTACAGAATCTAATAACTTCGTCCAATCTCTACCCTTGTATCTTATTTCCAATTTAATCATCCTTATTTTCGCAATATTTTATCAAATCATTACCTCTGTCCCCTTTTATTTCTTAAATAAACCGAATCTCTCTCTCATCATATTTGTCTGTCTTTCCATCCACCAATCACACTTTGTAGTAGTAGTATTGTTAAAAGTGCTTCGACAGCTTAGGTCATTTCGCACATTGGACCACACTTTGTCATTCTACTTCATATTCACTGCTCGAAAATCGCCAATCACCATACAAAAGAGGGGGATTTTTGCAAGATAACAGAACTATCTGTCCCGGATTCACCCAAGGACGACAAACATTCTCCCATGGACAATACACATCTTCACAATAAGTCAACTAGCATATAGATACGTATCTTCAGTAAACGCAGTAATTATTGTTGGAAAAAATGCATACATCATTAAATATTACATTGTACTACCTGTAAAATATTATCTTGTCCTAAAGATTATAAAGTGGTTTTAAACAAAGAATCGTATATATGATCAATTTTAATTTTATAATCTTTGAAGCTTATTTTTGAAATTTTTAGCATTCTCCGGTATTGGAATGAGAATTTCTAGGTAGATAAGGATTTAGGTATTTTATTGTCGCTTTCTATGTTGATCCAGAATACCGCAAGTGGAAAATATTCCAGCTATTGCAACAGTATGATAAAAATCACACCTAAGAATAAAAGTTTCCATATGATTCAATTAGGAATCAGCAAATTCATAGAAATATTCTACAACATTAATTCCTCTGCAGACATTTTTCGTCATGATCCTGAACAAGGTAAATTAATTATTAGCAATCTTAGGAAAATAATCCACTGCATGGATACATCCACAAAGAAGGGGGTGTGAAAAATCTGCGCAAATCTAGTGAAGGTACAAGCTAAAAGATGCAAAAGAATGTTGTGTATAACATGGAAATTTCAAAAGCAGTACTATAACGAAATTACAAAAATAATAAATGTCACAAAAAAACATGAGATAAAACCTTCAAACGAAAACTTAAAAAAAAAAATCAAATCAAAAACAAAACATGACAATAGTACACTATATAAAAATAATAAAGATCTCAGAAACATAACTTAAAATTGTTTAGAAAATCATCCTGTACCACAGGTTTTTAAGCGTAATATATACCTAAGTATTCCAGGTACATTTTGAAAAGTGCGTAAATTTCGAGATGTTCTCTTTCACGAGAATTCCCTTGCGAGAGGCGTCTACCCTCGGGCCGATCGATGTCTCCCTTCGCAACAGGTCCCTCCCCCAGGCGGCGGATTCCTCCAGAAAGATTGAAAAGGACCGACTCCATCTTCCCTCATATCTCTTCTATCATTATCCTTCAGTTAATTGGATCCTTTTTCGGATGATTTGACTCGGAAATGGTCGGGTCTGTACGCCTCTGTGTCAACCGCCCAGGGCTTACCCGTGCCGCGAGGGAACCGCTCAGGGTGGCTCATTATCGAGGCTATCAGTCATCTCTGCGGAAGAGAATTCGAAGCTGAGTTATAAAAGTGGTTAACGACCCTCTGACCAAAAGACGCGGAAGAGAAAGGTTGTGATAGGAAATCTTTTACTAATAAATACTTTCCTATACTGTGGGATTGGGGTGGCTATGTTGTACTCCACTATTTACTTATTTATTTCAATGTGTTTTTTAAACTGTTGAGATCTTTTTTACCCCGTTTTTATATACAGTGATACCTTGGTTAACGACGCTAATCCGTTCCAGGATAATCGTCGTTAACCAAAACCGTCGTTATCCAAGGCGCGATTTTCCACAGGTATAATAATGTTAAAGGATTACCGTATATCCCGGTGTCGAGGACGCACCCCAGTTATTGGAAGCAAAACTTATAATATTTACCGATTTAACTCCGGTGAGACAACATGTGCCTATGTGAATTAGCTACAATTTACTATTTTTAATACTCTCCGCTAGCTGCTATTCAGTTTTTATGATGTAACATCGTAACGTACACCAAATATTAGTTTACAATGTATTGATTATAAATAGACGTGCTGAAACACGTGAAACTCCGGAAAGACCAATTGACGAGGCGTCGTAAGCCAAATCCTACGTCGTTACCCAAGATATTTTTTGGTTACAGCAACTCGTCGTTAACCAAGTCCGTCGTTAACTAAGGCCGTCGTTAACCAAGGTACCACTGTATTTTGTATTAGCTTTTTTTAATTATTAGGCCTATTTATTTATAAAAATGTGATTTTAACTTACCTATTGCGTGACTACAAATGTATACCATGTATATGTATGGAGAGCTGCTGGGGTAGGGGTAGAGGGGGCGTCACGCCTACCCTAGCATATAAATAAACAACAAGTCAAGTCCAGTTTTTCTATTCTGTAATGAAGGTAAAAATTCCTGTATCTTTTTCCCCCTAATGTATGACTAGTCTTCCTGCATATCGCATTTATCGCATGTATATCGCATTTCCCGCGATTGGTCGAATAAAATTACGATTCCTAGGTTATAGTCGAAGTTTCATCTGCAATATAGAATTGTCGCAATGTCTACTAAAGTTTGAACAAAGTTTACGAGCGCCCCTCATCTTTTTTGGATTCAAATGACTGTTTTCTCTCCATATACCCCTCTGGTCTGCTGTTTTCTAATTGCCATAGGAACATGATATATATTGTACTCCTCTATTTCATGCTGCATTTGCCCCTTGAATTCGGTTGTATATCAGCCATTATTCCCACACAATTGAATCTGACGACGATTTTGTTCCTTTAGGATCCTCACAATCTTTTTCGCTTATCCCTTAGATGAGGAGTACAGTGGAATAGGATTCAGGTTCCAGGTTAGAGCGTTCGTTTACTTCTCCGATCCTTTTAAGGGGATTGGCTCGTCGCAATTTTTCAAACCACCCTCCTCCATTCCGATCACTTCACACCGTACTCCTCATTTAGCGCTACCTTTTACCTGACTCTCGTAATGCAATCCAGAGTTTTCTTAATTTTCCTCCACGGCATTCCTCCCATTTTCCATTACGTTTTGAATTCCATCGGTGCAGTGTCAAAGGCGCCGAAAAGGTTGCGCTAAATACGAGTAACCCGATTGAATATAATTCATTATATTATCGTATATAATTGGAAAATTTCCTGTTTACCGTGTATAAATTCTTATTATTATATAATTTATTTTTTAGGCTTATAAATATATGAATCCATTTTATTTCACTCCTTTTCTCTACCATTTTCCTTCGTTTAAATTTAGATATATTTACTGTGTGAACGCTAAAAGTCACTTTTATATAAAAGATAATAGTAGACTAAGACTAGCAGTTGATTTATTCTTTCAGATAACCTTATTCTGGATAATTATAAACTTTGTACGGCGTAAAGTACGACTTGGTAATAAAAGATCCAGAAAAATGGTTAAGTCAAAGGGTTTGTCATCTAAAAAGCTGCTCTTAGCCGGGATAAAGGCTTTTGAACAAAATTTGCGTGAAGGAGTATCAAATTTAAGCTATTTTTCGTTCTTAGTTTTCTCTCGTATCTTTCACTAGGTATGTATGTTTAAAATAGCTCATAATACCCATCTTCAGATAAGGACTGATTGTGGGAGCTACTTTTATCACAAGTTAAAGTTGTTCTTGCCTTGTTTTCTGGCTGCTCAGCATACACCATGATAAAAGTCAGCACTGATTTTTTTTACTCCACATTTATGATTCATTAAAGGAGATCTTTAATTTTCGTAAATGAATCGCCTTACTTCATCAGCGGAGTTTTATTCGTGAATTTTCGGCAGTAATATTTTCCCTTCCAACAAGATTCCAGTGCAGGATGGCTAGAGCATGTACATCAGTTATGTTAATAATAATCGGTATACAGCTCGTAATATTGTATCTAATGAATCGTTCGAGAAACAAAAGCCCGAAACCTCAAGAGATTCAAGAGTTTGTTTCCATCCAATTTCTTTGGATCTAAACCTTTACTCTAACCAACCTTCTGTCTGATAGCTTTGCAGACGTAACTTGGGATCTATGATAATGTTTTTCAAGACAATGTAAATTGCTGTTCAGAAAAAATAGTTAATGATAAAATATCCGTCGAAAATACGAATAATTGTGAATTCTCAATTTGAATTCATTCCATTTCATTGGGTTGAGACGTTTACTCTAACAAGCCTCCGGTGTAATTGTATTACAGACATGGTGCGTATCTATGATAAGTTCAGTAATGTAAATATGTGCTCGGAAAAAAATAAAAATAATAAAATAAGTATGCGTGGACAGTTGTATTAAAGAAAATTACGAATAATTTCTCTTTTAAATCTTAGTTTTTTTCGATCAGGTGCTCTCTTCATTACATAAATTAAGTTCTCAGTATGGCGCATGTGATAGGCTATCTGATTATTTTATTATTTTACGTTATTCAAAACAGCCTGTTTAACCGACTAAAATCAATCGGAACAGAATTGGAAAAGCAAAATTTAGGTATAAACTTTAAAAAGGAAATATGATGATGTTATAAAGAATTTGGTTAAGCGATACTTGGTGGAACTTCATCATAAACGAATTTTTATTGCAAAACTTGTACAGATCCACATTAATAGATATAAACGTTTCGGGTTTCGGCATAATTCTGAGGAGGGCATGATTTTATGCCGAAACCGGTAAACGTTTATATCTATTGATGTGGATCTGTACAAGTTTTGCTATAAAAATCCGTTTATGATGATGCTACCAAAAACAAAAACAAAGAAGAAGACTAAAAAAGCGAAAGACCAGAGATTAATAATGAAAAAATGGAGAGATTTTTTTACAAAATCGCTCCACTTATTTTTAGACGTTTACGCTTCTAATTCCTTGTGTTCTCCGCTCTTTTTCTGTGCAATTGAAGAGACTTTCTGCCTCGTCTGAGTTTCGCTTCATCGCTTTGGCCATCATTCAATTAGATGCTAGGTTTGATTCTCAGCGGCCATTCAGCAATTACATTTCGTAAATAGGTTTATCCACTTTCCCTCCCTCTTTTTGTTCTCCTTTCTTTCATTCCTCCCTTTCTCTCTGAAGTGATACCAAAGTCCCTCCACGTATTCGAGTGGGATTATGGAATCGCTACTTAACTTCGAAACTTTCCCTCCGAAGCAACATCTCCTCGGCTTTGAGAATGTGACAGAAAACCTTTCGACGACCACGAAGAACGGCTATTATGGAATTCTCAAACGTCATCGTCGTATTAATCCCAACGTAAAAATCGAATTTTTTTTAACTGTGAGATGAGTTTCTCTCCTTTTCTTAGTACTTAAACTTTGAATAAAGAGCCCAAATATTCTGTCATAAGAAAACCATTTGGAAAATTTTTCTCCTCACAAAAGTTCGCAAACTTTGACTGTGATATTATAACTTAACCAGTATTAAATATCAATTATATTAAACTTTATTACGGGCGTGTGGCCTTTTAAATTTAGAAGCAGTAGTTATATAAAGATAGAGAATTAGAGATAGAGCTATCTTTTTGGGATTTGCTATTTTAAGGGTTTTTATTTTTGATTGATTGTAAGTCATTCTTGCCTGCTGGAACTGGTTTCGTATTTCAAAATAGTCGCTTACAACAATACGTATTTTCCATTGATTTTTCACTGTTTTCCATCTCGTACTAATTCATATAACTAAATCTTCATAGTTGAAACTTTTCTTACCTTCATATCTTGAACAGGAGATTCGTTTATCTTTCTACACGCAGGAAATGTTGAAGAATATTATCAGATTTATTTTTAATAATCTCCTCATCGGATAAACAAAATAGAGTCCAACGGTTAGGAGTGTTGCTCCATCACTAGGCAGGATATACTTCAAAACATAGCATAGTTTAGCACAGTGTCTGCTAAATCATTCTACCCCACACTGCACTGTGGTTTTGGAATATTTTTTTGGCACACCAGAAAAATTTATTTATGTTTCCTGCAGTGCAAGCTACTTTCCTAATTCATTGATTCGTGTATCGCGGAAAAAATGAATTCTTGAAACGATTCGTTCTAGCATCTATTTCCTTAATCTTCCTCGCAATATCAGAACGACCTATTTAACAAGGAGGTCGCATTATATTGGTTACATCGTCTGAGAAAGTAATTTCTCTGAACTTACTTAGTAAACTTATCCTTTTAATTATTCTTCCAATGATTCCCACCCCGCGTCCTATATCATCTGAGTAACGCTCACTATTTTATCGTAGCAATTCTTTACTAATCGAATCGCATTTTGTTGTACCTTTTCTAAATCCCGAATACTTTACACACGTTTCGATAACTCACCATGGTGTAAAAAAGAAATATAATGATCGACGAACAAAGGTCAGGAGGGGTGGGGAAGGGGAAACAGGAAAGAAGAGGTGAAACGTGGAGGAAATTTTCCCCGTGGGGTGAATGCGAGGAAGGGATAGGAAGAGGAGGGAAGGAAATGGGAAAAAGGAGATCAGGAACCGGGAAAGTGAAAGGGAGATAGATAGGATGGGGGAAAGGGAGGTAGGAAGGGGGACAGTTAGGGAGCGTAGAGGTGTGGGAGTGTGGAGGTGAGAAGAGAGGCCTTGGCACCTCTGAGGATGGAAGAGGGAGAGTTGTACAAATATTCATTACACACGTTGATATTAATGTTGAAAGTATGTTTGACAATTTCCTGTATTTCAAGTGTATTATGGCGATTGCCTTTTGATGCAAAATTACGAATTTTCACTTCGAATCTTTATATTTATAATAATAATAATAATTTGTTTTATGTCTTTGTTCCATCTCATCACTCATGTGTCCATCACTTCCATTTTTGTTTATAGCTCATTTTTGTTGGTTTCTTTGTTTTTTTTGTTTGTATTTTATGCACCAGCAAATGTGTATATGTTTGTATAAAGTTATTCAGCACAATGCTAGTGAGTGTGTGTTAGTTAGTTAGTGTGTGAGTCGGTCCCTGAAACGAGAAATTTATCTCCAATGGACCTAATATTTCTTATTTTACATATCAAATTGTATTTTTCTGTCTTTTGTTTATTGTTTTAGAAATAAAAATAATTCTAATTCTTCTAATTCTAATAGTCTTTATTTGGGCGAGGTTGAGATTAAGAGTTTCTTCTTACATCTAACCCATCGTCATTAATTGTAGAATAATTAAATTAAATAATCTATTTTAAGAGGTTTCGCAAAGGGCGATTTTACCTTTTGGTGTAATCTGTTCTTTTTCTCCATAAAAATCCCGTTTGGAATATATAAACACAATTATAATCATTGCATATTAGACGATTGACACCGCTGTACCTTCGTTACTAACCCAATCTTTGTATTTCTCTAAAATGATTGAAGTTTCTTACGGTGTATTACCGTTGAAGTTACCGTTGTCACAACAAAATTTTAAGAAAGAACTTCCTCTCATGTAAAAACTGAAATCATGATTTTTGGTGATAAGAATGTTACCATAGTAGTAGTATTGTTAAAAGTGCTTCTACAGCATTTCGTAAATTGGCTCCAATCAGGAATCGAACCCGGGACCACTTTCACCGAAGCAAACCCGCTGTCCGCATGACAATACGGGAGTCCAATAAGAAAGTTTTTATTATAATTACTGTGCTCAACTCTTCATAATGATTTATCAACCAAACCTCCCAGAATCATTCTTCGGTGGTATGGAAGGGGAAGCGCAATAACTCACGTGGACGCTAATATATAGTGGAATGGTCCTGGTAACTGTATCAGAAAAGTACCCCTCTAAACTTCATTCCCTCTCGAAGGCTTTTGGAGACAGGTGGTGAAGAGGTTGAGGCTCAAACCGGTCCTCAGGTTTAATAATTAACAGACTTACGTCATTCTTCTATCTGGTTAATGAATGACTTCATCCAAATATATCTCTACGTTACGTCACCTCGTGATTTAGTAACTCTAGGCATTGATATTTTTCCAACTTTTTCACCCTTCCTCAATTGGTGGCTCTTCACGACTTGGATATTGACTTGCCACTAGGCTAAACCTTTAGTGCCTTACGTAACGGATTTCTAAAATAAAACCAACCTAACTATTTATTGAAGAACCTGTGAATTCCTCGTCAAAAATGACGGAACCGAAATTAACTGTAGTTGCCAAAAACCTACATTATAGAAGGTGATATTATTTGCAAAAATATATAGATTAATTTCAACTTCCAAAGTATACTAATGGTTTTATTGCCATAAAATCCGGCTCTTCTTCCCCACACGTTTCTTATTTCTTTATTGCATTGCCCCTTTTTTACCCTTATAATCGTATGAGAGATGTTCAACAATCACCTTTGTCGTTAGGGAATTGTTTATGCCCGCAAAATTACTCATATATTTCGACTCGAGTAGTATTAGTATCGTTAAAAGTGCTTCGACAGCTTAGGTCATTTCGCACATTGGCTCCCACCGGGAATCGAACCCGGGATCGCTTTCACCAAAGGCAAACGCGCTGTCCACATGACTATCCGGGAGCCCATTTCGACTCGAATACGATATTCTACGACCAAAATAAGTATCTTTATTCAATTTACTTTCTTTTGGTATTTATCTCGATTTCATTCGACCATTATTTCTGATTTGATTCTGCAATCGATGAAATTGAACTTTCCGTGCTATTCTTATGAGAGAAGATTCGATTCGTCCAGATTCGATCCAAGGATACTTTGGACAAAAAAAATATCGATATTTAATACTCTGTTGGACCTTTAACTACTCCCAAAAATGTATAACCCTATCACGTCGGGAAGTGCATGAAATTAATGATCGAAATTGATTTCTTACGGGAGTTACTGACATCGGATACATATAAATGTATACACAACGATGATTGTTACAAATACGTATATGAGATGCTGTAAATCGATAGATAGCTCGTGTGAAATGCGTCTCATGGCGGTCGTCCGTCTCTTAGGAGTTCAATCCAAGGGTCCCCTGCCTTTCATTACCGGCTTCAGTTGTGTGTAAATCCCAGATGAAAGCGAAAGGACGGGAGAAGCAGAGTGTCGAGTGAGATATCCCCTCTCCGACCGAAACTCTATCCGAGGTATCACGTCGTCCATGAGTAATAATCGCCTGAAATCGATCTTGTACTTCGTAATTCTGTTTACTTATATTTCACGTGTTAAGCTGGGTATCCAAACTCATTTTTCTTAGCTGTGATTCAATGAAAACGCCTAAAGATAAGTTTAGTTCCGGATTCCCTCTTCCAGCCACCGTTAAAGCGGTTTCTAAATTCAGTAATATATTCAAATATTATTTCTTTATTTACATATCAATCATTGCCATTACCAGGTGTAGAAGTATGAAACCGGAGTTCCCCTGTAGATGGTGCTCGCTATCAGTTTAAAGACCGCTTCTGCAGCGCCATCCTCTACCTCTAACAGCTGACAAAGTTTATCAACACGCAATAACCTAAGTTTCATACACAAGTATATTTTTCTATAACCTCAAACATGTCGAGTTTTGTGCCTACGAACTATGATTTGCGGACAGCATTGGTTTTCTGCTATCATTTGAAGAAAACTGCTGCAGAATCGCATAAAATGCTTGTCGAAGCATACGGTGAACATGTTCTTAGCAAAACTCAGTGCTTTGAGTGGTTTAAAAAATTAAAAGTGGTGATTTTGAAGTGAGAAACGAGGAATCAGTGGGAAACCACCGGAAAAGTTTGAAAACAAGGACTTGCAAGCCTTATTGGATGAGGACGATACTTTACGATTATTTACGATAATTTTCAAATTACAGAAGTGTAATTTTCACAAAAAAAATCCGGTTTCATACTTTTACGCCGTAAATACGTAAATATAGTCATAAATGAAAAGGGAAAAATAACACTATCAAGATTACCCTGAACCTATGAAAGTTAGCAGAGATTGCAGGGTTATCATTTCATAAGAAATCACATGCAAATAAATTATAGATTAATAATCAATATCATATTATTGCTCTAAGACAAGAGAGAGTAATAATTATAAAGCGAAATAGTGAAATTGGCAAAAGTGTTGAGTAGAGCTATAGATGTGTAAAATGTAGCAAAAACTCAGAAGTAACGCAGTCAGTATGTTAAAAATTGCAATAATAAATATGATAGTCATTTATAATTAAAAATAATGATTAAGTAACACAATTAAATATTCTATTTAATATTACACTTATATATGTTATTAAATTTAAATATTTTGGAAGCACCATCACATCTAATGGCAGTTGTATAGAGGAAATAAGAAGTAGAATAGCTCAGGGATAGGCAACGTTCCAGAAGATAAAAGAACTTTTGACAGCAAAGAACATCATGATGGAGCTAAGGAAAAGATTTGCAAAGTGCTTTATCTGAAGTATTGTGTTATATGGATCCGAAACATGGACGTTGAGAAGGAGAGAAGAAAAATACATAGAGAGCTTTGAAATGTGGCTATGGCGAAGAATGGAGAAAATAAGTTGGAAAGACTAGATAAAAAATGAAGAGGTACTGAGGAGGGTTGGAGAAGAACGAGTAATTTTGGGAAACATAAGGAAAAGGAAAGCAAGATGGATAGGCCATATACTAAGAGCAGAATGCCTACAGAAGACGATTTTTGAAGGAAAGATCAAGGGGAAACGACGAAGAGGAAGAAGAAAATTCGGAATGCTGACCGATTTAAAAAAAAGGAAAAGAATATCAAGTTCTAAAAAGGGAGGCACAGGATAGGGATGCCTGGAGGAGCAAGATCTGTTGAAACCTGTCCGCGGACAGAAGCACAATGATGATGATATGTTATAATTAAATATTATGATCCCTCTGAAAGATTTTTTGAACGTGCAGCTGTTTTAATTACATAAAATAGATATACATATATCTTAGAAAAATACTCATGATTTCAAGAAAGAAAAAAGTATCAAATGTGAAATATTATCGTTGGTATCGTACCTTATGATTAGTAAGTATGATCTCTAAATTAGAATTAAATAATAAGTTATAAATACTTGAGCCGAAAGTAGAGTAAGCAATTGTTACCGTTGCCGGTAATAAGTATTGTTGCCGTTGATACTTTGTAACTTTAATTGTGTGGTTCGGCGTATACCTCGGATTTTTACAGTTTATTTTACTTTCGGTGTTCGGTTCGACTGTTTAAATCTACAAATGAAGACATCATGAAGTTACCCTTACAAATAATTTATATCTGTAATCCACATGTGAAATACTTATCTGTGCCTATATGAATGAGGACTGCGTTCGTGTAATTCGCCTTCAACCAACGATTCGTCATTAGGAGCAAAGAAAGAGTCTTACACCTGCGCTACTAGGAGATCCCTATCTTGAGTTGGCTTAGAAGCAGACAAGAGTTTTATTCGTGAAGATGAAAACTGCAAGGAAGCAATTGAACCAGTATTGCTCGTGCAAAACCCACAAGTACCCTAGATAGAGTTGAATGCCTCAAGGTCACGAATAGATGAAACTAGAGCACGTGTCCCATTCATAATTTGCAACTAGTATAATGATAGGAAAACGTCTAGATTATAGATTGAGAACATTTATCTCCTCTTCCATACAATCCATCGTAATTTTTATACCGCTTTCAACGTTAAAGATTTAGTTTGAGAAAAATCAGAAGAAACGTGGGTATAAAATACCTGAGAGATCTTGAGGAAAAAATATTCACGGCAGGAGCACGTCTTGTAAGAAGCGGGGTGCCGGCTCAAAGCTATCAATAGTAATGGGTAAAAAATAAGTAGGAGCTTGACAAAAGATGTAAGTAATATACATAATCAAGTACACGTAGGTGTTAATCAATAAGCATAGTCATGTATAATAATGCAGTAAGAACACATTTGCTATTAAATTTATCGATACAAATGCAATTAAATACATAGTAATTCAGTTAATTAAATTAAACGTTAAAATAATAAAGAGTATCCGAAACTATATCAAATTCATGTATATAAAAACATAGATTAACGTAGAGAAACCCTGTCACTGATATTCGTGAAAAAATTGAGTCAAATATTACATAGTACATAGACAATGAGATTAGAATTGACCCTGCATCAGGAAAATCGAGCTGCTACGCAAGTCGATTCTTGTCGTAGATAATCGTATTGATAACATGACAAACAAAATAACGAAAATGCTCTCAGATGCAGGTTGGGAAGCCTTAGAAAAAAGGAGAGGAGAAGCTATTTTTTTATAGGTTGCGATTGGTGAATAAATTCAGAGAGAGTAGTTAGTTTACAGAATACACAAGGGAATTACACGACCCTAGGGTAATTCATTTTTCTTAACACATTTTTAAATAGCTTGGTGTTTATTCCCGATATAATATGCCGGTAGAAAGATTTCCAAGTAAAAATTTAGATTTATTAGAGGCTTAAAATCTCTGATAGCCGTCTTTGTCGGCGCTCCTCGTCTCATTCACCGGTATTCGGAGAGAACATACAAAATATATGGTATGTACATTGCAAAAAAATAATGCAAATAGGATTTTATGACCCCTGAGGAGGGAAGCTTTGCTTCCGAAATGTAGTGTGTACATTGGGCGTTCTTAAAACTGCGGTGATCCTTTTTTGTTTTCTGCGAATACTGGTGAATATGATGAGGAACGCCGACAAAGACGGCTATTGGAGATTTTAAACCTCTAATCCATTAAGAGCCGCGTTCCAAATTTTCTTTCAACAATTACATGTAATCAGAATATTTGGATACCTTTACAATTTCTCTCAAGTACTCTTCTAATCTCCTCGCTCATAGTTAAGGAGAATACTTTTCTACTATCGGAGAGTATTAATATTAACGCGGAATTCTCTCTTTTTGCGAATAGTTTCTTTGGAAGAGATTTTCGCCGAAGGACACTGCGGTGCTAGATAATGGGTTAAAAGTATCAAACTAGCTGTTAATAAGAAGGTCTCCATGTTTTTGATGCCGCAAGACTTAAATTAATTACTTTCGTCCCGATTTTAAATCTTAAATGCAGCATCGGGTAGAGGAACCTCATCGAAATTCCTCCGAGTGAAGTGAAGGAAAAGTTTTCGCTAGCAACTGTTCGTCTCAGTGGGAGCAAGCCATTTCTCCCTCCCAAGAAAATTCTCTCATTCTCTCAAAACTTCCTCTTCTCGTACGAATTTTTCCTCATTAAATTTTCAATGCATTTGTCTGCTCGAAACTTGCGAGTTGATTTCAGAATGCTCTTCGGCTTCATTTCCTTGTTCTTAACCTTTTAAAATCCTGGCTTTGCAGGAAAGATATTTGAAGTGCGCCATTGCATTTGAGTATTAATTTTCCCCGTTTGCTTTGTATAGGAGTGTCGCGAAGTCGCTCATCTAACTTTGAGACGAAAACAATTATGATAATCATTTCTCAATGCTGCTTTTCGAAAAGATTTTGATAGATAGTTGATTTTCTGATTTTAATAATTACGAAGAAAAAATTAATTCGTTTAAATAAAATAGTCATTATATTTTTCCACGACAGTTTTATTTAGAAACTTGTTTCCTAGATGCATTGTTGTTATTATATCAACAAATTCCATATCAACAGCTTATCACTATCCTAACTTTAATCTTCCACTCTTCAAAGGCAATATTAGAGTTTTCTTCTATTTTTATAATAATTATAATAAATATCGTTCTCATTTGGACGAGATTGAGACTAAAAGTCTCTTCTTCCATCCAACCTATCGTCATTAATTATGGAATAATTGAATTAAAGAGAATCAATTACGAGAGTTGTGGACGTAAGAAACCTAAGTGATTCTTAGGAAAAATTATCCACTGCAGGGAAATTTTATATGCGTGATAATGACACAGTAGATGTTATATAAAGGTTCTGTGGAAACTGTATTAGTCTGTTACTAAATTTACGATGAATTACATGGCGTAGTTACTTGTAGTGACGTCAGAACACAACACAACAAGTTCGGACTACTCGGAGATAAAGCTGCAAGAAAGGTAATATCTGAAAGAACGGGGAGAGATACACGATCTTCTTCTTTAACTTCTTTTGGGACTTTTGTTCTGTTATATAGCAACGAATACCATATGGTTCAATTTTTCCATCTTTTCTTCTGGTGACATATCTCTCTTTACGTATTCCGTTTGTTTTCTCCTGCCTTTTATCGATCTACATCTGCTCATTTCGATTCCAGTCTCTTCCTGCTCGGACGAATAATACGTCTGTTATTTTAACAATTCTCCGATTCTACCAACTCCGAGTACGCGATTTTTTTATTTATTATTGAGTTTGTAAACACCCGCCATCGGTCAACAAAAGAGAACGAACGGTAAAAAGCAAGACAAATAAAAGGAAGGAAAACAAAAGATTCAAAATATTCCACGCAAAATCGCTCCGTTTTATCAGACATCTCGCCGATTTGAAAACTGAGCCTTACCCCAGCTCCTTATATCCTCTAGATTTTTATCGCGCAGCGTTATCTGGTAAAAATAGGATAATATCTCATTCTCTCTCCCTTGAAATAAGCCTTGAAATATTAATTTTAAGTAAAATAGCATACCTCGATAAAATACCATAAGAATGCATTTAGTTGAATGAAATCGTGAAACAGGAAATGAGCTAACTCGTCGTTGATCTGGAGGAACTCATGCTTGATTGAAAATAATTATAATTACTACGTAAATATATTAATATTGAAGCTATATGTTTCAATTGCCTTTCTTTTGCGTTTAAATTGGAATTTTGATTGATAATGGATAGAATCAAATATCTTGTTTTGCAAATAAAGATAAAAATTGACGATTACACATCTTCGTCAATGGAACACTGGTGAAGACCAAGTTAAAATTTGAAAGCGCTAAATTTTTAATAAATATCTTCGAAATAAATTGATTGATTTTTAAATTGTTTAAATCAAGCTTTGCATTATTGCGCGGCGACATTAATTGTCGCGAAAGAATATTCATATTATTCAGTATGCTACTAATGAATTTGATGTCAAAATCTAAAAGTGCTTCATTTCTCGATACAAGTCATAAAAATGATTGCTAAAATTGCTTGATTCATATATTTCATTATTGTGTCTATACGAGGCAATATTTTTCGAATTAATATTCTATTGTTATTTCTAATTATTGCGGAGTGCATGGCTATTTAAACAAAAACCATTCCCTGCATTATTAACAAATCATTTCATTAATGGAAGTATTTGACGTTTAAAAATGTATGGTGTATAATATTCCTCTTTTGATGTACATAATTAAGAACATTCTATCAGAAATCGTCGAATTGAAAAATTATTTCTTGGAGAAGTCCAATCCCCGGGTACTTGAATACTCAAGTATCTCGGATAACCTAATCGGGCAGAATACGCAATTGATGCATCGGTAAATGCAAATTGTACCTCGGAACAGGTCGGATAATCACCAAGGCATTCAACAGGCGCAACCGCCATCTTACGCGGTTCGTCATTCATGATTTTTGTAATACGTGTAATTTGGCCTCGCTTTGTCCCCACCGAACGTCACGAGATAGCTCAAACGTATCGAAAGGGGGGGGACTACCCTTTCGGATGTCCTTTGATGCCCTTTCCACACATGAACACGCGCGCGCATCCGTTACCATGGCAGCTGCCCCGTGACGTCACGCCAATTCCCTCGCAAATCAATCTCCCTTCCCTTCCTCAGGTGTCCCCTCATTCTTTCCCTCACCCCCCTCGAAGTTTACTTATTGCTTCTTCATCTAATGTGCCGCCGTCGTCCGTCGATGGAATCCAGTGAAGAGGCGGCGCTGTCTCCTGAGACCCAGAGTTCCGATTTCCGGAATTTTGGAAATGCTCGCGAACGGGAAATTGCGTTTCCTCGGGAATACTAGATAGTTCCCGAAATTTTTTTATTATTATTTTTGCGGAGCCTTACCTTTTATTAATCACCTCTACAATCTTCTCCCAATATTCCATTGATAATTAAATAAATTCCCTAAATAAGGATGTTTGTGTATGTATGTTTAATCTGTCAGTAAAGTATTTAGCCCGAAGGCCGGTTGGTACCTCGCCCCTTGTGATATTATCTACCAAGAGCTATTGGGGGGAATGAGGTTACTAGGCAGGATGAGGAGTGAGGTAGTTTGCCATCGCTTTCCTCTCTGAGCCATAATGCCATAAGCGGAACATTTCCACGCGAGTGAAGCACAATGACTCTATTAGTAACACTTTTCTTGTCAGTCCATAAGGAGAGACCAAAATCAGTGCAATTAACCGTTCATACCTCAGTAGCTTTCAGTACTGTGAAAAAAGAAAAACGAAGATACATTTTTCTCTTTCCTGTACCAAATGACAAATGAAAATATTCCATTCATCAGAGTAAGGTAGCAGGAACGTATGTTAAAGCTTGATACGAAAATTCATGCGTTTCATTTCATACGATAAGACTTTTTTCGGACAAATTTCAAGAATAAATTGAATTAATTACGATTTCAGAAATGTGAACCATAGCTTATAATATAAGTGTTGAGGCGTCATCTAAAAAATTAATCATTTCTGTTTTTAATTTAACACGTTTTCAAACCCATTTCTTTGTGAGTGATTTCCTGCTATGGACTTTTTTCATATATTATACATAAGCTTTTTTACATCCATGCCTTCTAAAGTTTTCTCTCAAGTGTTATTAACCATCTCATTATTTATCATTGGCGATATGTTAGAGGGAAGAAGAGACTTTTCGGTCGCTTTCTCGCTTTCAGTTACCTCATAAGAACCATGAGTTTTCTCCTTTTTATTCCGAATTATTATATTAATATATTTTTCGTAATAATTATGGAAATATTCGTATTATTGGGCGCAAATTACTTCTTCAGGAGGAATTCTCCGGGGACATGAAGTTATTTTCAGTAAAATTTGACACAAAAACTTTTATACCTGAATTAATATTAAAAATGCATTTCCTATTTTTATCGTCATTTAATAGTATCAATTTTTATTTTTTTAAATTTAATATCACTTAAAACTGCACGCATTAAAAAACTCTGAAAAGGATCATAATATTTTATGCTCGTAAAAACCAAGTCGACGGTGACATAAGGAGAGGAATCGGAACTTAACCGAAATTTGGCGGTTTAATCGAAATACCGAATCGAAAGAAGATGAGTTCCCATGCCATACTCTAGATTACATCATCTTAAATGGATGCCCGAGCTCTAAAGACGATTAAAGGAAAAAACAATGAAGGATCGACAAGCGATAAAACGTAACTTATCATTCTATTAAGTTTTTCATTATTATTAATGTATAATCTGCTAGTAGGCTGTAAGCAAGGTGGCACTTTTTTCTTCCTGCGAATACATGCATATATACTTATAAGTTATAAACATAATTAATGTAAAATATATCATTATAAACAGACGATTCCAATAGAATGATTTCATATTTGCATATTTTACCTTGATTTCATTTTTGCATAGTTACCTTGCAACTAAATATTGCATTCATATTTGAAACTGTTTTTACTGGATTCGGGGACAGGCCTTCTCGGCTACCGTAGCGGTCATGGGGTAGAACCCCACCGTTCATCACCCTGTCAAGCAATTCCTTACTTCTTTAGAGGTGCCTAAATTACTATTACACGTTACACAGTACTACAAAACATTACTGTAAAACATTTCTTTTTATTGTTTTTTATTTTCAGACAAGGGGGTCAAGAGTGATCCACATAATTTATACGACTCAGAAACACCCCTATTGGGAAAAGTATACTTAGCTATGTCCGTTCTTTGCCATCGAGGTTTAATTTTTAATTCACGAGTATCTTTCCCGAGGAACTCCAGTTTCTCGATTGAATGTTTTCACCTTTATGAAATTTTCGCTCAAGTGTGCCTCTGAATTGACACGTTCATTTTGTTCCCCTTTTCTTCTCGCCGCACAATGGAGCTATCGGAACGCAATTCTCAAGCATCGCGGTTGCTTGTAGGTTTGTCTCCGGAAATTCCGGGATATTCTTGGAATTCGCCCTATTTAGCGAGTTCTTTCCGGAATTTCTTTTCCGTTGTTGTTGTTGAACAATAGGAACTCAACGGTACAATGATCAGTCAGAATACATGTGGCTCTCTCAGTAATACTAATAATTTTTAGTATTTCTTTATGATTATATATAATATTTTCTGAATCAGAATAATATAATACCGAAAAATGTTAACAATTTACATACTATTAATTGAACTATTGAATTGATTGAATTCGACCGTCATTAATCAAATGTTTAAGTTTGAATGTTATTGACAATTGTCAAAGAGTATACCTCTATAATCATTAGTTATAATTGTTTTCGAATTTTTGCTATTACTTCAGCTGCGAGCGTGTACAGACACGTTACTAGGGTGTGTAGTTCGCCTTAATTCCCTTATATATCTACGAAATATAAAGTTAAACGTTAATAACAAATGAAAGAAACGCAATGGCAGCTTGTAGTTTCATTTATTTTTTATACAGTTCATAGCCGATTTTAATTGTCCCATGTTATTATTGAATTAAATGAACACTAATGAAAGTGAGACTTGATTTTAATAGAGGTATAAGATATATTGCATTTCGTTTGCATTTTATTTTTGTTAAGGTACATTTTGGAAAAACTGTAAAATGGCCGTAATTTTTTCCCTAATACTTATGTATCCTTGTTTGCATATGCTGACATCTTATTAAATTGCCTCTTCTTCATTAACTCTGACATTATTTCCTACCGTTAATTCGGTATGGACTTAAAATCCCCGTGTATTCTTGTGGGAAAATGAATGTATCGGATTCAACACTCACCTTGGTCGTCAGGGGGACTGGTTGTTTACTACGGCGAAATTTCACAAAATGTTTGTTCCATTTCCCATAGATCTCGTAATTTAGCCTCGAATACGATATAATACGATCGAAATAAGAATCTTCGTTCAATTTCCTTTCTTTTGATATCCATCTCGATTTCGTACGACCATTATTTCTTATTTAATTCCGCAAAAGAAAAAACGATGATGAACGAATCGATGAAAACGGACTTTACGTGCATTTCTTATGACAGACGATTCGAACCGTCCAGGGTCGAACCAAGGATACTCTGGACAAAGATTTTAGCTTTCTGCACTCCTTCTCCATATAAACTTTAACTTCGCCAAATCTCAAACTCCTCAATATCCTTAAAAAGGGATCCAAAGTTTTCTCTTCACGTATTAATATATAGATATCTCATTTTGGTAGTACGTTAGCAAATAATTTAGATAGATAGATAGTGTAAAATGCTAACATTGCACTTCATAATGTAACATATATTACATACCCAATTACATATTACAATAATATAAAACCTGCATAATCTGCTGTTTAAATATGAATTTTTTGGTCCTGCTAAGCAAGTAATTTTTGTCAGTAAGTTTCGAATAATTGTTCCATTACAAAATTATAAGAGATGACATAATTTATCTCTGTATTAGGATGGATGATAATAATAATAAAGGACTTTATTCAGGACTGTATTCAGTCAATAAAGATTATTCATTCTATAAAGTCTCTTTTTACACCTAACCCATCGTCATGTTAGATACGAAAGCAAGAAATATATTTCAAAAGTACACAGGAGAATACTACTGTGTGGATTTAATAAACCTAAGCTTTAGAGCTGAGGAAAAATATTCCACTGCAGGAAAACACCCTCAAGAAGGGGAGGTGTGAAAAACCTGCGAAACTGAATTCAGTAAGAAAATCAGATTAAATAAGATGTAAAGGGCAAGAAGACAAACCTATAATATCATACAAAAAATAACAAATTCTTATAAACTGATGAATAAACAATAAATTAACAAGGGTCTAAACAATAATGTAAGTGAAGGAAATATACCTCTTGCATTGAATCGATCGAGAGAAAATCTCCCGGGATTGAGAATCTAAATTACTAATCTCTCGTAACTTATGCGCTCTATACTCTCGAGCTGTTTTCAACTTCCCTATGAATTTGCATTTATGTCCTTTTCGAGGTCATCCGTCTTTATTTGCCGAGAAATGGAGCTCTGTTTTTCCGAATATCCAGGTCGACTTTCTATCCCGAGGGCAATTTTAAAAGGCGGCGCCGTTTACTTAGGCATTTTCGCTTTACTCGTAAGTTGTGCGTGAAATCGCATTCTCCCATCTCAGCGGCGTTGCCGATTCAGCGCCACTGCGTACTTTCCAACGCCATCTCTTTTTGTATAACTCACTCTCATCGAATCCAATTTAAACCTAAAGCTCCGTATTTTTTATAGATAATCACTTACGCCAAAATTGGACTGTTTTCAGATTACGCACACAATTTAAATTCTTTAATTTATCGTTGTCTATTTTATAATTAAAGCATCACTTCATTGTAGTAATTGTAATAATTAAAGCATTACTGTATCGTAATGTTTTTGTTTCAGATTTGTAATTTTTTAACTGAAAATTAATATTATTGTAATGATTCAAAACAAAAATTCAATGTGATTGGCCACCTATGGTTGTTTTTAATCCGATTAATAAATAAATATTAAATCATCTTGAAAGACATTTTTCCTTTGTTAACCCAAGCCATACTTAAGGTTTCTTATTTTAAGATTTAAATTGAACTTCCTATATTAGGCCAGATACTGTTTTGGATCCAGCCACTTTTAACCCTTTACAAATTACGTCTACCCCAATTGTCAATTCTTCCATGAATACGTCATAGAATATTCAATGCTAAAAATTAGATGTAAAACAGAAAATGCCCAGGGAGAAATCATGTCTGTTGTTTAAATATCAGTGTCATTGAGCTATTGAGCCAAAGATATTCAGTTAATAATATTTTTTTAACGCGATGAAGAATAAAATCTGTCCCTCTTTAAATAAAAGGTTGCACACCTTTGCTTGAAACTCACACATTAATAAATATTTTATGCTATGGAAAGGATCTCACCACATCTGCTTGCTATATTCTAATTCATTTCCTATATTAGCGTATTACTCCTGCCTTAGATATATTATGCACCTTTTCATATCTTCAAGGTTTGTCACTCCTAAGATTAGTTTGTTGCAACTACCCGAGCCATTCTGTTTCCTGCCATTCGCTCCATACCTTCAAAATTCTTTACTGATCAATGTATTGCAACAATCATTACTGTCTTTCGTAATTCAACAAAGGTCTCATTGTTTAAAAACTTATTAAAAATATATACATTGACATTTAAATATATGCCTTACAACTAAGTAACCCTGACAATATTCACACTTATTGATTTATCACAGTTGAACACAGCCCTCTGAGCTTTATCATATCCCCTTACCTCTTTGTTATATTTAACTTTTCCACTTCTGTATTTATTCATCTGCTTTTCAGAGGCTGTTATGTTAAAAACTCAGCTGAACCATGTTATTCTCATCATGATTCTGTTGCACCATCTCCATTACCTCTTTATCCAGAAATACTTAGGATTTTATCTGCTTCCTAACAATCTTACCTTATAATATCTGATGTCTCGAGCTTTTTTTCAGGTCTAATTCTCTCATATTTTGGGCTACTTTACTTCTTTACTTACCGTTTATTTCTTCCTAATTCCATAGTAGGCTATCTTATTGCTGTATTTAAAGCATAATTCCTCAATTAGTTCAAGTCTTTTCTTTAGCAGTTAACCTGAAAATTTTCGTACCTATTTTGGCTTCAGATTCTCTAGTCAGATTCTCTAATCTAAACAGAAGCTGTCAGTGTCAAATGATTAGAAAATAAGAATAGTTCTATCTATATAAGAGGATTCCATGACTTTAGATAAATTTCACAAATGTTAAATAAAAATTAGAACATCCTTAACATTTTCTTGTCATTTGAAACAAATACCTAATTAGAACTTTAGAACTTCTGAAGTAAAATCATACAAGATAGCACGCAAATGACATTGTTCCTTTGGAAGTAAATTGTTTGTCATTGTCAATTATAGTAAAGGAAATCTGGGAGGATTACCATTTTTTTAAGTAATCAGCACCAACAGAATATTTTTTAATAAACTAAATTATTTCAGTTGGAAAAGTAGCTCTTAGATGATCAACCACTGCTCTTTGTTCCTAAGTTATGTCACCTTTTGACAAATAATATCATAGAAGTAACTATGTAGCATGAGATTTATCTATTTAATCATGTCTTTCAAAACTCTCAGAAAACTTACTTGCATGATTCCTATCTAAACCTCCCTAACAGATCTAACATCAGAATTAATGTTCAATCGATTATAAAATTACAGTTCTGAAAGTGTGTATGTTCTATTAGTTGTTTAAATAGTTCAAGCTTCAAAAAAGATTTCCAAAAATTTCATTTTAAGATGATGAAGTGAAATCTCCTATCAGAGAGTAAGCTTTTTTCTTGTGTTTTATATATCATGTTTTTTCTGCAAAAAAATTGTTTTCCCTCTTTGAATCATGTATTAATTTCAAAACTATCTTCTACTGACTCAAATAAATGATTAAAGGCATATTTAAGATTATATTTTTTTTCTAAAAAGTATTAAAATATATATTCATTTTAATCTTGTGTTAATACTTCATTTTATAAGATGTGTATTTTCATTGGATTTTTCTTTAAGTCTGAGGCTTTTACTTAAGTTATGTATAATATATACTAGATCAGAAACAAAAAAATATCCACAGAAAGTCAAGATTATATTTCAAAATCCATTTAAAGATTTAACTCATTTTAATTCTATTCTTTCCTCTACTTTCTTTTTGGTGCTTTATTCATTTAGGTGAATCTTAACTGTAAAACAGCTGGTATATTATGCAGCAACAACGAATTAACAATAATGAATTATGAAGTACAAATGAATATTTATAGAAATGATTTATAAAAGTCAGGACCTCGTTTTTTTAATTATTCATTTTTCTTTTTCAGTGCGACTCCATGACAGTATACAGGAAGAACACTTCCATTATTTGGTATTTGATCTGTAAGTAACTCTTGCATAATTTCTTTCAGTACCATATCATAACTTGAATAAATTCTGAAATTTTCTTTTCCTGTCTTTTCTTCTTCATTCTTTTAGTGATTGATTTAATTGATTATTTTTTTATATTCTTTATTGTTATAGCTCTTTTATTTATCTGAAACATTTTGTTAAAATGTTGGTAAAATATACAGCTCAGATTAAATAGATGGTCAAATGATGACTTCCATCATTAACATATCCTAAATTAATCTGAAATGATTATGAGTCAAGTGACTTTTAAACTACAAAAAAGGCATTTATCTCTTTTAGGTCATTGTAAAATTGCCAGAAAGGGTTTTATAAAGGAAAATACTAACGTACTTTAAAATTCAGTGTAACTGTTATATTCAGATATATATCTTTTGTGTTACAACATGCTCTTGAAAGAGAATTTTAATATTTTCTTTGGATCATGACCACGTTTTTAAATCAATCAATGGAATCACACATCCATCAATCTATTTTTAAGTTCATCAATGGATATATCAAACTGTATTTTTAACTATGATGCTTTTCACCGACGTCCATTGCTTCCATCGAGATTAATACCTAATGAAGTGCGGATGGTTATTCTGATGATAGTAGTAGGTCATTCAAATGTTAATTTCCATAACCTCATAAAAATCCAGTAAATTGCAGCTTACAATGGGGAATATAAGATAGTTATAATGCAACAATTGATAAACCCAAACAGACAAGCGCTATTTATGTTTCAACTGGGTTTAAATAATTATGGAGATGGAACAAGTTGTATATTTAACAGTAGCCATCTTGTCAAACAAAAGACAAACCAATGGACTGTTCTTAAATTCATCAGGAATCAGTAATTCATCAAAGTGATAAGGCAAACATCAATTCAATCTATGGCTCATCAGGTTGATGAATTTAAAAACGTGCCCCATGCTAAAGAAAATCTTTTAAAAGTATTATTTGGTTACAATTATAATCATTCTATATGATCCATAATTTTTCTGTTATTATCCTCTATTGCTTTTAGAATTGTCTAATCCATCTTTTATTCAGTGTTACGGGTGGAGAGCTGTTTGAAGATATTGTTGCTCGAGAATTCTACAGTGAAGCAGATGCATCACATTGTATTCAACAAATCCTTGAAAGTGTGAATCATTGTCACCAAAATGGAGTTGTTCATAGAGATCTTAAGGTCGGTATTAAATGTTGACCTCCCTTTTCATAACCTTCAGGATCGTGAAGATTCATTGTGGCTGTCTCTTGCTTTATCATAGTCTTGTAGAGATTCTTTGGCTGGTAGACATTTGTAAGGAAAGAAAATCTGGAACACGGCTGTTAATAAATTAGGGGTTTGAAATATCCATTAGCTGTCTTTGTCATTTCTCTGCACCTCCTCCACAAGTATTTGGGGATATCTGGAAGGCTCGGTTTACCGACCTTTAAAGAACTCTCAATGATGATAGCTTTGCTATTGAAATGTACATTGGGAGTTCTAAAAAGGTCAGAAATCCAGGCCTTCCTATTGTCCCTGAATATTGGTGGAATGATGGCTATTGTAGATATTAAACCTCTAATGGTAGACTGGAAGTTTTGGAAGGAATATTAATACCACAAATACGTCCAAGTTATCCTTATTTCTTATCTTTTATTCGAAGAATTTAAAACTGCAATCTATAATTTTACCCCAGTCCATTTCTGCCTTGTTATCTTTTTGCTTCAGAATTTATTGGTTCAGTCAGATATAATGTATTCTGTCATTTCCCCAACGTTCTTCATAAGAAAATTTAGATTTTTTTAACCTGACTGTTTTCAAATAATCTTCATTATGTACTCGTGGTTTGTTATGTTATTTTAATATATTTTCAAGGCAGATAAAAAAGCAAACCAATCAAAAATATTGATCAGGTAATCATTAGTAGCAGTGTAAACGTTTGGGTCACATGGAGATGGAGAAAAATTGGAACCTATCAAATATTATTTTTCTTCCAGCCTGAGAATCTTCTGTTAGCTAGTAAAGCAAAAGGAGCAGCAGTGAAATTAGCAGATTTTGGTTTAGCAATTGAAGTTCAAGGAGAACAGCAGGCATGGTTTGGTAAGAACCCAATTTTTCAAATATTCTATTTCTTCCTGCATCTTCAACCCTTTCCGGTCCAGTGAGTCCAAATGGAATTGCATCACTTTCTCGATTCGATTCTGTTCATATCGCCTGCTGATTCCATTTGGACTCATAGGTTGCGGTATATAATTCCAGCAGCAGGTTTCTTGGGTCATCGTTCAAAAAAAATTTTACAATCTTCAGCTGTAGATGAAGATTGCTGTACTCATGCTCGCGAGTTATCATCAGGGTGTACCAGTGGTACTTATTACCAGTTATTACCAGTGGTACGTTATTGAAACCTGAGGTAGGTGCAATATTTTGACGTATAAAAATTTGAAACTCTTTCAATTATGCTCAATATTGTATGTTTAAGTTTTTTTTTTCAGTTGCCCCAAAAAGTTGCTTTTTTTTCATTTCTTTTGTTAAATATAACATGATTCCATTTAGAATCATGTCAGAATTTTGGGATGACTTTTAAGGGATTTAAAGATTTTCTGGGTATATATATTGAATGTCCTTTCAGTAGAATAAGAATATCTTTTCCTACTTTTTCAAAATTTGGACAGGAAAGGGTTAAAATAGTTTCCTTACTGTCTTACTTACTTACTTACTCTCATTTATTCTAGTATAAATAGTAATTATAAATAATTTTAATCAGTGTAAGAACTATTTTTGGAAAATTAACATTTGATGTATATTAATATAACAACTCATTTTAATTTTAAATACCATTCTTTGCAAATTTACTGAATGCTAAAATCTTCAACAGATTAAGGAAATTTTATACTCCGAAATACTTTTCACTTTTTAAATTGTTGAAATGTTGCATTGATTTCCCATTCTTTGGATATCTTACAAAGACTATTAACCTTTACAACTGAAGTAATATAATAAGCAAGTACATTTTTGCCACCAATATTTAGCCATGCAAGCAAGGCATTTGTTAAGGCTATTCTAAAGCCACCATAGTATGTGGGAAATCCTTTATGCATAGTTCCCTCATTTTGCTATTTTTAATCAACTTGATGTCTTAGAATTGCTTTAATCATATTAACATCATATTTGCTAAATTAACTTACTAAAAAACTTTCCAACCTATTTTAATGTTTCCTATTGTGCATCAATACACTTCAGGAACAAAATATTGGCAGTTTTCAGGGGAGATATTTATTTGGGTTTTCAAAGGATTTGTAGATATGTTATTTTGGAAAGTGTAGCATACCAAACAATTCACCTTTCATATCTTTTTAATTTATTTCATGCAATCTGTATGATTTTCGACTGCCTTGTTTTAGTCACATGTGCTTTAATTTGTTGTTAGCAATTATTTCTTTACTAATATGAATTTTATCAAGATATTTTCTTTATTTAGGTATTAAATAGACTTTTGGATGGTAACTTTTGATGATGGAGATAAGCAGAATGGAAGGATAAATGTTTTTAAGATAAATATTAAAACATTACTACTGTTAAATATGAGAAATTTTAATTTATCATTGAAATCTTTACAAGTTTGACATTTGAATATAATTTGCATTTTTTTCGAATTTTTGAAGTTATTCACAATTGTAAATAAATATAATGAGATAATATGCATGAAAATTAAATACATTAAAGTTGAGAGGGGAATTAAACGTAAGATTTTGCTTGCTGCAGAACATTTATTGCTGTAAAAAGTTGTTATCTGATAAGTCATTTCCTTTTTTCTCATAGGTTTTGCAGGCACACCTGGCTACCTTTCCCCAGAAGTATTAAAGAAAGAACCATATGGAAGGCCAGTTGACATTTGGGCTTGTGGTAATGACATGTGTGACTTATCATTTAAAATTTTTTTTAATACTTTCAATCGTGTTATTAATTTGGTCAGAATGTACATACATATGTGTCTTAAAATGATTTCATTCTTTTTTAAGTAATCAATACATTGACTTCAAAAATAATTACTTGATGTTATTAAAAATGTGTGACTCTATGCTAGTGAATGATGTAAGATTTTGACATATATAATGAAATATAAATTTGAAGTTAATTAACACTAGAACCACTAACGGGACATTTTCGTCCCATTTGAAAATGTAAAATATTCTCTTTGTCTGATTATGTTTTCACAATAGTGGGACTTTGTTCAGTATATAATAGAGTAGTCCATTCTGGAAAACAATCATGGCTATCATTTGTAAATTTTTCAAGTAAATAGTACAAATACCTAAAGCCCGGGATGGGACATTTTGGTCCCACATGGAATCTTGGCACGTTTTACATTATGCATTTTCAACATGCGTTAATATTTTAGTTATATTTGCCTAACTTTTATTATTTGAGTGAATTTGTAGCGTGATACATAGTCAAAGTAGACCACTATTTACATGTGCTGTTTCTGAGGTTTAGAAGATGAATTTCTTTAATTTGTTTAAAGTTGAAATTTTTCTATGATGATTTAGAGTCTCTTTGTTCTATAAAACAACTGATTCCCAAAAGAAAATGTCAATAAGCTTTAACAAAATAAATGGAATTGCTGGTGGGAAATTTTTTCCTGTCTGCGGTTGTTAGGGTTTTGCTATATCCAGAGGTTCTAGTGTTAAAGCATTAAAAGTTTCCTTCTTTATGTCTGTTTTTGTCCAATTTCTATTAACTCTTTTATAAATTCTTATCTTTTCAGGAGTAATATTGTATATTTTGCTAGTTGGCTACCCTCCTTTTTGGGATGAAGACCAACATCGGTTGTATTCACAAATTAAAGCTGGGGCTTATGATGTAAGTCAGAACACATTATTATTTTTTAATGCAATTAACTGCTTTCTATAAAATGTAGAGCTTTTAAAAATGTATAATTAGGTTAATTATGTTGTTTCTCATTCTCAAAAAAATCCCTTAGTAATCATTCATTTAAATGCTGCATTAGTGTGACAACATGTTAAAGATTTATGGTGTTACTATCTATTGTATTTTGGACAGTCATTAAGAAATGACCATGAATTTTTAAGTAGGTGGCTTTATTATTTCATACCTCCTATTTTCATGAGAGGATGGTTTATTTTTCATAATGTCAGTTTCTTTCTTTCATGGTTACTTACCTTAAAAAATAATTATTTTGAAGAATATATTAATTCATGAATTTCACAGAATTTAATTCTTCATGTTGATTTATTAAATCTTTTTTATCATATACAGTGATTTACATGCTAAGGTTAATAATTTTAATTTGATAATATTGTCCTGAGTAGTGCTTAATTTTAAAGTATGAAATCTTTTCATGTATTACTCTGGAATAATATTTTTATCAATGTTTTATTCTGGCTACATTATCAAAATAGATTTATTTATCATATAATTATCTTCTTGTCTGTAATATAACATAACATGAAAATAACTGAAAACAGCTGTCGATGTAGAATGATTTTATGACCTAAAATCAACCATTACTTAAGTTTTAATGCTGAATAGGCCAGAAGCTACTGTAAAGTGCTAAACATTATAAACATGACCAGAGAAATTGTTAAGATGTTAAAACTATATAATTCATGGGCCTCCACTTTTTGCCTTGTCACAATTTGTTAATTGCAGAATTATATTTTTCCTTCAACAGTACCCTTCACCAGAATGGGACACAGTGACACCTGATGCCAAAAATCTCATCAACCAAATGCTCACGGTGAACCCAGTTAAGAGAATAACTGCCTCTGAAGCCCTCAAGCATCCATGGATCTGCGTATGTCTTCTCAAACATTCACCTACCCATTCAATCTGGAAGATTAACATTTGAGTGCCATTTACCATTTGGAAATTTTACAGAAGTCTCTGTATCAACTAATTTTTTTAGTTAAAGCATTTAAAAATACTGCAATATCAATAAATCATCTATCGATTTTATCTTATACATCCTTTGAAGCTATAGTAAATTTCTGGTTTCATTTTTATCAAGTAATATACATTCATTCCAATCTTTAAGATGTCTAGCGATTGATTAAGTATACTTTAAAATAATGTGACTTGTGTTTTTATTTGAGAATTAATTTCCTTTTTTGCATCTAAAGAACCTTGTAACCATAGGAGTTATTGAAAAATCTCTCATTAAAAGAATACCATGTATCTGATATTTCCTCTTCTTTCTTGCAGCAACGGGAGCGTGTTGCATCTGTCGTCCACAGGCAAGAGACTGTGGATTGCTTGAAGAAATTCAATGCCAGGCGCAAACTCAAGGTAAGGGTATGATAGTCCGATGTAGGTAATAAAATATGTTGGTTTTCTGCTCCTAAGTGGGCATTACTGTCTTTCTATAGATTAAATTTGGCTCATAGCACAATTTTATCTGTCCCACAGTTTCTCCAAAGATTACTTATCCTTCAGTTACTGTAATGGACTTGCTGAGAACTTTGAAATTTGAAGAAGGATAAATAATTTAAATGATTTTTTTTGATTTACCATGTTTACTTGATTTCAATTTCAATCAATTTATTTGAGTTCAAAGATTCTCTAAAAACTCTGCTTGGCAATCACACAATTCTACCATTTTTTGTAAGCCAATTCATCCTCTAAATGAAACCAAGTTGTATCCTGGATCTCAATTAGTAGATAGAGATTTGCATTATACTGATGTGACTATATGGATACCATGTACTGTATTATTTTAGTTAAATGACAGATCCTATGTATATTTTATGTATGATGATAGATCTCATTTATGATATGTGATCTTATATCTAACGTATCTATAATATGTATACTGTATTTAATTATACAGCCTACGAGAGGTTTTTAGAGGGGTTTTTCTCCTGTCTTTGGGCAAATGCCAGGCTTAAAAATCAATTTTTTGTTCCCTTAAATGTTGCCACATGGCCAGAAGGCAAACTTGCAATGTAAGCTAAAATAATTAATGAATAATAATATGTTATTCTCGATTGGCCATTTCTTCCAGTATAATATCAATATTCCTTACATAGGCCACTCATATGTTCAAAGAGAATCATCATCTTACTTATCTGATGCCAAGTCATATATGTAGATGTATGGGACAAATAATTTTTGTACAAACTTATATAATATCAATGTATTGCCTCATAAGATTTATGGATTCTTGAACATTTATTTGCTATTTGATAAGCAAATGCTCAAATTTAGTTAGACATACCAATAGGTATTCATAGGTGTTTTCATAAATTATATTATAATTACAAAATATCATACTCCATGGCTAAAAAATATGTACTGTTATTACTTCATTTTCTATAATATATATTTTAGTAAAAAATTATAAGTAAAAATTCTTCAAATACATTCCCATTTATTTTTAAACCAAAGTAGTTTGTGAAATGCTTTCAGTATATATGTCCATTTTTCTGTGAAGCATGTAGCCTTGTTTTTTTATATTTAAGCTTTGCTATAACAAGTATATTCTCTTTCACAGGGTGCAATCCTAACCACAATGTTAGCAACCCGCAACTTCTCCAGTAAGTATGATGCCCACGGTAAGTACCTCCAGCCCTAGAGCTGTTCCAGGTATGTTCGCTATGAGTGGAGTCAGCCAACAGATTGTGCGTCTTGAGGGGATTTATTCGTGTCACTAGGGTTCAGGTGTATAAACCAGATTTGGCTTTCTTTTCTTGCACACTTCTCTTACCCACTTCTCTTATCTCTTTCTTGTCCTTTGAATCTCGGTAATAGATTATCTCTTGCATATCTGTGATACATTGCAATTTTTATTCTCTTTCATCCATATTCCATAATTGTTACTAATAAGATCTTGTGAATATCTTCTCACTTTTGGTCTGCTTGACTAATGACTTTCCTTTTTGTGTTGATACATTCAGTTGTTGAAGCATCAGTTGAGGTGCAGCATAAATGATGGAGACTAAGTAACTTCAATTCATAGAGCTAATCTGTGAAATTTCTGTAAATTAATTTCTTTTGGTGGGGAAATGAATGTTAATATATTTGGTTCTTTCAGTTAGAATCCTCGTGATTTTATAAATTTTTCATTAAAAGGTTTGCAAGACATCCTTATTTCATATTTGGCAACAGTTTATAAACTTTGTTTGAAATATGACAGAAATCTTACTCGGCAGTTTGGACAATATTATGCAATGAAAAGTGCTTTGATTCAATATTTATTCAGTATATTTTGATTCAGTAAGTTATTGAGCAAACTATTGTCTGATATATAAATTAAACTACTAAATTGTAACAACTTTTGAGTTTAAATTCAGCTATGAGTTTTTAAACCAGGGCATTTGAAGGCAGAAAACTCTAACATGAAACCTCAATCTTTGAAGTTATCAGTCTCCTCAGATTCAAATTATCTATATCAATATTGATTTAATATCAATTGATTTTGGATAATTTTTAATTTACTTTGAGTTAATGATCAGTCTTAAATGTTAATGTATGATTTGTAAGTTTGTAATTGCTTAAATATTTCTTGAATCTTAAAGAATTGTCAGAGTAAAATATGAAGGCACTAATTGTTCTTAAATAATTTATTAAAATTACAATATTGACCTTTTAATTGAATAATAAAGATATTTATGCTTAATCAAATTTATATTCAAGTAAGATAACTTTTAATTGAAATCAAATAAAAAGGAATGTCATAAGGTTTCTTTATAATGACAGCAAAAGTGTATTTGATATTCAAATTCATTTAATATGAATGAACTATGGAAATAATTATAAAATTTTTCCATATATTGTGAGGATATTTAAACAGCCAGGCATCATTTCTAAAAACCTCTTATCTATACAGTTTTGTAAAAAGTTAAGTGTAACTGAATTTTAACTTGAAATTCATTTTTTTAATCTGGTATATGAAATTTCATCTTAAATAAATATTTAGTTTTCTTTATTTTTTGTAAATATTCTGGTGTAAATTATTCATATTAAAATGACTACTAATTCATTGCCCAAAAGGAAAATTCAAATCTTATAAAGTTACTTCAAATTATAAAAAATTATGACTTAAAATTTGTAACTCCTCTCTTTTTGAGAATATTAGCTTAGTTTTGGCATGATTGTGCAAATCACTCCGTGTTGAATAAAATTGAAGATTTTAGGGTTAAGGATGGCATACTGAGCTTTAATGAAATGAGGAAGGTAATGAATATACTGTATTTACTCTAAAATAACATGCACCATTTTGCATTAGAATCAATAGCATACTTGATTCGGGTACAATACTACTCGTACATGTGTCCCATAGTGCACAGCCTGGAACCGAGATCCGGGGTAGACCAGGTCTTCTGCACACCTGGTCCCATGCAACTTGTCCACCAATGCGCTATCGATGTTTTGATTGTAAGAGTCCCTGCAGACTAAACTGTCGGCTGAACTGTTTTGGAAAGTAATTTGGCTAGCCCTTCATACTATAAATGGTTGATTTTGTGCAGACTTATGTTGAACTTTTGGCATAGACAACTATCAGTATTTCATATACAGTGTTTACGCACATAAATATACATATATATCATCGTATATGTGAATAGTAAACATATATGGTGCTGCAAATGGTGTGGCCGCATGTCTGAAGGTGCGCATTAGATTTTTCAATTTCCAATGCTCTAATTTTGGGGTGCTCATTACATTCAGTAGCTCATTATTTTTGAGTAAATATGGTACTTAGAAGTTTCTCCTTTCTAATTTGAAGATCATATGAGCATAGCCAAATTTGCATTGAGTCAATCACTGAAAAAGTTTCGTAACTCTTGACGAAGGGACAAAATTGAGAAACAACTATTATATCTTTACCAAAATTCTTAAACTACGTTTATCATTGATTTTTATTCTTATCCACTATACTTCCAATTTTATTCACTGACTTTAATATTTATGAACTGAATTAAATTTTGATTCCACAATATAAATTAACGATATATGCTATTATCATTTATTTCTGGCAAGCACAGATTCAGCTGAAAAAAGAATTAAAAGGATTTGTAAAATTTCTTCTATAATAATATTTGCTCTATTTGATCATTTGATCCTATTAAGTTAATTAAATATTTTATATTTTAATTGGAAAGAGGAAAATATGAAATTTTAAAGAAGAAAAGAATAGTATTCACATAATGATGCCAAGAGATGTCAATCAATTGATCAATAAATATATATGTACTTATAGAGCTCCCGTGTTACCTTTCACTCCTGGAAAGTATTTACAAGGATCCCAAGATATCGTAACACAACATAAACTTGATATTAAAAAAGGCATTTAAAAGGAGAAAACTGACTTTCTTTGTTCTTTTCCTAGGGGAATTAAGGTTATTCTTACAGCAAAACCAATAATTTCTCCTCTTTCATAATTCATTTAAAAACTTCCCCAAATCAAAATTCACATTTAAGATTCACAAGTATTCCCTAGAAAAGGCAATAATTTTCTCTGTTGAAAACACTTGATAAAATTCCATTTCATACAACCATGAGAATAGCATCTAGGGCCCATGTTTATGTTTTCTTGCCATCCTTACATTGAATGTATACATAAAGTAATATGTTTCCTAGTTGACTCATCTTTCTATATACTATGGTAAATATGGTTATGCTTCTTCAATCTAATAGTTACGTATATTATATTTTAATGATTTAATGTGTCAGTATGTATTATTCTTTAATACAGGAATGAGATTAGATGACAATCAATGCAAGGAAGTGATTTTCAAATAATGCTTACATCGATAAATTTGTTCAATAAGTACATCTAAAAATTAAATTGTGATGCATCATGCCAAAATCATGAAACTTTCTATTGAAACAGCTCTTGGTGTATTACCACTGTATGAATGAAAAGCTCAAATTATTTCCTTTTGGGTATTTTTGGACTATGAGAATTTCAAAGAGATATTAAATTTGATTATGTACCTTACTTCAATGGTATTTCAGATTATATCTATGTTAATAATTTCAAAATTTAATTTTTTGTTATACTTCCATATACTCTTAATTCTGATATCCCCAGTATTTGCAATCCTCTTGTGTAGCACAGAGAGACAGGTTGGTTTATATCCTACGGTAATACAAAAGAGGACTAGAAAGTCTTCGTTATCTGACTCCACGGCTCAACTGCCTGGGATACAACTACACTTATACATATATGCACTTTAGAGTGTCTGCTGACTTCAATCTTCACTGTCTTCTTGTTCCTAACACATCATTTTCTTGTATAAATGACTCAATGTATAACTGAATTATCCTACAAATTGTTGTTTCCATTAAAACTGTGTAAATGAATGAGCATCCACGTAATAAAATTCCAATATATATAAATATAATTAAGATCACGATAGACGTTGCTATGTTATTGTCTAGAAATAGTTATCCGTAGATTGATCTGACTGTCTATGTATATGCTAACAGGTCTTGATGCTGTGACGGAATGCAGTAGAAATTAGTGCACAGACCTGTATATACATACAATGTACATTCTTTACCCTGTGTCCATATAGTCATCTCCATTTCTTGCATTTTAAAGTAGTAATTACAAGAATAAAGCATTTTCTTATATTTTTAGGTAATTAAATCCTCACTTTTAATCTAATCAATTGAGGCAAGTGAATCATTGGACATGGCAAACATGTATGTGTAAAAAAGAATTGTATATCTTACAGTCTGCATATAATTAAACCATTTGAAGAATATAATTTATAGGATATAAATAATTTCTCACATTAATTATAAAAGAATTATCTGATATTTTTGTAGGTATTAAAATTCTATAATCATTTGTTTCTTGCACAATAAAACAATATTTGTTAAAGAAGTAAAATATAACTTATTTCACCCATTAAATTTTCTTTTCTCAGTAATTATGAAAGTTAAAATCTTTCGAATGGGCTTTTGTTGTCCATTTATCAGAAAGTTTCAAACTTTAAAAGCAATACTATATTATGGCCAGCTATTATATTATATGAAAACATGTTGGTGGGTTCTAGAGCATCTTAATCTGAAGATTATTTTTTATTTGAGTCTGATCCCTTTTATGATATAGTCATTGAATTAATTCTTGTCTGAATTAAACATTCACTGCCAACACCTCATCATTTTCATCTCAAGAAGTTTTAATCTTATTGATTCCTAGCATTTTGTTAACTTATATGGAAGTCATTAATTTTGATCGACTTTCTGTAAGGACAGTATTTTATGAAAATGTCTCAATTTCAATATATATTGTAATTACAGCCCTTGATGATTGTAAAAATATGAAATTCATAATTTTTAGATCAGTGCAACATATCATAGGTGCATGTGTAGCTATACATTCATATATTTGCTCAAAATTAGTTACAGCAGTTTAAGCTGTTGCAATTTAGAGGAAAATAGATATTGATAGAGTAGTTTGATTGACAAATATACTTCAGCAAATAGAATGAAGGCTTTCAGCATAGCTTAGCGGCATATTTTCAGCTCATTCAAACAGGGAGACTTTTAGAAAAAGTTTGCTTATTTTTCTTGCATTGTGATTTTTAGTAATGTTTCAGGGATGCGTTTTTGTACATACAAACTTTCCTATACAGTGACATTGTCATTTATCTGATGCTGCTTACGCAAGCCATAACACTCAAAAAAACCTCCTCCTTTCCTATTTGCTTTGACTAGAACAGAACCTTAAATGATCTATAACTAATGCTATTGTTTGATCTTATGGTATCACCATGACAATTAATAAGTCTTTAAATTATTGGCAGATTTTAAATGGTAATTGAATCAGTAGTTAGAATATAGATATTCATAACATAACTTCCTTGGAGACTGCTGTAACTTCAGCTTAACAAAGCACATGCAAATATGGCAGCTAATTTAGGTCATTATTCAGTCATCTAATGTATTTTGAAACATATTATCTATCTCTTTTCTTCTACACTTCTGAATAATAATTTTGTGGAGTAACCAAAAGTAACTTTTGAAATAAATCTTTCAATTATTCTTGTTAAAATATGCGCTAGTACAAATATAATTGCTTAAAATAGCTATTCAGAACTCTCATCTTTCAGAAAGGAAAAGAAAATATCGGATAAAGAATTAAGTGATACCATTTGTAAAGAAAAACTTAACTGCCAGAAACTATGTTGAAAGGAGTTTTCAAATTCCTCTTAAATCTACTCAATAAAAATCATTTCTACAATTTTATTGCTAATAAAACACAGTTACAGTTCATATTTTTAAGTCTTGGCTTTTCTACATGGTAATATAGTTAATCAGCCAATTTAGTAAAATTTGGAAGTACTTTTTGGTTTTAAAATTTAGGAGTTACTCATTTATTAAAGATGTGTAGGTAACTTTTCTTTTTCCCGATAATATCATGTATGACTACTATAGCTCTAGTAATTTATCATCAATAATTCAGGAACTAGGAAAGGTATTTCTATGGTAAGGTTATTTATGAATCACATTGGTGAATAAAAGAAATTCATCTTTCTTTATCATTAAATATTTATGAGTGTTTATGTTTTCAATGACTTCATCATCATTTACCAAAAAGATTGACAATGAATATGGTATGATCTTGGGTGTTAAACCTACTTCTTATTTCTAGCTGAGCATCAAGGCTATCTGTATCTTTGAGAAATCTAAAACTCTCAAATTAAAAAGGACCTCTTACATTCTTCACATGCAGCTCCAGTTTTTGTCATTCAAGCAACTATCCTTCTATCCATCATCAACTTATTCCCTTACATTTCTTTCCTCCATCTTCTGACTAAATCTTTTTATCTAATTCATATGAATCATATTTTTCTTCCTTTGTTCTAATACTATGCCACTGTCTGTTCTAAATAATTCTTTATCATCTATCTTAGTTTCTATTGTTCAGATTTTTCCAGGCTTAACCAGATTCCATACTCTCTCCTCCCATCTGAACATCTTGATGTAATTAAATGAAATCCCATGCCTATTTTCTGAATTAGCAGTATAAATAAATATTTCTTTTGCAAAATTATTTATCTTCATCATAAAGCTGGATTACCAACAGAGTTAAGCTTCCCTGGAAAATTAAGAATTGCTAATTAATTCTTCATTGCTTTTTAAGATGACATTTAAATCTTTTGTAAATCAGTTGAATTATGACATAAAACTATACATTTCCACTATCTATTTCCAACTTAAAATTAGATAAATTCTACTGTTTAAATGATGATTAGATATTGTATGAAAAGAATTGTAAGAAGAAATTCTCAATCAAATAATTTGTGAGTTTTAATTTTAGTAATTGACGATTTTATCAACATGAAGAATCTTACAAATAACAGTATAAATAAGTGGAACATATCTGAAAAATTGAAACAATCTTAATGAGTATCTTTTAAGACATTAACAGTTGTGGGGATACCAGTGCTAGCACATGGAATAGATTTCATTCATTTTGTTTATTACACTTTCCTATGTTACATCTTTCAATTATTTAATCTTCAAAGCATAAAAAACTGCCATTAATTTTATTCTAGATATACCAAGTCATTTTTCCATTATTTGCTTTTCACCTACGATTGCTTGAAACAAAAACCATTAGACTATGAAATGTTGAAATACTTATTGAATTTAAATTATATTAGCATAGTTAAATCACATTTACTCTAATGGATGTTAATAATTATGGGCTGCATCACCAGAACTTGCTTGGATTTATAAATCATAACTTCCAATACTTGATTTTGACCTTAGGTCAATTTTCAAGTACACTATACATTAGAATATTAACTGTACTTTTTTAGTGTAAGTTATTGAATACCAGCTTATTGGTTAGCCAGAGAAAAGGAAACATTCTCTTATAGAATATAACCACTAGTAGCACATATTGCCATGATTCACCTAATTTGCTTTAAAATGCTTACATTTTCAACTCTTTTGGAAATTTACTCTGAAGTATTCAAAACTCTTATCTTGTATTTAATTAGATAAAAACCTTTTCTTATCCTCAGCTAGGTTTTTAATTATCTTGTTCACAGAAAGTATAGGACTTAATTTAGTTTCTTATATCTACTAAGAAAATTGTTGTGGTTAGTCTTGTAGTTATTACTGTTATTTAGACACATAATTTTTTACTAAAAATAATATTTGGATGTATTTAGTGAGATGCTTTGGTAAAGATGTTCCTCAATGAAATTATTAACAAATTACTTTTTCAGATATTTTTTCTCAAATTGTTGGTTGAATAATTTTTCTATTGAGGAAAGCTAGTATTTAGTTATTTTCATCTAGAAAAGATGTATAATATTGTGAGCTCTGAAATTATATTACCCTATATTTTATATTCTCAGTAATCTAATATTACCTAATGATTCATTATTTGAAAAATACTGCCTCGAAACAACCAAGGATAGCAGTTATTTTTTTAATTGAAACCCAAGTATCATTTATAGAGTTTCATTGTGTTCATATCATATGTGGTAAAAAGTTATTCCAGAAACATTATTGAGTAAAAGAACTGACAGGATTCTGTCACATTTATAATGGAAAATCTTATTTTATATTCAGTCATTCAATCATGCCTTATGTATTTCATCAGGTCTTGATAATTTTCGTGCAGGGCAAGATTGACATGAAGTTGAAGGTCAGACACAGTGCATTATGATAAGTGGGGGGTGGAGGTATTCATTGGTCAGCTAGTCTAGTGAAAGTGTACAAGTACATTCTTTAATTTTGTGATATTTAAAGCTATGCTGTAAATTTCTGCACTTTCAGAAAGCTAGCTGGCTCCTACTTTTATGCATGAGTGACAGAGTTTCAGTAGAAAATGATGAAAGGTTGATAATATAGATGGTAAAGGCATCTAATAATTACCTTATATAGGCAGCTTTTCTAAAGCAAAACATAAAATGCACCTTGACTAATTCCACTGTAGTAAATACTGTTAAATAAGGTTTTAAATAGCCCAGCAGTTTTCTATTTTCAGTAATACTTTGTGAGTCTAGTAACAATTGAACTGTGTTGTGTGATTGTAGAAAAACATAAATAGAAAACATAAATTATTGCATAGCTGCACCCAGAATTCCCCATAACCACAATGAATGCATTGTGCCATAGTTCCATCACACATCTACTATAGATGCCTGCCACTTAAGCAGTGGGTAGAGTGCTTCTGAATGGTAGATGTAGACTTAATGTTGCTCCTGTTTATCTCTTTGTTGACATGGTAACTGATGTAACTACCAACTACCTCCAGAAAGTGGTAAGATGATATTCTGTGAAATCTAGTGTGAACTTCTTTCCTGTTGTCTGCTTATAACAAAGCTGCTACGCATGACTCCTTGCTTATCTTCCGGCCATGCTATTATCTTTTGGCTACACTAATTATTCTTCAAAGATGCACAGTTTTTCTCTCTTTAGTATATTTGTTTCATCAGTTGAATATTTTCAGTAATATTATCATCAATTGAGAATCAAACTGTTTAGTTCAAATCCTCTTAACAAAAGATATTTTATCATGCATGCCAGTAATAAATTTGTAAATATGATTAGAATTTGTTGATTGGAAGAATATGTAATTTGCAATAGCTAAAAGAAGTTGACAGTATGCATGATAAATGAGTTCCTGAGTTGATTTGTACAGAAATGTAATATTTTGTTTCGTTACCATAAGTTGAGTTGTTTTTAGTTTTGTAAGACTTGATTACTATAGTATAGTTGAAATTTTATTATAAAAATTTTATCGTATCATATCAGTAAGTAATGAGAACAGTACTTTGTTGTTTTTGGAATATAATTACCCTTGTAATATCTCTTGAACATAGAATAAGCAGATTAACAATTTAATTAATTGAAAGAAATTAAAATTTAGGTTTTAAAATTTAAAATTGCCTTTTAATAACATTCTTAACATTTTATCAGCGTTTGGGTATTTGCTTCTTTACTTCAATTGAATATCTTGAAATTTACATAATGATGGAATCATTTTAGCTTTATCGTGACATGAAAGGATTAAACATTTTTCTCTGCAGGTCGAAGTATCATTACGAAGAAGGGAGATGGATCTCAAGTGAAAGAATCCACAGATAGCAGTACAACTATTGAAGATGATGACGTGAAAGGTATTTGAATATTTCATTTGAGTAAATCTAGATACACCTTAAGTGGCAGAAAATATAATTTTATAGCTTAAATTACCAACCAACTGCTTTCAATTTCTTTGAAATTTGAAGAAAATATATAAAATAATGTTTTTAATGGCATAAATTACTAATAATGTAGCATTTCCCAAGACAAGCATTTCATTAATTTGAAAATGTTAAAATTTGCTACCTATATTGTTGGTTATTTTGTGTGAAATAACTGCAGAATGATATTTTGATGACTGTTTCAATTGATTAACATTTTGCAGTGATAATGTTTCCCAAATTAACTCTTTTCTCTATAAATGGGTTTTCCATGCAATTCATAGTGAGACATAGCTCATTTAGTGCATGTGAGTTTTCCTTTTACGATTGAAATTAATCTATTGGCATGGAAATCTAGAATAAAAATCTGTTTCTAATATTTTCTTTCTCTTTATAAATTTTGTAAAGGCCAAAAATCCATAACACAAGGAACAATCTGCTTTTTATTTAAGTTGTAGTGATCAATTTGGGTATCTGAGGGGTAAGGTGGGAGATGTGTATTTATGGCCTGTCATTGCATGGTCATGTGATGACAATGGGTTATTTATAGCAACAGTCACTGCTCCTCTATCCCATCACCACCACCACCACTGCTAATAGTTATTATCTTTACTGCCACTTCCAGCAACTTCCTTTGAAAATGAGGCTATCCTTTGCTTTTTCAAGTATGAACTATTACTAGTTCACCTGTTAAAAGTAATAGAACATTGTATAAGGTAGGGATATGTGTGAGTGGATTAAATGCCTGGAAATACTTGTGCCCTTATTATTTATAAAGGTAGATAACAACCTCTACAAAAAATCCACATGCAACAAGGTCAGTGCTTAAAGAAAATGTCCGTGTACATAGTTACCATCTGTGTAATAGCTCAGTGAGTAGATATTGGAATTTTTTTTAATTCTTTGTAGTTTTGAAGTGTATATGAGCAACACTAACATTTTTGTACTAGAGCACAAATATCCACAGCCTCTTTGAAGCCCTCCCCCTTTCCATGCACTGTCACATTTTCCATGATTGAGGCAATGAGATATTGAATTGTTAAAAGATGACCTATTATGTGTAAATTTAATTTAAAGAAGATTGATTTTTTTTTAGGCACACACAATTTTTCCGTCAAATGTGGAGGTTCTGTAGCGTTGTTTCCGATTTGTGAAAAAAAAAGTGGATCCATTATTGATGTTATGGATTTCTGACCAGGCCTTCTAAGGTTTTCTCTTCCATTGGGCTTGAGTCACCAAATCATCTTTTCTAGACTTACAGAATCATCTACTACTTTTTTACCAACGAAATCGTCTCTACTCTCTCTATATTTGTGTGTGCGATGATACTAACAAAGTTTCTTTAGATAAGTATTTCTACATTTCTTTCTTTCTTTCTCTCTCCCCTCCTTCATGTGAAATGGATAATGAATGGACTGTACATTTTTTGTAGCTTTTAGCTGTTTATCCTGTGTGAAGTCAAGGTAGTATGTGTGTTTCGGCTTATGTCTTGTCTATGAGTATATAATCTCATGTGATGAATTCCTTTTACAACACCACAACATTTACTGTACATATTTATGAGTGGGTTGATCTAATATTTAGGTTGATCTTCCAAATTTTGAATGAAACATCTGCTTAACAACGTATCTCATGTAAAATTTTCATTCTAGGCCAATTCCAGTGAATTGATTTTAAATATAACTTGGGGTTTTTTCCTAAAATGTAAAATCTCTAGTAGCAGTGGCAGACAGAGGTACTACTCACTGCTTTGAGCTTTAAAGGTCACCACTACTTTTATATTAGTCAAGATACATGACATTGTGGGAATATTTTTAGTAGTTTCAGATGCTAGAACATTGGTCATATTCATTGTTTCATATTAAGACAAGACAACCTGTCTAAATATGTTCTAACTATCAGTTAGATGTTGAATCTCATGATATGGTAAATATTAATTGCAATGGTCTTTGTATTTTTAGGTTTCTTGGACATAGGTTGATTGGATTTTTTCATTCGAATTTTATATTTAGATGCTAACCTATACATAAGTATGTACAGTACTTAAAAACCCTATCAAGCTCTAATAGTTATCTTTTTTGCATTAAGTATGTATGAAACACTTCAATATTTTGGTAATGTTGCATTGAATATTTCCTCTTTCACCACGCAATTTTATTGCAAAAGTATTTTTGTTGTGGAGTTGTGCTTTCCTCCTTCCATTTCTATTTTCATATTGTTGTGTCCTTGATCTGCTCATTGTAATTTTTGAATCTCTTTACGAATCTGCTGGTAAACAATTGTGCATGTTTTTTGTTGTTTATTGTGTACATGGGAAACAACACAAATTTAAGAAATGGGGAAGATTTTCTCATGCTTTTCAGTCGCTCATTTAAATCCTTTCTCTTTTTTCTTCTGTTGTCTTCTCATCGCCACATCTTGTCCCTCCCCACAACTCTCCAACAGAAGACAAACTTAACAAGACAGGTGTAGACAGGAGCTCAACAGTAATAGCTAAAGAACCAGAAGGTACAGTCACAAGAAACACTGTTCATATTTTAATGCTTGAGTAGATATCCCTATTTCATTAACGTGCATCTGGGAACTAGATTACATTGTGTGAAACTCAATTCATATACTTTGAGATAACTTTGTGCACCACCAGTAAAATTATTATTGTTAAGATTCTCAAGATGTTACAAATGCATGTGGTTTTGGAAGAATAGTAGATTCAAAATACTTCCAGGACTTGAATTATTTTTTCAATTGAATAAAATAGTAATACTGATTATCATCAATCAGTTAATTTTAATGTTGCTTTTTTAGGGTATTACTCATAGCATTCTAAATATTTTAGAGTCAAAAGGTTTTCAAAGAACTTAATTATCACAATGGTTTTTATACATTTTTAGTGCCAAAAAGGATGCCGATCATTATTGCCAATCATTTTTTAAGGCAGTTAGAATTAACATCTCTACATAAGATAAAGATATCACAATAAAACCCTTTTTCAGGCTTTGTGGTGAAAAAAATCTGAAATCCCATAGTGACTATTGTAGTTTTTAGTGTTCTCGCTGTGTAGCTGTGGCATTCTAGAACCATTTCAATGCAATTATGTTATATTATTCATGAAAATGACAATAGTGGAAAAGAGACGCTGTGAACGTCTGCTGTTGGAGAGTTAGATTATGTAAATTTTACATGATGCCAACATGAATTGCTGAAAAGTGTAACATAGTTCCTATGATATGCTAACAAAAAATCTTTGAAGAAATGAGATCCTAACTTCCTTTGGTCTGAATTAATTGGAGAAAAGAGTTGAAGTAGAGTTTCAAATAATGACTACTATGCATGTGCTCATAGTTTTGGAACTATTACCCAGGAATAACTTACTCTACATTAATAGTTGTAACAATTCAAATATTTATCTTAACACCTCAGAATCTTAATTTATCGTATAATCGATATGAGAAGGCGTGACTTCGTGGAAAGCCATTTGCAGAATGAATACACTTTGTACTTTTCCACAAAAGTAGAAAGTGTATTCATTCTGTTAATTTATCGTATTTAAGCATTTCTTCAAAGAATACATTTTTATCAGCAAGGTTGTACATATGCCAAATCTTAGAAAATATTAATCAGCACAATTGTAAGTTATGTATATAAAATGAGACTACTTAGGTAAAGTTTCACTTTAAATATAAGTCAATGCCTTAGTAATTTTGCATGTTACTGAAATTAATATTTACTGTTGCTCTGCCTCATACTTTAATTTAGGATAGGTTTAAAAAATAATAAATATGATCTTTAATTTAGAATATTAAAATTGTGTATTTGGTTTACATTTAGGAAATAAACTTAACATGCCACTTTTATTTTTCAATGAGTGTTTACTTATAGATGTTATTAACAGAGGGTAAGCTATTATTAGAGTATTTCCTTAGTATGAAAAATCAATTTGCTCATCTAATATTGTGTATCATTATAGCAAATGTAATATTACCTTTGACATTTAATTAATACTGAATTTTTATATTGTTAACAATTTATTCATATCATTATTAAGAATATTTTATATATTTTTACTTGTTGTTATTATGATCTTCCTGCATTTTTAAGAATTGTGAATTTTAAGTGTTTCATCATTCATGATGATTCCTTATTTCCTTCCTAATTACCTAACTTTATTACTTTCAGTAAAGGGTTAGCTTTTATTATTCCTCCCTTTCATGGGAAAGAATACAGAAGTTTCTTTCAACCGTTCTTTTCATGAATTATGAATGAGTTCATACTCAGGCCATCTATATGTTATGAGATCTCCCATTATTTGCTTCTGTTGCTTACTACCAATAAACTGTCTGTGATGCAGTATCACTGTCATGCTGTTTGGTAGTATTTCAATCACTACGTAGCTGTCACATTATTTTTGTAGTCTGAAAATCTCTGATTGCATGGAAAGTGTGGGAATTGAGAAATTATTAGGTTGGTTTCATAATTTTTCTCATGGTTTATGCTAAAGGTCAAAGTCATGAAATTTTATTAGCTGAATATTTAAGGGCTCCTTTCATTGTTATTTAATTTACAATATCAGTTATGTCCAGGATATTTGGAAATACTGATTGCAAATTACATTTAGCTGAAGCAATCATGATATTAATATGGTTATGTAAATTAAATTATCAGTGACATATTTTCACTGTGTCATATTTTGATAAGTATACCATTTCACTTTAACTGATAATTTAAACTCCCAGCTAAGTGTTATTCTCTAGAGCATGGAGTTCGATTATAAGAAAAAGTTAAAGATACAGACCTGCTGCAGTATATTTCTGATCTATTAAGTATGTAGGGGTGGTACCATAAGATTATAAATTGCAATATTTAATTGTATTTAAGTGGAGTAGAAATGTTCTAAAATATCCATGACTTTATTTAAATTAATTTTCATTGCTGTACCTAAAAGATTTAAAGTTATCTATAAAGTTAAGTTTCACCTGTTTTGATATAATTAGTTGTTTAAGATAATTTGCAGCTATGTGGTAATTCTTCTTAAGTCAACACCATTTTATTATGAAAATATTTCAAGTTAGCCATGAAAATATTTCAAGTTAGCCCACATTGAAAAAAGGGTACATTTACTGAATCTTTCTTCTTTTCTGCATCTTCTTCTGTCATTTCTGAATTTGAAATTTTTTTGATTCACTATGAATACTATTTCATACTTTTTTATTTTTGTCTCATTTTACACAAAATATATTTTTATTTACAAAATTTAATATCAAGTTAATTTTGAAGTGCTTTAAGTCATTCAAAAAGAAAGATGAGATGCACTAGATCAATATTTATATCTTCAGAAATTTAAGTCAATTATTATTATATTTTAATGAGCAATAATTTATTCTATGAGCTCTCAGTTTTGGGGACTCTATGTGCACATTACTGTGAATATACCCTGTACATAATTCACCTTTGAATACCCTTCTGTAATTAGTCACATTTGAAAATACATATTTCTTACACACTATCCAGAAATAAATTTTACTGAAGAGGATACTTTAGAGAATACATCGCTTAGTATTCCAAAAGAAAATTCAAATTATTTTCATGCTCTTTTAGAAAATTTAATCCAAAAAAACTTGATTGGATTAAGGAACGAAATAGTTAATTTCAGGAATTAGTAGCTTAAATATAGAGTTTCTCTCTAATAAAACTCTCATCTAAGAACTTTGCATTTTAAATTTATCTTTGCACCCTTCATTTTTTTAACAGTAATTAAGAAAATAATCAGTTATTTATAAAAATTTAAAATTATTTATTCTACAAGCAAAGAAAAAGTAATGATATAAAATTCTAACTTGCCCTAGTGAATTCGTAATGTATTAAGTCCCATTCCAGAAGAACTAAATTTTCATTACACCCAATGTTAAATGTAATACAGGAAATTTTGTCATTACTATAAATTGTATTTTTATTAGTATTTTTTTGGTTTAAAAATCCCAGCATTTGGAGCACATATACAAAATGCATTGGTAATAGTCTATCATAACTATATTTTTCAAATATCTGAACCATTTTGCCTATTAATGGAGTAGAAAAAATCTTTATTTTTAAATAATATTAGATGGAATTCTGTGGTTCCAAAAATTATAACTAAGAATGTAAGTCAATTCCCACATCTAATTCTATAAGTAGCTTTTTCTTTCTCTAATCCTACGTTTTGATCTTCATAATCTGATTAATGCCATACAATAAAATTTGAATAGTATAAGTATAACTACTCGTGATTTTTCCACGTGAAAAGTAATTTTTGGTGGGAGACATAATTTACCCTCATTTACCTCTAATTAATTCCTGATGAATATTTTCATATAAGGGAATAAATCCTTCATAAATGGTATTCCATTTCTTTAAGACACCCAGGTAAGGGTAATTCTCGCCTTATTTTTTGCATTTATTATTGCTGATCTTGCTTTGCATCTAAGAGATGAAATGCTATAGCATTATTGTATCAAGCTTCCATTAAGAAATATATATGCAATAACAATTTCTGCTCCAATTCATAAGAAGAATAGAAATTTTTATCATAGTACTATTGTGAATGACTATTTATCCCAATTTACTAGCATTAAAGTTACTATAAGTTTCAATATCAAGTAAAAAATGCATTTCAAAGTTCTGTGAGTTTTTAATAGCTTCGTGCATTGCCATAAGATTATAAAAGTAGATTATTCTTCAAATCATTCTCTTTGATCATTAAAAATTTAGATATATCTATTGCACTTCATGAATATTGTTTTAATCTTCTTACAATTTGCACACATTTGATTTCACCTTAATCAGTTGTTTACTTTCTTTTGACTTCATATTTGTAAATACTTCTTTATCATTGATACATTCCTTTACTGATATAATTGATCATTCCCCCTCTTTTGTATCTCTTTTTTCTCTTTCTCTTTCTCTTATGCTTCAGATGTAGCAAAAATTGAAACTTCTAAAAGCCATGTACAAACTAGGCAGATAAGTGAGCCAAATGATCTCAACCGCTCTGGTAAGTGAGGTATTGTCAGGAAAGAGTAAGCTACAGCTTTTCTCTAACAGCCCTTGTGTGTGTTATGCTTGTGCTATTTTCACCAACTAACATGAAAATTTTATAAGTAAAGGTGAGATGTATTGTTTAGGAGCTAATATCTTTCTTATTACTTATTGATTTTCATCTGTTTGATCTGAAGCAAGGTATTTCTCTCACAATGGTCGAGAACTTACTTTAAACCTTAAGATAAATTTATTAGCAGTTATTTTCCTGCATATGCAGCTTGTTTTTTGGTAGTGTCATATTATCCAGCTGAAGAATACAGTAGATATAGGTTAACTTTATGGAAGACTATGTGCATTCATTTTTTTTAATATTGATAAATTACTGAAGGTAGATGATAAAATTCAGTTTGTAAACTAATTTGATATTCTTGCATGTCTTAGTAATACATCTGCCCAGCATAAAATATGTTGTTGAAATTTTGTAGAAGTTCCTATGCTATGAATCACTGTGATCATCCATCTGATGTAATGTATTGTCTTCCTTATTGTTTATTCCATTCAGTCATCATAGAATAGTTAATGTCATGCTCAAAGAAAAACAATTTTTAGTAGTTGTGATACGTATGTGTTTATGTTTTATTTCATGAAAAATTCTATTGATGCATTTGAGAATTTCAATTATTCCTTCTTAATTTTGTTCATTTTACTCTTTTAATGGTGCGACTTTGTATTAAATGCCATTAGGTATTAATTATTGACCTCTTAAAACCTCTTTCATTTTTGGTAGATCACCCTTTGTTGTTAGCATGCTTCTGTAACTATGTAGCTCATCCTTAATATATTTTCGTTTCTAGCATTAATAATAATATTAAAATTTAAAGATATTTTTCCATTATTTTCTATGATTTGGAAACACTCATTTCATGGTTTATACCAAAATTTCTCAACCAGAATTCCCCAGAATCCCAAGAATAATTTGACTCATCAAGGGCTTAGATAAACAATAATTAGTTCCTGCAAGAAACAGATGAACTTGAACTGTTGTTACAATAGATAAAAAGATAAAATTTGTGTTTAATGTAGTTCAGATAGCAATAGTTTTGTCTTTGGGCATATGTGCACACATGCAAGCATTGTGATTTTAAATGTACTTCAAAGCTTCACTTTTAGTTTGTGCATAATGAATAGAATTCTGGATTCTCATGAATCAAGATCACCAAATGAATTGTTGTTAGGTGTGAAAATATTTTTAGAATTTCTTTCAGCTTATTTGTTGCTTATATTTAAATGTGTCATTTTTGGTCATGCAGGCCTCCTCACAGCTCTCTTGTCCCTAAATAAGACATAATAAGAGAGCAATTTCAAAGGTAATAGGTGTGTCAACAAAATGTTGAATATTTGCAATAAAAATGCCTCAAACGATACTGGACACGTGTCCCCAAAACTATTTATTTGACAACAATAGGTCTTTATGACTTTTAAAATCATTTAGTTAGCCCAACTCTCAGCTGAATTCATTTCATATCTCAGTTCATAATCCAAATTTTGAGAAGAACTGGTGAATTTATTACTCAGGGATTTCTTTGAAAATAACATCTCAACAGATTTCATGTTATTTATCTCTTGCTACCTAATACTCAAGTGAAGCTCATATTTCATTATGTATTTGATTTATTCTGCAGAATAGTCCGTCATTTTATGTTATTTTATCATAAAATTGGGTTAATATTTCATGTCAAGCCTAGTATTTTTTCTTTATTTAAACTTTAACCAAAAATATAAGGTTTGGCGTGTGTGATAATGAAGGTCAAGCACTTCCCTTGAATGTGGATGTAATTATGAGTATTCTGAGTGGTGAATTTTGAGAAATTTTGTTGTATGAATAATGATTCAGCATGACTGAATTCATGTTAAAACCTGTACTTATTTTGAAAATTGAGGTTCCTTACAATATTTAAATGTTTCATTTATTTTTTAACGTTTTAATTTTCTAAATTGCATCAGTATGTGGCAAATAATGTTGGAAACTGATAAATGTTGAAGGTTTATGAAATAGTGAATGAATGCATCTGTGCATGATGGATCTTTTTGTCCTATACTTCCTTTTTTTGTGTTTGCTCTTTGCTGTCTCTTGCTTGTGGCCCACAGAGGAATCCGAGGTGTGCTATCATCCTCTGGGATATGATTCAGATGACCAAGAGGGTGAGTCACGTTGCTTGAATGGGCAATTCATTTGGTTTCTTTTCAGTAGATTTCTAAAGAATATTCAAATCACAAAAGATCTACAAGGAACCCCTTTAACTCAATCCCATAACTGTTTGTACTTTCACACTTTTTAGATACCACCAGTACAGTGGTATAGTTTTCATCTGCTGTTAAAGTCATGAAGTTATGTTGAAGGTGTCATTGAAATATATTTGCCAGATTTGGAATAGAAAATTGTTTATTCTTCAATTTGATTTTCTGAAGTACAAGGGCAATTCCTTAGAATCGCGTCAAAAATATGACTTTTCATTTGAATAAACATTCATGGACCCTTAATTTTTTCTCTTAATATATATTACTTATATTATATAACAGCCACAAAAAGTAGAACATAACTAATTATATTTTTCTTAAAACTTTCTAGATATGGTTTCATGGGCATTTTTACCAAATGGTGTTATTATACTAATTCAATTATTTACAATATCAAACAAAGCAGTTTTAGGCATAGGAATCTGCTTTCTAGTCCCTGAATCGTTCTTAATTCACTTATGCATACCCATTTTCATGAGTTATTCTACATACGTCGTACCACCTTTATCAGTTGCTCTCAAAGCTGGAACAACCTTCTTTCCCTTGGAGGTGTTGTATTATCATCTAGGGGGTGTTGATGGTTTCTGGGCTTCAGGACATTTTTACAAGCAATCAGCACAATTCTTTCTAACATGCAAAACTATTGGACCCTTAACCACAAAGTGAAATCATCTAATCATTTTTAATGTAACAGCAAAGGGCTCTCTAGTAACTTTTCTCAACTGGAACATATATATTTTCTTAAATTGCTAACTTCTATTATTCATTTTTATTAGTTGGGTGATGGGAACGAGTTTATATGGTCGAGGCTATAGTGGCTTGGAAAGTTGTCTGAAACTCTGTCTTTATCTTTTAGCTCCATTGACATTATCTGTTACTTTCATTTAATATTTTGTAATGAGCTAACTTTTTGGGCATCTTTTAATATGGACTTACCTATTCTTCTTGCTACATTGCAGAACACTAAGTGAAGAAGTTTATTTACACAATAAGTGTGGTTGTCGACTATAGTTGACAAATTTTTCTTTCCCATCAGTGCTTTTGTCTACTATAGTCCACAGTCTATAGAAAACGTTTGACGATAAGGACCTTGCTGAAAATACTTTCATTCCTTTAGGACAAATTTAAACTTTTGTTTTAAAGAGATTTTGTTTAAACATTTTGCTTAGCAACAATTTTAGGGGTAAAAATGTTATAGCACCATTATGGTGATATAAGTAAAGTGAAGGCCCAATTTGCTAGAAACGGAATAATGGTGGATTGCAGTTGCTTTGAGAAGTTTTTTTACACTAAATTGACCAGGTGGCACCTCATTTTTCTTCATCAGTAGTCCATGCTCCCTTAGATGCTTCGTATTAGAAATTGGAAAGCGGACTGCATATACTTAAGGGGCTATAACAAGATATCAATGAAATTTCCATTACAAATAATCTAGAAAGTGTAAAGAAAAGAGGTTCTAGAAAATTTAAGGATAATCTGTAACAATCTACGAGCTCATTTAAGGATAAGTTAAGTATGAAATTAAATATTCCTTTTTTAATATTTAAAGAGCGTGGTTGCATATTCAAAAGGAAAACATGCAAATTAATCGTTGTTAAAAGTATATCATGAGCCAAAAATGCTGAAAATAGATGCACGACTATCATATTAAGAAGTAGAAATTAAAAAATTACAAAATTTCAGAACTTGATTTTTTCATGTATATTTTGACATCTGAAGTGGAATCGAAAAATTTCCCTTGACGCAATTGAAGGGTTAACTAGAAAAAAGTTTATTGGCTTCCTAACAGTTAGATAGTATACCTCTATTAATGGTGCCTAAAAAATGTGAAGGTGTCAAATATATGAGTTCAGTTTTCCTAGTTAGGTTTTTGTCGATTTCATCTTGAGAAGAAAATTAAGTTTAAATCTAGACCCTTATTTCCATAGGAGGAGCTTAAAAAAATTAAAGATGGACATATTCTTTAGTTTAGTTTATGCCTATTTTATTTTCAGTGGTAATAACTGTCTTATTAAATTGTCTCTTGGATTTATTTCTTTAACAGTGGATGCAGAAAGTTGAAAAAGAGAAATGAATTATGATCGAAAAATCAATGAATTAAAACATTAAATGAATCAAATTCTAACCAATAAACACTATGAATATGCATTAAAATGAAAACAAAGTATTAATTATTTATTGATAGACCTAATAAAAATCATGTAGAGATACTGAGGCAAGAATGAGTTCTACTAATATTTTATGAGTCTTAATGTTAACTTGAAAATATTGGAAATTACTGGATATGGAAACTTGACAGAAATTTTTGCAAGAAAAGATTCTTGAATGTACAAAGTATTTTATATTTGTATAAAATCTGAAATATATTGTATATAATACAAAACATTTTTGTATTCAAGATCAACAGCATGAACTTACGAAGATGAATTTCTGCTTAATTTCTAATTTTTCACTTATCAACCTATTTCTTTATTTGGTATTATTACCTATTGGTTAGATGTATTATGTAGATAATAAAGTGATATTTTAAGAAATAGGGCCACAGACTAATTATAAGCTCTATTCAAAAAATTCAAGAGAAGTTAAGTGAGATCATAGAGGCCTATTCCATCCAGCAAATTTGTGACTATTGCTACCTGAATAATTTCAAAATAAATTAACACTGGAAGATCAAACAGTTTGTTAATTGACCAAAAGGTACACTGAGCTTTAGGTTCAAAGGTTTGCTTTCTACATTTAACTTTTGTGGAAGCTAAACAACATTGTAGAAAAGATTTCATTGTGAGTATAAAATCAGAAATATTATGTCACTGATTTTTCATTCAGTATTGATGTTTATTCTTGGGTATATATTCATTACATATACTGACATACCCTTTGTGGGCTGCTCATCTTTTGTTTTGCTTCTTGGATGTAAGATGTTTCTGTACAATAGATTTGTCCACTTTTTCACTATATTTATGTTGTCTAAGTTGTTGATTTTTGTGTGTTTGTGTTTGCACATGGCAGAAATGCATCAGAATGGCTTACTGTAGAAAATTATATTTTATTTGGAATGCATCACCATTTAAATGAATTATTATGAAAATCAACGATTCACACACCCTTAGGGAAAGTTTTCCTCTGCACTCTCTTTATTTCTCAAGGCAGTTAAAACTATTTTAGGTTGTATCAGTGAAGTTGCTGTTGCAATGTTGATCGGCATCCTTACTAATACATGGTATACTTATAAGTCAGCAGGTATGTTCTAATACATCATACAGATTTGGTGAAAAAAATCACCACGTAGTGTTATCTCTTGCTGGAACAAACGTGGGTATGTAAGCATGTTGCAATAAAGTTACTAGTCTCTTAATTTTTCCCTTCATTCTATCTTCTAATTCATGGTCTCCACTTATAGAGATAAGGATACTGTGCCCAAACAAGACGTGCTCGCAGCTTTCCAACAATTCCCATTGTTCAGGTAAGGTGCGCTGATCAAGCAAACAATAATGAGTAGGAATTATTGGTTGGGAATGAACCCGTGAGACAGTTTCAGGGGATTTTCTTGTAGTTAGGGGAAAAGGGATTGATTAGATGAAAGATACTTGAATTCCGTCAATTGATATCAAGTACTACTGAGAAGCATCATGTGTTTGGTTTGTACATTGGTGAGAAAAATCAGAATATATCATTGTATAACTTGCTGCTTTACCTTTCTCGCTTGGTAAACATATGATAACCATAGTGCAGGTTTTAGCATGCGTTTTTCATGAGTAATTTGTTCCTATCTAAGTTATCCACTCATGTATAAATTGCAGACAGGATTAATATTTGCTGAACATACCTCACATCTTCACTATTCGTTTTGTTTCTTCTTTGCATAACATTAATTAGTCACTTGAAAACATCAAATCAAATACATCTTATAGTGTTTTATTTTTAATTTAGCTTTCATGGAAGGTAGTATTGTTTCATTATTTAGTGATCATTAGCATACTGAGAACTTCTAAGAAGACATTCCATAAATTCAAATATGTTTTTAGAAAAGAGAGACAACTCTGTCTGTAATCAAAACTGTTAATGATGTTTAAGTTTGAGATGATAATAATACTGGTTTCGTAAAATTCTTTGGCAAAAATTCATTCAGTACTATTCAGAAATAGCTTAAACATATGTTAAAACAAAATCATACAAATCTCAAGAAAGAATTATAAAATGAAAGATATGTTTTTCTTATTTTTGATGATTATTGTGAAGATATTAAAAATGCAGAATTTTCAAAATTATTTATATTTTATTCAAATGATAGTTTTCTGCAGAAAGCCATTTATCTACTGGTATAATTGCAACATTATATAAGAGATAATACTCTTACAAATTATCCCTGTTTGTGGTTGTGGTGGTGTTAAACATTCAAAACTTGGACATTGGCCAAATCATGAAGTTCCACTCTTACCCGTATCAGCCTGGAGTTTTCATCACTGCTATTAATTTCAAGGTCTTGCAAACCATGGCTATAAGAAACGTCTAGAGATTTTTTTTTAATCCTTGAAAAGTTTTCAAGACTATTGTTTTTCAAATACTAATTAAGTTGTTGTCAGTGATGTTATATGTATCATTTACTTTATCCATAATACTTAAATAATTTTCAGCACGCAAGCAAGAAATCATCAAAATAACAGAGCAGCTGATTGAAGCTATCAATGCTGGAGACTTTGAAGCTTACACGTAAGAATTAATTTTGCTATCATTAATATTGATGAAGATATGAGTGACTTGAAAATAACTTAACTGTTCCTGAATTATGCATTCATTTTCATTTTTTCAGAAAAATCTGTGACCCTCACATCACTGCATTTGAGCCTGAAGCTCTAGGTAATTTAGTCGAAGGAATGGACTTTCACAAATTTTACTTTGAGAATGGTAACTAAAATGATTTTTATTTATTTTCCCTTTGGCAAACTGTTTCTATTTAATTTTATTAATTTCATTAAGTTTGTGGTTCTCATTTTGCTATTCATCACCAGTATTTCAGATTTAATCTTTTACAATAGAATGTACTCTTCAACTAATATATTAAATTTAAATATTAAACATATTATTGAAGTATTATATTAAATCAAAATTAAAACTTATTTAAATAATGATGAGATAAAACATTATTGAAGTGGAACAATGAGACAAACCTTAATGATGTGGTAGATACTCAATTTATTTATTCATAGTAATATGTATAGCAAGAGGTGAACTTTTATTGTGACATAAGTTTGAAAATAAAGTTTCTTAGTAAATTAAAGGCTTTATGTCAATTAATTCATATTTAAATGCAATCATAATTATCCATTATATTCATTTCAAATAAGGGTAAATTGTTTATTTGAAGAAAATTATGAATTGAGAATAGGACTTTTCTTAATAGCTGCACATTAATATTTCTCAGCCTTGATTTTTTATTTTACAACTTGTCCTTTGATGTCAATTACTTTATTTTCAAATAGGACAGATAAGACAGAAATATTCATCTTCTAACCATAGTTTCATTGTAATTTTACTGATTGATGGAGGAAGTGATATAACTTTCCTGTATCATTTGAGTGTGTTCTCTTTCCATTTTAGTCCTAGGAAAGAATAGTAAAACTGCAAACACTACCATAATCAACCCTCATGTTCACCTTTTGGGGGAAGAAGCTGCCTGCATAGCCTATGTTAGACTCACCCAATTTATTGATAAGTAAGTAATAAGTAGTGATAGTTTTTTTACTTATTTCAGTTTTATTCTAAATATATAACAATTACAGAATACAAAAATATGGCATGGTATGCCAGTGATCTTCTTACAAAAATCCGTACATAACGTCAAGAGGAAAAAAAATTAGAAGTTATATCGAAAGGGTCCTGCCAAACCTTAGGTTTGTGGGCAGGTTCTCAAATTGAAAACTATAAGTGGCAAATACAGTTTTCTTTTTATCATTATTATTACTTGATTATTTTTAATAAAGGAACATTAAATTTAATAACAATCATTACATTCAATACTCAATACAATTATTTAACTTTGAATTACACTGGCCTGCGATGAAAAAAAAACAAGCAAAGTAAAAACTGATTCTTATGTATTTTGATGTGCTGATTTCAGAAAAAATAGTGAAAAAATTCCATCACATCACGTTTTCTTGTAATTTTCAATTACAATAATTCGCGTTCAACACACGAATAGCATAGCTTCAAGGGGCTGAGTAAATTTGCCTGACGACTTTTGCTATTTGTATGGCGAATACATGCTCAAAGGTGCACAAAGAAATATTACGAGTCACTTCAAATAACTATATTTAGCATATTTTGGTGTCAAACTAGGAGATCAAGACAAATCATGAGCACCCCATAATGTGTGTTTACAATGTCTTCATGATTTGGGAATTTGGTTTGGAGGAAAGAAAGAAGCCTTCAAATTTGGGATTCCAATGGTATGAAGGGAGGCATCGAACCAGCGTGATGATTGTTATTTTTGTTTCTGCGAAATCCGTGGCTACAATAGCAAAAACATTTCGTATCCGGAAATCATTCCATCGGCTATACGCCCGGTGCCTCATGGACCTGACACTCCAGTGCCTATTCCTCTAAAAGAACTGACACTTTCGTCCTCGGATTCAGAAACAGCCGAAACCCAGGAATCAGATTCCGAGTACCAGCGATGCACCTCAACCATTCACTAAGTCGGAACTCAATGATCTGACGCGAGATCTAGATCTGTCGAAAGAAGCAGCTGAATTGTTTGGTTCCAGGTTGAAGGAAAAAAATTTATTATCCAAAGGTGTCTCTTTCTACTGGTACAGGAACCGCGAAAAAGAATTCTTGAAATACTTTGAGGAAGAAGATGACCTGGTTTATTGTGCTGACGTTCCAGGACTGATGGGCCAATTTAAAATCACGTATCATAAAAAAGATTGGAGGCTACTCATAGACTCTTCTAAAAGGAGTCTTAAAGCTGTCCTTCTTCATCACGGAAGTCAATATGCATCTGTGCCAATTGGCTGTGATATGTGCAAATCTGTGCAATGGCTCTGTGCATCTGAAAGAACGTTATGAAAATCTTTTACTAATTCTCAACAAAGTAAAGTATGCAGACCATGACTGGAATGTTTGTAGCAATATGAAAGTTATATCAATGCTTCTTGGGCAACAAGGAGGATACACTAAGTATCTTGTTTTCTACGTGAGTAGGATATTCGTGACAGAGCTGAGCAATGGGTTAGAAAAGATTGGCCAAAAAGACAAGTTCATGAACCTGGGACCAAAAATGTGATCAGAAACAGTTTAACCATATCCAAAATACGTGCTGTTGCCTCCTTTGCAAATCAAGTTAGGATTGATGAAGCAATTTTTAAAGGCACTACCGAAGGATGGCAACTGTTTTAAGTACCTTTGCAAAAAGTTTTCAACGCTGTCGGATGCCAAACTGAAAGAAGATGTTTTCACTGGCCCAGATATCTGAAAGGTCATGAAGGATACAGAGTTCAAATGAAGCATGACACAGAGTGAAAAGGCGGTCTGGATTGCATTTAAGGAAGTCATAAATAAATTCCTGGGCACTCACAAGGATCCTAATTTTGAGGCGATTGTTGAAAACATGCTAGAGAAGTTAGGTTGTTCCATGAGTGTAAAAATACATTTTCTACATTCCCTCTTAGACTTCTTTCCAAACAACTTAGGCGCAATGAGCGAAGAACAAGTCGAATGGTTCCATCAGTATGTCAAAAACATGGATCGCAAATACCAAGGAAGATGGAATTAAAATATACTTGCAGACTACTGTTGGATGTTAACCAGAGATGATTTCGTAGGTAAATACACAAAACAAACAGCTAGGAGAAATTTTAAAGGAAAAAGTAGCAGTAAATGAGTAAAAAGTGAATGAAAGTCTGTAAGCTTTAAGTCTGTAAAAGCATTAGTCTATAAGTATGTTTTTAAAGGTTTTTTCCGTTTTTTGTGCATTTTAGGGGATTTTACACACTTTTACTTTCCTGTTTTTCATTTAAAAATTTCTTTTTTTGTCAAAAAGCAATCACAACAAAAAGATAATGTATTATGTAAAGAAATCTGAATGTTTAAGATTGTTATTAAGCTGAAAATTAATTTTACTACAATTTCTAAATAGTGAATTATATTACAAACATAAACATTGAAACCTTAAAAAATCCTTACGTGATACAAGAAAATGAAGGCTATTTTTGAAATCAGCGCCTCAAAATACACTAGAAACACATTTTCTTGGTCTTGTTTTTTTTAATTACCCCGATTTCGCAGGCCTGTGTTATTCTTTCAGTTTTTGTTTCACTTTAGAAATTTGTCTTGTTAACGTGCAACTATTCCTTAATCTGATTTAATTTTGCAAAAGAAATAAACCCTACATGTGATAAAAATGAGTTTTAGGTGTATTCTTTATGGAAAATTATCTGAATGATCTGGGTTCGAATCTCGAAAATTGTCAAATAAAAAGGCAACAGTGATTCCTTCCAAGTTGCAGAGGACATGTATATAAAGTTTGAAGCATATCTGATGAATGGTGTGGCCTCCAATCTAAGACAAACGCACAAACCCTCAAACACAGAATTTTGATTTTATATAATTAGATTGTTAAATTAGAATTTTTTTTAATGAATGTATTTCAAGCTCTTTGGGCTTCTTTGAAACCTAACTACTTTGTAAGTTACTTTGAAACTATTTGTGTAATCATCATAAATGCAAGAAATTGCCTATTGAAGTTTAATAAGTTTAGTTCAGTCATCCCTCTCTTTGCATATTTGCATTTGGAACATGCTTTAAAATATATGGATAAATGAAATAAACAAGTAACTTACTACTTAATTTGTCCTAAATCTAAACTTCAGCTGCATGGAGATTATTATTTGATGAGTGGATCTACTGATAAATGCTGTGAAGATTATTAATAAAAAAAGCCATATTTTTCAGATGCATATTCAGCTTTAATCACCTCAAAATTTGGCTTCTTTTTTCAACATCTGAATTGGCACCCAGTATTTAATTATGTAACATTTTCATATATTATTCATAATACTCCAGATTTTGAATAATTTATGTATGTAGAAGTATATGAATCTCTTGAAAAAATCACATTTTCCAAGCAGTATGATGCACCAATTGCAAAAAGTGAATTTTAGGTTTATCAATATTCTCTTCTATGATTTTTCATGTTGTATACATTTGGTTAATAAAGCTGGAAGGACACAATCCGTCTCTCATGAACATGCTTACTCTAAGTCCATTCTAAAAATGTTATGTGAAGCTATCAGTTTCAAGTTTTCCATGCATTACGGAAGACTAGATGAAACGCAAGTGATGATTATTAAGTAACAATTCGTTGCATATTTTTTTCAGGCAGGGTCAGGCACACACCCAGCAAACAGAAGAGTCTAGGGTTTGGCACAAGAGGGAAGGAAAGTGGCAGAACGTACATTTCCATCGCTCAGGGAGTGCACTCTCTCCTGCTTACGCCTTTGCCCACAAGTAACTTCTTCAGCTGAGTACAAGACCCTCTTTCTCTCCATGAAGTTGTCCACAATTCATTTCACTCCTCCACAGCTCCTACGTTTTTTCAATCCTAATATTAAAAGAATGGAATCCCATTATCCTGCACTGTTGCATTTGCAATGGGATTTCCTGCTGCCTGCCCTTTGAATACTGATGCTCTACTTATAATCATGATGTGGATTTGGCAACAGTGAAAATATGCCTACCTGTTTCTTACATACTTCTGTCTGCAATTCTTTCAGTTCCTTTATGCATTATTTTATTTTATGGGCTGCACAAAATGTTTGATTTGAATCATTGGTCTGATTGTTTAAAACTTCCAATATTCTTTGCACAAGTATATTTAAGATTTTTATCTTAAGTAATCTTTTGTAATCCTTGAAGAAAATTGAATCTCAACCCTTCGACCATGTAATTCAAATATATATATTTGAGTGTTTTTCTCCCCTTTTCCCATTATCCCTAATGGAGAGGGTACTTGGAAGATACATTTGAGATTTCAACATATGTTCAACTGTAGTATGAGCAGAATGGAGATTTTTTTTAATCTTTCATTTTTTGTTATCTTTATTTTTAAGGATAAATTTCAGTCCTGAGATACAGCACTTCTTTTTAAATTACTAAGTTAAAGGGTTAAGATTGCCAGCAAGGTTTCTTGTTTTGAGGAGACTGGTGAGCAGATTTTCTCAAGCTACTTCTTCATATTTTAAATTTATTAAGGTTATGAGCCTTTTACGTAAAACAGCAATTAATGCTAGGACATACTGTAGTTTTGTAATGTTCTCACTGTTGCCCATATTCCAGTCAGTGTAGGTGCAAAACCAGAGTAAACTTTTGGGGCAGTTTCGACGTAATTCTCTTGTTACAGTTCAGCTTCTGAATGTGACCTTTGCATTAAAAGTGCATTGCATTTAGTCTTAGATGTTTTCAATACCTAATGTTGTTAAAGTCAGTTCCATGAACTGTTTCCCTTATTTGGCCTAATTGTCACCATAACTTATAAATGAACTGGTCAGGCAAGCCCTTTTAAAGCAAACAAATAGGAGGATAAAGAAGTAAAAATTCAAGCTAAATGTAGGATTTGTTGAAAAAATACAAATAGTTTCTCTTGTAATTAAATGTTTGTACACAGAAAAGGCTCTAAGGACATAAAAAATCAAAATTTTTTCATTTATAGATATTTCTTGTAAATGCTTCCTGTAATTCAAGTATGGAATGAACTTGCCAATTAGCTGTCTTCTTGTAATATAAATGCATTATTAAATTATAAACTTTTAAGTCCAGGCAATTATATCTAAGCTATGGTTGCTTGTAAGTATTATACCCTAACAGAAAGGAGTATTTTCATGTCCAGCTATTGTAATGACATGTGACATGGAGAATGGGTGCATTGGGTTTGCATCCTTTCAAGGAAACAATGTAAAAGGAACCCAAAAACTGCATCCGGCACTTTTAATGGTATTGCTTAGCCTTCTGGTTAGCATAAAACCAAAATCATGTAATTAATTGTATTTCTTCTCAAACTGTTGATGTGACTTCCTTCACCTGTTCGTATTGTAAAATAAATTCAGGCAAAAATTTTGTATACTATTATCCCCTTGAGTGAATTAGTATAATTTTCTCCATTTTCAAGCATGAACATTTTTAATATGTTGCAGAATTGTAATTGAGTGTAGGCATTCAACTCTCACCTTAGATTTTTCTGACTAAGCTTGTCTGTCTTGTAATAGTTAATTCTTTTTAAGTAACATCTACAGAGTGTAAGCATAAAGCCAGAATTATGACAATTGAACAGGAAAGCAACATTTTAAAGAGATTGATATTATGAGCCTTGATATTCATTGTTATTCATTCATTGTTGAGAAATGCCCAAATTGGTTTGAACAGTCATCTCTTTATAAATATATATATATATATGTATGTGTAGACTATAAGGAGAGATTTAGTGAAGAATGTGGAGATCAGAAGAATAATTTATGGTGTGATAATAAATTGCTGCATGAGGATGAATATTCTTTTTTTATTATTTATATGAAAAGGAATTGTGATAATTCTTTCATTTGAAGTGGAATTAATGTCTGTGTGTGTGTGACCTGATGATGACTGTAGTGTACTTTACACCTGTCATTATTATAAATACTTATATGATTGTTATAATTTCATTTTTTTACAAAGGTCTTTATATTGTAAAAAAGTACTGTCGTACGATGTATTCTACCCTTCCTATTCTCCTTTTATTTTTATGTAGCAGCCTTTGTTGTTACATTGTTTAATCTGCTGCAGCTGGGTTGGTTTGCTATTCTTTTAAGGTTTTTGTCGTATATTATTTCATTTATTCTGAACCTCTAAAGGGGTTTATCATATCATAAGGAAATTATGTTGTTTATCATTGGTTGATTATTGGTGCTGATAAATAGTTCATTTAAAGGCAAGTTTAATCTAATTGGAGTTGTCATAAATATTATAATGGATTTTTATAATGCCTATTTTTAGAGTCGTAAGTATTTTGTTTGCACTTGGCGTTTTTAGAGAGAGAGAGAGATCATGTATGAACTATGTATTCATACCTGTGTAATTTTTACTAAAGTTGATTTTCAGATTGTTATAGTGTACTGAGTAATTTTAAATTTTGTAAGAATTGTTTTACTATTAAATTTTGTTTGGCTGGAATGGATAGATAGATATAAAATATTATTTAGCATTTACTTGTGAATTTGACTTCGAGCAACTTGTTTATCAGTATGAAATTTATTTCATATTGAAGACCTAAAAATTCAGCTTCACAAAGAAGCCTGCACTCTGATCTCATGTAATACTATATTAATTACCGTTCAGTCTTGGCATTGTTGAAGAATTCATTATTAAAAGTGATCGAATTGATTACTTGAAAGTTTTATCTATGCATCTTGACTGCTTTTTATACAATTATAACATCAAATCATATAAAACATTCAATTTTATTAAAACTGTCTACTATTTTCCTTGTGCTGATTGTACAAATGTGATTGTTGTATGTAATGAATTTTTAGCAAATTCCTCTCAATATACTAAATTTAAATGCACGAGAGAAAAGTCTTTTAACCTTTAATTAATGATGCAGTTATTATAAAGAAATTACATTTTTGAGTCTGATATGGATTAGAACTAAGTATGTTCGACACATAGGTGTCTAAAAGTCAGTAATGATTTTCCAAGAGCATTGTATCAAGCTGGCCAGCTGCTGGTTTGTTTCCATTTGAATGTCAATAATACTCTTCTTACAATTTAACTCCTCATTTGTGCAACAGCCTGAAAGATTTTGCAAAATTTGTCATTTTGTCCTGTACAAGTGTGTATTGTAATTTCACATTTATATTCTGTGTACGTATCTACCCCCGCTCACCAATTCTACTACATAACCTATCTCCATTTTGTATATGTGCCACTGAGTATGTGACATTAATATTCTGCATATATTTGATATTAACTTCTCTCTTCTTTGAATTTCATGTTAAAATTATTAATATTAATTTAAATGAGACATCCAAGAAATAAAATTTACACATTTGCCAAGATTTGGCAAAAATCGCCTGTCATTTTCCATTAAAATATAAATATATACATATATATATATAAATATTATGTACTGGTAGATTTGTATCCATGTTAGACATTTTGTTGAGATTTAAGCTGGTTATTATTGAATGATACATTTCTTCCAATGTGAAATATGGAGTAATGTCATTGCAGATTATTTTCAACTGGCATCCACAAGGAGAAATTGGCAGAAATTAACATAAAAATATGTTTATGTGCTCCATGTTACCTCATCATTTTTCCTTATCACAAAAATCTTTCATGGAAATAAAATGTCATGTCTTAGCCAAGATTTTTATTTAAAATCAATTAGCTTTATCCTTGCTTCAACCATTGCATCATCATCATCATTCTTATTGTACTATCAATATTTTTATAACTGAAGAGATGGCTTTTCCTGAAGTACCCTTTGATTCCCAATTTTCCATTAAAAGTTAGATTATTTCAACGCTTGTTATTTTCAACACAATCTTGATCGATCTCACTTTAAATGCAAGAGAATTTAAAGAAGCTCTACAAAATCATTTCCCTTGAAATATAAATATTAATCTAGATTATCTGTTGTCTCCCATGGTTCTTTCCTGAGCATCTGTTTTGCTGCAGGAAGAATGTGGTCAACCTTTAAACTAATGTCTGAAGATAGTTTGCCCATATAAGGTCAAGAAATTTTCTAGAGACAGAACTTTTTATCCACACACAGAGGCACAGAAACATCCTGGTTAGCTACAGAATCCAGGAATTATCCTAAATAATAAATCACAAAATACTTATAAAAGAAGAAAGCATGAATATTTTCATCATCATAAAGACAACTATTCTATTCTTCATCAATTCTAACAACTTGAGCTTGAAATGTGTGTCTATTATTTACGAAACTTTCATTAGTCAAGAACTGAAAGGAAAGTTAAGCAGTTGTTAGTCAAAATCATGGTTTATTTCGCTTAATGATATTGATACTAATTATATAAATAATGTAAAATATATAAAATATTTTACGTATTGGTGATCATTGCAATGGTGGTCCCTACTAGTATTTAATAATTATATTCAACCTTGGAATTCATTCAAAGTTTTAAGATTAATTTCTGTTTTAATAAGAAATTATTCATTCAGAAATATCCATTCAATTCAATGAAACCCAATTTCTTTAAATTTTCCTTTTAGATGCATCCAAGATCTCTATTTTCTTAACTTTATTATTGGAAGTTATAACTTAATAATTTTGGCTCTAAAACTCTCTAGGAGTTGGGAACTTAAAATTAATTAAGTTTTACCATTTAAATAAAATCTTAGCCATTAATTTTGGTTGTCAAACTTCTCTTGAGTCTTTGAGTTCATACTTATTCTTGTAAGAAAATTTAACTTAAATGTTGCCAAATTATACATTTTGCCTTGTATGGAGAAAAAGCAAGAATTGTAAAAAGTAATTTCCTCATTGAAGGTCAATTTATTTCTGAACAGTGCTAATAAGTATTCTTTTAACATACATAGGCAAATTCTTATGAGACATGTTAGAATTTCCTGAAATGATTCATGGAGGTAATCCAGTCAAATCAGAATTTTAAAATCACTGTGTATACATATCTTCAAGGTTTTGTGCATGTCTTCTCTGAATTCAAATAAATTGTCAAGACAGATAAATTGAATGCCTGTGATAGCAAGTATAAATCCCTCTTTTAGGCATTAGCTGTGCCATCAATAATGTAACTTCGTAATTGCTTGTGATCCATTATTGTCTCATATGGCTGGGTGTCTCAAATTTGTTTAATTTCTAGAAATTTTTCACTTAACTTTCCAATTCCTTGGCTGCTTGAATTCGTAATTAATTTGACCCTGTTTCTTGGGTTGTATAGCTTTGTATTCAACTCTAATAAGAACTAATGAACCTATATGATATGAAATAAGAAGACCTTTCAGTCTACAGATGAAACAACTTTTGTTTCAGTAATTGTTTATCTTACTCAATTTACTTACCTGCATCCTATCTTGAAATTGATTGGTTCTTATTTAAATATTGTTGCCTTAAATATCATGGCGTCAAATGAATTATTTGATGACTTAGCGAATAAATGTAGACAAAACTATAGAAGTTGTAAATCTTTAATTAGTTTCATTAATTAATTTAATTAGTCATGTTTAGAGAAACATCATTCTAACTGATTTTAATATAAAAAGTAATTCATAATGCAGCTTGCTGTCTTTAATTATGACCTTTGGCTCATGGTTTTTCTCATATACTAGCAAATCAATAATTGATAAGCTAACTATGCTACATACTACTTCATCATATGGAGAAACTACTCTAGAAAAATTATAATTAAACAATATGTCAATTGTTGGGTTTGTTTGAGAAAAATAAGATCAATTTTGAACAAATAAATTCAGATTTTCAAATTTAGTGTAATTACCATAAGAAAAATATCATTTCTAATGCTCAGAAAGTCAACACAAATTAAAACAAAAAAAAAGTATACATATTAGTTTAAATGTCTTAATCAATTCTCTCATATTATGGAAATTGATTATTTATTGAAAAATATCAATCCCAATTTATAATTCAGAAATTACCTTAATAGAATTTGTCTGAGTCCCTTCCACAGAGGTGATACACTTAGGTAAAATTAAGAAAAACTTGCTTAAACTTCTTCACAGCAGCACTATATCACAGAGATCACAGGACCTTTACTTTACTTTACTTTACATGGTTACCAACTTTCGATATCCACTATCTTAGATTCTGTACTTGTGCTTTGACTGTCCACCAGTCAGTTATCATGGGGTTTGCAAGAAAGTAGCAAAACTATGGTGAATACTAGGGACTCACTGCATGAGAATGAGTGGAATAGATAGTAAGTTGATAGTATAATCGATATGTGAAGGCGTGACTTTGTGGAAAGCCATTTGCAGAATGAAAACACTTTGGAAAAGTACAAAGTGTTTTCATTCTGTAAGTTGATAGATTTTGGAGGTGGAGTAGAGATCTTGACTTCCCCTAGAGGTACTGTAAAAGATTTTTTCCAGATTGTCTGGTAATAAATTTTATCGTAAGGAATAATTAATGAGTTAGTTTTACTAAAATGATTTTTTATTTGAGTGAGCAGGGAATAAGATAGGAATGGAGATATTGTTTGATTACATTCAATATAATGAATAGACCTTAGATGGAATTACTGTCATGGCTTTCCTGGAGAAGAAAGAAGAAATATCTTTCTACTCATACGCTGCTACTAACATTAAAATTTTCTTCTCACTGTAATATTAGGCATTATTTCTGCTACATCACATCACTGCTTCAACTGCCTTAGCTTTGCTTTTTACTTGTAGGGCAACTTCTGTGAGAATATACAAACTTTTTCTGAGAAAACTTATAGTATTATTTTCACATAGAGTCTCTAATTTTAATAAATAACCATGCCATCAATAACCATAAGTAATTCAGTTGTATCTTATTTGATTCTATGCTGGCACTTTTATTTCCGATTTTTATTTCTTTTAAATTGAAAACATCAGGATTTTTAATTTTCTTTTCTTTTTTCATTTATTATGATTGAAATCATGACTCACGTTAATGCCTTCTACTGTTTCTTTTGCAAATTACAGAAGCAGTAAGATGAACAATCGTAAGAGAAAGGCAGAGATACCTCTTGAGGCTGTTGGATACAAAATGATGTTCCCAGATCCTGATCTTTTGTTATGAGATTCAAACAAAGCAGAAACAATGGGAAGAGTCAGCTTATCTGAGGATAGTACATTCAAAGTGTTCATGACAAGTGACAATTTTTTATATAAACTTACAAATTTTATGATTATAATTTACAAGCAATTTAACTCCTTGAGGAGGAAATGCATATGGTGCTAAGTGACTTTGCAGGCAATGTACTTCATATTTAAATTGAGATATAATAGTATAGAACATGGAGTCAAACAATAAAAAGATCTGTCTTTGATAATAATTTATATTATCTAATTATGAAGGGAGTCAGAAAAGTCTTATATAATTGGGAGGAATCGTATTTCACCCGATTTTTAATAACTGGTTTAGTCTATCATGATTAAATATCTTGATGGTGAATTATTAGACCAGGAAGAGGAATATCCAGGATCTCATTGTACTTTATCAACTCCATTTATCCATGGTGTTATTCAGATGCATATCTCATCTTGCAAAATAACCTTTTATTATGTATCCATTTTACATTTGAGGTGCTCTTATAGCATTACATATGTTTATTAATATAATAATTTGAGATAAAGAGAAACTTTGATTCATAATACTTTTGATGGCAATTTTCAGTTCTTAGTAAATAATTGGAAATACAAGGGATAAATCACAAGATAATTTAACTTCAAATTTCAAAGATCGTCACCATCAGGCATTTATTTATAAAAAAGCAATAGCTACTTCTTACCAATAGTTGCTTCTTTTTATGTGTCATATTCTGAAATTTAATAAATTACTTTTTTATAATTCTGTATTTCTTTGACAATATACCTCACTTTAGCAAACCAACTTATGAAAGCATATGCTTTCATAAGTTGGTTAGGCTCAGCTAGGCCAGCCTCATATGAGGCTGGCCTAGCTGAGTTTATTATATAATGGTATACTTAATCTTGCTATCTACTTATTTGTTATTAAGTTCAATTAATAAGAGAAGAAATCTCCCTCGAGGAATTGGTCATTACCAAGTACTGACACAAATTTTCTTTGATGTTCAGCAAGGGTTAGTAAGAGATATAGACTGTCATAGTACTCAGTTAAAGTTGCTTCATAACGATTAACCTCAATTTTTAATTATTTAAATATTTCCAAAGATCATAAATGAAACTAAAGTGATATTTTTAAGGGCGATACAAGATAATTTTGTCAAATATGCTGATGAAGCAACACTTTCTTTGACAGATAAATTTAGAGAAAAATGAAAGAAACTTTGTATTAAAGTCCAATACAACATCTGAAGAAAATTGTATAAATTATTCTTCCGGCCTTGTTTGATGTTCATGTTTCAAAATATAACACAGGCATCATAATATTATGTATAAGTTGGTATTCTCTTTTGACTGGATGAAATGGTTCTTTCAAGTATAGCTTTGTGGTAATTAATTCAATACATTTTTAAGATCCTCTCAGTTATCTAATGATAATTTACTCAGATAAAAACAACAGCTAATTACAAAATATTTTGATTATAGATAGGAGTGTTGATAGAAGCATCCAAATTCATGTCACCCTATGTAGTAAATTAACCACAGCCAAACAAAAGAAAGTGGGCGGGAGGTGCCTTTCATTTACCTTTCCTATGACATCTGAACAAATATGATAAGTTATTCCAAATTAATATAACTTCTGCAGTACATAAATTAGATTCAACATATATTTTTATATCTAAATTATCTGTTATCTCTAAGTTAATTTCTTCATTTGATGGATAATTTCACATGAGAGAAAACACCTACACTATAGTGGGGGGAATTATAATTCCCTTGAACCAGCTTCCTTGTAGCTAGCAAGAGGCTCAAATATTGACCAAACTGATTCTCATGGTATCATGAGAATTCTCAGCAACAGATATTTTAATTTAATGAAATACCTAATGGAACAGCTTCACTGACTTCAGTGATCATAAAATGTAGGTCTTCACCTTGGCAAAGGGAGTCATAAAAAGGAGATCTTTCCTTTTGTGAATGGTGGAGATGTAACACAATCTCAAAGGTTCATTTTGTATTCATACTACTGAAAAGATATAAAAATACACACATCAGAACACTATATTTCTGCATCTATTTCAGCTTCCACATCAGCTGAAGAATTGATACTTTCTGAGAGACTGCTGGTGGTCCTTTATTTTATTTTTTATCTCTAAGAGAAATATGCATGATGTCGAATCAGTTCGAAGTAATTTAATATAGGTTAAATAAATGTATCCTATGGTTTTGGTATTGGGTAAAAAAACTTAACTAGATATCAATGCCAAATTTTAAAATGAGTATCTATAACTGGTGCAAGTGAAGCATGAATAAAATATTGCTCTTGTCACAAGTATGCACTTATTAATCACTCTCTTTCTAAATATATTTATCAAAATAATTGTTCAAATTTATGGAATCACCAGCTCTATTTCTCATATAATTAGCATTGCAGAAGTAGTTCATGCCTTGCCCTTTTACAGTATTCACTTCCATGACAGGATACCATTACATTTAAGTTAGATTTAATTCATGTCTAACTTTTTAAGATACTCACATCCCTTAGTTTTTATGCCTTACCTATTAATGGAATGTGATGTTGTTAGGGCTATTTCATTTTGAAAGTGGCACCCTGAAAGAATTTGTAGGTAAATAATAGAAAGAATGAATCACATTATTTTGCCATTGGGCAAAAAATGAAATTAACTTGGTATTTACAACAAAATTTAAAATGAGGATCGATATTAGTACATAAAAATAATAAACTATTGTTCTTACTTTTAGGGTTTACTTCTTTATCATTCCTCATGTAAATACATTTAGCAGGGTAATTGATGTAACATATGGAATCAACTATTCCATATCTCATAGCCATAGTATTCAAGAAGGAATGCCTTAACATAGACTATTAGCTCTATTTTCCAAAAAAATAGCCTAGGTTTCATTATTTAACAGTTTTAACAAATAATTGGGACTCCATTTAAGAAAAAAATTATATAAGACCATTCTGTTCATGGGCTCGATGCCAGAGCACATTACAATTTCTCACATAAAGAATATATGTGAAAAGTCGGACGTCGTTCGAGGCAATTGCAACCAATATTTCTGCTTGAGTTTTCACACATAGTTAGAGACGGTGATCTTCTATTGTGTTGCATAGAAAGTATCACCAGAAAGACCTGGGTTCGAAGCCGGGTGATAAATATATCTATGCGTGAAACTATGCATGAAACCTGACAAATGATGAAACGATGGAAGGAACTGAAGAATTCAGACACTCCAAGAGGTAACATCAAAAGGAAGTCAAGAAAATATCTGTTAAACTAAATCAGTAGTAAATAAAGAGATTGAGAGTATTGCTTAGAGAAAAATCAAAAAGAGGGAAGTTATACTTTTTATCCTATTAAAAATATTATAAGAAAAATCATAGAATTCATCTTAGGGAAATTGATGAATATCATATGCATCACTACCCAGGAGAAGGCAAGGAGATACCACAATTCCATGAATGCCATTTAATAAAACATTTGCTCACATGCATAAACTTCAGTGAAACACTTTCACAACAGCCTTCTATCATACCAATTCCCAGTCTATACATCAATTCTCATTTTTGTATAGCTCTCTCTCATTATGATTTTGAATCTTATGTTTGATTACATTAATTTAATTATCTAAAAGCGTATAAATCTCGCTAATTACCAAACTACGTACATACATCATTCTTAAATAAAAATGTGGCTGATGTTTTTAAGGAATATAACCTTATACACTTTATGGATGTAAGATTATCATATATAAAAACAAAAATAAAGGAATGTGCAAATAAATCTCAGAGTGTAAACTTTAATTTGGATGAGCTAAACTCAAGAATCAGACACATTTACATTCACTTTTGCTAGCAAAGTGAAACTGAAACAGAATTACAAGGTACTGTGTAGCAGCTGCAAATATCTGAAAAAGAATATAAGAACAGGTGAGTAACATACATTCCTTACTGAAGTATCCTCATAACAATTACCTAGCCTACATAGAATTTTTTCACAGAAAAGACAGTTGGTGATAATATACTTTTGCAATGATTTAAAGTAAGATGTGCATATTTTCAACTAACATATAATTTTAATAAATTTAATTATTCACCATTCCACAACTATATTTTACATTTTATTATATTTGACAATATTATGTTATCTACAACATAATTCCATACAGTAGAATTTAATGTAATTGAAAAATTATCCTATTTTAAATCCTTTCCATTTGATGCAAATATACTGCACATTGGCCATGTGGGTAACACTCGTGACTCATGAGGAATCAGTTCTGATTTCAAATCCTGGTGGGAGCACTTGGGCAAAATGACCTAAGCTGTCAAAGCGCTTTTAACGAACTACTACTACTATAGTGCACACAGACAATTGCATGTGACATCTATTGTTTTCTTCCTGAATGAGCTTGTGACTCTTATTTGTAACAGAAATTAGTTTGATTTCATCCTCATAATTATTTGACAAGTTTAGACCTGCATAGTTTAGCTTTCTGTAAGCAGGGCTTTATTGCGCATATTTTTTATTGCAGATTAAGCCTCTGATGTGCAAGATGATTCCATGGACATTGCTCCATGCTGTGTGAGGAATTGCCAGAGCATGGGACAGTGTCACTGTAAACACTATTTCCAACTGTTGGAGATCAGCTGGTTTTGGTGACACATCAATTATAGAGACAGAGGAGTTAATGGATGTTCTCACACTACAGGACCTCCTTAGTAAAGAAATAGCACAACTAAATCAGTACATCCCAGATGCATCCTCTCATGCTGAGTCATATGTGAAGTGTGACTCTCATGTGATGACGCATAACTACAGTGAATTTATGTAAGACGAAGAAAATGAGGATGAAGTGAAATTAGATAGCTCTTCTAGAAGCTATGAAGATGACCCAGAAGCACCTTCCCCCCCTACAAGGGATGAATTAAGACACACTATAAAAGTGCTTCACAATTTTCAAATATTTACTGATGGTGTACCTGATTTATTCAATAATTACCTTTCAGGTATTAAGAAAATCACCTCATCTTTCATTGAAACTTCCTAAAAACAAAAAAAAAATGATGATTATTTTAAAAAGTAAAAAGTTTAGATTTTTTTCTTTTGTATGAAACATTAAACTGGATGTATAATTCATTTTATTGAAATATTACCTTCCTTTCAATCCCATTTAACTTTATACACTGTGTTACTGAAACTGGATTGGTATTGTAGAGATTTTGATTGCTTGAAAGAAAACCTCAAATTTACAAAGCCCGAATTTTACAAAGCGCAAATTTTTGGGTCCCTTCAACTTCATATAATTGAGGTTCTACTGTATTATTATATCCCATATGTTAAATATAAAAATTTGGAAAACTTTTCATTTCTTGGACATAAAGCAGCATACTTTTAGAGGATAGTTATACAAATGTAAGTCTTCCTCTTTTCAGGATTAATAATTTCTATACTAGGCAATACTTTTCTGTGTCATATCTGTCATTAATTTGAGATGTAAAGAAATCATTAAATTGCCTAAAAAGTGATGTCCAGTAATATTCTTTTAGACGGTCAGTTTCTATGTTTGATCTCATAAATAGTTTTGCAATTCTTTCAAGAATTACAGCAATCGCATATCAATCAATTTTTAAACCCCATGGCTTCATAGTCATGTCTTGGAGAACCAGATCTGGTTAATGTTATGAACACTTATATTACTGTATGCTAGTTAAAACTCAATAATACACATGATCTAATGATAGACATTTATGTAGATTAAAGTGGCACCTTAATATAGTTGAAGCAATAATTAAAAGTATTGTTTGGAACTAAAACATCAGGAAATAGAATTAATAGTAGGCACAAAAGAAGAAAGCCTTTGGATATGGAATTGCTGGAATTGAATAATTTACCAAAACAATTGGTCCAGGAATATTTCCTCAGGTGGAAGATCTAGAAAGTTTCCCAGTAACCAAGGAGTTGCCGACATATATGTAGTCACAGCTGATTGTTTATTGATCTTAAACACAACTATAAAACACCTAGTAATTGCTATAATTATACACTATTATAATGAATACTGAATAATTCGAGAAAGCATTTTTACCAACCATCATTCATTGTACTTTTACCAAGGCTCTCAGTCATCGAAGTTCATTTAGTTAAAATAAGGTTATTTGATCGGATATCGGGTGAAATAATGGAAATATCGCCATTATGTCTATCAGTGAGTAACAAGGAAAAGATATAACAAAAGAAATAGAAATAAGATTTGAGAATTTCTCGAAAACAATAAGTTATTCCCTACATATTTGGTCTAGCACTGGTGTGTAATGTGGGGTTGCCTATGCTCAGATAGTCAATTATTAATTACTTATTGCAACGTAACTAAGGCCCATTTTCACAAATGCCAATACACTTATTCATAACTCCTTTTACTTCATCACCAAAAAAAAGTATCATCAAAATCCCCGGGCAAAAGTGAGTCTCCCCTTGTGAGAGTGGAGATACCACAACTAGACATTCCTTCTGTTTTGAAGAATTCATTATTGAGCAATAAGTAGTTTTGATTCTCATGAACACTAACCAATCTTAGGAAATCAACTTTGACAAAAGGATCAGTTTTGAGGGTGGATGAAATGTTTTGTCACAAGAGAAAGATTCTTAGAAAACAAACACACAGTAGTTAAGGAGGATGGTGAGCTCAATGAGATTTTTCATCTCAAGCTTTGGAGAAATAAAGGCAATGGTGTAAAAAATACTGTTGAGTTTGACTGCTAATATTTGAGCAAATGCAGAGATGCTGGAAAAAATTGGGTCCTCTTGGTTTGTAATGTTTGGGAAACCTGAATAAGTGGGTAAGGTCCAAATGTAGATTGGAAAAAGGATTGTTTTTGGGTGAGCAACGTTGGAAATGCCTATTAAGATGTGGGGATATACAGATATTGAGTCCTGTTTAACACTACAACACATTCCTTCATTCCCTTTCAGGAAGATTAGATCTTTTACCATGGGGAATCAGCTAAAATTCTTATAAATGTCTAAAAATGTCTTCATCAGCAGTTTTTTTTCATGGATTTTACTGTGGTAACACTAGATATCTAATGACAGAATTTTCTTTTCCAGGGCCAGTTTGCAATCCACAGGAAGTTCTTCTCTTAACCTCCCCTTCTTATCTACTTCTTCCATTGCTCCTCTTCATATATACCTTGGTAAAAAGTAGTATACTCACCTGGAGTTGCTTCTTCAGAAGCGAAACCAGTTTTGTTAAAATATATATCATAGAAAATTCCCTGTAGTTACATATTAGCATATTGATTTGATGGCAGACTAGGGATTTGTCTTTTGGGAGAATTTCGGTAGCAATGTCCTTCCTCCAGATGGCTCAACCAACTTCTCAAACTTTTTGCTCTCTTGAACTTCCTTACAGTTGTAGTCTGTTTCCTAAAATTCCCAACAAGATGGATATTAGATTATTCCCCTTTTCATATCATTCTTACCACCTCCTCATCTTTCATTTTCTCGCTTCATCTCCTCCATCTTCTTACCTCTCTCTTGATTTTCAGGAGCAATTCCACACCCCACCATTCTTTCTGCACTAACTTCCGGCATAATAGACAATGATTGTCTGGAGATTTGTCAAGAGCTCTTAAATTCCTTTTGGGAATGCTGAGTTGAAGCAAGCTTTTTAATTTCCTCCTAAAATTTATTGATCTTCTGCTTTCTCCTCTTTCAGAGCTGCGACTTTATTCTTAACCGATTATCGATTATCACAGCCTACACAAAAATAATACGAATGTAGTGAGAATTTAGTTCTACTCGTACTTACACCCCCGCTCTATCTTCCAAATACTCTGTCACCTCATTTTTCTCTATTTCTGATGGCGCCTCTTTCGAAACCTGGAGCCCTCTTAACCTGTTGCATTCACTCCTCCCTTCGACAGCTTCGCACACCCTCAATCTCTTGCAGGCAAGTCCTTCGGGCTTCCATTAACCACCCCCGAAATGTCTGTGAATGAAACTGTAACTATTAAAAATAAAAAATTATATCACTTTCTGATTTCAAGAAAATAGCTGAAATATTTCTCTCTTGCAGTCAGTGGCGGCGCGTGACTAAAAAAATAGGGGGTTCACTTCAAAAGCCGTATTTTTTTAAAGTGGCTGCGAATATGGTGGAATATTGTGGCTCATACTAAAATATTGCCTCTGCTTTCATGGACGCAAGATAATTCACAACAACCGTGGATAAAAGCATTAGAAATATGAAAATAAAAATTTCGGGTTGAGTAGGGGAGACCGGGGCTGGTTGGCCAGGTTTTTTAAATTTATTTTTTGTGCATATTTAAACTCATGAAATTATTGCTAAATTTTAGATGCATTCTTACTGAATCTGGATGGCAATTATTAAACTTGAAAATATGAGTTAAAAATTAATATATATAATAATTACTGGATGTATGTCAAGTGGGCCAATCAGCCCCTACATCGGGGTAGGTTGGCCCAGAGGCTGGAGCACGGTGACCCATGCAATCTTTTGATAAGTTAAACTAGTATAACTTTAGGAAATCGAAATAAAACTAATGGCTATCAGTAAAGACCTTAAAAGGCTACAGGATTAGGCAAGCAAAAGTGGAAGCAAACAATAAATACATTGCCACATCTAATAATAAATCAAAAGCTTTATGGAAAGTAATCAAGGCTGAGACTTGACTTAATTCTGAAAGCTGCTTAACAAATATGTCAACTGATTTCTTTAATGACTACTTCAGCAATGTAATTGAAAAGTTAATTGAAGGCTCTAACATATAACAGCAGAATGTATTATAGTATAATATATCTAATAGTTTAATTAATCCAACTAAAAGTCATTTTACTTAGTACCTGTAACTGAAAAAGAAATATTGAATGTAATTGCCTTGTTAAAAAACAGTAACTGCTGTGATATATATGGCATGAATTCAAAGCTGTTAAAAGGCATAGCACATGCTATAGCATATCCTCTAACCAAAGTTATTAATCAGATATTTGAATCTGGTAATTATCCAGAACAAATAAAAAATCACAAAAGTTATCCCAATACACAAAAAAGGTGAGAAAAATGACCCTTCAAGCTACATGCCCATATCAATAATTCCTGTCTTTTCTAAAATAATGGAGAAAGCATTATTTTCAAGAATATGTAATTACTTTGAAAAGAACAGTCTAATAAGTTCCACATAATTTGGTTTCCTGAAAGGCAGAGGTGCCATAGAATGTGTTATGTCAATGATTAGTGATATACATTGTTCCTTTGAAAGCAATGAAACTACTCAAGTTTCCTTCAGTGACTTGTGTAAGGCATTTGACAGTGTTTCCCATAAAAAAACTTCTTTCAAAATTATACTCCTATGGCATAAGGACTACTCCATTGAGTCTCTTAAAAAGTTAATTGAGAGGCAGATTTCAGTGTGTGTCTATAAAAAACAAGCTATGTAGTAAAGAACTAGTAAGATATGGAAATTAATATAATGCGTCAGAAAGGAAATAATTTAACAATGACTCAAAGCAACTAACCGTGGAAGACTGCCCTTCGTTAATGGTTGGCAGTTTAGGTGGATTGTTGATCGATTATGACTTTGATGCAACCTCGACCTATCGAAAACGGATAAGAACAATTTATTTGCTGTATCATTACTCTTATGTATGTTATAATGTGATTATAATGTAAAGTTTGACTGTGTTGTGTTGATCTGATTGATTGCATATTATTGACATGTCTTATACATGCATATGCATGTTGTTGGATAAATAAAAATTATTATTATTATTTAAGATTATAACAAATTTTACAGGTTCGTGTTTTCTTTTGAAATGCTTTTTATCTCGTGATTATGACGATCTTTTGACCTCTGTAACGTATCAAAATATGTTTAACTTCGAAAATTATATTAATAATGGAATAAACCTGACGAATTATACATATTTTTAATCATTAAAATTAACCTTTCATCGATTTTTTAAAAATATATAGGACGGGGCAGGTTGGCCCGGGTGGCCATCATGACCCGTCTTTTCTGGGCCAACCTGCCCCATTGCCATGTTTACAATAAATTCTATTAGTGACAAAAATCACTGAAGCTATTTAGAATGTATGCTATATGGAAATAATCCTTAAACTATGACCTTTAATTATACTATTCACCTGTTGCGCCTAAAGTAAGCAAAAGTTAAATAAAATAAATTTATCCGACGAGAAGAATTTTACTGAAGCACGCAAAAAGCAATTAATCACTACAACTTGTCCAAAACTGCTCCGCCGGCAATATTGGTCCTGTAGATGGAGGGGGACAGTACTAACAACCTACTGATTGATTCCTAGCACCATCTAGCATTTATTGTATTAAATAACTCGACTGGGCCAACCAGCCCCTATGGCCAACCAGCCCCGGTCTTCCCTAATGTATGACTTTGCTGAATCCCCACATTCATGAAAATTGAGCTTTTTTTAATTTTCACTTCATATTTCTTCGTATGTATTTTTAAAGACCAAAATACCTTTTGACTAAGTTGTATTTATTTGTTGAAAAATCAAATATAATCATAAGAAAGTAACTCAATTACCTTAAATTGTTTTATTCAAGGTTGAAGTATTTCGGATCACCGTTTTACCCAAAACTGAAAGATCCAAACTGGCATTCTTGCCTCCAATAGATTCCTCATGCTTTGTAATTTTTTGAGATGCCTTAAATTGAACACACCTATTTTTGTCCAGGTCGCGTTCTTGTCTTTCGCAAAGAGCAAACAAGGGAAACAGTATAGCCTATTGGAAGAGTCACAGCCACAAATCCAACTGTTTCTCTCATATATTTTTGGCTTCAACACTCAGCAGTATCTGTTACTGACTCTGAGATAGGTTCAGCAAAGGAATAGGCCTCCCTACTGCTTTTATTGCACATTTTTCGTCAACAGAAAGAAAGGAAATTTTAATATCTTTCAGAAATTGGACACTAGTCATCGTGAAGTGCGAGAAAAACTTTTCACAAACACGTAACGCAGTAGGTTTGTGTACTGAATACGCCACAAGCAACCACAACAACGTAGGTAACTGAATATGGAGACTGGATACGAACGAACTCCATAAATTCACAATTTTGCACCGTGTTATGAGTAGCCATTACATAGCTTTTAATCTAAAGTTTATGTCAATATCATACTCGGATGATCCTAAAATAAGATCCACTATCCCCTTTTGCAACGCATAGAGGAATGTAAATGGTGCTCTGGAATCGAACCAAGGATCATCAGGGAAAAGTTAAACAGCGTATATATAATGTACTTATGATCTCTGATCATATGTCGGGTTTTCAGTTTCTATGTCATCGGGAAGGCAGTAAAAAACTGAAAAATCACCGCAATGCATTTTAAATAGGAGAATATTTGCCCTTGCCTAGCGTCGAACCAAGGATAATCTTCGAGGGTGTGTTTGTAGTTTTCGTTGGATATGCACGGCTTCCAGCGATCTCTCGAATTTCAACTCTCTAATTTGCCGGGAAGTGCAAAAAACAAATTTCCGAAAATCCTATGAAGCCATTCTCGTCGACTGTCGCTGCAACGTAGTGCAGCGATCGGCCCATGTTTAAAGGCCGTATGCCCCTCTTTCCTCTCACCGCTCTTCACCAGTAACGCGTAGTCTAAAGGGGCTCACTTCGGAGTGTGAACTTCGCGCGAAGTCAAGCTAGTTGGAACCAAAAGCGGCAGGAATCGCGACTCAACAAAAGAAAAATAGGCCCTGTGATTGGTGTCAAGGATATTTGGGTTATTGTAAGAAAATTGGTGTATAGAAAAATAGTGCAGTAGTTTTCTTAGGGGGTTCAGCGAACCAACGAACCCAATGGACCCGCCGCCACTGCTTGCAGTGAAAGATTGTTAATTAGCTCCGAGGACAAAATGTTTTCATTTTTCTTGAGCAAGAGTTTGCGGGTTTTGATTTTGCGGGTCGTAATTTTCTATTCTCTTCTCTTTTTGAGCTATTCGTTTGTTCGCGGAAATCGATACGAATCGATCTAAGGATTTGAATGCAAATCGACTCTCTTTGACTTACGAGGAAGGTATGCAAATTTTTACTCCTCTCGGCGCTTTCTGCTGAAGATGAAGGTACCTCCTGAGGTAAGACTTTACCCCTGAAGTAAATAAATCCGGGAGTTATTAGTATAAGTGGTGACGTTACTAAGCCGTTCGTTAAAGATTCCAAAAATGTCCCCTGATTTAATTGTCATCAAATGAGTGAGAGTCAGTGAAATCGCTTAACTTAAATTACCGGGGCACGAGAAAAGGAAAATGGCTATGTTCATCCATTGGAGGCGGTCGTTTCAAATTTCGATCCACCATCCGCCTTTTTGGGCTATTGAACGCTGATTTTAATTTTGGACATGTTTTTCAATTTTCGTTCATATTTCCACTGTTCATTACTTGCTAGCTTTCGTCCCAGATTTTCTGATAACCAACCCTAAATTAACACTTTTAATTAGAGAGTAATCTACTGGAACTATCAATCTACCAAGGGAATTTGGAAATTACAGCACGTTTCTAAATCAGGGATAGTGATCGGCCTAGTGGCTTCCGATTTCCACATCCTAAAAAAAGCCTAGTACACACTAGTAGACTTGTTGCGCGATTTCTCTATAGACCGTCTAGCCACGGTCTATAAACACGGTCTATAGATTTCAAGTCTATCGACTTCATCGTCCACACTTCCAAACTTTTGGGCAAAATTTTTACCAAAATGTCTAACCCAAAATGCCTTCTCCTAAAGTCTCTCATTCCAATCGGGAGACTTTAGACCTGTGATTTTTGGTCTCGTAACAGCCCCGTAGACGGGATTGGTCTATAGACATGTCTACGTAGACAACCTGAGGCACGTCTCAGAGACCAAAATCGCGCAAGAAGTTTACTAGTGTGTACTAGGCTTATCTGCAAAGGCGGAGTTAGGGTCAGGCGAGCTGGGCCCCTCGCGCGTGCTTGAGGCCTCGCGCCTTGTTGGCTTGGTATATGAGAAATTAAAAACATCTCAAATTCAAAACTTAAGTATTGTAAAATAGGCTAGGATTGAAATCTCGCATAAATCTCTCACACATAGGAATGCAATGATTACCAATTTTTCAATTTCAAATTCATTTAAACCGAAGACTACAAAAGTGTAGCATAAGCATTATCGTGTGGTTTTACAAAAAAAATAATAATAAATTAATTAATAATATTACATACATTACAATTCATAAATCAAATCAGCGTTACAATTTATCATTCAGATATTCAAAAATGTTATAATTAGCCATTCTAATAAATATGTCCATGATGCTTATATCCTCTCTGTGTAGACAATCTGTGGCCATTGCCTTCAGATCCTCTGCTGTGCAGAGCATAGATTACTTCATGAAATAAAGAGACATGGTTCTCACAAGAAGTGTTTAGAATCACCACAAATTATCTTGACCACCCCAAACAATTACCAGATCCCCTTGAAAAAACGGAATAATCTGAAAAGAAAACGTACATCAATACTCCCAAACTTGCAGGAATTATCTAGCAATGATGAAAATATGAGGTAAATATCATCATAGTTTGATTACCTTATTTAATCACCTGTTGCATTTCCTCCTAATTTAGTTTTTCTATTTTTTTTTCAGAAATGTCTCTGATGTATCTCTGGCATGTAATCTATTAGAGGAATCCCAGAATTCAAGTGGGTAAGCTTGTGATTTTTTTGTATGGATTCAGGTTTGATGAGATGCTGACTGAATTGATTTTTCTTTTAAATTTTACTAGCCTTTCTGTTTAATTTTACAGTGAATGTAGTCAAACTATTGCATATTGCTATAAATTAATATAAATATATTACATAAATATTATATAAATTATTCAAGAATAACTTTTAAGTGGGAAAGATTGGGATACATTATCTAGATTTAGGTGAAGTATTTCAGAAAAACATTAAGTGTTTCTGGGTGGCATAAATGTTTACCACTTTAAAAATTGATCTGCTAGTTCCATATGTGATTCCGGTAAATGTTGATTTTCTGTGGCCTTTGGAAGGGAGCCTGACCTGGGAAGGGTTTCCCATCAGTAGAATGATGATTTCGGGCCTTCTGGACCTTTTCTCTGGTTACAAAACTTAGAGAGAGTAGTATAATTCGAAAAGTTGTAAAAAATTCAAATTAGCAACAATTTGTCAACTTTGTTGTATCACTTGTCTGAAGATCGTACCAGCATCGTATGATGGATGTTCTACGACAAAAATTAAGGGTTTTCGTAGTTGATTACAAATGAGACGCATTGGCCCGTGTTTAGATGGTATCTATGCTGAAAAATAAAAAACAATCTGATTTTTCATAATCATAATAAGGCATTTGAATAACCCTGTATAGCAATATATTTTTTATTTATGGATGAATCTATTTCAGTGATGAAATATGCTCATCATACTTTTATCAACATTATTGACATTTATTATTTTCCATAGTTTCCCTAGACATCAGATAGAACTATTACAGCGGAGACATAAGCAATAACAACAGATTAACACATACAATCATTCCCTAGCCAGAATGATCAGATTACCTAGGACTTAAATAGAGAACCTTGGGGTTGGAAAGCTTACAAGCTATCCATTCCACCACCACAGACAGTGGTGGAGTGGTTAGTAATACTTTAGCTATAATTTTAAACCTGTATTAACTTAAATGTTTCAATTTTATTTTGTTTTATATGTGTATCAATTAAGGCATTCAAATTATGTAGTGTTCATTAATGTAAATAATGTATGATTATCTGATTTAACAGCATGATGGAGCAACAAGAAAAACCAACTCCAAATCGTTATTGGATTAGAGAAGGAAATAGAGATTCATTTTTGATGCCATTGCCTCCACAGCGCAGAATACTATAGCTTTCATAAAATTATAAAGAAAAACAAATAACAGGCTTTTTAAAAGTTAGTGTATGGTGAATGAACTTCCTTGCAGAAACTGAATTTTAGGATACATCCGTATCCTAAAAATTTATTGCCTTGTTCATACTTTGCATTTGAATCAAATTCCTAGGTTTAAAAATTTTATTTTAAATACACAGAATATTTGTCATTTAAATAAATTGATTTGAATGTATGTCATTTCTTAGTCATTATAATATGTTACAGCAATGAAAAACTCGAGAATATGATTTAAATAAAAAATGTTGATATTGTTTGTTGATAAATTATACGAATGAAAATATGTTTAAAAATATGTAAAGAATGTATTTTAGATGAGATTCAATTCAGATACTATCATTGTATTAATATTATGTAATTATCGTAGTAATTGATTATGTGGCCAATGCAATTAAGCCTGACTTGGTGGAATGCCATGGATGTATTACTTCTCTATGAATTTGTAATTTTTATGAAAGAGTTAATATATGTTTGAGTAATTTTTCTCAAAATATCAAATAATGTGCTTTACTTTCTGTGTGTATGAATCCCTTTACCTTAAGGCAAAATTGCCTCCTATACCCAGTAAGATTTTTCAAGTCATAATTTAATAATCACACAAATGTATTGGAACTGCAATAGCCATTATTGAAATCCATTTTCACTTCGTAGACCCAGCAGTGCAATGCTTTGAAATAGAAAAAAGGAATTGTTGTGACATTAGTAGATTGAGTTGAGGATCTGAATTGATCATCCGTGGAAAACAGAGATGTAAAGTATAATAACAGCCTAAAAATTGTTAACTCAAAATTGGATCTTTGAAATAGAGACTAAGTATTCATCTCTACAAGTGTAATTTAGAATTGTTGGTAGGGTAGAACTAACTTCAAGTTCACAAGGCAATTCTATGTGCTTTATTTGCTAGCATAACACATTCTCTACCTTAGGAAATGCTCCTAGATACATTTACTAAGCTAATTTTTTTCTAAAATTTTTAAGGAATTTAAAATCATTCAATCCATATTAGCAGAGGTTGATTACAATTAGAACAATGGTAGACAAGTTTGTTCCAGGAAAAAGAAGAATTATCAATATTAACTATATTTCAGGTAGAAAGCCTAAAGGTTTCTACCTTTAGGTTTAATTCCGACATAAAGATAGCTATTAAGCTGAATTAAGTGAAGCAAGGTAAGTAAAGTGGGGAGGGGCTCATTAGCAAGGGGCATCTTGGTATGACTTTCCTAGAAGAACCTACAAATAAAGATCCAACATGAACCACAAAAACTATTATTATCATGTTTTAAGCTTTATTTTGTTTTAATTATTATCCTTAATGGATTAACAGTAAGTTTTTGCACACTTCAAAATCATCTGTAAATCATAGCACTAGATTAGGGGTGTACAATACATCCTGGGGTGGTGGAATGCTGCATTATAAATTTTCTCAGGCGAGTGAACCAGAAATGACCCCTTAATTTAGGCAACGCTTATGTTAAGGAAATTAAAGGGGAAAAAACCAATATACTTCTACTGTTAGGAAGAATATATAATACCGTATTTATTCACAATATTACCCAAATACAAATGAGCATAGTAAAACAACTTTTATTTTCAATCAAAAGAACAAAAATTTAATGTGGACTTTAATACCTGTTGTTTTCGATACCAGTACCGTTTAGTTTCTGGCTATGTGATGCGGGCTGCACAAATGGGCTTTCAGGGCCGTGCGTTGGACATCCCTGCTCTAGATAATTTGAGATCAAAAGAATATAGTAATTAATCTATTAATTATTGTTGATAGTTTCATTTTAAACTTCGTGCAAGATGTCTTCCTTTGTCACTCATGTGATGTGTGACGAGTAATCATGGGTAGCAAGCAGGCCTGTGCGCACGGGGGGGTTTTGGGGATTCGAACCCCCCCCCCCCCCCCCCCATGAGGATCCTTCATACAAAAAGTTCCACGAATGATGAATTGAAGATATGATAAAATGAAATTATTTTATTTAATGTTTCATTTAGTAAACCTTTTCTTCCAAAATTTAGTGCCACTTTCAACTTTCATGTTAACGTCTGTCAGGACTCCTGTACGTTCATTATTGATAGTTGTATTAATATCGTTACTATTTTTTAATGAGAAAAACCCCCCCACGAGCAAATCCTACGCACGGCCCTGTGTATCACTAGTAGTATACTGAATATTTTTAAATAGCCAAACTTTTTATCCTAAGGGTCCCACGTAATGTCAAGACTGCCTAGTTCATACCAGATGAACAGTCTTCTCTCTGAAATGGGTTAATATTGGATGTGCCTAAACAATGTGTGGTATTTCACTGTTTAGCTCAAATAATCTATAAATTCATTCAAGTATTTATTAGATCTTTATGACGAAACTACTTTTATCCTAAATTGTGCTGCAAAATTATATGAAACTAAGATGGTATATACTACTTCTAAATAAATTAGAACTTTTTAAATTGCACCCTCTCTGTGGTCATTTTTCATCACTACAACCCTATTAAATTCACCTTGGAATAATAATAAGAAATATATATTTAATTCATTGCTGTTGTAGATTTCCTTTAAAAATAATACTTAAAACGGTCAGGCTGTATACTACCAACTGAAATAATTCCCATCATGGTTCAGAAAATAAATATGATTTGGGCTCCTTTTAAGACCACCTAGAGTTCAGCATAAGGAAAATATGGAGCAATCGCCTAGCGATTTTCTTTTTAGGTAACAACATTTCCACCGCGGACACGAGGTTGCGCTGCTTACCCTATGGTACGGAGCGAGCGGCAGACCTTCACTCGGTCACTTTTCTTTTAGCCGGCGCGGGATGCACAAGGTGACCAGGTAAGAGTGGAATTCATCAGTTCCAAGAGCGATCCGAATTGGAATATCTTCCGCTGTTCGCAAAATTCATCTTCACAATCTTCTAGTGCAAGGACTGTTCCACCCGTGCGTTGAATTCTCTCTAATCAATTTATATTATTTTTCAGGTCGCCCAACCTAACTCGCGGATCACACAGAATTTGTAATTCCACACTTGCGCTTTGTGACAAAAGAAAAGACTCTTTAAGGACTCTGAAAATTTAAAATCTCAATAATGTAAAACCTCTGTATCGAGAGCCGGTCTGTACCACACACACCAACACCCACACTTCATCTTTAGCTTCATTTAGAGCTGGGGCTGCTTATTAGAGTGATTTCAACCTCTTAATATAGACGCTACCCAGGGATTTTATATCCGGGGATAGCGTCTCCTCTTTAAGTGAATTTCATTAGAGCCGTGTGAAGCGCGTAGTTTCTTTTTCAGCGAATATTAGCTCGAAACGTCGCGACGCAATGGTTTCTCGACCATTGAGTCATACTGCAATCTTATTTTGTTTCTGAGTGTATTGTTTTCCGATGTTCGATTGACGCAATGGTTTCTCGACCATTGCGTCATACTGCAATCTTAATTTCTGAGGGTGTTTTTCGATGTTTAATTGATGCATGGTTTCTCGACCAATGCCTTTCTAGTGTTATTTGATTTTGCAGTGTATTTTTTTCAATGCATGTTGAGTGTGATATTTTTCAGGTGTTTTCATGCTGTGGCTTTGCGTGATTTTTCTTGTCGTTGTGCGTTTTTGTTTCAGGTTCATCGTTATTTAGCGTTGTTTAAATTTTCGCCAAAATCTACGCCTAAATGCCGATGTGAAACTTTTGCTCGTGGTATTTCCTACATATCTGGCATTCTGTACCTTTCACGACACTATCGGAAAAGTTTCGAATGCCGCGATTCATTCATTCGTAGTTTCTCGGCACTTCCTTTCGCGAAAGTGCGGTGCGTATTTTCCTGTTCTTTCCCTTTCAGGATCTCTCATCGGATGGTAGATAGCGTACAGTTAACCTAACATTTATAGTAGTTAGTTGTAGACTAACCATCGAATGCGGATTTCCCCGTTACCCTTTTAACATGATTTTTTTTATAACAGCATGGTAGTGTAGTGCATGCCCCCCTCAAATCCTTCCTGTTGCCTCATCGTGGCGAGGGGGTGTAACGGGAAAACTATGCTGTCGAATGTTCGGCGAGTTTTCCCGGCCAAAACAGGAGGTACTTTCTTTTCTTAGTTACGTGCGTTGGACTATTTGAAGGTTGGCCAAATGGTTGTAGTATCAAGTTAAAATCATGCCTGGGAGCCTTTCTGCAGAGCAATGAATATTTATCCTGCAGCTGGATTTGTTTCCTCGTGGGTGCAGTTCTAATTGGACAGTGTCAGCGTGGTTTGACTAGTTAGACGGTTGCTTGCTGAAGACGCCTGCCGGAGTTAAAGGCCGCGGGACTCGTCACTACTGAATGTTAATATCATGGTTGTAATACTTAAATATGTTTGTTATATAATGTCTGTGTAATCATACGATTTCTACTTTCTATCCATTGCGTACTGCAAGGTGTATTCAGTTTATAATTTTTCAATAAACTTCTAAAGATTTACCTTTGTTTTTTAATGTATCACCGAATAAGTTTATTTCCTCAATTCTTCGAATGCGTAAGTCTTACTATTTCCTTTTCAGCCAGCATTCTAATGCGAATGCGCTAGTCATCCGTGAGTATTACTTTGAACAAGATCATTTGTTGGGCAGCATACATATGCAGGAGTAATGTTATTTAAGCTTTAGAATTTCAGTAACCTTTAATGTTCACTTCCTGCGTAGCATCTTCCCAGACTATGTGAACATGGTTTCAATTGCTTCACTTTCCAGTTGAAATCCTACAAACAAGGTTACCTTTCCACCTGCTAAGTAGTAAAGTTTCAAATTCAGTCTGTGCCGATTTCCAGCTTAATTCGCGTCATTATTGAGATGAGCTTCATAATACCAATCCGATTAGTTTCTGAAAATAACGGTCTCTCAATCAGTTAAGAAATATACTGAACGAACTTCTTAGTATTTGAATTAAATGGTATCGTGAAACCGGCGTTTTACGAAATTTTTTTCATTGAATCAATTTCTTCAAAGAGCGATATGCCTAAGTAAAGATTTTTTCACTATCTTCTCGGTTTTTTTCCTGCATGATGTAAAAAATTTATAAAGCTGTTTACTACTACTACTAGATATATATCCGTTATAACGGAGAAACTGGTCCCTTTATCAAAGCTTAATTTTTAAGAAGTTATTGAACGGGTCAATGTCAGAGAAAAGGTATGATGAGCACCACTCTTGAGGGCTGATGAAGATGGCAAGTATTCCAGCAATGTTTCAAATAGTACTTGAAAAAATCACTAATGATGCCTCCTATCTTTAAGTAAATATCTTTCTTCTGTTTCAGCCCTTGAGCAGGTTTCCATTCATCTCTCTTGTCAGCTTTCTGTTTCAGTTTGTAGTATGTTTGGCATTGCATGTCATTCATTATTTGGCTCACATATCCTAGTTGGGGCCTTCCTCTACAATTTGTGCCCTCAATTTTTTCTTACATTATTCTTTTAACTTGACTATTAAAACATAGTAAATGTCCAATTGGTTTAACTCTCCTTTCTTTAATGATTCTTTTTATATTTCTTTCTTCATCTTGAGCTCTTTCAAAGATTTTTTTATTTGTTATGCTTCTGCCCAGCTTACTTTCAGCATTCTTCTGCAACACAATGTTTCAAAGGTATTTTCATTTCACTCTCCCTTTTAGTCCACAATTCACTTCCATGAAGCACAACACTCCAACGTATGCCTTCATTAATTTTTCCTTGTCTCCAAACTAATGCTTTTTTAAATTAGTTGAGTTTTCATTTTATTGAATGCTGGTTTTGCTTGATTAATTTTGCATTTTATATCTCATGTACTTCTTCTGTCCACATAATTTTACTTCTCAGATAGTTAAATTCTTTCACTTGTTGAAGGGTATACCCTTCAACAAGTGAAAGAAATTAGAGAATGATATATCATTCTCTAATTTTACATTTTCATTTAAGTTTTCGTTTTTATCACAGATTAGAATCTTTGTTTTAAGTTCATTTTCGTGTTGTCATCATTTCTCATTACCCTATTTATAACATTCAGTATTTTCTTTAAATCTTCCTCATTATCTGCTAACACAGCTATGACATCCGCGTGATAATCTATCTATGTCCCTTTTTTTCTAACTTCCATCTCTTTTCTTATTCTGTACATAAAATTTTTACATACAAATTGAATGAATAAGAGATTAAGAAAACTCTTGTCTAACATCCTTACTAATTTTTGCTTTCTTTTCCCTTGAGCCAAATCTAACTGATCCTTTTTCATTTTTGTAGAAACTTTAATTAAGTCTTCCAACTCTAAATTTTATTCCAAATTTCTTTAAAATTTGAAATAGAGTATTCCAATTTACATTGACGAAGACCTTTTCTATCAGTGAAATATTTTCTGATTCTTTTCTGATCAGAGAATGAAAAAATAATTGTTTGCCTTTTTTTCCTATTTATATTATTTGTTGCATGGCTGCTTCTCTCATTCCTACGCCTTTCCAAAAGCCATACTTGTCATCTGTTAGTCATTCTTGGCTGCATTATTTTTTTATCATATCCTGAAATATTTTAAGTTATTCCTAAAATTCTCTGGAATATGAAAATTAATGATCTCTTTAATAACTGACCCTTTTCATTCTTTCTTCCAACACAAATGTTTTACCTCAATTGTCATGGAATGGCTATGTTATAACATGCAAATTTGCTTGAGTTTTATTCCAATTTAAATTTAGTAATAACGCGTGTTGATAAACGCTCAAACGAAAATGTTAGATGATATATGAGCAAAAAGATGACATCTCTTGAACTTGAAATCTCAAATTAAATGGTGCAGCAATATCTCTGGACTCAGGGTAGTGTTACAAGGACTGGCCCTGGCCTCTCTGACGATCTCAGAGATATTCTTTTTAAAATGATATATTGCACCAGCAATCTTCCTCATAAAAAGATTCATGCATACAGAAAACAATTTTTGAGATTTTTTCTCCTGCTTTTCTCGACACCACAGCATATTTTGATGATAAAATTCCAGCATGTCATAATATAACACCAAAAAGAGGAGGAGCTAGTAAATCAGTAGCCAGGGCTATATTGCGACTGCCGGAGTGCTCGCGAGCGATGGTGGCCTCGCGATAGTACGATGAGGCATGTTTTGTAAGTAACCTGATGCTTGCTAGGGGAGCATTAATGGTAATAGAGATTTGTAATCCTTATGTATTGTCTTTATATGAAAGGAAAAGTATATGTAAAGTTGCCAGGTTGCAAGACTATAACATTGGGGGGCCTCATTCTAGATTCCGCTGGGGACTTCAGAGGTCATAAATACATCCTTGTCAGCATCGCTAATTAAACGCTGTAGCGAAGCAATAAAAGTTTTGCAAAATACAGACGCAACCTATATCAATATCCACTGAAAAATCCATTCAGTTTTTTTCCACTCCGACACTATCCTTCAGTGTAGCCAGACATGAAGTCGACAGACAGTTAAGCAGTCGACAGCCACCGCTTTTGCATTTCCCGTCACGTTAGCCGAATCTCAATCCCAATGTTCCTCACGCAATCGGTTTCGATACAAATTTGGCAACGTTACGTAAGGAGCTGGAGTAATGTCACTTGAAAGGTCAGTCTCCGTTAATTTGTAACTACTTCTATTTTAAAATTGATATAACTATAATATTTGTATATCTAAGTTGGCGGTAGGTGGATTACAATTATTTATTCCTTGTCGAATCTCGTTCCAACAAAATATGCGTGGGAGGCAACGTAAAAGCAAAACTTTTAAGCAATGACTATCAGCAGAATTATTCTCAATTGCACAAAAATTATCAGGTTGAATATTGCAAACTAAGAAAAATAGTTCTTTTGCTACATGTACGTAAATTATGTCGGTAAACATCTGTTAAGCTACCGGCTTAAAGTTTCCTTGTTTCATATTCTCTAGTGAAATTTCGCTTATAGATTAAAAAAAATAAGCCATCAGAAATAAGAAAAAATTAATTTTTTCTTGAAAATTATTATACTTAAGTATAATAATTTTCAATATCTTAACTTGAGGAATCTAAGTAATCAATAAGATTGGTTCTGGTCATAGTACATCAGAAGCTGTGTAATACTTGGCTTAGTACTTCTTGATAAAGTCATTTCATTTGAAACCTTTATTCTCCAAAAATTCAATCTTTGGTAGATAGTTTGAAAAAAAACATATATGTGGTCTGAAAATTAAGTCTAAAGATTTATACTTACTTATTGAAAAAAAACACAATTCTTTCAGTGCCTTTGAAATTAGTTCCTTTTATTTTACTGGTAAATTTGATAGTAGAATGAAGAGGTTTATGTGGTGTTTGTAATGGATTCAATGGAATCAACTGTGTCGGCATCCTTCAAGTTGATGATGACTGTGAAAGCTGAATACTGAAGTATTTGGTCCTACAATATTATTATATTGTTCCATTTGAGATGGAGAAGACTTAGCGTAGGAAACTTAATCACATCATTCCATATGAACACAGTAAGAAATTCTATCACATAAATCTTTTATTTTATGTTATCATAATTTCTTACAATTGATAACCTCAGATTGATACTCTGCTTACCCCTCAGTATTCAGTGATTTTCTCCGAAATAAAAATAATATTTACTAAGAAATATACTGATTGTATTATGCCAACCTAGATATATTTAAACACCAGGTGTTTTATTATTGGATGAATAATATTTTCTTCTCATTCATTGTTTCTTTAAAGTGATTATAGAGGACCCATAAATTAGAATAAACTTGTAAGAGAAGTTTACCTATTTAGAAAAAATACCTTCTTGTTTTAGTTTGTAATTGATATATCTTAAAAACTAGAAAGGAGAAACGCCATCTTAGTCGGCGTTCCTCCTCTTACTTCCTGGTAGTCGGAGAAAGCAAGATCTCTGTCTACCAGGAAGTAAGAGGAGGAAACACCAACAAAGGTTTAGAGCTAGAGTCCTACGAGGAAGTCCATGGTTCAGTTTCTACTTGTACCTTTTTATTCTTCCTTTTTCAGATTCCATTAGCATATTTTATATATTTTTTATTTCCTCAATTTTCCGATGATTAATCATCGTTAACTCGTATCAATTGATACGAGTTCAACCATTCATAAAAGCGAAAATTACTTTATTTAATTAATATGCCATCCACAGAAGAATTTCTTCCGACAAACATTCCTTATGAGCTAAAGGACAGAGAGGTGAATAAATACAAATACATGGCTTCATATTTACAAAGAATTTTTATTAGCATTACTATAGCTTTTTTTTAGTATTACAGCACATTATGAATAGCTTAAGAACACCAACAGTAAAAATAAATAAATAATTTCTGAAAAGCTTCTCTTCGTGGAATGAATCAATACTGTATCACTATATTTCTTATCACTGTATATATATATTTATGTATCAATATAATCACGGTAGTTATGCTCGAAATTCCGATGTTGAAACTGTCTGTCAAAAATGAATAGCTTGCCTTGTGACGACACTAGTCGGTCTATTTCTTTTCTACTAATTTTCATATCCTTATTTTTTCAGTTTTAAGTAAAGTCTATCACGTTTTGGTTTATTCACGCCTTCAGTACGGAATTCTTTGCTGGGGAGGAGCTTATATGTCCAATATTTAGCCTATAATACTCCTAACAAAAACATTTATCAGAGCTATTTTAAGAGCACCTTACAGAGAAAATTTCTTCCCATTATTTGTTAAAGCTATTTGTTAAGCTATAACCTTTAAAACTTCTATTTGTCTATAAGGTTCTAAGATTATTCGTCAATATTGGAGGGGAAAGGGGTCGACCAAAAGTGTATAATTTGAGATTACATAATGCTGTAATCTAAAATCCTAACATTGAATTATTTAGACATTGGTATATGTACTTAAGTTCTCAAATTTATTATACTTAGCCTATGTGTATCACTTCTGTTAAAAATTTAAATTAAATTTCTATAATATGTAGTTTGATAAACTTGAAGAGTCAGTAACCCTAAAACAAGTGATTTTCACTTATAGGGTTCCTATATCCTTCAATTGATGTACCATAATATGTATTTTTATTACTGAAGAGGAATGAACATTCTTATTCTTATCCCTTGTGATATAATTGCTCTCCTTATACATCAGATCATATTGCCCTCTTTTATCCATGTATTTTAATTCCTTACATTTTGCTCTTCCTTCCCTTTTCTAATTTCTCTTCTCAGTCAATTATAATTTCCTATACATTTGTTTGCCTTCTTCTTCATTTCTAATCTTATACTTATTTATTTAATCCATCTTCTGTATTATTTGACTATTCACCAGAGTTTCTTTCTTCTTTTTTCATTTCATGTCTAATGAAAAGAGTGTCAGAGTTCAAAAGAAACTGTCAATATATACATCTGATTTGTATTATTTTTCAGCATAGCATCCAGAAAGTAAGCATGCAGTTTTAAATCTTAAGTTTAATTATTCTTAATGGATAAAAATTGCAATGTATAACCTCGTGCAATTTAATGCTTATGTTGTTAGCTTTTCTGATTCCAGTACACTAATGTCTCCTAGATTAAATTTCTGTGGTAGAAATATCCTGTTTTGTTTTTTACTGACTAAAACTGCCCTGTCCATTACAGAGAGTTGTGCATCTGATATACAAAGTGACATCAACCAATAATAAAATTTTATTATATATTTTAAATTTAATGTTATGAATATTATATTTCAAACGAAAATATTAAAATATTTTGAATAACAATTTCATTATTCATTCTCATTTCCCTTCCTCAGGGCTGATATCTGTTGTAATTTTATTTGCTAATCACAGGATATTATTTTGCTCAAGGAGTGTATCACCAGGCCCGTGCGCACAGGGGGGGGGGGGGTTTAGGGGTTCAAACCCCCCCATGAGGATCCTTCATACAAAAAGTTCCACAAATGATGAATTGAAGATATGATAAAATGAAATTATTGTATTTAATGTTTCATTTAGTATACTTTTTCTTCCAAAATTTAGTGCCTCTTTCAACTTTCATGTTAACGTCTGTCAGGACTCCTGTACGTTCATTATTGATAGTTGTATTAATATAGTTACTATTTTTTAATGAGAAAAACCCCCCCCCACGAGCAAATCCTGCTCATGGCCCTGGTAGCAAGGAGCCATGAGGTAAGATGCAACGATCAGTACAGAACTTTATAAATATATATTTATTATTTTTACCCATTTATATGTCACATTATATTTTATAATTTTCAGTAGAACTAAGGAAAACTGCAATATTGATGGATAAATGAATGGAGGAGAACTCAGGGAAATGATAGGATTGGAATGAAGTGATAGCACCAAGGTTCCGTAGGAAAATGGAGAAGCTATCATGTGATTACTATGCTACAAGTAGTAGCACATATACTAGAAAGAAAGGTATTTGCTAAGCAATAGATGAAAGATGGCTAACGGAGGAGGAACATAAAAGGTCAGAAGTCATAATACAAGATTTCGTAATGTTTAAAATAAATTGAAATTTAAGTTTCATACGATAATGTTGCATAAAATAATATACTTATGCTCCATCTGACATCATTCCTCAAGGTATTGGCTCTCTGTGTTGGTCCATCTCTATCATGTATGTTCCACTACAAGTCTGAATGAAATGGTTCTTTCAAGTATAGCTTTGTGTTAAATAATTCAATATGTTTTTAAGATCCTCTCAGTTATCTAATGATAATTTTCCCAGAGAAAAACAACAGCTAATTACAAAATATCTTCCTTATAGATAGGAGTGTTGGTAAAAGCATTCAAAATCATGTCACAACATGTAGTAAATTAACCTTAGCCAAACAAAAGAAGAAATTTATTTTTCAATTGAATTGAATTTGGTATTTTGACAAGCAAGCTTAAAAAAAATTATTATTATATGCCATGTGTTAAATATAAAAATTTGGAAAACTTTTAATTTTATAGACATAAAGTAGCATACTTTTATAGGATAGTTATACAAATGTAAGTCTTCCTCTTTTTAGGAATAATAATTACTATACCAGGCAGTGGAGCAGCCATGACTTGCTAATGAGGGAGTCTAAGGCTGCCAAGACAACGAAAAATGCCTACCTTACAGGGGCCTAGTATATTCATGCCTGCTACTTACTACAATATATGTCAATTCTTTCAAAAACTAAATGCATTGAAAACTAGAGGATTTTAACGCTTATGTGGTCAACTTATTACTCTTTCCAAGATAGTAGTTTACATAAGTGAACAATTGGAAACTTGAGTATTGTTTGGATTTCTGGTTTGGATACATCCAATATCTATTAAAAACTCATTTTTTTCTATGCTGAAGTGTTTTAGAGTTGTAGATATAAACTTCCCGAGTCTTTGAGAGTTCTTCCTTACAAGAGGTTGCAAAGTGTGGGAAGGAAAATATTAGTTACGATTATTTGGCAAGCAATATAAAACGTACGTTACATCCACTCTTCAAATCCACCACATTGGCACGCCCATGCTTATTTGAATATCTTTCATTATTTGACTATATCATCAGCAGATTTTGGAATTTAATTGAAATTTCGCCTGCCAAAAAAACACGATCAATGTATATTATTAATTATATCATCGCAAATTAATTTTTACTGGTATCTTGTATTGCTCCAATACTTTTTCAAAGTTCTACAGAAATTTGGTTATCGAATAATTTTCATAAATAAACATCAAATTAACAGGCAATCATAAAATAAGGATCAGTATATTTTCTATCATCCTGAGTAATGGAGAGTCTACTGTGCTGACTTTTTCGTCCAGATTGCTTGATAAAGGAACAAGTAACTTTGCAATTGTCACTAAACTCATCTTGAGATACGCCTTTCGATAACAGCCCTAAAATAAGACAATCCTAATTTATGCATCTAATAATGGTTATTTCACAAAAAAACATATAGCCATTAACTTACGCCTTTTCCGATAGCGGCCTTGAGCCATTAGTGGACTTTAAAAAGAATTTCGGATGTCCATCTGTACCTTATGAAATCCAAACTAAACTCTCCTTTGAACTGTTCACTGTGAATTTGTCAAAAGCACTACTCACGAGCCTAGTTTTGCATTCACACCCTTAACAGTCACATGCCAAAGATCTAACCGAGCGTTTTATCAATCTGTTTGTCTCTCAAACGTAATCTTAACTCTGTCATCAGGGTGTAAGTTTTGAATTACTTCTTGAATGTAACCTTGTATTTTTGCGAGGAGTAAACAAATCAGCCCTTTTGAATTTTTCTCATAGGAATCTTATCTTATGGTATGAGTCATCTAGTTAAAGGATAGCGTTAAGTCGTGCACGCATTGAACATTGTGTGCAAAACACTCATATCATAGCTTCCCATTGATATCGATGTCAGCTCTAGGCCTGCTCATGATATAATAAAATAAATAGAGTGCATCCCGTAGATTTTAGAAATAAACTTATTGAAACATGGAGCCTTTCTAATTTGGGCAATCAAAGAATCCTTTGGCTGATTATGCTGGAATCTTTCAGTGGCTGAAATTTTTTAGCCTGAAAAGTGATTATTTTTTTTTATTAAGAATACTATCAAACTAGAGCTGAATAGTGACACGGATATTTATGAAATATATTTATTATTGAGGCAGCCATTCACACACTCATAATTCAAATTGGCGCCGTTGGCATTATTGACAGAGGCGGCCGCATTTTTGACTTATTGACAGAAGAAATAAATTAACACTGTTCTATTTTAAGTTTAATAATAATAATAGTAATAACGATTTTATTGAATGCCAAGATTAAGGGAAATCCAAAATTCTCGTCAAACACTCAACCCGAATTACCTAAGCGCGGAGACGTGTAGAAAATAAACATCTCTACGCGTATATATTTATTCTTAGATCCTAGATGAGTGAATCTCTGTTGTATAGAGAAAACATCGACGTTGGTGACCCGGACAGGATCCACCAGGGACGACGAAAACGGCGAATTTAGCGTACATCCAGGACAACCCACCTGTTGCGCAGCTTCTACAGCAACTTCGCACCCAGCAAGATCAGATCATCGTGCTGTAGAATCAACTTTACCAGCCTGGTGACAAATCTCAGCACCCAATATTGACCGCTAATTTCCTCTTTGTATTCTGCTCTCTGAGTGATAGAAATTACATTTTAAAACCGATGAGTTGTACCTTACCTTATCTAGAATGCCAGATGTAAGAGGAAATTAGCGGTCAATAGAACAATATAAACTGCAATCTCGATGAAATCACAAATTCCCAAGTTTGATGATTGATTTCCTTATCCTGCCGTGGGATTTCATTCAGCTTCTCGGATGTGATGATGTAGGCTCTTCCCAACACCAACGTCTTTCACAGCCATGATCCTAAAACAGAATATTTAGGAAAAACTGATCAAGTTAGATTTTGGTCTAGGACTACCCTGTACGTCGTACAAAAGAATTTATTACTACAGTTAAACTAAACGATATAATACTTATTGGTCGAGTACAATTTCAGTATATGATTGACACTCATACAAATAATGCCCAACAACATTGGAATTGGAAAATTAAATACATAAATTCAAGATATAATTTCTTATATTCACAAATAATTATTATTTTGAGTTCGATTTCTGAAATATCATACCTATAAAGTTCCTTAAATAAAATATTTTATCAAGCATATTTCATTAAAGTTGGATTTCCAAAAGATGCATCATATACGAAGTTTTTTAACCAAAGATTTTCCAAAGATATGGCGCGAATCTGTGGTGGTGCCCATCCCGAAACAAGGAAAAGACAAAACCCGCATAGAGAACTATAGATCAATTTCCCTAACTTATGTCTCTGCAAATTGATGGAGAAAATGGTCAACAGACGTATGGTTTGGTACCTAGAAAAATGTAACCTTCTTTGTAATATACAGTGTGGCTTTCGAAAGCAGAGGAGTACCATAGATCATTTAGTTAGGATTGACTCCTTCATCCAGGAAGCTTTTATTTATGGACAACCTGTGATAGGCATTTTCTTTGACTTAGAAAAGGCCTATGACACCACATGGCGATATAATATTTTAAAGAAACTGTATGACTGGGGCTTTAGAGGCAATCTATTAGTTTTTATAAAAATGTTTTTATCTGACAGAGTTTTTAGAGTAAGGGTGGGAGACTCTTACATCAGTTTGTACAAGAAAATGGCATTCCACAGGGGTCTGTACTAAGTGTTACATTATTCGCCATTGCCATTAATGATCTGGTGTCCTCAATACTACCACCAGTTGAGGCCTCTCTCTTTGTTGATGATCTGGCAATTTTTTGTCGCTCTCAGAAACTCCCCACAGCTGAACGGCAGCTGCAACTGACTCTGAAACGACTATGGAGGTGGTCTAATGAGAATGGATTTAGATTCTCCTTGGAGAAAACCTGCTGTCTCCAATTTTATAGGCGGAGGGGCATCTACCCCCAACCAACACTCCGGCTAGGCAACCAGACTCTAACATTTGTAGAGTCTGTTCGCTTCCTAGGGATGCATCTAGACAGACGACTCGACTGGAGGACACACATACTGAAACTTAAGCAATAGGCACAGGCTGCCATGAACATACTCAAAGTGATCGCAAACAAATCCTGGGGAGCAGACCGAACGTCAATGCTTCTTATCTATAGAGCATTGATACGTTCAAAACTGGACTATGGGTGTTTTATTTATGGTGCAACAAGACCATCCTATTTACGACCATTGACATCTTTGCACAATGCCAGTTTACGACTCACAACTGATGCCTTTAGGACTAGCCCAGTCGTTAGCATATATAATGATGCTGGAGAACCACCACTGGAGATCAGGAGAAATATCCTGATGTGTAACTATGTCAGTAAAATTTTAGCCATACCTTCACACCCGAGCTTTAAATCTGTTTTTAACCGTAACTTATTAAATGTTTTTAATAGAAGACCTCGTGCAATACAGCCATTAGCTGTAGGAGTCCAGTCGTTTTTGATAACAATGGCTTTGTAATGGCCACCAAATCTTGTAGGTGGGCCATTGCGATAACTGGTAATTGTATCCCGCACTCGTTCCCCCCACCCCTTCGGAATTACGCCTAAGAGAGGATCCTTGGCTAGACGAATACCCACGTGGAAACAGACCTTGTCCCTCAATTGCGGTGGGCATAAGAGAATGACCTTTGTTTTCGATTCAACCTCTGTAGTCACGGAGGACCCGGCGTTACATTTGATACGCATTAACGCATGTCGGTGAAGGCCCACGTGGAAACAGACTGTCTCACCCAAAATTCCTAAGCTCGATCGCCCCCCAGATTCAACCCTACGAGACTGGTCTCGAGTCGCCAGATATTAGGGCGTGTCGGTTTGTTCTTTGGTTCCGTACTCATCCCAGTAATGCGTAGAGAATGGCCTTTGTTTCCGATTCAACCTCTGTAGTCGCGGAGGACCCGGCGTCACGTCACGATCACGTCTGATACGCATTAACGCGTGTCGGTGAAGGCCCGCATGGAAACAGACGCTGTCTCTCTCAACCTAAGCACGATCGCCCCCCTCCCCTAAATTCAACCCTACGAGACTGGCCCCAGTACTGCGTAGAGAAAGGCCTTTGTTTTAATACAACCCCTCTAGTCGCAGAGGACCCGGCGTCACGTCTGATACGTACTAACGCATGTCGACGGCTCTGCTCCCATCCTCATCTCAGTGCGGCATAGAGAAGGGCCTTCGTTCTCTCACGTCCCAAAACCTCCATCACGTGTCGTCCCTTTGGGCTCCCTCGTGCGACCCCCTCACCGACGACATTTCTCTCTATTTCCCCTCTTCTGAGCAAGAAAGCATATCTAGTATATATAGATGTCAAAAGGGGAAATAGCAAGTTCAGTTCCATCAAGTTCAGGCTCTCTCAAGTTCACTCTCGCAAAAGGCTGTCGCACCAAGGCTCACGCTCTCACTCTCGCACGGAGATACGTCAGACTCTCGCAGATTCGGAAGGACTCCCTCTCATACGAAGCTCTCCCAACGGACCCGGACTCTTTCTCGCCGCCACACGGACCCTCATTCTTGGACCAACCCCTTCGGGAACGCAGTAGCGGAGATTCATTTCCTTATTTAAAAAGTCTCTTTTTAAATAATACAGTCGTGTCGTGGCTGTTTGTAAATTCCGCCCTAGTTGCGAAGAAGCTACGCCCAAAAGGATCCTCCGTGAAGGCGATCAACCCTTTTTATTCCAACTTCCCGAGTGTGCCCAATTCCCGTGGACTCAAGGTAATAAAGAATATTTATTTTATCTTTTAAGGAAAGCGTTTTCTTCCGGCAATCAAGAGACAACCAAGGGCAAGAATCCTTAAAAATAGTAATCGCTAAACCTTCATTTAAATCGGGGGAGCGGCATTACAGCTTAATGCTCCCGAATATCATGAGAGCACGCCAAACTAGTGAACCATCATGGAAACTCCCCTTGCCAGACGTCATATATATCTTGGCAGACAGGTCAAAAATCAATGTACTCCCTGATGAACTCCGTTGCAGTTTTTTGAGGGTTATATCTGAATACCCTGGTTTTAACCTAGTTTATACAGATGGATCAAAGTCTAATGCAGGTTGTGCAAGTGCATATGTAAAGTCTCAGACGTCCCATGGGGCCAAATTGCACCTAATGAGCAGCATATTTGTAGCAGAGCTCATGGCCATTAAGCTAGCTGTGGAATCTTCCCTGGACGCAGAAGTGCCCATCCTAATCTGCTCGGATTCAATAAGTGCCCTGAGAGCCATTACAAAATACGAACCTTCACACCCACTTGTCCTGGAAGTCCAAATCCTACTGAGTACACTACAGAACAGGGGGATACAAATAAAATTTCTTTGGATCCCTGGCCATGTTAATATCCTCGGAAATGAGGCAGCTGATAGGGTAGCAAAAGAAACAGCCAAGAAGCCAGAAATAAATTGGGAAGAAGTAACCGCGGATGATCTCCAATCCCATTTAAAAAGCATTGCTTTGAGAGGGTGGGAACAATGTTGGTCCTCTACTGTTGGAAACAAGTTGCGTGCCATCAAAGAGGATACCAAACCCTGGAACTCCTCTGCTAGAAATATTAGAAGAGAAGAGGTGGTCATGACTCGACTGAGAATAGGGCATAGTGCTTATACACACACATACCTTTTTTCCAACCCCAGGATTCCACCCCAGTGTGAGGAGTGTGACTCGCACCTTACAGTGAAGCACATTCTCACAGAATGCCAAAAATATTCCCAACATAGAGCGAAACACTTCGGAACAGGTACACTGAAGGAAATCCTTGGGAACGACTCTAAGATGGTGGACAAGGTTTTAGATTTTATGAAAGATATTGAACTTTTTTCAAAAATGTAAGGGAAAACTTTTTCTCATCTTTATTCTATTCGGTCTTTTACCAATACTTATTTATTTACTCTTTTAATATGTTTTTAAACCTATTGTTTTAATATTAATTTATTGGTTTAATTTTTTATAGCACACCTATGACACAACCTTTTTGTATGGTTAAGAAGAAGGTTTGAAACATTCAATCTGATGTTAAATCATTTATATTAAGGAAAAGGTGCGAAATGACCTCAGCTGTCGAGGCACCTTCATAAATACTACTACTACTACTTATTAAATAATTGGAAAATTCATTGTCCTTCTTTATGCAACCAGATGAGTACTTACCAATAGAATATTTCCAAAACTTTTAAAATTGTTAAATATATGAATTCATTGTCCTTGTGCATACAACCATAAGAATACTCACCAATGAAATGTTTCCAAGACTTCTAGAAAAATTATTGCCCACAGATTATAGCGCTAAAGATGATTGCTGACTAAATTAATGAATAGAGGGAACTTATATCAGCTAACATTGCATTTATATGACTACATACAAAATATAAATCCACTTCTTATCAAAATTAATCGGTATGATTTTTATTGCCATACAATTATTTTTTATATTCCTGTAGTTGCACACTTCAAAATTAAATTAAATACATCAGCAACAATATTGCAGAAATCTATCTTGTGTAAATATATTGTATAAATCTATATCTATGGAATCTCAAAATTGTAATACATGTTTATCAACTAAACCAGTTGCTGCAGAGATCCATTTACTGTCTGTAGTCTTCAGTCCAAAGACTGGTGTGAACTTTACCCCCTCCAGCATAAAAGAGTAATATCATATCTAGAGAGAATAATGCCACAGGGCAAAATGAGGAGTTAGGTTTTTTCTTGCTTTCCTCACTGTGCCAGAATTGCCAATATTCTGCATGATCACAATACAAAACAACACAATATTTATTTATCCAAATGTACAATGTATAGGACTCGTCAAATACAAAAAGATGTAATTATACTGTGAAAATTCATACTTTTTTCATTAAAATATTCCAAAACAGAGTAAAATCATTTATCCAGAAGGAAATCTAAGAATCTTTCTGAAATTTTATTTAAATTGGTAAATTTCTTTGATTCTTTGTGGCAACTTAATGTAAATATTTATGGACATTATTTTTGGGTCTTTGGCAATGACTTTGATGAGAAATCTCTCAAGCTGTAGATCTCTACAAATAATTGAATACGTTACACAAAGAATCAAAGAAATTATCATTACATATTAAACAAGTTCTATGTATACATTGCAAGTCTCTGGATAAATAAATATTGTAATGCAATGATGCTGAATAACGGCAATTCTGTTACAGTGAGAAAAGCGAGAAAAAAACCTGCCTACATTCACACCTCAGTGGCTTTCATATTGCTGTTATAGTGACAATGGGGAAAAATTAATTTGGCCGAAATTACAGTAGAGGTCCTTTATAATGAGAGCTGACAAAAATCGGAAACGTACTCATTATAGCTGACTTCTAACACTAAATGCCCTTGAATCCAAGAGCAGCAAGTGCAGCAGAGTGGAACTGTAGGGTTTTTATTCCTTACGCTAATGCTTCATAATGTATAAAAAGTACAAACTCAATGTACATAGCTACTGATTGGCATATTCGGTAGTGCTGGGCTGGCCACATCTATGGCTCACCCTGGTTCCATATAACTCGACTAATGTTCCACCAATCCCCCAATGATTTTTGGACTGTATACATGTGTTTCTACTGTATTGATGTTTGCACTTCATATGAAACTGTAGGCCAATAGTTTTTAATTGAAAGGGAATTAGTCAGTCCATCAAACTTTTGAAATTAACGATTTTGAATTGGCACTTAAGCAGGAATTTCGGGCATATACAACTACCAACATTTTGTATACAGTGTATTAGCATGTCCCTCTATAGTACAGATGTATAAGATGCAGCGAATGATGTGGCCGTATATCTTAAGGTGTGTATTATATTCTTGGTCAAATGATTTTTCAATGTTCGATGCTCGAATTTCGGGGTGCCCATTACTTACGATGGCGCATTATTTTCAAAAGAACACATTATTTTATTGATTCATGCATCATAACAAAACTGCATCCTCTAATATAAAATGTGGAAAATTATCGCTGAATATCGTCAACAAATAATGGTGCCAAGCTTCGTATGAAAACATATCCCACGATTGGATGCCAATATGATGGGTACTCCATTAAAAATTCCAGCACTGACTAGAGGGGTTTTTTCTGAAATGAGACGAGGTGATAAGATGTACGGAGGGAAAAAGGGGAGAGTGAAACACGTGAGAAGTTTCTAATCAAAGCTCCCTGAAGCATCTTAGCCGAGGAAGGGTGAGGCGAGTTGTGAAAAACAAATGCATGAATTAGGTGATGATAATTTTTACATTTTATATTTATCTGTCATACGAAAAGATTATCGTTTGCTAGTTGGACTTCTTCTCACACGTCAATTGACAATTCCGAGATATGCCTCTGGCAAGACAAACATAAAAAATGTGGCACTCGTTATAACGATATTTCTGAAATTACTACTGGTTATACTAGGATGTAACTCGCTATCCTTTTTGCAGTGAGATGGACCAAACGGCCAAAAAATCACTCGCTATTATGCAATTCTCGTTATATGCCATACTCGTTATAATGGACTTCAACTGTATTTATTAACAAAGAGAGGAATACAAATTAACCATCTGGAAAGCAATCATGGTCAACTGATTGCATTTGGTTAAATGAGTTTGCAGATAGGGGGATCTTGGTGGGCTGAAGGTCCCAATTTCAAACTGTACCTTCCCTTTAACTCTTTCAGGGTCAACAAGGCACAACCTACAGCATACGAGGGAGAGGAATCCTAGAGTCCTTGCAAGACCCATCATAGATAATCAGAACACTCAGCTGCAACTGACCCTGAATCATGCCTTGCCTTTATTCTTCCAACATCAAGCTGTAAGCAAATAAAATCCCAGGGGTGGGAAAAGCCTTCTTGAACCTCACAGAAAAACACAATTTTCAACAGAAAAAAGTAGCACAAAACCCCCAAAAAAACATTAATATTATGACACAACTCATCTTCTTTGCAAGTAAAAATAAATTACATGAAATATTTCAAAGAAAAATGAAAAATACATCGAATGGAAAAATCTCTTGTAACTGGTTTACTCTATGTGCATCACTTTTTGTGTTCTCAATATATCAAGGATTCTTTTTTAAAACCCTTCAAGGGGAACCCTTGAGGGGAAGACAACACTTAACACTATAGTAAATTGTAAGCATGAAAACAGCACAACAAAAATTTAAAAATATTTTTATATTATATATATATTGCAAAACTTCATAGAAACTAAAATCAAGATGACAAACATGTTTGTGCGCAAGTGTTTGAAAACAGGGTTTAGCATAATTCAGCTGAACTGAGTCATGCCACTTTCGAGTGAAAACAATTTTATTAACAAATATATGTGCCTTCCACTTTTTAGTTCTTCTACATGCACTTTTTGAGTGTGATGAAGTTTCAAATTCACTCATAGATCAAAAATAAATTCTAGAATCATGAGATTCTTTGCGGGTTAGTTCAAAATAAATTCTCTTTGGTACACAGTCCGCTTTCCTCTTTGGCCTCTGCAGAGGTGCTGGCAGTGCAGAGTTGGAATCCATAGATGTAGAATTATCAGATGGCACCCTAGATTTCCCATGGAAAGCCCTCTCCAATATGATGGTCTACTCCTCCTCCAGATTGAGTGAATACCTTGGCCTATTCCTTGACACTTGTTGGAAGATGGGCCTATGGTTTGGCTCTTGTCAATGGCTCATCTCTCGCGGACCATTTCTGATGTGAGGAGGTGCTGCACCTTAGGGGACTTTTGCTGTCTTCGACTTTGGGAACGCAATTTTTCTTGGTTTTCGCACATTGCTTCTCCTCTCAAGGGGTCAGTGGTTGAGTTGACAGATGACTTATCTCCACTGAAGCCATTAGGTGAATCTAAATAGCTATTAGATAAAGTGAACTCTGATTATATGATCTTAATGCACAGGTATTAACATTCTGACAATTGTAAGATAAAAGTAAAAGAAAGACATATTTTCCTATTTTACAATTCTGAAACAAAATTAAAAGACCACCTTAATGAAGCATCCATTTAGGACTCCCTCCAACAGTAGTAGAGCTTTCCAAAAGAAAAATAACTATTAAATGTTATAAAATATGCAAATATGGCTAGGTTGGCTGATTGGCTGGCTTATTGTGACATGAAATGATTTTTTTGCATATAAAAGTAAAGCCATAAGCTATAAATAACATTGACAACAATTCAATAAGATTCTAATCTATTATTCCAATACCAGAGTTTCTGTGCTATGATATCAACATTTTGCAGCAGGTTGTCTAAATATAAGGTCATTGCTACTGATTTTTAGAAGAATGAATTATTATTATTATTATTTTATTTTTGCCAATGATCAAATTACAATGCCTAAACAAGCACAAGTAAAAGATATAGGACACGTCAAACTCATATACATTAAAGTACAAAATAATATAACCATAAAGAGTGAAGAATACAAAGAAAAACATTGATGCGGTACATAAATTAAAAATCAAATACAAATAAATAAAAAAACCACAACAAAGTCATACATGATGCAATAAAAATGGAATAAAAAGCTTTACTTAATAAAAAATGTTTCAATTTAATCTGGAAAGAGTGAAAGTTGACTTCCGTTTTGATGTGAGGGGGAAGCTTATTATATAATTCTATCCCCATTACCTTTGGGCCATTTGCAGTTTTTCTATAATTTACATGATGAAGATGTAGATTATTTTTTTGTCTGGTATTATGACCATGTAAATCACAGTTTTTAGAGAATTTAAAAAGATTCTTTTTTACTTGGCAGACTAAAGTGTAAATGTATACACAGGGCACAGTTAGAATTTGTAATGAAACAAAAATGGGACGGCAGTGTGACTTATATGGTTTTCCATCAATAATGCGAACTGCTCTTCTTTGAATTACAAATATCCTTTGAGAGTGGGGTGAACTTCCCCATAAATATATACTATAAGTTAATCTTGAGTAAAATTCGGCATAGTAGATCATCATTAGCACATCAGGACTGACAGAATTTCAAAGGAATCTAAAAACATAGCATGTAGAACTGAGTTTCTTAGAAAGGGAGTTAATTTCAGATTTCCAGTTCAAATTGGAGTCAATGCATACACCTAAGAATGGAGTAGAACCAACTTGAGGTATTGATTTATTATTAATTCAACAAAGAAGGCTTTCCTGTTGAGAGTTAGACGAGAAACATCATCTGAGACTTATCAGCATTTAATATTATAGAGTTGTTTTGACACCAGATTTCTATATTTTTTAATAGAAACTTACTTTTGTGTAATAGATCAAAACGAGAAGGAGCCTGTAGCAGAATATTAGTACCATTCACTTACAATATTACTCTGGAATCATCAGGTAGATTAAGGCATTCCGGTAAGTTATTTATACATATCAAAAATAATATGGGCCCGAGAATGGAGCCTTGAACTCCAAGATCAAGCATGGTACTGTGAGACGAGTAATTTTTCCCCTCAAAACTAATGAAAACCTTTGTAGTTCTCTTCAGCTAATAAGATCTGATCCAGTTATATGCAACCCCACGAATACCTAGACCAGACAATTTAGAAAGCAACATATCATGATTGACAGTATCAAAAGCCTTAGAGAGATCTAAGAAGATCTCCAGAGTCTCAGATTTAGCATCCTGAGAGGTTAAGATATAATCAATTGCTTCATGGATAGCAGACATAGTAGATGTATTTCTTCTAAACTCAATGTTGGGAATCTGAGAGAAGTTTGTAGAAGTCAACAAAAGCAACCGAGCGGTTATAAAATAATGATTCAAAAACCTTACCCAAGGGAAAGTTTTTAAAATTAGACTGTACTGCTACGTAGCTTGGATCTTCCTCGAGAATTGGCAGGAAAAATTAGAGCAGGTGGATACATTTTCTTACCTGGGAAGTACTCTTTCATGAGATGGAAGATGCAAAGATAAGATTCAGATAAAAATAGCCTTGGCCAAGGAAGCCAAGGAAGGAAGAAGAACCCTAAGCCAAGGGAATTGACGAACAAAGGTCTTGATGAAGGAATCAGGAAAAGATCCTACGTTTGGAGTGCCTTTCTTTAAGGGTGCAAAACTTGGGACATTAAGAAAGGAGGAAATAAAATGTTTGGAGGCTCTCGAAATATGGGTAGAATAGAAACAGTAAGTTGGGTTGATAGGAAAACAAGCATAGAGGTGCAGGAGATGGTTGGGGAGGAGAGGGTTTTAATTGAAAGTATTAAGTAAGGGAAAAGGGTGGGTTAAATATTGAGAGGAGACGGATTGGTGAAGACTGTAATAGAGGGTAAAATTCAGGGGAAAAACAGAGTGGAGACGAAGACAGAAGATGTTGGATGACATGAGGGGTGGGGTTAACTATATGGAAATGAAGGAGATGTCACTTAATAGGGAATTTTGAGTGCACATGAACCGACCGAATAGTAGAACACTCATGTATGTATGTAATGATAATTAAGTTGCTAATATGATCAATTATTACCAAATATTGATCCCTAAAAGGTAACAGAATTTAATTGGACATAATATTCTATGGCATGAAGTGCATGAGCATTAATTAAAATTTAAAAACAATAGTTAATCTTTACTACAAGAAAGCAGGCTATCTACTGAGGAATAATCATCATCAATTGATAATGTTAATAGTGAGAAATAACAACCACCAAGTTAAATTAACCGAAGAGTTAATGGATGTAAATATCTCAAGATCATCAACATAGAGTAAGAATCTCATGGACAAAATTAATAAATAATAGTCACTAATAAATATATTTCAATAAGCAACACTATAGTAATGTGATTTATTATGGAATAGAAATCTAAGTTACTAATAAGAGTTAATGGAGAAAATTCAGAGTGGGTGTATAAATTCCCTTACTTGTTTACAGGAACCTCTATGTCCACAAAGTGGGAACGATCACTCCAAGACTCTGCTTCTTCTTCCGCATCGGACACCAAGTTGAATAGTCCTCTCTTTATTTTCCTTTGCAAATGATTCGGCAGGTACTTCGTAGCTTCATACATTGAATCGAAAAACAACTTAAGTCCATCTCCGGGATAAGGTCTCCGCCTCAGTTCCTCCCTCTCACTCGATCTTTCTTCTTTCTTTCTTGTTTCTTTTTCTAGAAACTCCAAGACTGGATTTGCCTTTATTTTCAAGAAAGAAGAATGTTGAACAGGCAGTGCAGGGGTTGACTCTACTTCTTCAGTTTCACTTTCCATGTTATAATTTACAGAAACCATAGCAGGTTCTTTCTCTCCACTTCCTGCATCATCAGAAGTGCTGGCAAATTCATTCTTGATGCTTGATCGGTTTTTCATAAATGGTCGAATGAAAGACATAAGCTCATCATACTTCCAAGAATGACTGGAAGATTCAGCAGAGCCGCTTTTTGGGTTTCTTTTCCTTTTAATGCTGCACCGGTAGCCATCCCTCAGCTTCTTCCACATTTCCTTGGCACAGTCTCCTGCAATAGCATTTAATTAATTTCTTTTTCAGACAGCATAATGTAGTACATTTCAATATTTAACTACTGCAATATTTATACCTCTAATTATTGCAATATTTATACCTCTAATTATTGCAATATTTATACCTCTAATTATTGCAATATTTATACCTCAAACATATATTATTTATCAAACAAATTATTTCTTATTTTTAATTTTTAGATAACTGGCGATAGGAAATTCTTTCAAGAGTATGTATAGCGGAGTCTTGTGTTGATTTGCGTAAGTCATTACAAATCTATGCATTGTCCAAAAAAAAATAAATGTATATAAAATCACATGCATTTAAAACATTGAAGTGAGACTGACAGGTTATATTATTTACAAATATTAAAAACCAACTCAAATATTATAAGTGGGATATTTTTTCATTATGAATGATATATACCGGCCTTGGTGGCCGAGTGGATACCCCAAAGTCCCGGGTGATTGGATTTTTCCGATCAGGGAATGATCAGGGTGTGTTTGTTGTTGCTGTTGCCTCGGTGAAGCACCTCCTGATAAGTTCATCAGAGCTTAGGGTGACTTCACCGGTGAAGGGCAACAGTAGCTAGGCATTTAAAAAAGTCATTGCCTTTTGTAGTGGTAGACAATGAGGCATTCCCCTTGCTTAAATATCTAAATATCCTAGAAAACAAGCAAATATAGACAGAAAAAAAAGATTATAACTACAGGTTGTCATGAGGGAGAAGAGGAATTGAAAGTGCTTTTGGTAACCTCGCAGCTCTATGAACGGTTTTTGGAAAAGCATTTGAAATGTCCATGTACAAAGTTGTTCAAGCTAACGGTATACATAATTATCTGATCATGCACAGGAGGGGGTCAACGAAGGTATTCATATTGATTGAAGTGCTCGGATGTTTTGCTGATCTCCAAACACCTGACAAACCAACAAAAAGGATATGTTTTGCAATTAGAGTTGAATTCATGGAAATTTTTGAAATTCCAATGAAGACGCAAATTCGTGACAGAATGGAATACAGCAAACAATTGATATTTGATGTGGTTAAAAATATATGATTTCTTAGTAACTACCCACAAGTTTTCATTTTACTGTATTGTACAGAACTTTTGCTTCTACTTAAGTCATTCAATTGCCTAATTTATAAATAAATTTGAATTACCTGAAGATAAGCCACATTGAGCTGCAATGTCCTTCCAAATGGCATTTTTGTATCTATTGTCCATATATTTCTTCTCCCTAGGGTCGAACAGCACCCTGTGTTCCCTCACCAATTCAATTAATTTTTCTTCATCCATCATAAAATTAAAAATCTGCTTGTTATTCGTTCTAAATACTTCACTGACTGATATCACACCGGATACTGATGAAGAAAAGACCGCGAGTCTCAGATCTCTTAGTGGAAACTGCGTCGAGCGAAGCTAAGCGATGTCTCAACTCCACAGAACACCAATACTAATCTCAATTCTCAGCTCAACGCCGCATCGTCTCCCATTGCCGCAGGTGCATTAAAAATGATCAGTCCGATTTGTCAAGCGTAGTACGCTCACCAACGCTCACAATCCGTGTTACTACGCTCCGCTGGCTCCACTCCGCATTCGGTGGCCACTCAGCGTAGCTCGGCTTGGGAGGGAAACAAACACTACATATGAAATTGAAGAATGCAAGGGAAAAGATGGAAGAGAGGACAAAGGAAAAGATAAATTCTGGGGAAATTACTAAGAAACGAAAATTGGCATTTAATATGGAATATTGACATGACCCGAACGAGAGTTAAAACATACTTATGCTCATGGGCGTACCGAGTGGGGGGCAGCTACCCCCCCTGGACAGCCCCCACTGGACCCTTCGATCTAATATTATGTGCATATGCAGAAGTACTGTTGAATTTATGAAATTGTAGATAAAGTAAAATTTATAGGCAATAATGTTTTGATTCACATGCAGACGTCTTGACCATATCCGTTTGACCTACATCGAGTGCGTAAACAAACGCATTACATGGAAGGAATCGAACTTTCCATGGGCATTTAGAAGTTGCAACTGCAAATAATTTCCGAGAAATACGTCTATTTTAAGACGCCACAAAAACAACGGAGCATGTAAATGCAAATTTATACAGGTATCCCTCGTCAACCGCGGGGGTTAGGGAATCGAAAGACCCCGCGGTTGGCAAAACCGCGGTTGGATAAGCATTACGTATATGGGAAATCAAGGGTTAGGTTTTGCGAGCAACAATATAGGGAGAAAAAATTAGTACAAAATAGTTTTTCCTGTTAATTACATGCATACATTTCTACGATATTATTCCTCTTTAATTTTGGCCGCATTTCTATCCCAAACGCGCCGATAACTTCCGATAAAAATGATCAGCTCAATCTGCACCGGATATTTTTGCTCTAACGGAATCGCGCTAGTCTGCAACATAAATTTTACATTTACGAAGTAATTTCCCAGCTTAAATACGTTTATGCCCTAAATTATTAACAGATCATATTTAAATTGTCGACATTTATCAATAAAGAATAATTTATAAAAAATATCATTACACTTACTTGGATTGCCTTGAATAATCAATGATCTGTGTCTGTAGTGTCAGTTACGGTACTCGAATCACTCTCTCACTGCATTTTCTGATTCGGCATCTCCTATTTTACTAAACAATGATATGATAATAGGCTGGCCAAGTTTTTTCGTCAGATTCTTAAGGTTGCAGTAACTCCTCCAATCCTCTTATGAAAATCAAGCTACGGTCCATTTTCGGTCCACGTCAATCACAAAATCTGACAAATTTGAGGCCATATCAACGATTTTGTTGACATTGGCCAAAGTAATTTCTGTCGAAGGTTGCTCTTCTTCGTCCTCTTCCTCAGCCGAGTCCTGCTTGTCGATGAGCTGCTCCAGATCCTCCTCACTCAACTCTTCATTTCTTGAATTTAAAAGTTCTTCAACATCTTTTAGCCTCATGTCTTCTAGCCCCCTTTCAGTCGCTTTCCATGTGAAACGATAAGATTTAGTTCATCGACAAGTTTAAGAAATTCTTTAAAACCAATGACTGCCTTCGGCCAGAGTTTCAGCCAACATGAATTCAGTGTCGATGGTTTAATCTCGTCTAGTGATTCTTTAATTAAAATTATGCTGTCGGCAATATTGAATTTTTCCCAACAATTAGTTACAGAGAGAGAGTTGTTTTTCCCTATCATTTCTAACAAGAAAAAGAAGGTACGCCGAATATGATGACTCTTAGGTAGTAATAAGGTAGTAATGTTGCCCTGATCTAGAGGCTGGAGGAGTGCTGTGGTGTTAGGTGGAAGGAAGTGGGAGGTTGAGTGAGCAGATTTAAGTTCCTGAGGATGGCCTGGGGCATTATCCAAAACGAGAAGAACTTTAAAAGGCAATTCTTTTGATGATATGTATTCCTCAACTTCAGGAAAAAAACAATTGTTAAACCAGTCCAGGAAGATATTTATTATATCCCAGAAGGGTCCGGTTTCATTGGCATTAAACACTTCTCTTTAATAAGCTGCTTAAACAAATTGGGAAACTCTTTCGCAGCTTTGTGGTCAGCAGATGCAATTTCACGGAAATCTTCACAATATATAGGTTATGTCTTTTCCTTAAAATTTTCAAACCAGCCCTTACTTGCGGTGAATTGTTTTTCGCCACTGCTTTCATCCGAAGAAGCGAGATGTTTATATAACCGCAAGGATATTTCTCGGATAATATCACTCTGATAATCACTCCGTTTTGTGTCCGCGATTCGATCCATATATTCAGAGCCTTTTCTGTTTTGAAGCTACTATTTCGTGGCACGTAGGACACTTTAACTCTTGCGCTAGTTCCACTCTGAGCACTAGTTCTGATTGAAGACTCACTCTTTTTAATTTTCCTAATAGTGTACTCATTCACTTCCATCGATCTGGCAACTGATGCATAGGATTCTCCGCGGGCAAGTCTGTCGAGAACTTCTTAATTCTTATGGAGTGTCATTACTCGTCTTGCACGTTTGGAGACACTACTTTTCTCCTACCTTGATTTACGCTTCGGATCCATCACAGCGCATATACAAGAAAATTCGCCAAAAATTGAGACAACTGTATTCAGTACACACAACTAAACTTCTCCGACAACTCAACTAATCTGGCTAAGTCCGAGTTAGAGTTTGCTCTCGGCTTACCCTAGACGGGAAAAAATATCAATGTAATCATTTACCAAAGACGGCTGTCCACACCGTTGAAGCGGACAGTCAGCCCTTATTATACCCCTCAAACCCCGATGAGATTTCTTTTAATTACGCTCCCATGATAACCGATGAGATGCCCAAGTTCATAGACACATATGAAGCCATTTTCAGGAATAACATTATACATCATTCAAAAAGCTGAGGATATACAGAAAAAAGACATTTCAAAGAAGTGCCTCAGTGTATGAAGTAACTCCCTCAAGATGCAAACGACGCGCTTCAGCTGTATAGGAAGTTATCCGTTCCGTTTATGGAAACTTTTGGTTCCACATAGACACCTAATTGAAAGGAAAACACCTAAGCTAATGCATTTTATCAGAAAATGCTATTAATGAAAGGAAATTCTGTAATATCTGGTATAAATCCGTGATGAATCTTAATTGGAATAAGAAGCAAAATCATTTGGAATGAGGTGTTTCCGCGATACGGTAAAATTTTGAGTTGCGGTAGGAATTGTTAAGTAATAGATTTTATTATTCGAAGAGAAATGCTAAAAATGACCGCATAAGCATACCGAGTAAAATTAATTCTGATTCCGCACTCGGCGAAGCTTGATAAAATATTGGGCACCAGCTACACTTATTTACATTGCTGACTGTCGAGTTGGTTGACTGGTAGACCGCGGTTGACAAGGGAAACACCCGCGGTTTAGAAGACTGGGTATCAAAAAATTAACCGCGGATACTCAAGGGCCGCGGTTGGCGAAACTGCAGTTGACGAGGGATGCCTGTATTTATGTTGAATTTTTGATTTGCATTTCCGATTTGCCCCCCCCTAAGCCCTTCTGCATGTCCGATTTGCCCCCCCCCCCTAGGCCAAAAGCTGGGTACGCCCATGCTTATGCTTGTAGATTGTAATAAACAAGTTTCACAATATCAAGAAAAAAACGGAATCAGACAATATTTCGGTAAAATTCCGGAATTTTACCAATATTTCATCCACAGATTTACATGGAGCTACAAACTTCGCGTATGGGGGCATAAAAGGATTTAAACTAATACAATTTAAACAAACAAATATCCGTTCATGTATCCATATCATTCAAAACAAACTGATCAACAATGAACTTGTTTTATACGAATTAAAATAATACTAACTTTCTTTTTGTCGCTATTTAAATCACCTGTCACGAATGAAATGTTATAATAAACCATGTTCAACTGAGGAGAGGGAGTCACATTTCAGAGAGGACAAATACATTAACTAGTAGTAAATAAAGAAAACAGGTGTTAGTTTGGTGAATCAGTTTTCAAGACTACGATAAGAAGTTCATTTAAACACATTTTTTATAAAATTATAACGCTGTACAAACTTACGGTGTTTTGAAATCATCGAAGATCATGTTCCAGTTCCATCCGCTTCAAAATTACTAAAGCCCTGATTGTTTGATACATAAGTACGGTAATTCTATATAATGTCATTCACTGGTTATTAACAAAAGGTCTCAAATTCTGAACCTTGCTCTTTTTGCACTCGATTATCACATTACGAACTGCGGCACGATAACTTCACGACATCTACAAGTTATACAAAAGCCCAAAAGTTACCTTAGAAAAACAGAAGAGAAATGATATATAAAGAACTTTCCTAAGCCAACTTCGGAAAATGGCGGCACCGCAGGCCAAAACATCAAGTTTAACGTCTGCAATACCAATGAAAAAAGAATTGGAATTCAATGAATTCTACACGGAGGTAACTGTATTATAAGCATTCATAAATTATTAGCTTTTGAATACTCCACGGCTTTTATTTGCGTAGCTTTTGAACGTTATTATATTTTTCGAAAAACTTGGAAGTTTTGTTTATCTTCTACATTTAATCTTGATTTTAGTGCTCATTTATTTGGTAATGGCTTGTTATAGTTATCTTAGTTTTATTCTGTGAATTTAAGTTCGAAGATTGAACGTAACTTATTTAAACGCTGTATGCTTGCGATGATAAGCAGTTCTAAACAATTCCAGCAGAAAGTTTTCATTTAATACTGAAGGTTAAGTCACTGGCATTCAATGTCGCTAAATTTAAAGTGTAAATGTTTTTTCATAGTTGGGTTGACGGAGAAGTTGTGGACTTTTCAATAATTATTCTTTAATTCTCTACAGGTTAAAGAAATAGAAAAGAGAGACTCGGTCCTCACTCCTAAACAGCAGATTGACCGCCTGTTGAGGCCTGGATCTACTTATTTTAATCTCAACCCATTCGCAGTTCTTCAGGTTGAACCAGAAGCTCAGCTTGATGAAATAAAAAAGAAATACAAAAGGGTATGGCAAATAATACTGTCAATAAAAACTAGATGCTTAGATTATTTTTTGTGAACCAGATTGGTAGCTTCGTCATTTGACTTTTGTTCTTAGTAGGATTTCTTATGCTGTCTTTTATTGTTTCTAGAGTTTTCAATGACGAATGTATCTTTTAAAATTAATTTTCGTAGACTTAATTTAATTGAATTTGAAACTCTCGAATGCACTGAACCATTTAACATTTTGCAGTTACTCTTTATTATCATAGGATTATTTTCTCATTTTTAACTTTCAGCTGTCCATTTTGGTCCATCCTGACAAAAATCAAGACGACCCTGAGAGAGCGCAACAAGCCTTTGAAAGTAAGTTATTGAGCATAGCTACTCAATAAATAAATAATTATAATAATAATAGAATGTTTAGCAACTGTTTGGAATTCCACCATTTCTAAATGATTTAAAGAGGTCTTCTTTAAGTATGATACTTAAATATCAATAATAGAAGATATCCCAACTGATGAGATGTTAAAATTGAGGAAATCCTAATATTTATATGTGTATCTTTCTATTCGTTAGAAAATTTTCAATTGAGGTCCCCCCCTTTGATAGCCTTGTTCTTCTCTAATTCCAACAATATAGTTAATACTGATATATATTTGGTTATTTGTAGGTTAATAATTTCCATGATAGTATGCTGTAATTGCTACACTGAAAATTGGAATGAGGCATTCTGGCATTTGAGATCACTAATAAAAGCTCTACTGTGCGCAAATATTATATTTTCTTTAGCATTGTTATTAATATTGAATTACATGTTGTGTAACTGTCTATGAACCCTCCAATGTTCTTTTCCAATTATAAAGAACCTATTTTGAACCCAGCTCATTTTTTGTTTGTGTCTTTGTGGTAGGACTAATTGTAGCTATTCCTCATCCTCTTGAAGCAAGAAATTGATATTATGTATGCATTTGTAAATTTCAACTTAATAGAGTATCTCTCCAAGAATTCTTAAGAGTATTCTATCATTTGTCAAATTGAGGCATGTTTCTTCTCAAGGGAGCCTACAGACCTTGATGATTGTGCTTGATTTTTTTGTTTCGTACTTTGAATTGACTTTCTCCCTTATCTTTGGATTTAAATTGCCTTTAGAATCATCATCATCCATAAAATATGCTGTTTCTGTGCTAAATTACAATGAAAATAGTTTTGTGGTGCTATTATGTATGATTACAAAAGTAATTTTAAAATCTTTGTGGAAATTTGTTTTTAATTAAATACTACTGATTCACTTGCTAAGTTTGGCTTAAACAATTTCATACTGGATGATGGATATTATTTCTCAAGTTGTAACAGAAAGATTACTATAAAAAATTAAAATTCATGATATTCTATATTAATGGTTACTAATTTGTTCTATATCTTGTTCATATACTTGTACTAAACCCTCTCTGTTTTTATTGAGTATGACATTGTTTTAGCCCACAATTCAAGGTAGGGATATTGGTGACTATTTGAAAAGTTGTGTTACTTGCTTGTTTAAAAAATACCTTACATATACTTATTGATAAGCATTTCCTTAATTCAAAGTTGAAGTATCTATGACAGAATTAAAAATATCGTCACCGCCACAAGTAATGCACTTCATTTCATGTGATTCAGTCCAATAGATAGTGAGAATGAAGTTTTCTGACCATGCAAGTACAATTTTGGATACCAACTTACTTGTTTCTTAAGGCTGCAAAAATATTCTCATATCAAAATAAATACCAAAAGATAGGAAATTGAATAAAGTTTCTTATTTTGGTTGTAGAATATCATTTTCGTGTTGAAACAGAGAATTCAGACAAAAATGACAAAAATTGTATGTAATATTGTGGGCATCAACAATTTCCCTACAGCAAAGGTGGCTGTTGAACTCAACTCTCATACGAATATATTGGAGAGATAGGCTCATAAGAAATTGATCAGGTAGATGAGCCAACATTATATGGCAATAAAATCATTAGTTAACTTTGGAAATTGTTTTATAAAAAAATAAAATATCAGAATAAAATCATATTTCTAAGGAACAATCCAATATAATATTGGGATTATTTATATTTTTGTTATCTAAATTTAATTTTCATTTCATCATTTTTGGCAGAGGAATTATAATTAGGTTAACTGTTGCTCTTAGTATTCCTTAGTGTTTGTTTCTGATTTTTCTCCCTCATGTTATTTTAATATGTGCTTTTTTTTCAATTTTTACTCTGACCTTTTAATTTTGATTTTTAAATAACATTTAAATGATGACTTATACATTGGAGTGGTATTTTAGGCAGTTAAATATAATAATGTTATTTTAGGGGAAGGAAATCATTTTTAAGAATCTCTTTTATAGATTACAATCGTCTATGACTATGTCCATTTATAATATTGATATGTTTTAATCAATTTCGATTTTGTAGAGCTTGATGACTTCTATGATTTTTAATTTGGAAAATTGGCTAATGTAAGAAAGGGATAGTGTTCGCAATACTGGCATTTATTTCTAATCTATTTCAATAATGTGATATGCATTTGTCTTCAAATCACACTATCTATAATGATGTGGTATTTTATTTTGTTTTACACTCCCTCTTTCCTTAATTTATAACTTTGTATGCTCTACTATTTCCAGTTGTGAACCGTGCTTACAAAACTCTAGAATGTGAAGAGACGAGAGTGAAGTGCTTGGATGTTATTGAAGAAGCCAAGGAAAGAACAGAACATATGGTAGGTTCTTTTAATCCAAAATCAAATCAAAATTACATTTTATCAAACCTGTGGTTTTTCTTGAACTATGTAGATGGTAATTTTTTTCTATGTGTTATAATTGTTATATATATTTTGTTATTATGTATTAGGGAATTTCTTTGTCCATTGTCTTATTTGGGATGGTAGGGTAGGTTTTTAATTATATAAAAAATTCATTCTTGTCATCAATAATTTACCAAAAACATTGTATTCAAACCAAACTTCGAGTTTAAGAAAGTTAGTATTGGGGGTTGATTTTCTGGGACTTTATTGAAAATGTGTTGCTTTGAGAATTTAAATTTATTCTGTGAAGACTTAGATAGGTATACATTTTTTATTTACATATGATGGCATGTTAGTTGCACCTTTTTCTCAAAATTATAGGTCAAAAAATAACCTTGTGCATCTTTAATGCACAGGTTTGACCTTCGTTACTGTTTTGTAGTGCTTTGAGTGTATGATTTAAAAAAGAGAAAATTGGCAATCAAGTAGAGCCATTAAGTAACTTTTCTGTCTGGAAAGTATTCAGCCCAAAGTTAACAAAGTCGTGTTCTGTTTCCATTTATTGTTTCTAATAAATACTGTGGAAAAAGTACAATTTTGTTATTTTTCATCATTAACAAATGCTATTATTCAGCATCACTCTTACCTCAATACCTTTCTTGTCAGTCCAAGAAAGATTCATTTTTTCTTTCCTGTATCAAAAGGCAAATGAAAAATATTCCTTTCAAGAAGATATGGTTGCGCAGCAGAAATATCTTTAGTTTTAACACTGCTTTTAACTTTTTTCCTTTAGTTTTCCCTACTGAAAGAGAGGTAAATCTTTTATGCCAGTGCCTCTTTAATGCAATCAAACATGGTAAATTATTTATTTACGTATTGCATTTCTCATTATGCCATTAAAGAGGGAGTATATCTTTTGTGTCTGAAGTGACTGATGGTTGATCTTGAAAGCATACACCTTCCTGACTTTTTTTGCAGGAGTATCAAGTTAAATATAAGTACTGCTCTATCAAATGTTTTTTTCTCTTTATCAATGACTTCAAAACTGACCTGATTATCTGTAGACATTTCAGGTGTTCCGTGACCTTTTTTAAAGTTTCAGTTTTTTGTAATTATTATTAAGTAAAAGGGTTATTAGTTTGAAGGTCTTATAATTTAAGCAATATTTTTATGAAAAACTTTTATTTACGAGGCTGCTGCAACTTTGATAAACCATTTAACCTATTTACCATAGCTATTGAAATATTCATCAAATTATTCCTTACACTTTAACTGTAGAAAGCTGTCTCATGGGCAATTAAGCCAGCTGACATGCAAGCTTACTGCACATTGCTCTTCTCAAGCCGCTCTGTGTTCGTTTGGATAGAAATGGAATTACTGTTAGATGGGTTTGGACTGTGTTGTGGATGATTAAAAACATCCCATTTGGGCAACTTCAACAGTTGTGTCTGTTGTGGAGTTTGAGGACGATTATTATGAAAAAGAACATCCTTTGTCAAAATTCTACTGCACTTGCTCTGCATAGCCCTCCACCATTTAAGTGTCTCTGCTTGAGGAAGAATGGATGTTTTTTCATTCAACCACCTCAATATCCATACCACTCTCACTTCACTTCTATTTGCCTATTAATCATAAACCATCTTACCTGGTTAGGCTCTCTTTCAGCCCAGATTTATTTTTTATCTAGTCATTACTGGTATTACTGCTGTTCCAGTCACTTGTATTCCTCATTTAATCCATTCTAACTGAATTCAGTTTCCTCATATGCTTCTCCAGAAACAGCCAACCTTTGATATAATTTCTCAAGATATTTACTTTCTACATACAGCCATTTTTTCCTCATTCCTAATGATTAACTACTAACCATATAAAATTTGTATGCCACATGCATGAGCTCATCTTTCTATCCCTTCATCTATCCTTCTCTTCATAGTTCTTCTTCTTCTCTTCAACTTCTCTTCAAGCATTTTTCCTCGTACAAAACATGTCAAATGCCATACCAGTGTACCAATTGCATTGATTGATGAAAATTCTTCATTCAGGTGAGATTGATACCATCAATTTACCTTATACCTGACCCAAGCTTCAATCATTTAATTTGTTCATTTCGTAAAACAGGATAACTTCTGATTTGTCAACACTTATTCTCGTATCCATCCTGAGACCCACAGTCTCAGTCCTGTTGATGATATTTGCTTCTTATGAAATTTTTCATTTTCATCTTCCCAAAGTTCAAACCACAAAGATTTTCCCAGGCTTCTCTTACCCTCTCAAGCCTCGTACAAGTCAAGTAGCCAAGGAAGCATCACAATTCCTTTTCTTATTCTTCTTTCAGTCTTAAATGTTTGCTTTTGTTTTTCACCTTGGTGGCTGTTCCATCTGTTTTTTTACTCACATGAATGCAACACACCCAGTCTTTTTTACTTTACTTTTCTCATCTGTCACGTTCCTAGTACTATTATTTAGTCCAACCATATTTGCTCTCTGCATCCCACCATGGTTTTGGCCACTCAAAGCATTTACAATAGCTTTCACTATTTTTGTTGTTATTAATTTATGCATAGGCATTCACTTTATCACAAAAAATATTGGTACTCTACAAATTTATCATTATATCGATTTAAAGGTATTGTTGTAATTATCGTAATATAAATCACTAACATAAAGAATTGGAAATCAGACAATTTTCAATAGAAAATTTTCAATATAAAACAAGTTTTATTTGGTTTGTAAAGTTTAAACAATAATATACATATTAAAATATATTAGGTAACAAAATATATAACTTTGATGAAAAGGAATTACTTGAAATGTGTTTTGGTTACTATTACCTAAGTATATCGTATGATTAATTATATTTAAAGACAGAGTAGATTAGGTTACAAGCTTAAATATAATTATGTGCCATCCCGCACTAGCCATCTAGGTGGCCTTGCTGATCAATATTGGCACATTTCTAGTTGGTAACAAATGCAACTATTTTCTAGTGTTAATGTCAGAGTGCTCTCCACAAGCTATAATCTGTTTTCCAAGAACTACACTGCAAGCCACCATTAAATTACTCTAGCTCTAGAAGGTACATTGACTATACTGACTCTTTCAGGATTATCCTGTGTATTAAAATGGAAAGAATGGTTTTGATGAATGTGTAAGACTTTTTGGATACTTAATTCTCCCTTACATTGGGCCAAATATGCTGTGGAAAGTATCCTCTTTCTTGGAATTTGAAATTTTTATGTAGGCCGTCATCAGCTTATAGCAACAACTTTTTATAGCATTGTTTATGGAAACTGTAGCATAACTCTATTTATTTTTCATAAATTCGTGGTATTTGAGGTTATGATTCAAAAGTTACTTGAGAACCTTCAAGCATTAGTTACTACTAGTTCCTTTATAAAATTTGCTACTGCTCAATACTCTTAGCCTTCTAGGAATGATACGCTGTTGTGAATAAGTAGATTGGTGGAATCTGTGATCAACATCCTACATTATTTATTTCCAGTAACAGTTGTCCCTCTGAATGAGTCTTGAGCTTCTTTAAGAGCACTTCATTTTCATTATTAAACTGTGATATAACTACTCTTTCCATTAATAAATTGTTTACTTAAAATTTAGACTGCCATGTACATATCTGTACTAATCATAATAAATGCAAAATTACAACAAGAACATGTAGAGTTATAAATGAGGGAGAGATTTATTGTTAGTTAGATATAAAGATGTATTTTGTCCATGTTCCTGCAAAATCTATGTAAAATTAAAACATGCAGTACATCAACACAATTGTAAGTTGGATGCACATGAGTTGGTTACTGAGATAGTATGTAAAAAATTATGCATAACCAACATTAACACTTTTCAGAGGCAAGGTCACCTCTTGGGGGGTGAAATGCAAATCAGGTTGGTTCCTTTTTTCATGGTTTTGGGAATTTTGTGACACTTATGTTATCATCAGCGATATGCCTTATATTGTTAAAAATTTTAAATATGAATTTGGAGATTGAGCTGTATATGAGTATACGTGAGAATTGAAGAAGAATACTGTTCAAAAGTTTATCAAACACAATTCAGTACTATATTTTGCCTTAAGTATGAGTAAATATAAACATTTATATCATCTTCATTAATTTTGATGTGCGCAATTTTAGGCATTCAATTATCTGTATCAAATAATTTATTATTCTTTGTTTTTAGCGACATAGGACATCATGAACACTTAGTGATCTAACAACTGATCATAGTATAGTACATAACTGTATAGTAACCGAGTAGTTAGTTGCCTGAAATGTGGATAGGGTTCTGAAAAACAAGCTGTGATATAACAATACACTGCTGTCTTCCTCTTCTTCATTCCCTGACACACTTTTTTTTTCTCCCACAGATTTCTACCAGCATTTACGCAGGCCATGGATACACAATCATCTACAGCAATGACATCGTCAATCTCTCTATTGAAATCAAAATCTTTTATGAAATTACTCCTCTTATTCTGCAAACTATCATCTTCCTCTTTCACGTCTTCAGACTCTCTCACTATTTTCTTCCTATTTCTTGGTGCATGTTCTTGCACAACGTGGATGAAAAGATTTAGGACTGATTTCATTGAAACTATGTGAGTTTTTGTGTATGTTTGATTGAAGTGGATGTATGTAATACAGAGCCTGTTGTCACCGTATTGATTCTGTTGCTACTGAGTACTTACCTAGTTACGAAAATTTATACTTTACCTATTCATTAGAATTTTAATATAGTCTGTGTTGTAGTTCTTTTTCATATTTATTAAGCTGAATCTACAGAGTTTAAATGGGAGGGATATTACGTTCGGTTAAAGGTTTTTGAAGTTAAGGTAAAATTTTTGGTGAATAATCTTTATCTGTTATAATAATTTTGGTGTCTTCTTTAATATAAATGGATGGCATTTGCAGATGTTCATTTGTAAGTATTTTATATCTTTGAACAATTAATATTTGTATTGTTACTTTTTTCAATATCTCTTCTTTTCGATTTTCAATATTGCGTATATCTCTATTCTCTTTTATATTCTTTTTGTACAGGTTAAATAGAAGATAGGACTTCATAGTCTTATTTTCCGCCTAATGAAGTTCTTAGTATGTATGTATATATAAGTAAAATGACATTCTTCAAGAATTATATAATCCAGAGTTAGAGCTTTGACTTAGAAGTGGAATACCCTAAGGAGAAATGAAGACAGTAACTTTTCCTCACTACAGATTTTATTATATTTGACCGATATAAGCAATTGAGATGATAATGATAATTTATTCTCAAAATAAGTTATAAAATTAAAAATATGTTGTATAGTTTTGAAGTTGCATTTTTTTGTTCCTCTTTAAAGAAAGTGATTATTAAATGATGAATAGAAAGAACCGCTTTCAATGTCTAATTTCTTTCATTCTTGCATATAAATGTCATACTGTTGAACTGTATGGTGCCTCATGTGCTATCTTTACTTCATTTTTCTAAATAATTCATTGCGATTTCAGATTAGTGAAAAGAAGAAAAAGCTCAAGCGAGAAGGACGTGAACCAGTAGTAGATGAAGATGATCCAGTTAACCGTCGACATGCTGTGTATGTGATGACGATGCGACTGTTTGCAGACATGGAACGTAGAAAAAGGGACTTGGAGCAGCGAGACATGGAGGAACGTAAAAGAAAGAGAGAAGCAGAGATTCAAGAGGAGCAAAAGGCTACTATGGAGAAGGAATGGCAGAAGAACTTTGAGGTAAGCTTTTCACTCTTTGAATTTTGTTTTGAAACTGTTTGTGCAACTTATGTTGTAACATGTGGGATGCTATATGTCCTGCAACGGATGAAATAGTTGTGTATAGTAGTGAAATCTTCCCACATCCTACATAAAATTCATTTGTCCGCTCAGACCAATTGTGGTAAATATAATAACTCAACACCCTCGGAGGTACTATTACGTCCAACATTATTCTTCTTCTTCTTATAAAATATTTATTTTTGTATTATGTTGTATAATGTACATTTTTTCATTAGGAAGAGTTATTGTTTGCAATTATGCATTTTTTCTGTATATTACATCAATTAAAAGCTTGAAAACATTCATCTTGAACTTGACAACTTTTATAATTTTTATAGCAGCTGATGCTCTTTATCAATCCAATATGAAATTCTGGTTTTTTCCCTTTGTTGCTATTTTTATGGTCTATTATGTTTAATGCTATGATTCAGTTTTCTTCTTTTCAGTTAATGCCCTTTTTAAGTGGTCATGCTGGTATTTCCCTTCATCAATTTGATGGCTGGTGTCAATAAATATATTCTCCTTGTAATACCAGTGTTAGCACTTGATAACTATTGTTTCACTGTGTCTTCAAAAACATTTTAGGTTGTGTACCATGGCCAATAGCTGATTTATTACTATTTTTATATTTTTATTATTTTTTTGACATGACTTCCAAAATTTAGTTGCATCATCGATTTGAGTTTATTCAGCAATCAGTTTTCTTTCAAAAAAAAGTTGCATGCTGTATTCTACTATGGTATATATCAGTCTTGGTCTTCTTTTAGACTAATTTCATTCCCTCTAATTTTAACATGCTCCATCTCTTTCAGGAATCACGAGAAAACAGAGTTAACAGTTGGAAAGCATTTCAGGCATCTGGATCTGGCAAGAACAAAAAATTCAAAGGATTCAAGCCACCAAAGCATAAAGCTGAGTCTAGGTAACTAAACTTTAAATACAATAAAATTCCTCTTCTTTCCACTTTTGTTGTTAAAATTTGTGTAATATGGAAAACTTTCAAAGATTTGCAGTAAAATTAGCTTTTCTGATCCATTTTGCTGGTATTTTAACTCCTTTATCCTGAAGAATTTTCAATGTTTTCCAAGTAAGCATTATATTAATTGTAGCTGCGATTTCCATGAGAAGTAATGGTCAAATTTCTTACATTCCGTTAATTTTGTGTTTTCTCATAGTCTCATCTTAAATGCTGTATTTTAATTATTATTAACAGCCTACAATTATTAAAGTTATTTATATATTCCACTACGTTATGAAATAATAATACAATATGGCTCACTATTACTAAATAAAATCTAGTAATATATTCATGGGAATTATATATATAATATATAAAATATTATAAACAAATACTATTATATGTTAAAAAAATACTTATGCATAGTTTATAAAATGTGAATTCATTTACCAAGCTATGCAAAAAACTCATAGTTTGTTTGTTTGCGATACCATATTATCTGGATGTTATTTCACTGATCTATTTTTTCATATTGCAGTCCTCAACAGTAGAAAAAGCTATTGCTGAGAATGCATCTGGTGACTCATTTCTCAAAAAGTGTTAAGGAGACCGTTAACTATCAGAATCTTCACAGTAATTGGTGAAGAAGAAGCGTATTCAAAATGGTGATTATGTTCATCATTTTATCTTTTTAAGTGACAATTACCTAAAGACAATGGCCGTCCTCTTTTTGTTAGATGTCAGAATTTAGAGAAGAATTTGATGCATTATATGTTAATTAATTTATGAGGCGCTCATTTGGTGTTCTTCCTCTCTCTTGCTGTGAAAGTAGTCTTTAAAAAACCTACAACTTTGCTATCCTGTTCATCAGGCCACGTGGAAAAATTTTATTTGTTGAAATGGATTTTGTAATTTTATATGATTCACATCTTCTGGTTGTTTCATGGTTGAAAGTGCCTTAGAAACAACTGCAATTCTTCTCGACTTATACTTTGATTGCTCACTCACATATATTGTTGATAATTTAGAATTTTTGTAAAACTTTTCATTTACTATGTGAATGAAGGATTGAGATGCTACATTGCTTTTTAAGTGTTTAATATCCCCCAATGGGTTTGGAAAATAAAAAGTAAGTTAAGAATCCTCTACCTTGCCTCGTATTTACCTATGAATTAATGAGGAAAGATTTTCTTTTGGATTCCGCCATTGGTAAAGATAATTGGGAAACATGGAGATTCTTTCTCGAAGTATTCTGTTTTTAGAATATTTCTGGCCTTTGCTCCTTAAATGTTTTTATGTAGTTTTGGTCCAATCCTTGCATTTTCTAAATTTTTCAACACTAACTCTGCATGAATAGTGATATAAATCTCTTAAATAGCATTCACTGTCACTAAAACAGAAATAAAAGCGGAATCTATAGTTGTTTCTGCTTTTTTAATTTCAATTTTCTCCATGTATTTCTTAATTTTGCAGCTTATTTTAGAGCTTGCATTACCTATTTTTGTCACTTCTCTGGCAAGGATTTAGTGAGTGACAAACCAATGAAATTGCTACTTAACTAGAGTTGAGGAAGTATTATAGCAGATCACATTTAAGCCAATGACATGAGAATGTGGATCTATTTACATATGTTCAAGTTGCTTTACTGATTACCAAGTGATCTAATGCAACTTTGTGAATAAGTGTATTACATCTTTTTGCTTGTTGAGCAATACTAATTTTGGTATTTGCTCAATGGAATGGCCTCTCAAATCTCAAATCAGCATTAATTCCTAACTGAAGCACTTGTATTTATTTGTGCCTAAATCACAGTCAATGTACCCTTAAAATATTGTAAATTAATTAGTAGACAAAGATTGAAAGGTTAATGAAATGAAAAATTTAATGATAAATCCAAGATAAGGAAATAAGTGTTGCTTTTCCTGCTGTGGGAACAAAATGTGACATGGAGTATAGTTTTCATTTTTATTAAAAAATAAAGTATTTGTAGGAAATGTTTTTTTCTCATTTTTGTTAGCAATGACTTTTTGCAAATATTTCAAGAAATCTTGTGGTTTGACTTGATTTGATTTTCCAACAGAATCTGGTCGATCGCAATACTTTGTGTAATGGAATAAGAGATCCATTGTTTTGTTAGCAAATCTTTCATGGAGTAATACCATAATTTTGGTGTGTTTTTACACCAATTTTAGGCAAGAGACCTTGACTGTAAGTTACTGAGACCTTATGCAATCATTTAGGAAGGATTTCAAGATATCATCAAAGTTGTTTAACTAACTTATCCTTTCTCCTCCTTGCCTTAGAATTTATATTCTCAACTTTTCACTGTACTTTTTCCTCATTACCTGCTGTATTTTCTGTCTTTTCTCCTAACCTTATTTTTATGAGTGTTAAAGCTGCTTGATGTCAAGGATTTTTATCCAATGATGATGTAACAGCACACTAAAACCCCAGTCATTTTTAAGAAATGATTTGTGGACAGTTCATAGCGTTATTTTATGAATTATTTTATTTCTATTGTTACTTATATGCCTGGGCTGTACTTCCTGGAAAACACAGAACAGACAATAACTCTGTGATTACACAAAAGAAGATTGCTCTCAGGTAAATTCCCTCACCAGAAGGTCCACTTTGTGAATTGTGCTGTAACATGGCATCCACTGCTTCCTGTGTTTGGCTATCACTCATTTTGGATTTGTACAGACTGTATGGAGTTTTTAAATTAGTTTGGAGTCGGGATTGAAGGTCGTCTGTACTAGAATAATACAACAATGAATTTATGTGTATAAAGGTGCTACAATGTAAGATTAAGTATCCTCTATCCAAGGATACATTTATCATCAATAGTTCACCCATTCAGCCATATCTTCTCCTTACCCTTCCTCTAATGTAAATTATCAGGTATGGTATATACTGTATTTACTGGAAAATAATATGCTATCGAATTTGATGCACATCCCAAAATTCAAGCATTGGAAATTGAAAAATCATTTGGCTGCAAATGTTATGCTCACCTTAAGACATGTGGTGACACCATTCTCAGCAAGTATACATGTTTACTATGCATGTATACGATTCTATATATGTATATTCATATGCACATACATTAAATACGAAATACTGGTGAAATCTTTGCCATAAGTCTTACGTAAGTGCGCATATTGAACAATTTAAAATCAGTAATTTTAAAAGTAGGATGGTATAGCCAATTCCATTTTAATTAAATACTATTGGCCGACATTTCAGGCTTAGGAGGCTCTGTCAGTCAAAATTTCAATAGCAAATTGGTGGAACCTTTGACAAGTTACATGGATCCAGGGTATGCAGATTATATGGCTGACCCTGCACTTTGGGACATCTTCACAAGCAGTATTGTACCCAAATGTAATGCACCATTGATTCTGACCCTGAATCCTGGTTTTTGTGCCTAAAAAAGACCAAAAATGCGTTATTTTCGAGCAAATACGATCTGTGGGAATAGATTCAGAGACTCTAGCACATATCTGATATTTGTTCAGGAGTTGAAGATGGGATCAATTTGACTCTCGTTTCAACTTACGTAAGTTGTTGCATACAGAATGTATACTCCATTCTTGATCTTGAATCTGATGACATTTTACTAATCCTACTGATGTCCTACCAATTCCACCGCAGGAAAGCTGTTTGGGCATGGTTAATTGTGCTCTTCCTTAAGATCCCAAATGGAGTGTACATTAGTCATCTGATAATACTCAAGTTTTAGTAATGTCAGAGTAAACTATGCAGTGTTTGCATTCATGGTGATATCTTTAAATATTAGGACATCTCTAACCAATTTTTTTGAAAAGATTGATTTTGTAATGTTAATAAACAATAATGTACAGAGGGGTAGCTGATAAGAACTACAAGTGTTGTAAATTACTCACAAATAAAATGAGGTAATCAAACATTTAAAATTAGGCATACAATGATATTTTATTGAAAAGCTTATAGGTATATTCTTTTTGTTATGATCATTTTTAGTTAAACATTTTTCCTCAGCAGTCAACTTTTGCTCTGATTGATGAAACTAGCAGATTTATTTGCAAAAAAACCCCTATTTTTCCCACTTTGTAAAAACTAAGAAAATACTCCTGTTGATTCTTCCATTTATCCAGAATTTTGTTTTGTTATTCGCATCATCTTCAGTGAACTTTATTTTTGCTCTGTTTTACCCTTATTATTGAAAACAAAATTTTGATTCAGCTCAAGTTAAATTCTACCATTGAATCATCAAGTAACTATAATGTGGCAGATAAATTGTGTGTGATTTAATCTGGTGGTAATGTATTCCTCTTCAATTGCTGCAATGAATGAATGATAAGATTGTTGTGATGGATCACTTACTATTATTGGCTGTCTATAAAGTAATCAGCCTTAAAGCAGGATGGAACCTCAATCTCCACCAGTAACTACTGAAAGCGGTGAAGAAGAAATTATGTGGGCTATGCAAAGTGAAGATGAAGCAGCTTGCCTTGGTTTTCCTCACTGATACAGAATGAGGTAAATGTGCTCGTAAGTGTAATAGGCTGATTCTATAAATTACAATTTCATATAATTCATTAAGGAGTGATATGGGTGAGGGTCATTATTCAGCTTAGCCTGCACTTCAGTAACTTATGAACAATCAAGACCATGAACAAGACAGGATAGATGATTGATTTCATAATTCTTTTTCTTTAACCAGAAAGCATCATAGAAGTGCTGTTGAGGTCAATTGTGAGGTATCTTTTGTATTTGATTTGTAATAATATTTTAATAACCATCCTTGTGCACCTAATCTTTCATCTGGCTGCGGGAACTTCCAGTTCAATGATAAATTAGACTTCATATTGCAATTTTAGGGTAAAGAACATTGTTGGTGCACTGTTTTAGTCCTTGCTAATTTATGAGCCTTCTTTGAATTTGACTGCTGTTTTCCCTCAAAGGTTTCCCAAACAGAGCTTGTATATAATCAGAGTTCTTCTGAGAATTACATTTGTTACATAATAGAAGTCCTGAAGTCTTAAATGCAATATGTGGAGCAGGGGAGATTCCATTTAGGTTCCATTGCCCGAAGATGCATCCAATCAAAGAGAAAACCTTCATACTTCAACTTGTGAAATTGTTTACCTTATCACAACTTCATTACCAGAGAAATAATATTTCAGTGTTTGTTTCAATGCTTTTGAAATGAGTGATACTGAAAAGATTTCCATGCATAAAATCTTTTAAAATATGTTTCCTGATTAGGAAAATGCTTAGGCAATTTGTAATAATTGGATACTATTAATTTTCTTTTGAGAGATTCCATCTTTGTAATAATTTTTTCTTAAAATAATATTCACAAAACGCTAGAAGGTATTTTCAATTATGCCCTGATGAAAAACCTGCTTCAATTTAGATAATCTCTTAACCTTTCTTACTTTGAAACTTGTTGCTTCCTAAGGAATCGTCTTCTCCGACTCCTCATAGACCCAAACCTATTCCTGGTATCTTAAGAATGGAGTTGAGCTTTTCCTAATCAAACTGCCACAAGAGCTTGTGAAAAAAGAAATTTTTATTTGGATCAGATATTCTAGAGTTTCCATTATTCACAAATTTGTTTATTCATAATCTTGTTCTTTCATCATTATATGACAAACTATATTTAAAAAATATGCGTAACTTTAATACATGATAGTCAATAGTTCGTATGACAAATTGTAACATTTCAGCTCAGTAAAACTAACATAATTCCCTACTTTGACATGTCCTAGCAGGAATTGATACTCATCTCTGGAGAGGTTGACAAGTATTTAGCAATCTTTCTGATAACTGCAAACAACCAGGAAAACACGGAAATAGTGATTTTTCTGAATGAATGCATCAGAATGTCAACAGAGTTATTATTTGAATCTTTTTATCGCAATTTGCTACCTCAGTCCAATGATCATCTGAATTATACAATCGGAAACCAATACTTGAAATATTTATTAAGAATACGCGTATGATGTAAAGCGCGCTTTACATCAATTTCATTTTTCGTTCAGTTTACTATTATTCGAAGAAAAAAAATCTCTCGATTCACGTTCTAACTACTGGTAAGTTTTTTCGCGCTTTGCAATCGAAAAAGTATTAACGATAAGATGGAAGAATAGATGACGCTGTAGGTATCAAAGTAAATGTTTTATCAATCATATCTCTTTTCAGTATATCTTCGTTTGTTAGTAAAACCATCGGACGATATGGATTTCAGGGGGAGCTTGCTCTTATTATCCATTGCATTGGTTGCTTTTTCCGGTAAGCCTTGTAAATAATTGTTCTACTTGTCATTCCGTGTGTCTTCTCGAATTGGATATGTAGATGGTTAGGAAAGCACTTGCTGTGCTGATTAATGATAGATCATTGTTTATAATGGTACTTTAAATTTACACTACATTTCGTGAATGTTATATTTAGAATGCCAACATGCAGTATCAGTATCGACGTTAACTCTCCCACTATTTTCTCTTAAAATTAATTTAAGACCGTTGAAATATGTATCGGATTAAATCCTAATTGTTACGTGGAGGAAAAGTCTTAGATTCGCAACATTATAATTAATATTTAATTAAGCACCTCCATTCCTTCTCTATTTTTCTAAACGCCGTATTTCTCGGAAATTTCAAGGACTCGAGAATGACGTTATTCTGTCTATTGAACATTTTCATGGAGTAATTTTAAAGGCTTCTTAAAAACAGAAATTATCGGAAAATAAAAAGCATATCATTAACGGATCCTAACAAACTACTGCTATATTTATTGCAATTATAATGGGAAGATCACATTATCTATGCAACCCTCCTAGACCAAAACGCGCGACATTTAGGCCCGCAAAATATGCCTTCTTCTGGTATGGTGAATAAGTACTCTGATACCTCGTGAATCGTCAGATTTGAAGCTGATCATCCTTAATTTTACAACAAACAAACAATAAGACAGTTGAAGCGCCGAGGTGAAGGTATAGTAGAGTGTCACCGAAGTAGTGTTGCCGCTTAACAGGCTCTGCAACAATCTTCACATTGCCCTCCCCCCACTAACCGGAGGACCAACTTTTACTCGTGGAAAGCCTTCATGAGATTTAAACATTTGGTGTGTCAAATTTCCCGGAAAGCCGATGCTGGTAAACGAAATGATCTCTTCTCCATTACTCATTAAACGAGAAATTCAGGAATGTAACAATAAATTTTACCAACGAGGTGTAGGGAGTTGGGTTCTTTGGCTCTTAACCCAAAATCGAACGCTTCTCAAAAATATTACCTGACACGAGTATATCTGCAGGTAGTCAAGTAAGATTTTATCGCCAGATCGTCCAAATTTGTTAAAAGACGAATGCGTGCGAAACTAAAACTGACTGTTGAACCGAGGAGGAGTACCGAGAATCATGGGGAGCTCTTAAGTTGCTTCCATCAAACCTGCATGTACCATGAAGAACAACAGTTTTTGTTTCAGCTTACATTCAGTTTTCCGACCTGAAATTTATTTTTAACTCGGAGACCTTTTTCATTGATGTATTTTCTCCTCTAGAAATATTTTATGTTTGCTTCATGAAAACATCCACTACGTTTTTGATGAAGCATAGAAACGAATCATTTCAAGAGATTAAATGCAATGCATACGTCGCATTTAGACGGTGAAAAAAATTGATTTTGGGAAAAAATGAGCCTAAGGCTTACTGAATCATATATTCGAGTGGACCTCAACTAAAGAAAATTGCCAAGGTCTTCGGACTGATCCGATAAGGTAATTCTATCGATAGAAACTCTCAAACAATATTTTGTGCAATAGAAAGACTTGAATTATTTGTAAATATTGTTTCAACTTCACCAATGTTGTCGCAACACAAAGACGCTGGACCTTGGATTTGCTAAGTGTTTTCCTGATCTTTCCATCCGAAAGAGATGACAAAATCTCAAGAATACCCATGTCTTGTACCGTTTCTCTTCTGCTTGCTTTGTTGTGGAATTTATGGCGATGTCACTATGAATTTCCCAACAAAGCAAACGGCCATATCTTATCTAAGTAATTTAATTCGACTATCATTGTATTCAGAGGTGCCCATCCCCCCCAAAGGCTATGGCGCATTCCCCCCCAAAACCCCACCAGTTAATCCCCCCCTTCCTCCCAAAATCCTACCCTATTTCCCAACAAAAAAATCAAATTCCGACAAAAAGCGCACTTATGTAAATTTTACAATTTTAAATGGCTTCCAAAGAAACATAATAATATTCATTAATATTAAAATTAAAACTTTACAAAGTTTTATAAGTATAATATTTAGTTACTTACTCATATAAGACTAATTCATAGTATAGCTTTTAGGTAAATAAAAAAAAGAAATGCAAATACATTACTTTCTAAAAAATATTTAATGGATTTTCCGAGGAAATCAAACAATGTACTTGTATGAAAGTAAACAAAAGTACAAACTAATTACACTATGAAAATATACACCAATACATTAGACTACTTTTAAACATTATTTGCCCTAAAATACATTATGATAGGTGTTATATAATCAAATACCGTACATAGATAATGAATATCTCTAAAAAGAGCACAGTAACTGACCAAATATGTAAAAATAGGAAAGAATAACTTAAAACAAAAACCTGTATTTAAAATACAAGCATAAAAACAAGCGATACACAAGATTTTGATGCATGAAGTTTTTATCCTGTCATCATAATATAGCAATAATTCAAATGTAGGCAAAGCAATAATTTGAAACCTTAGAACAATAATTAGAATAGTTGTGTTCTACAAGGTAACAAAATTGTATGAAATACGCTAAAAAGTCAAAACAACTTATTCTAATAAAACACTATTTTTACAAATAATTATATACATATTTACATTTGTACATCTATAAAGAGATTATAAATACATAAGCTGCTTACAAATTTAATTACAATCACAGCTAGAAGTGTTTCTGTCTCTACTCTTGATGGCTTTTGTACAGAAGTAATTTACTTCTTGGCACGGTTGTTAGGGCGAATTTATCAATAATTTCGCTGTTAGAAATTGATTTTAATATGTCATTTTCGGAAGCCAGTATGAGCAAGTTAGACAGCCAAACATCCCCCATACTGCTTCTTAGCCTATTTTTGACGATTTTCAATCTGCTCATTGTTCTTTCTGCTGAGCAGCTTGTTACTGGTAATGAAAGGATGATATGATATAACATCATTAGGTTTCGAAAGCCAGACATATTAATCAAAAATCTATAAGGTTTGATGAAACCCTTCTTGACCCACTGGTCTAGAACTCGTTCTTTTGATGTCTCTGTCACTTCAGCTGGGTTGGGTGAGTCATCATCGTGAAGATTTTGTGAGCCACATTCCTCATTCTCTTCCAGGATATCAAATAAATTAATGTTTCTGTGCCCTTCTTTGTACAGGCGGCTGAAATCATTTACTTCTTTGCAGGTTTCATCAGCATCAATTCTGTAAAACTCACACAAACCATTTATTTGAGTTGGGTTAATGGTTCCGTCTTCATTATCAGCAATCTTCAATAAACCTTCATGCGAAAAATATGTCATTTGCTGCACAATATGGAGAGTGCTTTCTGGAAATCTATCCTCTAACTGGGTAATCAGAGAATCTAGTAGTTTGAAATAAACTTCAACTCTTATTTTGGCCATCAGGTTTGTTATTGGCTCATCCACAGATAGTTCATCCATAAACCTTTTGTTCTTACGAGGTCTTTTGGCGAGGGGTTGAGATATGTTGTGGTCTTCTACGAAGCTGTTGATGTGCTGTAACATTTCATCATTCCATGATTCGTCACTCCTTAGAGCCTCCAATCTAGCCTTCGTCTCACACAGAATAGCGGGCACTATTCCGTAATCAATGTTTTTTGATTGGAAACATATGGTTACTGGTGCGAGAACTTTGAAAACTGTGGATGCGATTTTCATTGTTGCCACTGTTTCAAATTCAGACAACGCTTTAAAGAGTCCATTTGCTCGAGTAGTAGTGTCATTGTCTGACTTTTCATCCTTCGATATTTCACATAAGGATTCCCTAAGGACATCGTAACAACTTATAACTGTTGCCAAAGCATCATTCCGACTTGACCATCTAGTCGTGAGGACTCTTTTTAAGCGCTTTTTTCTAATATTAGGAGGTCCTTTGTTCAACTTCTCTGTAAAGAAATGATGTCTTTTATGTCCCGACATGAAAACGTATAGTTCTTGAAGTGTCGAAAACATATCTCTTATTTGGGGGCAAATATCCATAGATTTTTCTATGACTAATGCAAATCTGTGGGAGCAGCACCAAATGTAAAATGCTTTAGGACATTCTTTTAAAACAAAAGTCTTAACTCCACTTAATCTCCCACGCATATTACCTGCTCCATCCATACTTTGCCCAACCAACCAATTGTTATCCAAACCTAATGATAGCAGGGTGTTGAGAAGCTCTGATGACAAATGTTCTCCAGTTGTTTCTCCACTCGTGAAGACCTTTATCAGTCTCTCCTCTGGTTTGACATCATCTTTCATGCATCCTTGAGAATCTTTTATCTCCACATAACGAACCAGCAGAGTCGTGCATTCTTTTTTGCTAATATCCTGAGTGGAATCGAGGATAACTGAATAGGCATTTGTCTCTTTCACATGTTGAACAATTTTGGAAACGACCATTTCACTCATGGTATGAATTATGTCAAACATGTTTCTATAACTTAAAAGGTTGGACGCAAATTTTGCTTTTCCTTCCTTAGCTTTATCCAGCTTTTCTAAGTAAACCCTTGCATCTGGGCTATATTTTGCTAGCAGTCTAAAAAGATTATGAAATTTTCCATCCAGAGATCCTTTTTTTCTAAAGGCTAACATTTCTGTTGATAGGTATCTACAACAATCTACAATAACAGAGAGTATTTCTCGGTGATGTGCAACTAGTGAATCTGTTTGCTTCGCCAGGGTTTTGTCGATTCTTTGTTGTGAAATCCACTGAAGTCTTGCGATTTGGGAAGACACATGGTATTTAGATTTTTCATGTTGGTCAATATCACGATCACCCCTGTGGTCTATCCAACCCCTATAACCCGTAGTGCCCCATACAGTCATTTCTTTAGGTAAAGCGAAGAGGAGGCAGTGGAGACAAAATGCAGCATCTTTGTATTTGCTATACACAAGCCATTTTCGTTCGGTCGATGTCCCATTTGGCAACATAACCTGCTTTGCCTTTCCGTTGAATTTCCTCCCGCCAGTATTGGGAAAATTAAATATATCCAAGTTTTGGTTTTCTAGTTTCAAAGCTGCATTAATCATTTCTGGAGACAATTTTTTGTTGGCAAAGTAAGCTGGATCTTCTGACGAAGGCGTCAACTGGTTGTCCTCTTCAATGGTACAAGCCACATCTTCATCTATCTGCATCTGTTGGTTACCGTCGTAGGTTGGATCTTTTGTTGGTAAAGTCGAGTCGTTATCATCTTTAATTAAATCACATAAGTTTTTCTCTATCTCTTTGGGTTGTTGCACTCTTGTAGAATGTAAAACACCTTCTGAAGAAAATGTCAAGCTTTTATCCTCTTCGATTTGTGCAATATTTTGAGGTTCCTGCTGCGGGTCAGAGTTATTGAGGAATTCAATCTCTTGATTGGGATTTAATGAATCATTTATTACTTCCCGCTCACGAACACTTCTATCGGAGTCAGAACCAGGAAGTGGTATTACACTCTTAGTCTGGTTTGTGCTGGTACGAGCAGAACTTGTCACTGTCGTAGAAGTAGATGGTACAGATATGTCCCACTCAGATTCTCGTAATCTAAAAAGAAAAAGCCACACTTAATACTATATTTATACATCTTATACGATAGTAAAAAATATGCTCATTTTTGCAACAATAAAAAATGGTGACTTTATGTATACAAGCTAAAAGCATAAAACATTGTTTTTAATTTTGATGAACATTAAAAAAATACATTTATTTTATTTTCTATATTCTTTATTCCACATACATGGCTAAAACAAACGTGCGTAATATTTTTGAAACGTACATAAATAAATGGAAAAATATAAATACTGTAACAAGTTAAACTTAAAAAAAATAACGAAATAAACAAATAAATTAAGTTCGCCAATTCACTAAATTGCTATTAAATTAGAGACAGACGATTAATACAACGTTTTTTATAAATACGAAGTATATAAGTACTCAACTACAGAAGGCTCAAATACAGAAATAGTCAAATATCGTATTATCCACTGTTCACACGGCACTTGCTCGCTATCACCAGGTAAACGCAATTCGGAAGTTGTAAAATACATATAGCCTGGCGTGGTTTTTATTAAATCGAAGAAAATTTGATTTAATATACTGCTCTTAATATATTTAATTATATTTAATATACTAAACAATTGCGACTGAATAATTAAAAACAGTCCTCGAACATTGATTATATACATAATCAATTTGTTATTTATGCCATCGGTTGACGGACACGAAGATAGTATCCGTTGCAATAAGAAACATATGATACATTTAATTAGCACATACTATAGTTTGTCGTGCAAAACTGTACACCAACATTTTAAAAAAATTTCAGATATTTTAACTTTAACTTATTTTGAATATTTAATTAAATTAGTTTTGTAAATTTTCTCGACTTGCGTTACAAATTTTTATTGAGTACGGCATTTACTTCTGAAATACTGGGTACGGGCATTTGTTTACATGAAACTGTTACATTTTCATATAACATAAAATTGCCTTTGCATAGTATTTTTGACGTTCCAGTTCCACACAATACTTGCTGTGAATATAAAAATAAACATTTTCAAAATTGACACTATAAGATCTTTTAAAATGCATGCACAAAATAAGCTGAAATCAATAAAAATTAATAAAATAATGTTATTAAGCCTATAGCCAAACTTAAATGTAAAAGTAGGTATTTAAAAGTATGGGTCCGCTCTACCTCGAAGGATTTTTCCGACTCGCTCCGTATTCAACTGGGCTATCCTGATGAAAGAACAACACGCGTGGAAGCTTGCAAGCCTTTTCCTTTTACAGATCCCTAATTGTATATAAACTTTTTTACAGAACAATGAGCTTTTCACACTTGTCTGATTCCAATCCATATCTGCCCGTTTTATTTTTTTCGGAACACATTTCATTTTATTACTAAAGAACTTCAAAACGCTTTATTTTGACAACTTTATTGATGGCCCATTTATTTAAGTTAAATTTTCAAAAACGGAAAACAACAAACAAACGTTTAATTAATTGAATGAGAAAATTTATTGATTAAGTGTGATTGGTTAAGAACTGACCATAAATTGGGAAAAATACAAAACCTTCTTTTAGAGCATAACAGACTGGTAGAACTCACCCCTAAGATATATGCTAATTGCTCATTTTCTAACCGTTAGAATCAAACAGTAACAATGCTTTAGATTCTTAGCAATTAACATCTTACCAGCAAAATTAAATCCAAACAACAATAATTTTAGTAGTGTATTGTATTATGATAATTAAAAAAAAATTAAATGGCAAAATAATGTTCACCAAATAATGTACGTTAGGAATTGAGAAGTAAAGTGATAACGTTGTTTGAAACAAGTATCCTAATATACTCGTATACTGTATATACATATTTTAGTTTGAAGAATTGAAGTTAGTACCATAATACATCTTTAAAAAATAATAACTCCTCAACCTCAAATACAAGCAAAAAACAATTATTTTAATTATAGTTTTTTCTCATTTATTACTTTTCTCTTATTATTTACTAGCGGAGTGCCCGTTGATTCTCAACGGAAATATGAATGGAATGTAGTTCGAAAGAAGTCATGAAATTGAGATATGAAAAAATTAGATATGAAAAGTCTTAAATTTATGTAAAAACAATACTTCTCTTCAAAGTTGATGGGCAGAGAATTGCCAGAATTTTCATTGCACATTAATTAACTAATAGAGTGACCAGTTTTCACTAAAAGAGGAAACGGAATAAGATTGCTATGACAGCGTAAGAACGAATTTCAAAAAGATGATCAAAAAGGGGTATTTACATTTAATTAAGTAAAAAAGTTCAAAGTGCCTCTTGGTATCGCAGAATCACAAAAACAGTTACACTAATATAAATCATAAACTAAACAAATGCACCAGTCGCTACAGCAAATAGAAGAAACCACTGAGTACGAAATGAATGGAGACGAAATCACAAACATAGCCACACAAATCTTGTAAACCACAAACGAAAACGAATGAACCAGTCGCTTAGCACGTCCAATATGTCTGACAGACTGCGAGCGAGTGAGCGAAATCATCGTAACTATCAAATAAACGGCCGCAATCGAATTAGAATGTAAAGTAGTTAATCTAATTAGAACTCGTCCTTTTATGAATTAACACCTAATTTATTCCTTAAGATGACGTTGGCTGTTCTTTAATTAAATTACTTAACACTTCATAATTAACCCTCTGCTGTAAAATTAATTGTAAGAATTGTGAAGAAAATTTTTATCCAATAACAATGTAAGCGGATTGAATAGGATTTAATTTAATTTCAATGTTTTCAGATCCCGTTGACGAAAAATACTGTCTTCAGATATTTTTATATACGTGGAGATAGGAAACGTAATCCAAGCGAAAGTAGACATTCAAACTTATGGGAGTTATCTCATTAAAGCGATGTAATCGGTAGTGATAAGAAGTGCTCGCAAGTTTTTCTCGCGATATTTCCTCAAAAATTCATGAAATCTAAATAGCAAAAATTAACTACATTTCCTTTACTTGGCCATTTATTTTTCAGTCTAATTTGCATGATTTTAACTCGCAATCATGAACAAATACTATAAATTCTGCTTTAATCTCACAGTACCTCTAAAACGAACACCAGTAGAAATAAGATGTACCAAGAAGAGCAAAACCAATTGTCAATATAAACTTAGAAATGATTCAATTTTGTGTCAATTCTGTTAATCATTTGCGATTGTTTTCGGCGATATCGGCAAATAATTGAAATTCAGGGACATGAATCCTATAGTTAAAATATTCAAAGATGATATTTTCTTGTATAGAGTAACATATTTGAAAAAAAAAATTACTGAGTTTAATACTAGACTAAAGGCAAACCATATACCAGCAATACTTCTTTAGAGGGAATTTCTATAGTACATGTAACTGAAATTGTGAAGTAAATTAACGAAAAAGACTTCGAAAGTGATATATCTTGTTGGAGGTATTTCTTCGAAATGATGCTTATTCGACTAAATTCTCATTCAGTTATCCAATTCTTCCTTACCTAGACGTACAATCTATTAGTTACAGGAATTAAAAGAATACATGAATACTTCATTTCTTTTGATACTTGTCTAGAGTCCGTAAAATGAATACTACTTTGATTTTTTGGAATAATTTAACCCTGCAACATACAAAATACATATTGAAGCGTATATCTAATGATAACATTTGAGCAGCCTGCATAGAACCGAAGCATAAAATTAAAGGACATTCGCCATAATCTGAAAGAGGTGTTCCATATTTTAAAATCTAACAAACTTATGACGCATCGAAAATCGTTTAACATGAACATTTAAACATATTATTTAAGATATAACAAAATACCAATGAGTATGACTATCACCATCATGAAAAAATATAGGTGGATAGTACCTATGCTAAAACACACCAATATATGATCCACTAAAACATTTCTTGTTTTAATTTCCAATGCTATATCTAAAAGCATAAAATTCGTTTACCTTTTCCCAGTCAGGTATAAAAGGATTGTGACTCCTTGCTGCTTTATATCCAACTCTTGACACTTCAAAACGAAGCAATTACTGAATTCAGGGATATTTCAACGATCTTGATTGATTCATTTTTTAGCGTTAACGATTAAATTCACGGCGGGACGCTAAATGAAACGATTAGTATTTAGATCGGAAAATAAGAATGAAAATGTAGTTAACTTACCAAGCTAAGAAGATATAATTACTTTATATGAGAAAAGGAAATTCATTTAATATGACGATGAACATTAATTTCACGTAAAGAATCAATAAACATCGGTGTTGCTATAAACAAAGCTCTGTTGCTGCAGACGCGCTTCAACGAACTTGAATTTAAAAATATAGCTTGGTCTTGACGACGGGTTGTTTACAATGTCAGATTTTCAAAAAAATTTCGTATTTTACTTCCAAATTCTCACAACTTCGAAGCGAAAGCAATATTCTATGACCAAAATAAGAAACTTCATTCCATTTCCTTTGTTTTGGTGTTAGTTTTAGTTTTCAACGACCGTTATTTCTAATTTAATTTCATTATAGAAAAGTACCCTGCAAATGATAAAATTTTCTTCCCATGTATTTCTTATGGAAACTCTTCGACTATCTGGAGTCGAACCGAGTACAGTTGGGTCAACAAAAAGTAGCCTATCATTTGCGCAGAGGAGATTTTTAATATTGTACGAATTTTGAAATTTTGAAAATATTTAGCTTTAGAGTTATAGCGTGAAATAGATTTTTGACCCCGACTGGAGACAAACTGGAGACAGATAAGTGGATAAAAGGTAGCCTATGTCACAAGTCGGATGACAAATGACCAGCATGCCAAATTTCATCAAAATCGGTTGGATAGTTTTTGAGTGATGCTGTAACAGACAGACAGACATGAAAATTTCTAAAAGGTGTTTCGGACTCGGGAACAACCCTAGTATCCAGCAATACAACTTTTTTTTAAGTCGGATCAATGTACAGACACGACCCCCTCTACAGATTTATTATATATATAGATTAAAGAATTGTAACCAACTTACCTTTGCTCACTTGTTGGCTTGTATGGGATCCATGGACTCTGGCCTTCTTTAACTTGAACAATAGTGTATTTAATGTTTAAATTGTTTTTAAATTTATAGGAATGTTTACTTTTGCAATGTTCTAGCCACTTATCGTGCCGATGTACGGTATTGCATAATAGCTCGAGGCATTTATATTTAAACTGTTTTTTAAGTTTTCGAGGCATTTTCAGGATTAGGTTCGAAAATAGAATCCAGAAAGCTTGAATGCACTCAAATTAGGATGCAACGTGTTTTAAGTAATATTAAAAATCACTACAAATAGTGTAGCCTGCGATTTATAAAACGTATTTCTAAACACGCGTTTAAACACATTCAACGCATTTTTAAACACATCAAGAGAAAATCCTTAATAAACAATAAAACTCTCTGATAAAATCACCAAATCACAACGCACACAATAACCTTCCGGTCCGTCTCACTGCTCTTGTCTTAACTGAGTGTCAACCAAAACCAGAGATGGGGAGTATCCGAGTTAAAGTAACTCAGTTACCGGTAACGATTACATTTTAGGTATTTTTTACTTGTAATCGTTACATTTGAAAAAATGTAACTATTACTTGTAATCTACTCATTGCTTTCTGAAAGTAATCGTTACTTTCCCACTACGATTACCAAAACATTGTGTTAATTGGTATGAACACGTATTCGTCGGTCATCCTGATTGGAAGACGTCGGGCGTCGTCGGACGGGGAATCTCATTACAATGTAGGCACCTACATTATAAACTTTGAGTTTCCTTTTCTTCCGACGACGGCCGACATCGGATCGGGGGAAATACGGATCCAATGTAGTTGCGGCCTTCGACGTATTCCAGCACATTTCGACCACTTCGACGATTTCGTTCGTTTTTTTAATTTTCCCCACAAATTTAAAAATCCCCCCCAAATTTGAAAATCCCCCCCAAATTTTATCTTGATGGCGCAACTTGCGCCATCGATCCCCCCCGTGGGCGGCCCTGATTGTATTTCTTATCTAATCGTTAGTTTCTCGAACCTCCGGATTAAACTCCGTACCTTACCCGAGCCCGTTACCTTCACTTCATCTGACGAGATACACGACGTAATCGTATGGGGAGAAATCGGGAGAAATGTCTCCTCCAACTCTCTTGTTCTCACCACGTGTGTTAGATTTGCGCGAATGTAACGTCTGAAATATTCGATATGAATCTACGAAAATTATTCTTCCTTTCTCTTCTGTTATTCTAGGGTCTTCTAATATTTGCAAAAGACCGTAATATTTCTGCCCGTTTGCCTTATGTCGTGTCCATTGATCTATTTTTCGCTTAAAGTATACCTTAACCAGTGGTATTTTGGAGCGGGAACATGTGGGTACGGCGTTCCCACAATGGTTTTCCACATTTAAAAAAATAGCCAATTTATTGATAAATATTGATTTGGTATAAAATAATTACAATAAATAAAACAATACTTTACAAGCATTTGTAAACTCGATTGATGTTGATGCGACTTTCCTTATAATTTGACAAACATATTTAGCGTTCCCACACTGAAAAATTTTCCACTACGCCACTGAGCTGACTAATGGCGACAATAGGGTTGGTGTCACTCCCTCACAACGTACCCCATGGATCTCCTTCGAGTCCACCTGTACCAAAAATTGGGACAATTCAGAATCCTAAGTATTTTTTGTAAATTTAGGTCCTGTATTTAGACAACTAGCTAATTGGGCGAAGCTGCGCTCAATCCGTTCATTTGTAAAGATTGTTGTTCGTGAACTAATCTGTAAATTGCTGCAAATACTATAAAGTTAACAGTTATTTCCGGGCAACTTAGCACTAAGAACCAAAAACAATCATAATGTAATCTTCTGGAGAAGTTATTATAAACGCAAAACTATTACGTTTTTGTGTTTATACCAAATAGAAAGGAGTTTTTTATATTTCAATAATAAATTTCTGTTGTTTGGCTGAAAACATGCATAAAGATAACTTCATGCAGTGACAGAGAATCATATGCAGTAATATTTTGCGTTGTGGTGTCACCTGGTGCCGTCCGCATCCCCCTAGTGACGCCACGGCACCTTACGTCCCCTTAAAGAAAAGACATCCTAAAAGACGTCCATGCCATTTCTTCCATGGCCATACCTCAAGCCACATTCACACGAATGTCGAGTACAGGCGAGTCGAACCGCAAGGCGAGTGGCGGGACAAATGTGTATTCGGTTCAATTCGGTTCCTTTGTCGATCGTCTTGCTACTCGCCACGTCAGTGGTTTCTGGGAAAAAGTCAAAAAGGCGGTTATGACCTCGGCTTAGCGTACTATAAGAATGGTAATTCGAATTGTGGGGACTAATGTGCGATTCCAACAATGCCTATCAAAAGTTTCGGCGGAACATGAGCGCGAATTTGTGAATGCAGTATTGCTGATTATGCACATATCATACACGAGAGGCCTCGCGTAAAAATTAAACCTTTCAAGTTCTCTTCAGTCCAGACGGGTTTTAGATTTCAGAGGAGGTTTATAGTGAAGATATGTTGAAAATAATTTCAGGAGGGCTGACAAAAAAATCCAGGGATGGCTTCCATTCCAGCATTTGGAGTCTTTTTCTCTTTCCGGCGGAGAGAAGATCGTCATCTCCAGTAGCCATAGCATTTTCAAATGTTTGGTTGCTACCGGTTTCACCCTCCCCCTTCAAACTTTTGAAAATGAAAATCAAAATGTTGCAAATCATATATGTATTTGCTACTACGGCAATTCTGGGAGAGATGCCCCACCTAAGGAAATGACTTCATAACAATGACTTCAGTGATAACAAGAATGTGAAACTGCGTGTTATAATAGAAAATTTATTGATTATTAACAGGATATAAACAAATTTTGTTTAAAAACATTTGCACACAATATATTAAAGTTTTTCTGCATCCATGCATTTGGCCATCTCTCCCAAATGTCCGGGTGAGACGCCCCACCTCTGTGGGAGAGGTACCCCATTAGCTTAAACTGAATTTAATCTGGAAAGCGCTTGTTATATACAAAATTGTTAAATATAACTTAAAGTTAGGACCTAAGAAAACGTTTAAGTTAACTTTAAAACCTATTTAAAAGTTTTATTTGCAAAAATTTTTGGAGGTATCTCAGCCTACTCTAGAGGCATATAAATAGCATATTGAGGCTTGGTCATCAGTTCTTTGCAAGTGACATCTTCTCACACAAAAATATTGTCGATTCGACCGAAAAAAATTTTTGACAATTTTGATGTTTTTGTTGAAACTTCAAGGCAAAAATTCTGACAGAAGATGTTTTTTGATTAAAAAAAATCAACCTTTTCCGGGTATTACATTTTATCAGAAAGAAAGTGGCAAAATGCACCACTCTAGTGCTTGCTATACACTACATCATCTTTTGATAATGCATAAAATGCATTAGATCGCGGATATAAATTTGAATTGAAATTTAAATGTAGATTACAAACGTTTTCTTGAAAAAAGCCTTAATCAGTATCCCCTTAAAGTTGAATTGATACTATTAGGGCACATACATCTAAAGATAGCACTGGGGCATCTCTCCTTTCAGTACGGGAGAGATGCCCTTACAGCAAGTGGGGCTACACTTTGTCCAAGATGGCTAGTCACTGCACTTAGATAATAGAGGAACCTATTGCTACAAGTTTTCGCCCTTTAATTCAAAATATGCAATCATTTAAACAGACTCCAACCAGAAACATTATTCCCTTTCTTATAACAGGGCGGAAAAAAAAGTGCCTACTTGAAAAGAGGCTATTAAACTGCATAAAAAGAATTAATCACCATGAAACTCTTGCAGATAGAGGGGTGCCTTTCAACTGACTGACACACACCCTCAGTAGAGCAATTTTGTGGTTTTTCTTAAAAATACTGCGACTAGGGCTTCTCTCCCTGTGGGATATCTCACCTGGATGTAACTTATATGCTATTTTGGCCATCTTGGATTCTTGAATAAAGAAAATGGTTAGGTTATATTAAAACATGAAAGCAGGCAACCAGGAAGAATCCCAAAAAAAACCTACTTTATATAAGTCTGACGGGACCAGGAATCTTCTTGAATTAAGTTTTATAACTGTTGAGTGCCCATAGGTTTCCCTTGTCTTCAGCTCTAGACATAATTGGATAATAAATATTTACCCACTTGCTGAATAGGTTAATTTATGCTACTCATTATTGTGTATTTAATTATATTTGAATTATTAATCACAATTAATATTAACTAACACAAAATTTTGGGATAGATATTGTATGTTAATTATATACTAGATGAAGTTAATTATTAGTAAATAAGAATAAGATAGAACTCACTTTCAAAGAATATGTGCATTCAGAAAATATATAGATGGGTAAATATTTAGCAAAGGTTGAAAGAGTTAGTTTCATCAATATTCAGTATGATTTTTGCTGGGAAGACATAAGATTGGGCTTTAGGGGTATGCATATTGGTTGAATCCATGAACCAAAATAATAAAAGTTTTGATTAAATGACTTTGAAGAAAATTTATGATCTGATTCTCTTCAGTTTTCCATATGACTTTCTTGTACAGTTGAAAGATTATGTGCTATAGTTTGCATTTAAGTTAAAGTAAGTTTACCTTTCCCATTTTTTAATTTGAATATAATCAATATTCAATTAGAAATAAGAATATGATAAAACCTGCTGAAAAGCAGTAGGAAAATAACTTCTGAGTAGATTTTTCTGTTTTTTTTTGCTGTATCCTAAGCATAGTATTTTTGGAAACATGTTTTGTGATTATTTCCAATTTTTTAAAGCAACATATCAAAGAATCCATATCAAAGAATAATTCAGCCTTATCAATAGCCAATTAGTTTGAGTATATCACTTTCTGCCTACTCTTGCCATCAAAAAGTCATTTAGGTTCAAAAAGATGGATGAGCTCTAGCCTGTGCTTCATTAATTTAAATACTGATTTCATTTGCTGACCCATTCTATGTATTTCAAAACTGTAGAGCTTTTATTGCATCATTGGTGTTTAGATTTTCATAAAGACTATCTCTATCAATTATAAAGCATCTGCACTTCTATTTCTTTAACACTGTCTCTGCCTTGATTATGTGTCCTAATACTTGGTACTAATTTGCACTCTACCAATTGCACAGCATCTAGTGCAAATATTTCAAGCATACCTCCCTTTCTGGATCTCCCTTGCACTATACACTACTGATATGGGCATGCATTCTTGTAGTATACTACCTAGAGTTGCTGATGGCAGTGGGTAGGAAGACATCCTGGTTTCTCATGAAAAGGGTCTACAAATTAGAGCTCTATTTATAGTTTATTGCCACCAAGTATAATGATCAAGTCATATTTATCTGATATTCTGACTGGAAAAGAGAATCACTTCACCTATTTCTTAAACTGTTATTGCTAAGTAATCTAGATTGATTTGACATCAAGAAGCTATAACCATTGCTATAACTTTCAATTAAAAAATGACACCCATTGAGAATGTTCTAAAGGAAGAAATAAAATCAAGTTTGTTGCACTTATTGCTAACATGACCAGAAAGTATTTGAGCATAATAATTCCATTCACTAATCTATTAAGATAAAGCAGTGAGATTTGGCATTGCTGAATCCTAAGGTACATACAAAAGTTTAGTCCCTGTGATACCCAGAGAAACTGTTATGTAAGTGAATGTACATTTATTCACTGAATTGTTTCTTTTTATAAAATATAGGAACAAAATCAATACTAGCCCAGGAACATGATATACAACCAGAGATTGAGAAAAATGGAAGGAACACCTCACTCCCCACTGCAGATGAGCACAATAAAAACCTCAATACTGTAAAAGAAACTGCTGAGCACAGTGATGTAAAAGATACATCTCCTATTCATGAGGGTAATTCTCAAGGCAGCTCAGAAAAAAAGAGAGCTAGTGGCAGTGCTGCAGATGACATAAATAGAAACACAACTGGAGAAGCTTCTCAAATAAAATCAGCCAATGGAAGTATTCTCAATAATACTGTCAAAGGGAATCAAGAGAGAGTAGCACCCGAAACTAAATTAACAGGTCATCAAATAATTTCCCCAGAAAGCCATTGGAATCATGATCATATTTCTGGAAGAGGAGGTGCTCACACGTATTCTCAGCCTCCCGAAGTTACAGCTATGTTGGCTGGCATATTTGTTTTATTTGCTGTACTAGGATATTTCGGATTAGTTTGTTGGAGAAGATCTCTTGAGTAAGTATTACATTTAGATTCAGTTATTTTAGTACAGTAAAACCTGTCTAAGACTCAAAGGACAGAGTACATTTTATTAAATATAAGGATAATGCAGTGAATATGGTAAATTCATTGGAATGCAATTAAATTTATTTCTATAAACAAGTGGCCCATTTACAGAATAAATGAATGCTTAGATAGAGAAGTGTGGGAATACCTGAGGTACGCTAAGCTCATTTGGGTACCTCAAGTGTAACTTTCTTCTGAGTACTGTTTGTTTTAGGATTGACCATTTGTACATTCCTTTAAGATTATAAATGAGCTTGGAAGAGAAGCAAGCCAATGGCAAATACTTTTGAAATCAAAAAAATATTTTTCCATTTTTCAATGGCTTGACTAGTTGTTCATAGGCAAGGTTGAAGGAATATAGATTTCCATCCACCTTACGCAGGTTCCACCATACAAAAGGCCATTCCTGTGGAAAACATTGAGTATATGCAGTTATTTTATTAATGCTTCCAGCTTAGGTGGGTTTATCTTTTTAAACAGGTTCTGCCTTAGACAGGTTTTACTGTATTATCAAATTATGTAGTATATGAAATAAATCCTAGTATTTAGGATTAAGCTTAAGTTAACCCACATATTTTTAAGCATTATTAGCTGCATATTTTTACTATGGATTTCATTATTAAGAAAATAAAATGTATGATGAATATTTAAAATATATTAAGAACTTTAGAATTGAAATGTTGGATAACTAGAAAAATGTCACAAGAATGTAATACCAAGAAAGTCAAATACTTGTAGTTTTTTCCTCACTTTAAATGAGATATAATGCAGTAGGGTATGTTTAATTTATTGCCGATATTTTGCAAATATGTATGACAGAAAAAATTATTCCATGTTCTATTATTATATATTATTATTGAGGGTTGTCTAATTCAAAGGGTATAACTCAAGAATAAGTTACATTTTATTGAATATTTAATAGAACAAAATATCGTTAATTTTTAATATATCAATTTTTGCGGGTGAAAATTTGAACAAATATTTAAAGTATACACAGCTGAGATGTTTATAGTTACCTAAATGGTAGATCTAATTGAAGGTGTGAATAGTACAGCCTCAATATCTTCTATTGTTTATAATTATGAATTAATTGAAACAAATATTGATAATATAAAGTTTTATGACCATCATTGGTTTTTAAGCAAATTATCAAATCAAGGCATGATTTGTGGAAAGCCACAATATGGTAGAAAAACATTAATTTTCCAGAATGTGTTTAAGGTAACCAGTTTTGCTACCATGAAGAATCTTCAGATTATAAGATATTGTGAAAAGGGTTGCTAGTTTAGTTATTACACATCTAATTCCCATAAATAAACTAATATTTTTTGTGTTTCTTGATTACTAAGTTAATCAGCCAATAGAGCAATGAAGTTATTGCTATAATTATGAAGCATAACTGTATGAAATTATTACAAAATAAATCACTTTATAATTCTAATTTACACTCATAGTTGTAAATTATCAAATTGGTCAGTCAACTTAATGATGATGCAAATGATAACAGAACATTCTAATAACATTTAAGAAGCTGTTGAGATTCTATTCTCCTGGTTCGCATTTGTATTTACTATATATATATATATATATAAAACGGGGGTATACTTAAGTTTCTTGTTTCTGAGGATAACCCATATTGTTATAAGTAAAATAGTAGGATATAATTACATTTTATAATGAATTTAATTATAATTGAATTTCCATAACATAAAAATAGATAACAACAAGCCTAGACAACAAGAGATATTAGCTCAGTGTGCAGCAAAGTTTGTTTAGTTTTATAAATATTTTTCAAAATATCCATTTGTTAAAAACAATTCTAGCAGAAAATTATTTTTAATTATCAAAAGCAAGCACCATGTTTTTTCTAGCCTTTTGTAAACAAAATGAGTTTTTTTTTAGTTTTTAAACTTTTTCTTTATTTTTCTAATCAGGAGGAAATATGGTAACAGGGAAATGCTGGTAGATGAAGAGGAATTCAGCTCTGAAGAATGACATGTCCAGAGGGTGGATTTGGACTAAAATGTGCCAAAAAGCATGATCAAAAGGAATGTAATTCCTCTACAGATTGTGCTAGAACAATTTTACTTAGTCTCAAGTCATTTCTGTTTTCATCGAAAGGGAAATATAGAAAAATATTTATGATCGTCAATACTGGAGATGAAGATAGTGGATAGTTGTGTGAAAGTATTTCATAAAATTATCGATTTATACAAATATTGAACTAAAATGGGACCTCAACATTCTAAAAGCCTGTGAAATTTAGGCAACAACTTTTCCACCATCCAGGAGGCCATTTCAAAGAAAAACTGAAAGTTATCTTTTGATTCAGTTATATGAGCAAGTCTATGTCATATGTTCAACATCCTTTAATTGGTTATACATTTTCTAAAAACTTTCTTTAGAAAGTCTTTGATAACTCTCACCTGTTGAAGGAAATTCATGCTGACAAACTTGCATTCTTTCTTAAATGTATCAACATTTATGGAATAAATGTGATAAATATAGAAATAATAAATTTATTCAATGCTGAGAATTTTAGTAGACATTTCATCAGATTGTGTACTAAATCACTATATTAAAACCATTGTATTTCTAATGTAAAAGAAGAATTGGTTAAAGTTAATATCCTGCTGGCAAAACTTAAAGAGGTAAGGTTACTTGATGATATTTTCAGGAAAAGTAAACTCTGGCAAAATACAGATAAATATTTCTTGCACTTACATTCATTAAATATCTCCCTTTGACTGAATAATTTTTTGCTTTAGACAGTAGATAAATTTATTGCAAAGTAAAAATCCACCTCATTGAAAGAAAAATACCCAGAGCCATTTCATACATTGTTCATGTAGAAGTGATACGGATGTGGCTCAGTTGTTTAGTGGAAAGAAAACCTGCTGGGAAAATGGGAAACCCAGGTTTGAGTCTCAGCCAAGTCAATGGTTTTCACTTCTAGTACAACTTTATTCTCATCAGATTGAAATGCTGAAAGTTGATCATTCCCTCTGAGTTTATGAGTGAGTATACAATAATATTATGGATGTAAGTGTGCATATCATACACACTTCAGAATCTCTCCAAGGGTATGTGGTCATAAGTAGTTTAGGGCTACAATATCTATATGATAGATTTATCTGCATTTAGTACCCAAAAATTGTATAACCAACATTTTTTAAACATAAAGATGTGTATTCAGAATGAAAGATTAATAAAATACAAACTCATAATGTTTTCTTTGCATCGATAGCCAATCTGTTGTTTCATTGCAACTTTTAGCAACAGTAAAAATTTATCTACATAAAAATTAATCAAATACAATTACCATTTCTTAAGTATTTGAGATAACTATAACATCCGTTCTCAACTCCATGTATCTGGCTACACTCGTGTTATTTAACTATTTTTTTATTATATCTTAGTTAATAAAATTCATACTATGTTCTAGCTTTAGTCACTCAATTTTGAATGAGTATTGAACAAGCAGCTAGTCCAGAGAGTGATATTTTCAATAGATATTTAGCTGTGAGACAAAGTAAGAATCCTATCTAAACATTGCATATACACTATTTTAGGGGATAAATAAATTCTAATTAGGCCAATGTATTTGACATCACTTATAATGCAGCAGTTAATTGATGATAATATACCGAAGTTCATATCCTAATGTAGATATTTTTCTTAAATGGCATATAGTTCCACAAGTTATTTATTACTTCTGATTTTCCAAATTGAATACATTTGAAACTGCCATCTACTTACACTCTTGCGATTATCGTTTTTGTAGAATCTTCATGGTCTCTTGTCCATCTTCCAAATAATCTTTAGATGCTGTGAAAATTTTAATAAACACTTCACTATTATAAAAAAGGAGATGGTTTGTAGTATTTTACGTATTCACCAAGGTCCTATTATGTATATTCCCAATGCATCTGAAGAATTTTTTTTATCAAAACATAGTGTAATTTAGAAAATTGTACAAATTTCAAGAATAAAAAAAATGAAACTATAACTGAAACTCTCAAGTATTACTTGCATGAAATCAATAGAATTTTTCGGTGCATTACCTTCGAGAAGGGAAAATGAACAGCATTTATTGTTTTACGAAGCATAAGTGTTAAGACTCCCAAGCTTTAAGCTAACCTCAGTGGAATGCGTTAGATTTTGAATTGTTGTGGAATGAAGTGTATAATACTTACCAAGAGAGGAACTCTACTTATTTATGATTAGTTAGATCATAATTGTCGGAAGAATGTTTCAATACAGTAATGAGTGTAAATATTATGAATCCACCAACAGAACTACATTATCTCAAACTTATTGACCCAACTAACAAAAATTTAGCCAAACCTACACATCTGCAGCTAACTGCATTCTAAAATATGGGATGATACATTAAATACTTAATCAACCAAAATGAATGCATTACATAGAAGATTTGGATTTTTAGTCTAGTGATCCTAAGTGATAAAACTCTTAATGAACAGGATAAATCAAAAGTTTCTCGAATACATCTTTCTTCAAATAACTTAATCCGCCATTTCGTTCAATTCATGATTGTAAGTACACAGAAGGGAGAGGAAAATAAAAGAGCGATTTATGTAACCATAATAACCATGTTTAGAACAATACAAGCGTCACAATCACAATATGTTCCACAATGTAATAATAGGGTAGTGCCACTCGAGGAGTAAACAACTACTGGATTCACTATATTTTTATGGGAAATAGAGAGGAAGCTGATAAGGGACCTAAAAAAATAGACCCTGTTCCTGCCAGCTTTACAGTTTTAGATTGAGCTCATCTCTGAGAGAAATCTCAAAAGTATTATATAATAAAAATATAAAAGAAAATATGTGGTTTTGCAGACAATTCTGTTAAAAACAGTGTATAGTCTGTTGAAGGCAAGAATCAGCTGGCATTCACTACTGAGATGGATGTTTGTCACCCGCTCAGCCTCTCTCCTGCTTCCAATTTATTTACTTGTGTTTGACGACAACTGGACCTACATTGTCCCCAGTTTCGTTATTGTGAGCACCATGTGAACCGTCACAGTATGGAAACTGAAAAGAGGCAAAAGAAAACAACAGTTAATCCAATGCACTAGGGAAAACACACAGTTGGATCATTAAATTACAATTCAACGGTCAGTAAAAGTGTTGTTAACCTTGAAAGTTAACCGACACCCGTAACTTTAATTACTCAGCATAGATTGAGAATAATCCAACGGAACATAACTTGAAAGATTAATTTACATGAGCAACGGAATTTACCTTTTTACTTCTCCAACAGCGACAAAATGCAGCTTTATCTTGGATATCTTCTATATCAAATGCATCCACTACTTTTGCCTCGGCTTTACGTATGCTGGGGTTGATAGGAGCCTTCTTCTACAAATATGACATTAATGTTTACACATGCATTATACAATTTCATAGACAAATGCACACGTATATTATTGTTCATACCTTAACAACCCACTGTTTGGCTGCTGGACAAAATGCAACGTAAGTTACATAGGTCACTCCGGCTACTGCAGCACCAAAAGGTATCAAAGACATCCAATCTCTTACTGAAAATACATGAAAACGTTTGATAAATTACTAAATGTGAGGGAAGGTGAGATATGGAAAGTTAACTTATGCTATATAATGAAAGACATACGAGGTCAAGGTTTATAGCACGTTGGGATGACTATGTAAACTTAAGTATTAAACTTACATCATATTCGGTGGGTTTTAGAAGCTTAAATTTAACATATTAGAACTCTCACAATGTTATTATTTACCTCCTAGTTTAAACCATCCTAGAAATGAATCTGGAATAGGTAATCCTGAAAGGTAATTTGGCAGGGAAACTTTTACGAGATGTGCTATGGGCTCCATGTTGCTGTAATACTACGTTGTCAACAAACATCTTAATACTCTTGTACTATTCTGATTACCATAATACATCTTGAAATATCTCGAAAGTAATTCAAGGAAATATATATGGGGCTTATTGAAAAGGAATAACATATTTTTATGATAAAGACTACAAACTCTCTCACTGGATATGAAACTACGTTAATCAGTTGCTTGTCAGCTCAACATGGCTGAGGAGGTGAAGGAGGTGGAATTACGGAGAAGTGACTCTTGTGGCTTAGGATTTTCTATCCTCGGTGGAGCTGGTTCAGAACTTCCTCCAATTATCTACGATATTATAGAAAATTCTCCGGCAGCAGAATGCGGCGAGGTAAGTTAATATATAAGAAATATTTTTGGATGTAAGCTGCGAGGGGTACAATTTTAGGTGACATTTACTATTACTTCCTGGTCATGTTTTCTCAATTATTCGTTTTGCCATGCTTGTTTTAGTTTATTTGAGATTTTCGTAAGCATCCGCAATTTTTCGCACCTCTGTATTTCTAGGGATCGTCATTATTGATCATAACGCGGATGCCTTGTCGCAAGTTTACTAGTCGAGGGTAAGGGGGATTTCATTGCAATAATTTTATTTATTATTGTCAGTGTGGTTTTATTATTGTATTTACCCCTTTTTTGCTTTCACTTTGTCGCTATAGTCGCTTCCAGTGACTGAAAATATTTACTTCTCGGCCTCCTACGGGTTTTAATGAAGTACTTGCTTTCATCGACAAGCCTTATTTTTTTGTTAAATTATTGATCAGTTCGAATTCTAGTGAATGAAAGTAATTGCAGTGGGAGTGCAGTGTATGTAAATCGGGGTAGGAGTATTAACCTCTGTTTTCCCCAATAATGGCCGTCTTTTGTAAATGACTGGTATTCCATCATTTTTCGGTGCGAATTCGTTGCTTTCGGTGCAACTATGGTGGTTCGCCCCTTCTTATGATGTCGCAATGAACCAGTTATTGAAATAAGTAATATTTTAATGATTTGCTACCGAGACATTGATTATCGGCCGCTACAATAAGGTCATATACTCTATGAATTGATTTTGTGATAACCCAGGCCGATTGTAATTTACTTGATGCATGAATTGTACAGTAGATTTGTAGATATTCAAATTTGGAATTATCGTTGTAAATAATCTGAATTATTTGTGTGTGTTTTCAAACTTGTAATTTCTGGCACTGAGCATCTCTATGTCATCTTAAGCTGTTTTTGTTTATTGAACGCACCTTTACCTGAGGTGGGTGTTTTTTACAGCTCATATTTTTAATGTTATTGTTTAGCGAACGAAAATAGGAATTACTTATTTTCATAACCCGTCGTGCAAGTAAGTAGGCCACTAAACAACTTAAATACTTGCGATGGGTGCAATGTCTTGCTATCTTTACCTATCAGGATAATTTGGATTTAATCGGCTAGATCAGAAATCACTACTGAGGAATGTTTTCAAGTCAGTCCATAGTGACGGTGGAGCACCAGGATGTTTGAATTTCCGATAATTTAATGCAATTCAATATCCTTTGGGAATCGTTAATTTTTGATTATTCCGCAACGGACTTGCTTTATCGAATTCTGAGCAAGCCTGCGCATCTTTAAATGGGAAGAAAATCCTAATAAGGCTCACTATCCATCTTGATCATTCGAAAGGAAAACACTTCTGGAATGAAATTGTTTCGTGTCGTTACTTCGCGAGGTCAGTTTCGCCTGCCATATTAATGAACCGCAAAAATTCGGTTTTCGGCTTCTGTTGGACTTCATCGTTAAAGTAAATGTTATGCACTAATAGGAGCACTAAAGATACCAAGATTGTTTGATTCGGCGCTGACGAGCCTTTGATTTCCGTGATATTCCATGGGCTCGAAGTAAAAGCAGCACATGTCGCATCCAGCTTAGTCAAAACCCATCTTGTAATGTAACGAAGAGCTCGATTGTATTGTAGGGCACAGAATTTGCAGCATGGCTGCTTCATTTTCGGGGCCTTGGAAAGTTAGCACTGCAACTTGGGCAGTGGCCTTTGCAGCTGAAACTCTTCGCTATTAATCCTAAACGCAACTTATACTTGAGCGTCCTCATTACTTACCATATGATAGTAATCTTAATTAATGTACTCTTTATCTTATGCTACGGATTATTTAAAAGGTGTTTTATTAATTAATTGACTGTAAAGTTATCTGCCGTGGCTGGTGAAATACATTCTTTGTTTCGCGGTAATTATTTATTTACCGCGAAGAGAGTTTCTAGGACTTGGTGATGTTTGAAAATACTGACATGAGCGTTTGATTTGTTTGGGTAGTTTTCGAGTCGATGGTTGATGGATTTTTAATCTTTCCCCAAGATGTGGCGTCAAGACTAGCCCAGTTGTTTGACTTTATACTTCCTACCAGCTATCGCTTTAGCTTGTTTATCGGGGCAAGTGAAGAGAGAAAGTGAGATGACAGCGGCGATTAAAAATACTTATTTATCACACATTGTCGAAAGTTGGGGTTCTCCCGAGATGCGAAATTCGGAACAACATTTCCTAACTCCCCGAAAGCTCTCGGAAATTTTCTCATATTGACGTGAGCCATAAAAATCCAAAGTGGGCTTAACTTCCGAGTCGCAGTGGCGAATTCTATTTTGGAGTCTGTTGTGCTCGGCCTATTGATGGACGAGAGCGAGGCCTACACATTCTATAACGCTCTTTCAAATCACGAGGCCCGGCTTTCATATTCCGGAGAGTCGTTATGGTTGTATATAAACTCTTTTGACTGTATTAGCAACTTGGAAATTCGAATCTACGCTATGAATAACGTAGTAGATTTCTACTTACCGAGGCGATGAAACAGTCGAACTATCACCAAAATTTGAAGTTTATGGGAAAAGAAAAAACTTACTTTACTTCACAAGTATGAAAAACAAATCTCCATGATGGATTGGAGGCGATGTAAAGGACATCGTTCGACATTTTTGCGCAACAATGTCGAATTAATTTGATAAACGACGTTTTCCGCCCTTCCATGAAGCTGACAAAGCTGCGTGACTCAGTTTATATACGTAAGAAGTAGTCGTACATTGCTTGGAAGATAAAGGTTGCAGACACTCCTTGTCTGAGCCCTTAGTAGCAGCATATGATGCTTGAATACAAAACGCTAATCATTAATCGACTTACGCTTACAGTTATAAGTGGAACACTTTCAAATGAATACAAGGGTAATTTTAATGCAATAATTACTCTTTGATATCTTAAGTGAGATATCAGAGGATAATTATCGACATTTGATATCCCATGTATCAATCATATCAATATTTGAGATACTTTTAGGGACCGCAGGTATTTTTATTCAACAGGACTAACGGTTAAAGTAGTACTGTCTTTTCATAATTGGCGTTGAATATAAAATTTTACTATAAGCTTTGGCTACATAAGAGTGCATTTCAATCATAATTTTTCCCACCCCAGCCATCGAACGTAAGTACCTAATTGTGGGAATCGCGTAAGCAAGCTTTGATTCATCGGAGGCCAAGAATGTGGGTTGGAACACATTTGCTATAACGGAATCATTTCTCTTTTGGCGCCATTTTTATTATTATATTTATTCTCATTAAGGAACAAGAATGAAAATGGCATTGGGAACATGGAATTACTATGTTTTTAGGCATGGAATTGGCACGGGTATAAATACGAAAAATTTACATAATGACCCCTTTGATTCACCTGGTGATTTTTTACACTTCGTGACTTTTGATCACTCTCAAGATAATGGTCACAGTTTGATTCCGCCGATCACAGCTAAGCGCCGATCCACTTTGCACGCGATCGCCATAAAACTGTAAAAATAGAAGAGTGACGACTCTTGTTTACATTGTTGCTCGATTAAGCCCTTAAAATACGCCATGACGATTGTGACAGGAGATGAGATAGTAAATGACTTGGCATTACGTCCTAGGCACAGTGTTCGCAGGCGATGCGTGGTAGTGGTTATGAAGCCACGACGGCGGCTTAATGAGTCGATCATCGATAGAGATTGCCACAGTGACTTCCGTGACTAATTGAAGGCGGGACGTTTCCGGACCAGGGTGGGCAACGGGACATAATGTTCAAAGGCTAGAGGTCTGCTTACTGCATTCTGAAGCAGTGCCTCTCAACTTTTATTGTTTAGTTATCCCCTTTTATCACTATCCAAGATATCGCTCTCCCATCCACAAGATAAATAAATGTAACATCATGCCTTTAAAATAATATAACCATATTATATTGAAGATCTATTATATTTATCAGGAAGAATAAAAGGAAGAAAGTCCACACATGTTTAAAAATTCGTCGACCGGTTTTAACATATGAAAAGTCATCTTCAGGTCGTCTTGTTTTTGCATATATTCGTAGTATTTTACGAAGCGTTTTAATATTTCTTCCTGATTATGGAATTCCACATACTGAAGCCTACGATCATTCGACATATTACATTTATGTTCACACAAACATTTGAAAATTTTGCGGTGTTGGAAATTCAGTAGGTGTAGAAATATTAATGATTTAAAATCCTGCATCAATGCTTCCTGAATGCACTAATACGTTGGGAGTTAACTTACAAGAAATATAATGAACCAACCTTGACATTTCACTCTATACAAAATCCGGGAAAACTGAATTTCCAACCAACGCAATCCGCCTCTATAATTTCTATAAGAACATTTATCGTGTATTGAAAAACAATTATTCAATTAAAATTATTTAATTATTAGTATTTATTAAATGAACAGATAAATAACCAGCGAACTCAAAAGATTTAATTACAGCAAATAAGCAGTAATGAAATATCAGTAGAAATTATGCTCACAATTAAAACTTTATTTAAAATATAGAACTATAATTTTTATGCCGATAAAATCTTACCATAAGTGCCGTTCCAAGTTATCCGTAGAATTTTGTAGGGATACTTTACCCGCGAACCATAAAATATCGTCCTTTTCACCATTTTTTCCTGTTAACCGTTTCGTTTTATACGAATTGGTAAATGTTGATATTTATGAATGATCCAATGCTGCATTCACATTCATCAATATTACATATGATATGTTGTCGTGATGAACCCCCAATATTATCCCAGTAGGAATTTCTTGCCGGTTGAGAGCCCTTGGTATAAAGCCGTTAGCCCTTTGGAGTCGCTAAGACTTAATCAGTCCGATTGACTTCCTAATTATCGAACCGATACATACTTATTGACCGAGTCTCTGGGCTAATGAAACTCCAAATAAATGTGTTGGATCTTAGCAGAAATCATTCACTGTATCGAAATGAAGTAAATATAACGAAAACAAAAAACAAATTGATTTTTTTGCACTTGCACAGATTGGACCAATTGGATTGGATTGGATTGGTTAAGTGACCAAGAAAATTTGATTTTAGGGTGCTCTGTGTTGATTTTTGGATTTGTGGTATTAGTATCAGCAATCTTTCAATCTTTACAATGCGTATATTTACGAAACAATTTCAATATTGTGACAAATGAAATCAGCATAAATTTGGACCCTGTGCCAGAAGAAACGGCGTAAAATGATTTAAATTTATACCCAGCCGCCAGTGGATTATGGTTGTAGGTGTATGAATGCCAAATTCCTTACCTTATATACTTTTTTAACTTCTCTAATAGAATGCAAAAAGAACTATCCGAAGTAACTGTTTGAAATAAATGTTAAAAATGGAAGAATTCTAAGATATTTGATAGAATCTTAAAAATGGAAAGATTCCAAGGTATTTTAGAGAGGAATAAAAAATTGTAAGACGATATAAAATAGGTGAAGATATCAAAAAGTAAAAGAGAACTAAATATGGGAATTGAAATTGGGCTGTGATCCGTAAACAGTTCCAACTAGGGCAACCTAATTGAACATTTGTTTTTACATCAAACTCCGATACCCTGGGGGTAATAGCGGTAAGGGTTAGAGGGTAAACGTTTTTGGCTTTTTATGTAAAGGATAATATAATTTCTCTTTTTAGCTTTCTCACCTTGTACAAATATATACTCAGAAGTAGTCAAATTTAAGTAAGTCTTCCAACATAATTTAAATATTTTATTTTGACAGTTATGAAAACTAATGCGAAGTTTAAAAAATGTCTTCCTATAACTTTAATTATTCATAATTATCCGCTAAAATTATCCATTATAATTGTAGGAATTCTTTTGGTGAATTTAGTAAAAACATGAATTTAATATCACCAATATTGTAAATTATTGTATTTTTCGTCACTCATAAAAGATTTTACGAAAGGGTGTTTTGCATTTAAATTCAATGAGTGCCGAAAAAGTCGCATTATTCATTCTTATAGTAAAGGAGGTAAAAATATGAATGTTGTGTAAAAATATTGTAAATTATTGTATTTTCGTCATTCATTAAATACTTTACGAATTTAATTCGATGAATGTTGCCTCCCTGACAAAGAAAGAAATTATTCGGTTTGAATTCCCCATTCCAGGCCGATTTTGCTGCGCCACTTTTTTTTATACTGTCTACTACCTATTCTTTCTCTAGCTATACATTTGTCTCCATCAACTCACAATTAAACCTTTCTCTTAATGAGCTTTAAATCCATTATTTTCGTTCTGATTGATTTTTTCGCACTGCCACATTTACCTTATTACATTTTTTCTGCGGAGAATTCCGCTTTTTTTTTCTCTGCAATTCGAGCGGGAAGTTCAAGGTGATTCTCTTCAATTCTGTTATCTGCTTTCCCTCGCTAGCTTCGTATTTTCCTTTTCCCACTTCTTATAAAAGCTTATAAAACCCTATTCCTCTTGAAGATCCTTCAGAGAGGCACAACATTGTTGTTCGCTGTGAAGAAGATTGTTTATCAAACAAGTACTCGCTTGAAAAGTGTGTTAGACAGGAGCTGTTACTATGACTTGTGTTTCTATACCAAATTCAACAAGCTCGCTTTAGAATTCCTCTTGGAAAGTTGATATTTTTAGAGCACAACACTCTTAGCACTCCTCCAAACGATTTGGTGTTTATAAATTTGAAGAGAGAGCTTTTCCGCGAATGAAGGAGTATAAAGTAAAAACTCACGTGACTATTCCTTTATTAATGCATTTTTCATAGTGGTTACTCTCATTTTAGTTTTATTTCGATTGTATGAATGTGTGTCAACTACCATGAATAATTTTAAAATAGCCTGCAATGAAGAAAAATCTTAAAATAAAAAATATATGATAATACTTTCTTTAGTTTCCTGATATTATATCTTGATGAATGGGATATCTTTATATTTATCTTTTGAGAAAGGACAAAGGAAAAAGTATCTTTAGTTAGATTAATAGAAGATTGAGGAAAGTAAAATCTTTTGTCACCGTATGGCTCATGAATGTGATAATTTGAAAGCTATCGAGGTGTGAGTGATGCAGAATGATGGGATTCATCTCGGTTACTCGTCACTGAATGCTATTAAGAGTGTTATTTATAGGGTCATTGTGGTGCTTTTTGTCTTTTTGCTTTCTGGCTCGGTGAGGAAAGCAAGGATAAACTTACTCTCTCCCCACGTCTTGTACTGCGCCTTATTTCCTCTCTAAAGTTTAGACAATTCAAGCATCATTAGCAGGCTTATAATTTAACAGAAGTTCATAAAATCATCAAGAAAAATGAACCGATGGAGGATTGTAAAATAGGCTGCATTTGGTCATTCCTATTTAGTAATTTACAATTTCTGTTGTTAATACAATTTCATTTTTGTATTACCGAATTGTCCCCTTGAAGAAGTATGGAATTATCCCCACAACTGAGGGCAATTCAGATAGAAATAATTTAGCAAATGTATTGTCGATAAATGGAAAATACACGCTGAACGCCTTGCTGTGTTCTCTTAGAGTTAAAAAGTTTTCTTTTCTTTTGTAGTCATCGAACTGTCAGTCAGAGCCCCTTCATCTGCTATTCACTATGTCGTTGCTAACATGTAACACTGAGGTTGGTTTGAATTTGTTTGTAAACAAGTATATTCGATGCAGTAAAAAATGAATATTTTGGAAGAATAATTTCATTCCATATTCGCTCGCTTAGTTATGATTCCTATCATTTGTGTGGTTACCAGTGAACTCACTGTTCCTTGTTTTGAACTATTTCCGTAAGTATCTGCAACGAAAACCTTGCGCAAATTTCCATATATAATTGGAAAAAATCTATTATGACATCAACTCTGGTGGAATGAAGCAACGGTGAATATAGCAGACAATTCGTCAGCCAATCTAAATCAACCCGAACTTAATTAAAAAAGCACAAAATTTCATGAATAATTGAGTTCTTAATAATTTGTGACATTGAATTCTCAGACCGTGTTGGGTACGGTCAGTTAGGTTGATTGGTTCGTATGAAGTCGTCCGTAAGAAAAAATCGACCTTTGATGGGCATAACACAGAAGTCCATCAGAAATTAGTTCAATAGGAATACCTTTAATGATATGAGTATGATTCTTACAATATATGAAGTACTGCTGATCCAGAATTTATCTTTCTCAACAAAACTTGTCTTTTTGATGACTAATTCATAAAAGAATCTTTGCTTCATTTTTCATCAAAATACTTATGTAAATATTTTTTAGATTTAGTTATTCTTGATTTGTTTCCTTTTCGAACAGCCTCTCAATATTTTCTGTAACTTAGATATATTTTGTTGTTTTAAATTCACTCTGGAATTGTGCATGTATATGTATGTAAATCTATAAGTAAATAAATGAAAAACAAAACTTTTATGAATTCTAAAATTTCATCCAGAAACTTTTTATGCCATATGATGTTTTTGAATTCCTCAAATACTCCGAAATTCAGCGTTAGCCAATAAGTTTAAGGAATATTGTTAATCAACTTACATTTCCTAATAATTATTACCTACCTATCTTCAATTCATTTTAAAAATTACCTAAACATCGAGAACTCATTATCCTATGTTCTTTTTCTCACCTAAAGGATAAATCTCTTGTAATTTAATTAAAGAAATTTAAAATCCCTCAATCTTGAAAATTTTATTTTATCCCTTCGGCATATCTGTAATATGCTGGTTAAATTTTTCTGTAAGCAGGTCCTGCAATACGAACTAAGTATTGCTTGGGGCTGTAAAACATAAAGAGCGAGGATTTTGAATCCCAAGTCAATATATTTCTTCTTTTGATGTGGAAGCTGAAAATCAGGATTGAATCAAATCATGAAAACGTGTTACAGAATTGAGGATAAATATATTAAAGATAAAATTCTAAAACGGGGATAGGAAATCCATTCTTTCGTTTGGGAATCTTTGCATGAATTTCATATCTGTCAGTTAGGAAATGTTTGCAGCAGTAACGGTCAAGGAGCAGCTAACGAGGACAGGACGAGAATTTTTCCTATCTTAAATTATATTTGATTCAATATTTAATCCTTTATAAACATATCGCGTTAACAGATATTTTATACTTTATATCAAACTGTTGTTTTTTCTTCAGTAGTAAACCTTTTTGCCAATCTGTCACGTTGTTTCTATGTATTTGTTTATCGAGTGTTTAATACGGGTCGTAAATAATAAATTTAGGTGGGTTCATTTTTTTAACCCATCCCTTCCATACTTAGATCGAATAATATTTTATTTGTAAAGTTGCTTTTAGTATGCAAGTTAATTCTGATACATATATTCTGTACGCAGAAATACCCAACCAGGCGTGTAATCAGCACGTACTTGAACATCATAAAATTAATCTGGAAATTAAAGGCGTTCCGGTCTCCAAGGAATGGAGGAATTGTGGCAGAAATTAAGGGAGGAATTGGAGAAGATCAGTTGGGGTCTCTGAGAGGGAAAGGATGGAGGGATGTAATTGGGATAATGAGGGTCCTTGCTGAAGGAAGATGGATCAAAAGGCGGGATGAGTTAAAAAGAAATAAGAGAAAAGAGGTTAAAAGGATTTATTTTGGCTTATGAAACTACCGAAAGTTATAACACTTATGATAATGTAAATATATTCTTTTGTTGGTTGTTAAATAGTAGCATTTCGGGAATTTGATAAACAATTTAATGTGAGCAATACAATATCCAACATTTCAAAAATAAATTCTGATTCAGCTAATTTAAGAAGAAATTTCACGAGTAATTTTTCAATGTTACATAAGAGATCCAAAATGAACAGAAAATTAATTGCGTAAAAAAGAAATTATGACCTTATTTTAGATAATAGCTCGAGGAGAGGCTAGAAAAATCATTCAAAATATCGCTGCACTGGGAATCTACAATGCTACTAATGGCTGTGGAGAAAGTCCCTCGAGGATCATTCAATAACGGTGTTGAAGTATTACGTTCTGCCCTCTTTATTCCGATAACTCACGTAGTTCGGAACTTTTTCAAATCTTCGAACCTTCAATTGGTTGTTGAAGAGGGCAGGGCTGCATGGTGTTTACAAGACGTCAAAAGTTTGCAAGCGCGCCCCAGCGCAGAAAAATCGATGTATATGAAAGGACTGGCAGCTCAAGAAGAGTGCTCCCAGTGTAAGACGATTATATTATGGAATTTCCTGAAGTGCATGCGATATCTTCGTAGATGCCCTTAATTTCATATCAATAACTCTTCAAGTCAAGGCTTTCATATTTTTGAAATGTGTCGCATAAGAATGTTAAATTAAGTATTAATTGAGATTTTCATCTTATCACTGAAATTTAGCGTGTCGTAAGAATCTATTTTTTCTAATCTGAATTTCAATGCGAAGAGATCAAAAGTTACTAAGTTTTGCGTATTATTAAATAAAAGTGGGTGAAAACTTTTCCCTCAATCAATCTTGCATAGAAAAGAAATAAACACCGTTGAACATATTGTGTATTGTGGCTAAATATATAAAAAAAGTTAGAGAAAACGTATTTATATTTTGTCGAGACCTTGCTAAGTAATAGAAGCTTGTCAGCAGCTACCGGTGCTAAGGAAAATTTCGTTCATTAATTGATTCATTTTCCTTATTTGAAATTTGACTTACTATTGCTTCAATGCACAACTTGGTTATGTTATGGTGTAATTGATTATAAATTTATTTTAATTATGTTACCATTACGACCAAAAACATATTCGTGTTATTACTCATAATTTATAGTATGAACTAATTAATACTATTTGGTACAAAAAACCTTTATTTAGTGAGCCTAGAATGCTTTATTTATCAGTTAACTCATTACGAAACATGCAAAAATATATGTTATACATTAACATTGCGAACTAAGATTTGCTATTAATAGGTAAGAATTGGGAGAAATTGGAAGAGAATATTTTTTTATTGACCAAGAAAATTATATATAAATGATAAGGAGTCAAAGGGTTACGATTCGGATTCTTGTAAACCTATTCGAACGTATCTAATGAACGGCCGTTTTTATCAAATGGGCCCTGTCAACAATGAATAAAGAAATGCAAAGTATTTAATCTTTTTTTCGGACATAGCGAGCACAATGTAACGTACTTTTATGCCAGGATATCTTTGCTTTTTTAATTGCATAATTAATCAGTTCTTCCTTGTCGCTTCTGTTTCAGATTGTATGTCTGAATTGGAGTACATTTTAGAAGCTGTTTTAATGTATATTTTTAGTGAAACTCCAAAAACCTCATAACCTATTGGTCTGCTTACTATTTTCCGTCCCTAGGCAATTTTTTTCGAAGCGTCTCGATCTCCTGATATAGCGTCTTTCACACTTTACGTCTATGTACTCTTGAACTTTTCTCAAAGTTAATATCTTTCTCTGGATGTATTACACTATGGATGAGTTATTTTAAAGATAACTCTCATTCTCTTTCTCGCCCGAATAAACACGTTTTTTACTTGCTAATAATTACAGCTACATTCAAGATTCGGTTTAGGGGTAAGAAACTCATAAAAAAATTATTTTGCAAACGTTAGCCAGTTGTATCCAGATAATTAGCTAAAAAGTAGTTAAACTAAAATATAAGTATCTCCAAGAAGTAGATAATGGGTTGAATTCGTCTTTGTTGTTGTAATATCAGATTATATATTACCTTCATCGGCTATATTTAGTGGCAGTGAATATAACCCGCAAAATGAGTGTGTGAAAAATCTAGGAGACCTAGTGGTACCCACTTATAGCTAAAATTTGAGGAGAAAGCAGTTTAAGGAAGACCTGGAATGGAACGAAGACAATATAAGTATGCTTTGTCGTAAATAAAATATTAGAAGTCAGTTGGTATAAAAAATTAAATGGATAAAAATTGAATAAGTAATAACCTAAAGAACAAAACAGGAACAAATTTTCCAAAAGTAAACTAATTCCGTTTTTTAATAACTAAGCAAATTACTCAATTACTAGAGGACACACAACATGTTTCAATGGTACATTGTCAGCATTAAAAAATAAAAGAGCCGGAATAAAAGGTATTAACGTCACTTTTAAGTCACACAGATTCGTCACTGTTTGCAAATTGAATGTTTTTTCCTAACCGAGGCAAACATGTAAAAACATTTCAGATTCTAAAACGTAAGTGTAATATAAATGTTCATTAACATGCTAAGTTATGCAATTAATCATTCCAGTTTCTAAACTGATATTTTATAGCGTAAGGGGCGCGGGTCATTTCAGATTGAAAAACCTTTGTTTTTAGATTTTGTTTAGCTTATCTTAATTTTAATCACGTCTACAATTTCCTGTTTTCAATAAAGTCGTAGAAACACGAAAGAAAAAGTCTGGATGGTTTTCTGTGCTGACAGCCCCCTCTATATTCTTGATGCTGGCTTTATTCATCTCTATTAATGAATTAGTATTCTTGTATCGGTTTCTCTTTCATCGGGCTTCATTTGTATTCCTCATTTGCTTCGTTCACAATTGTTATTCCTCGGCGAGCTGCAGTCCCGTTAGCTGGGGCATTTCGAAACTCCCGCGCTACCGGCATGTACGCTAGGAACTCATTTGTCTTCTTTGTTTGTTATCAACGGTTATGGAGTGGGTAGCAAACAGCACATAATCTCTCATTCATAATAAGGAAAAGGAACTCAGCAAACATACAACCAAACTTCTTCTAACCAATGCTAACCAAAGCAGACCAGCCCAGTTACAGACGTGATAATTAAGTTTTTTCGTTTCGAGATGAGGTTTTATTTTTCTTTGATTTTCCTTATGGTCTGAAGCGGAAAGGGAAAATGGATAACCTGCGTTGAAATTTTTATTATTTTACACGCAACAGAGAGATGAAAAAGATCATTTTGGTTGACAAGCGTCAGATTAACATTTTCGTAATTTTCTCTTAAACATTATTTCTCATTATGTTTGAAATTATCATTCAATACTAAATAAAAATTCAAAATTTACTTTTAGGTTCACTTCTAAATTTTAGCTATAATTTATGATTTTGTATGGATATCATGTGAAAACAAGTTTTTCTTCATACTTGATTTTGTGTTTATTTCTATTTCGATGTTTTCAAAATTTATATTCTCCCATTGCATGTGAAGCTCAAAATGTTTTTTTACTTACTGTGATTTTTTAAAAACATTTTTTGCTTATATTTTATCTATTATAATATTTATAACAATTGTAAAATAGATTTGTTCTCCGTAAATTAATAAATACTAAATGCTTCTCTTGGTAAAGGTAAATCCACTATAGTATTAGAGGATTAACCCGGCGTCTTCCTTGTGTAAAATTAGTCATTTCCATAGTAAAAGTTTGTGCCGACCCAAAAATATTCATTCTAAGAAGTATTATATTTATCAAGGAACCCTATATTGTTTAATACAAGTACTTATATTTTCATTAAATGATTTTAAATTGTATTTATCAATCATCAAATTTTCCCTCTACTCCTATTTTCAACGTTCATACTTGTTTCATTAAAAAAACTTTGAAAACATTTTATCGGAAAATTTTGCTATCAATTTTCTTTCGATTTTTTTAATCTCGTCCAGCTCCAGTGACATAAATATTTAGCAAAATTTTATTTCGGTATCTCATAATCGTTCCTAAAGCAGGAAATTGTGACGTCAATCCTAAACCAAAAGAAGTTTGACGAGGCAAGGAAAGGAAACGGAATTCACACAAGGAAACTGGATTTTACGCAAGAAATGACAAATAACGGAGAATGCGTCAGAAATCTGCAAATTCGCGCAGCGATGACTAAGTACGATGCTGTTTTGTTTCAACGTCCTTTGACTCACGATGAAGCTGTACCAGTGATGTCTAGACTAGAGAAGTCTTCCCTTGGGCTGAATTTCTTAATATCTTTCTTCCTTCCCCAGCTATCTCTCTTTCAATAGACGTCTTCCAAGGTACCCCTCTCTTTCTCCTTTAGGGATTAAGTGCATTATCGTTGAGGCAATTATAAAGATAGGAATGAATAATGTAAATAAAACTTAATCTTTACTAAATTAGCAACTATATCCGTAGCACATTTTTATGCTGAAAAAGCTCCCCTCGGCTTATACTCGAGTGAGAAACCCACTTACCTTCTCTTCGATGGAAAAAGTCAGCCGTACCCGGAAATCGCCTTATTAATTCCTTCCTAGCTCAATTAACAATTCTATGTCAATTCTCTCCCACTAACCTACTGATGTTTCAATCACTGTGATTTTATTAGTATCTATTTGTGTTTTGAAATTTACCAGTTGCTGCTGCATTTCCAACCCTAGGCTTATACTCGAGTCAATTAGTTTTCCTAGTTTTTTGTGATAAAAATTGGTCGTCGTCTTATATTCGAGTATATAATTTAAATATAAATTGATCTTTACCGAATTTGCAACTATATCCTTAAAAATAGTCTCTCCACCCCTGTCTTTTGCCTTTCCCTCTATTTTATCTTCGTGCTCTACTTGATTTTTTTCGGTCGATTTTCCTATTCTTTTTCCAATTTCATCCTCAAGGTACTATCTCCATTTGCTGTTCATTGGAACACTTTCTGCTCGGATTGTCCAATTCATTCCCATTTTTCTTTTTCCCATTTTTCTTTTGCAGTACCGCGACACATCAGAGAAGATAAGGTTAGATTCTAATCTTCTCTGATGCTTTTATAGTTCATATTTCACAGCACACAAAAAGGCAATTCACGGATAAATTTTTAAAATCGTTTCCGTACTTCCAATCTAGTATGAAATGTTGTCAGCGATTTTTCTTCTCGGAAGTTACTCGGTCTGCGCTTTTTATTTTCGTTATTTCTGTAGCCCCACATCTCTATTTCTTTGTATTTTCCTCTCTCTTCTTCTGTGAAAGTCCATGTTTCATCTTTCTTGAGTAGAAGATATATGTTGACGTTGATTCGGTAATTCAGAATGTAATATCGCGTTGATTTTGAGCTCGTGTTTGACTGATTGTGAAAGGCCAAATAAAATTTTTCGTATTAAATGATTATTAAATGTGGATGAATTCATTAATAGGAATGTATAATATCATTAATTGGACTTTATTAGGCGAAATTGGAGCTTTATGAATATAAGCCGATTTGGCTTAATACTTCCGTCCCATCCCATCTTCCATTTAACCTATAATTTTATAAACAAACATTAAAAATACAAATGTCATAACGAAACAAAATAAAAATCTATAAATCTATATAAAATTGTACAAAACGCAAATCTATAAAAAATAATACAAACTAAAAATCTATACTTATATTAAATACAATCTTAAACAAACTTAAAATAAGTACAATCGTATTCAAAATGTATTATTTTCAAGATTCAAAATATGAATTCAAAAATGTATTATTATTTTTGTAAAAGATAAAATATATGATTGATTACTTCTATATGAAACCCTAGTATTTTATAACTTTTCAACACTATTATGAATTATTTAAAAACTTATTTATGTATTTGTATTGTAAACAAATATTTGGCAAATTACATTGGTCTATAAAAATTAATAACATTTGACTTACGGAACTATTCCTCAACAATAAAATCTCGATAAGCCTGGGATTGATCCCAAGATCTTGTGGTTGGAGAGCTAACCACTCCGCCACCACGGAGCATAAAAGGGAATAAAATATGCTTGAAGCATAGTCATTTTCGTTGAGAATCCAGGTTGGTAAAGAAGTTACTGGTAGATTGGCAATACGAGTATTATTGCCGGAGTGAAATATCTATATCTTAGCATTTGGTAAAATTAAATAAAATATCTATGTCCCTAGCTGTGAGTGGGATCTAATTGTGTACATGCAATCATAGAATGCCTGTAAATCCCTTAGTTTCGGCCAATTAGAGCCACGATGGCCAGACGGTATTAATGCAGGGTTGCGATGTCAGTCCATCGATTCCGACCCCGTCTATTAATGGCTTAATTATACCAGAACCGCCACCTCTTAATTCCGATGGCTACTCAAATCCATCACGATGCTAGGTGAACACTGATAAATGTGGGCCCCACCGGGAATCGAACCCCTGATCGCTTTCATCAAAGGCGAACAAATTACCCTCTTGTCTATTCAATCTTTTTCGAAATGTCATCTTTTATTATTATTATAATAATAGAATAATATTTATTGAATCAGAATATAATAATCCAGTAAAATGTTATCCGTTTACATACTATTTCGGCAAGAATTAATTGAATAACTAATTTTGGTAGTAGTCAGCTAATAATTTTTAAAATCTGACATATCTGAAGGTACAACCTTACTTAGTTTAAAATATTAGCATTGCACATCATTATTTAACATGCATTTAATACACAATTATACATTACATTAATATAAAACTTGTATATTCTTCTGCTTAAATATGAATTTTTTGGTCTTGCTAAGCAAAAAATTGCTTGTCAGCAGGTTTCAAACGTTCTAATACTAAGTTGTAAAAGATAACTTAATTAACCTCAGTATTCAGATAGAACACTAAATAAAAATCAGTTAGCTGTTTTCTTTTCTTTATTATTATACTATTTATTTTTTTCATTTAACTGTTTTCAACTTTTCAAAAACTTTCTATTATTTGTTATTTTCAACTATGCTAGTCTTATTATTCAACTATAGACGTACTCATACATAAGTATGTTCATACATAGTTGAATTACATCCAAGAATGCCAGCCCATTTATGAACCGCATTCCAAAGTGAACAACTCGAGAAAGTAGTTGTCTCTCTTGTGTAGAACTGCTGTGTGCGCTCACTCAGTACGTTGGTTTTAATTTTTTCCGCGTATTTTTTGCAATTGAGAAAATCGATTGTTGAAGGACACAAAGGCTTCCGAGTCTTTAAAAGAAAGTAGTCCTTCAGTCTTAAAGATGTGCTTTAAGTGCGTAACTCCCTTAAACGATACGTCTCACCGCGTGCTGTTATTAATTCAAAAATGGAGGAAGAGATGAGAGCCTAAAATAGCAAACAGCGAGATATTTCGTAAATGCCATTAGCACGGCGGGAATTCTCACTGAGCTTCTCCATCGCGTATTCAGTGAAAGTCCCAACGCTGCGGAAGTGGATTCAGATGTTTGTAAACCGACCTTTATCATTGTACGGTTTCCTTATTTGTCTTGCGAGGAAAAGAAGGTGCTGGGGAAGGGCGGAATCAAAGGCTGGGCTTAGGCGTGTAAAGCGCGGTTAGTCGGGAGATCGTTTCTGTAGCGTAATTGGATTAAAGGAACGGGAGTTAATTGAGAAAGAATTTACTTCTAATCTGAATATCTTTGCGGGTAGTGATTGACTGTTCGTTTTTCTCATTTCCTAGACTTGGACGATTCGATTCCGGAAATCTTTTGGAATTCTCCGATTACGTACGATTACCATTTAGTAATCACTTACCGATGAGGAAATTTGGTAGCTTCACGGATTCTCAAACGTAAATTGGGCTGCGGAATATAATTTTGAGGAGCTCTACTTTTTAAGTAAGTACCAAGGTGGATTTAATATAAATTAAGGCGTGTTGTTGAATGTGTTTCAATATTAAAAATACATAAATTGAGTGATGCTATTTTGGAATGTTAATTTGTAGGAAATTCTTTAGTGTTAGGGATTGTAGAAGTGTATGTGTTTTGTTGATAGACTATTATTGCCATCTGCCGACTGTATAACTGCGGTAAATAAGTAGCACGTCAAGGTCCGTCCTTTTTCGAGAAAAGGGATTGCCAGATATTATACTGTAAAGAAAGAAAATTTGGAACTGCCGTTGAGGAATTAGAGGTTTAAATCTCCAGTAGCCGTCTTTTTCGGCGTTACTCGTCTCATTCACCGATATTCAGAGAAAACAAGAAAGTACACTGCTCTCTGAAAAATTGCGGTCTCCTTTCTTGTTTTCTCGGAATACCGGTGAATGAGACGAGGAACGCAGACAATGACGGCTATTGGAGATTTTTACCCTCTAGATATTATACTTTAAAATAGAGTTGAAAACTCTTACCCATCATTTTCAAATCTGATACTGTTCTTATCTTTTTCGTTTCCGCTGAGCTTACGAATTATTATCCATGAATCTAACTTGCCAAATATATCTGATAATGCAATTACGTGATGTTAGAGTCAGGAAAACAATCATAATAAATTCAAATTTAAATGTTTAAAGCGATCCTTTGCTTGTACATGCCTGAATATTCAAATTCAGATTATATTACTAATATAGTCAGATAGGCTCCTTTTTATTTACCTAATAGTCACCGGTTCGACCCTTATTGAGGCAAAACGTTTCCATAGTAAATGTATGTAAATTTAATTTTATTTATTGCAGGCTTTATTTCTTTTGCAAAACTGAATTACAAAGAAAAGTCAGACAAAGTCGAGACAAGCGCTGAAAGGAGATTGAATTCAAATTCTTATTTTGGTCGCGTAATATAAAAAGAAATTATTTTTTTTCAACTCATTTTTAATTTTATTTTCGATTACCTATGAATATTTTATATTAGTATGTAAATTTTTATGATGTGTATTTTATTATACTCTGTTTATGATTTCCTCAGGACTGTTTTTCTCTCAAAAACAATCATAGAATTCTTTGTTGCCATTTGGATGGTCGGAAACTACTTCATTTTTACTTCAGCTATATTCAAGCGATATTTTAGTTATCATCCAATATATTTTTACAGCGGGATCTGAATATCTCCTTTAAAATATATTCCTGATCCGCCTATACTGCGACATCGAATGTGTTCACTTAAAGCACGGTTGTGGAATCTTTTTTAATTGGAAGGACTCTTCTCTAATTTGGCATTCGAATTAATCACCTATCCGCACTTTATTGGTTTCTTTTTTACATTTAAGTATTTGAAATAGTATGAGTTACCAGTTTATTCTGAATCACTCCAATTGAATACCTAAGTAACCCTTGGTGGAATATTTCACAATTTATTTTAGATTGAAGTAATTTGCGATGTTGAGAAAATATTATGCAATCGCGCGAATTTTGTCAGTGGTGACGGAAAAGCTGCTCTGAACCCTTTTAAAGTCTGTTTGCGGTTTACGGGTAGCCTATTGCGAGCTATAACATAACATATGAATAATAAAACCGTAGTTCATAAGTTGAAGGAATCTAGGAGTTTCCGAAATGGCCAAGTAAGATACAAAATTAAACATATTTTGATTTAAATGAGCGAAAGTGAAAACAAACTTTTACTATACCACAGAATATTTTATTTGGAAACGACCATGGTTTCGACTCATGGAGCCATCCTCAGGTGAGGATGGCTCCATGAGTCGAAACCATGGTCGTTTCCAAATAAAATATTCTGTGGTATAGAAAAAGTTTATTTTCACTTTCGCTCCTGATGGATCCATACCACCAAGTCACGGCCCAAGCAGTTGATTCTTTGATTTACATGCTTTGGATGTATGATACCTGGTTGAGTTATGGACCCGATGAGGTGTTGTATTAAAGAAATACGGCAAGGGTTGGAAATGCATCTTAATTAATTTGGAAATTCCGTGCCTCTAAATATTTATTCGTTTTTCAATTTTAATGAAGCTTTTGGCACATTTCAATCGCTGTTTTTATTTAGAAAAAGTTCGCGAGCGATATGACTTAGCGATAGTTAGGCCTCACCTTGAGTATGCATGGAGTGTATGGGACCCTACCGACAAATGTCATATTGGGGATTTAGAAAAAGTACAACGAGAGGCGTTATGTTTTGTAAAGAATCGGTACGACAAAACAGTGGGAGTTACAGATGGTACAGGATGTGGGATGGGAATCATTAGAAGATAGAAGACTAATTCAAAGGATAAATTTGCTAAATAAGCTCAAAGAAATTACGTTCTCAGGAGATGTAACCGATATAATGCGACCTCCCTGTTATATATAGTTTTTATACTGCGAGGAAGATAAGGGAAGTAGATGCTAGATCGAATCGTTTCAACAATTCAGTTTTTCCGCGAACGATACACGAAAGCAATGGATTAGGAAGATAGAGTCAAGGTGCTTGCACCCCCTACCATACGCCGAAAGATGGCTTGTAGTTTTCTTATATATAAATTTCAATTTTCACCTGCAAACATCATTTTTGGTACACCCTGTAAAACATTTTTTGCCACAGGCGAAACGTCGCTGTCGAATTTTTGAGACGATTCAAACATTTTTATTATTCAACAGGACTATTCAAGGAAAACGTCGCGATTAAATAACTGTTGAAAAGGAGCGGCATCTCCAAAAGTGAAAGCGAGTGACAAAGGACTCAAGGATTGTGTTTCCCGGCGAGAGATAGCTCAGAAAACTTGACGGAGGCCGACCTCGAGAGTTATTTGCTCTCCTGCAATGACAGGGCCGCGAAAGGAATTCTTAGCTCGAGGAAATGATAAGCTCCCGCGGTGGATTTACATTCCAGCATCAGGTGGATTGATATTCCAGGGGTAGGATTTGCTTCCTATTAACTGCGCTGTGTATGAAACCACATCTTCGTTGCGTAATCCTAGAAACCACGATGTCGTGATTGAAACCTTCTTCTGCCGTGATGTAATCGCCCCTCAGACATTTTCTTACGCCAATCACTAGATTCTGATACTGACTCATTCCGCATTCAAGTCATCAATAGCTAAAATACGTATGGATCATATGCTATATGAGTAAGTAACGTATTGGAAAGGATTTATCTTAAGTTCGTTCAAAAGGTTGGATAATGTGAGTTGAGAGATTAAATTTTGGAATTATTTTTTTAATATGTACGTATTTATTTATTTAATAGGGTAATAATTCGAATAATATAATACTTTTATAATGCAATTTTACGTACAATAATAATGACCAATTACAAAGGTATGTAAAATTTACAATTTACAGTAAACTAATATTGTTATCCAATGAAATTCATATTACTACTAGCTAACCCATTATATCTTATCAGCACAGATACCTTTCTATCTAATAATGCATTTTCACATACTCCATATAAATTTGCAAACATTAACGATTGCCCATTTCTACTCCTTATTCCTTGTATTACTATAATTCTATCATTCCGAGTAACACGGATAGCTTATTATTCTTAATACATTTCAAGACTGAATTTTTTATTAATCTTAATCAATCTTTGGACTAGATACTTATTATTATTTCTTACAATTTTTAAAAGGTGTTCATAAAGGAAAACACGAAGTGAAATTGTCTGCGCAAAAGGAATATGAGAAAACCGTTTATAGTTACAAAACTTTGGATTACTGTTTAATTTGACAAATTCTCTAATTTCCTCCATCATATCCTGATGAATCCACAATTTTTCATTTATTTCATGTGGTGAGAAAAGTTTTAAAAGGGTTTCATTAAGTTTTAATTTAAAATAATCTCTAATTTCTCCCACCACTTCCTAATGAAATTATTTTTTTCATTTAATTTTGACCCAATTTAATTTATAGCTTTATTAATGTAAACTTATGTAAGCATGGGTGATACTAAATATATAATATCCTTGTTACTCCTGATTGAGTTCCAGTGAACAGTTATCCATAGGGTCATTGTATGCACTTCCCTTTTTGAACTGTATCGACTTGTATCATTTTGGCTGATTGAGGAAAAACAGAGCAAAGTACTTTCCTCCCTCTACCTCTCCTTATCTTGCTTAGGAAGCCTCTCTCCAAATCTTTGATAGCTTATGATGTAGGGTATGAGGATCCAACCAGTCTTCCGGCTGATGATTTTATTGAAATCTTATCAAAAGGATAAAAGTTCTGACGTGATTCTTTTTATGTGGGTGGTTTCCTTTCACCCGTATCTGGCATTGTGGAAGTGGGCCGTATATGACTTGAATTCCATAAGCTGTTTGATGGAGTAATCTTTCGGATGTTAGAGGAATTTTTGATCCTATGGAGAGTGATTAATTTCCCGGATTCCGTCGGAATATGGTTTAATAGGCTAGATAAGGAGTGATGCAGTTTACCCTTGCTTTCCGCACTAAGCCAGACTGTCATTGCTTAGCTTTAATTACATATCAGTAGATTTCATATTATCGCTACAACGAATAAGTCTGGAAATAAGTTTGTTGAAAGATCCATTTTCCTGTATCGTCCACCATAAGGCTAATGGAAAATATTTTATTCGTGGAGATATGGCAGCAGGAAGACACGTTAAATAATAGTTGAACGTTTTCCGAGTACATTATATATCTTCATAATTATAAAATACGCAAGTATGGTGTTGATAGTTTCGTCTTTCACTTGGTGGAAGATCATTATAGTAACAAAAAGAATAATAAATATAATATTTTAATGTATACAAAACCACTGAATAATTCTGCGTGTTTGAATTTTATGGTTTTGTATAAATTAAAATATTGTATCTATCATTATTTTTATTAGTATAAAAGTATGCTTTAGATTCACCTTTTCCCAAAGGAAAGTTATTTTTTTATCTTTTAATGTATTTCAATAAACATGAACAGCGCTAGGCATTTATCATATATCGTTAGGAATCAGCTGATAAAACAAAAAATAACACGAACAAAAGGTAATCCAGGCAAAATTAATAAGTGAAAATTAAATTTGTAATTTATTTTAAACTCATTTGCTATTTCAATCACAAATGTTGATATAATATAGGAGCTTTCTTGCTAACAATATTGTGGAAATAACATCACGTTTAAAATTTAGATTTTCCAACGTGGTAACTATTCGTGATTTATATGTTTGGAAGGTCCCCCTATCTTGATTTCCCTCCGCTAAGTGCCAATGTGAGACGCCTAAGAGGTGGCTCCGAATCAAGGTTAGACTCTATTTGCCGTGAAATCGATTACATGGGATAGCGATGCTTCGCTTCGACGCGGACCATTGCGAAGTATTCGATAAAAGATCATAATCAGAATCAGACCACTCCTCGAAGGGAAATCGGAATCGAATCGACGGTGGCGCTGGGCAACCGGAAACAAAGCCATGCGTGGGCGCCATCTTGATAGCGAAAGGCGCGAAACGAGCGGAAGAAAACGGAAAATTTCCTTTTGATGGTGGAATATGGTTGTGGCGCGTGTGGACGCGAATAGCTGGATCGACCCACAGAGGGTTTTGGCTTATCGCCAGTCGGGCTCCACCTTTTGGAAGAATAATCGATGTCCTCAGCGTTGGGCATCGTGTTGTCGAGGTCAAGGAATACGGAAGAATGCAGCTCAACGTGGTTTGTTTATCGGCGCGCTAATCGCCACGATTCAGTATTTCCCCAATTTCCGAGGTTTTGAAACGCTTGGAAATCGGAAACAAGACATCGTGTTTTTCCGCGAGACCTCTGGATATTTTTTCTTTTTCAAGGCTTGTAGATGAGAGTTTCTACTACCAATTTCGTAATGAGCTACAAGTATGATATGCGTTGTCCTTTTCTCCTGCTCCTCTGCAACTTGATTTATACCTATCACGATGCCAGTAGTTTATTTCTTTTGTCTGACATATACTCCATTAAATCGTTCCTACTACCAGGTCTTAATAAATGAAATATTTCCGATTTTTCTTTTAGTACAGGTAAAATGTGTACGCGATGTGGTTGGGGGAAAGAGGGTTTTAATTGAAATAATGAAGAATCAAAAGAAGAATTGGGTGGGTCAGATATTGGGAGGGGCTGGTAAAGAATGCAATTGAAGGTAGAATACCAGAGAAAGAAACAGAATGGGAGACGAAGGCAAGATACTAGGTGACATAAATGTTGGGGTAATCTACCAAGAAGTAAAGGAGATAGCGTAGAAAATGGATTTTTAATGCATTTGAATTTACCGAAAGATAGATCACTAATGTATCTAGAGAAAATGTATCTTTCATTTAATTTCGCCGCATTGAGTCCGCTAAAAGCATTCTGTTTGGTATCGGAAAGCATGGGAAAACTACCTAACTTCTCATCCTGCCTAGTATGCCTCATTCCTTCATACTGCAAATTGGTAGCCATTGTTAGAAGATTTGAGGTAGTAACCGGCCTTCTAGACGAATATTTTACAGGATTCCGTGACAACTCTGGGTGCAACAACTCATCGGACCCGACAACTCACCGTGCGATAACTGACCGGGCGGCAGTTGATCGCGCGATTTATTTATTATTAAATATATTATTAATTCGATTTTACAGGTGTGCATATATGCATATGACCTTCGTTGTCTAGGCAATAAAAATACTGATCCGCAGGCGACAGATATTGATGAAAAAGCCAATAATACTGACGTATTAACAGCAAAGGCACTCGGAGGGTCTGAGAAGGGTAGAGGTGCTTCTAACGAGGTCGGCGCGGAATTGAGCGACAAGTTCCTAAAAGGACGCCGTCCAAAATTCCGTGAACTTCTCTCGCTCAGGGCGTTAAACTCTGGGCTTAATTCGGCTTTAATGAGGAGCATTATTCCGCTGCAGTCGAGTTTCTCTAGCATTAGAATCAATGTGATTAGGAAGGATTAAAATGATTGCTTGGAATGATGGCGGTTTAGCGTTGATATTGATTTGACACATAACGTAATGAGACACTTTCAAGGTAGTAGTGGGGAAGCAAAAGAGTTGGGGTGTAAGACAATTGTGAGACCTCTATTAGAATACTCACATGTTAAAATGGATATTAAAAATATACTGAAAGTTCAACGTAAAGCAGCTTGGTATGTGTTAGGGAGACATAAGAAAGAATATAGAGTTACGAAAATGTAGAGTTAATCGACCTGCAGTCATCTTTTAGGTCAGAAGTCGAGGCATGGATGGAGTAAAGTAGAATTGAGGAACCGCATCATATTGCACGAGGAGATCGCAAGCAGAAGTTAAAGCTGAGGAAACGAAGAACTGATATCGCAAAGTATTCTTTATAAGTAAAGGGGTCAAAGAATGGAATGTGTTGCCTGAAGCTGTCATCAAACCCTTACCGAAAAATGAAAGTTTTTAAACGTAGATACTGTTGTTTATGTATTTATGTGGATTGAATGTTGTTATGTTATGCATTATTTGGATATTTGTAAACGTGACGATGTGAAAACGAAGTGACATTTTGTCCTGATCAGTAACATTGTAAACTGCGAAATGTAGTTTTTGAGATTAGAGTACATATTTTGAGTGGCGCCCGGTGAATTGGTCTCCCGACTTATTGGTACGCGGGGAATTGATCCCCCGCGCTGATGTTGTACTGCCAACCCAACCCCCCGGTTAATTTATTTATAGCATTAACCAATAATCAGGGTATTTAGATTAACATAAGACTGAATAAGAGTATTACGTCATCAGGAGGATCAATTCCCCGAGTACCAATCTGTCGGGAGATCAATTCCCCGCGTACGAATTCCCTCCGGACCAATTCACCGGCCACAATTTTGAGTACATGTTTTTGAAGGGTACCTGGGAGATGCCTGTTAATTAGATCTTGTTGTAGTTTTACGGTGTTCGAATAGTGTTTGTGGGTAGTGATGTTATTTTCGGAATATTTGTTTGTGTGTAACGTCTGGTGTGAGGAACTGGGATTTGAATTAAATTGTTCATAGATGGGGCTGCCCCTGCTTCTGCAAGTAGAAGAAATTCTACTTACAGCATATATAATAGGTGAATTAAAAGAAAAATATATGCGATAGCCAGGAAATGTTATTTTAGTAGTCAATAGTCATCTCTTACTGTGGGAGCACTGTTAGGATCAGTAACCGAATTTCCCCTACATTTCCTCGTGATAGGGGAACGAGGTAGCGTGATAAATTCGCGAAAGCGGGCGGGGAAGAATTCCTGCATGGATCCAGTAATCGGATTTATCTCGGAATGAGAAACGGTTGACGTGAGAGGAGTTTGAGTAAAAGTGATTGATTTGGGCCGGAGATGGGAACATGTGTCCGTCTCGGACATTCAGTGCGGACATTTTCTCTACTTCTTGATACTGCGATTTTTGAATTTTCCTATCTCGTTCTCCTTTGTCAAGTGCAAATGTAATGGAATCTGTTTTACTTAGATTTTGCTTGGGATTAAATTTAATTTCCAAGTTTGACTATTAGAATACCTTCAAAACGTCACTCTAAAGCGACCTACTGGCATTATAATTTTATTCCTTTAAGAGAATCCGCATCTATCTGTTGTATCCCTTAATACATATATAATGAATACATTCATTTATAATATCCATTTGATGATTTCGACGATCACAGAAATGAACGACTTTTACAAACTCGCTTGCCTTAGCCCGGAAGAAAGACAGCCTGGACTCGAATCCGGGAACTCAGAATGGCATGTATTCTACTTAAATTTATTATAGGATTAAATGCAATTTTCAAGTTTTACAATTCACATCAATACAAGCGCAAAACGTCATTCAAAAACTACCTGATGGTTTATTATACGGCTAAATTTCGGCTTAATGATATATAATTTTATTTCTTTAATAAAAATAGTAGCCCTCATATTATACTCGTTGGCTTTTTAATATAGTCGTTAATTATATCCGATTTAATGAATTAGACGATTATATACTCACAAACGACTAACGCAAATGCCCATGCATGTGGGTGAATTGGAGCATTTGGAGACCCTAGGCGGCAGGGCTACTTTAAGACTCCATAAAGGGATGATTTATCGTATAACCAGGCAAAACGCCATTTTTTGCCCCTTTTAATGGCGAGGCCCCCCGCTTGCACCTAATGCCCCAATGCCAAACGGTGAATTCGTTTATTTATGTATTAAAATAGATATACCCATTTGGTTTCAAACTAGAAAACATTTACACTGCTATATTCACATCAATATCAAATATAACAAGATTGAAAATAATAAAATGTTTACAAGGGATAGAGCATAATTACTAAAAGTACATAATATTCAGAATAGTAAGAGGAATGATTATTGTGACAAGGCTTGTCGTACCATTTTATTGTCACAGATTACAAAAAATGGCATAATGATACGTTAAAGGCCTTACGAGAGAGGCTTAACATTCAGGTAAACCTGGAAGTCCTTAAAAACGATTACGAAAGATCTATAGGGAAGATCATCAAGTTTTTAAAAGAGACTAAACTTACAAAAAAATCTAATTATCTTAATAGAAGCCCAAATTCCTGCAGCTAATTATCGTAACCCTCTACATATAATAACTGTATAATTAGAACCCAGCCTTACTTTAATTCTGCTTGAAGATCTCAATGTCTGTTTTTGGTGCAAATAACCTATGCTGTTGACGCACCCTCTAACCTAACTAGTAGTACTAATGTGTGCATAAAATAAAATATTTCGAGACGGAATATTTATTAAACATATTTCGGAATGGTGAATAAATAGCCTATTCCCCGAATTTTCCCTGAATTTCCCCTGAATTCTCTGGTTCTCCACCCCTGCTTTGTGCGAATGGAGCTAAGCAGTTCAAATGAAATGCTGTTAACGACGATAACAAATCCTCTTTTCACCTACTACCCTCTTCTGTTTACCCTTCTTTCCCTCCGGGTGCATCGATTCATCTCCTCTTACAGCCTTCGTTAGCGGGGCCACACAGCATCATTTCCATCTCTCTTGGCGAGTCTAAGACGGGGAACAAAAACGCCCGCTGATAAAGCTCCCAAACCTCAAAGCATCCCTCCTCTTTCACACATCTGCACCTTTTAACAACCCAAGTCATTACACGCCCTTTTCTCAAGGATTGCTCATTACTTAAGGCCGATTCGCACCTAGGGTACCAGGTCGAGGCTTTGTCCTCGTGGATTCAATCAACCAGTAGGACAAAAGGATGTGTTGGTGCGATGACGAACTACCCAAGGACAAATATTTCGGTTAATTAAACTTGATGTAAGGCGTTTGTTCGAAGCATGTGTATTCGGTTGGATATCGGCTGGGATTGCAGTTTCGTTCCTTATAATAATAACATCTTTAATGTGGGAGTGTTCATTATATAGTTTTTATTGTCTTAAAAAAATGACAATGTGGTTTCATAAGGTGATATCGAAATTGAAGTCCCTCCTCCAAACTAACCTGAAATCAGTGGTCTTATGAAAAATATATTCAACTCGTTGGTAAATAGAAATAGAAGATAAGGTATAATCTTGGAAAAAAAGATCCACTGAAGGAAGGCTACCACAAATAAGAGGTGTGAAAAACCTGCGCAAAACTACTGATAGCATGTACATTGTACAAGCTAAAAGATTCAAGGGAAAGCTGTGTATAACGAGTAAATCACTAGTACTTACTGAAACAAAATTACGTAAATTAAAATCCATAACTGGACACGTTGCAATCATTCACACGAGAAAACAAAAGAAATCTCTAGGGAATTAGCATTTTAAACATATTACAAAACAACAAAAAATAAATTCGTTGAAATTATAAAAGTTGAAAAATTCAACAGAAAAATTACTTTCACGGTTGTTGACACCATCTCTATACCTTTTTTTGCTCATTATAGCATTAAGAATTTAAATTAATCTAAAAAATCATCATTTGGTCATTCACAGTTTATGATAATAATAAAACGGCTTTATTTCAGGGTAAGATTGAAACTTATTAGCCTCTTTTTTACTTTAACCTTGACTAATAACACTACATGAGGATCACGACCTCCCATAGGATGACTGCAGTAAATTGCCAATATTGTATTTCTCACAAATGAAATATTCTTGTAAATACGACCGGAATATGTGACTTAAAAGGAATATATTAGGACTTCTTAGTCTTAATTTCGCCAAATGAATACGTTTTTATGTACGTATATTTATTGAAACATTCATTTGCAGTTATTCATGTCTCCTTCCGCAGATTTGTTTGGATAAACTGTATTTGGAAAATATTTTTTGGGATATCCGACATTAAATACATCAGTGTGTAACTAGCCTTTAGTTATTTTTGAGGGTGACTTAAGTATTTTACGCATCCTCATTTTAATTAATTTTTCTGAAAGGTTGATGAACTTGACAGTTACTTTCTAGAACTTTTAGGGCGGAGAATTTGCATTTATCAAGGTTTAATTATCAATTTGCCCTCACAGTTCGTCGAACCACAACCGAAAACCGAAGGCGAAATAAACTGTTGTTTATGCAGAAATGCAAAAGCACCAACCGGAGGATTAGAAATTCTTGGACCTTAAAAGATTTTTGCGTCTCTAAATAAATGTATTTCCGTTTCGCTTGAATGACTTGAACGTTTCATCGTCTTATCCAAGATTAAAACAACCTTTTGTTTCTTCGTGGGTGTGGCACCTTTCTTTAAAGTTGAACTTGACCGCATCAATTTTTTTAAACGTCGTCATGAAAAGCTGAATATTTATGGAAGAATCTTCAATTCTTTATGAACTTCTACACCATCTTGGCCTACTTCAAATGTATATGATGGATTCTTGAACCTAGTCTGGAACAGAAGACCGAAATCATGTCCGTTCCGGTTTTAAGTTCACATGTTAATTACGCGTGAATGTAATTACTGTATTTTACGGACTATAAAACGCACATTTTTCGTCCAAAAAGTTGCTTAAAAAATTCAGGTGCGTCTTATACTCCAAATTAATATAAAAATATCCAGTGTTTGATTTAAAATTCCCGCCAGTCTTAAAAATTGCCATATATTCGATGGCGCGGGAAACCTATATCTATTCCTGGAGGACTTACTTCACAGTTGCACCTCTTGATATCTTGTTTTTTTTTTCATTTTCATGTGATTTTCATTGTGATGAATAAATAAATGCTAAAAAATTTAGGTTCGTTTTATACCCCGTAGCGCCTTACAGTCCGTAAAATACGGTGTATTTATTAATTATGCTCAACAGACACTCGTGTAACAGAAATGGAAGTTTAACATTCATATTTAAATGAATGGAATCCTAATTTGGCGATTATTTTATTAATTTTACAGGATTTAGTTCTAAGCAGATTTCTTTAAATTCCATAAAGGTACACCTTGTGAACATATTTGAAATGAATGTAAAATTTCATCCTCAGAGTATAACCGAAACTGAATGCAAATTTTGCGTTGTCATAGAAGTGAAGACAGCAGATTTAAAGGAAGGCTTAATTTACGTAATAATTCCAGACAGTGTGTTCTAGGAGGATGTAGCCAATATATTGCGACCTCCCTGTTATAAAGGCTCTTCGGAAACTGCGAGGAAGTCCACGGAGATAGATACACGAACAAGTCGCTTTAAGAATATTTTTAACGATAATCATGGTGCATGCTCCCTCTGACACATGCCGGAAGACGGTAAGGTAATAATAAACCGTCTTTATCAATCGCGAGATTGATACTAAAAGTCCCCTCTTCCATCAAACCCATCGTAATAGGATATAAAATTATCAATTTAAAGAGATAGGATGAGAAAAAATGAAAAGAATTGTGGATGTTTAAAACTTGAGAAATTATTCGGAAAAAATTATTAACTGCTGGAAAACATCCACGAAGAAGGTCGTGTAAAAAACTTGCGCAAACCAACCGATAGTAATAATTAAAAGAGGAGATACATGAAAAATATTTAAATTACACAAAAAATATGTATGTAATACATATATGAGATACATCAATAAGCGTAGTTACCTTTACATTTAAATAAGTGTTATCAATATACATAAAACAATAAAATTTCACAACTGCACAAAGCGATAATGTACAATCGTACAGATGTTTACATATTTTAAAAACACGATTAATACCATACGTACAGTATATAGTCAATATTACACAAAACTTGAATGACAATGAAGCGAAAGCAGAAAAGAAATGAATTATTTTTACGTGATAAGATGAAGTATTGTATACTTCTACAATGGAAAGAAACTAGCTAACTATAAACTAAGATGATAACTAGATAAATACTAATAAGATAAAAACTAGAAAACTAGTTTTTCCATGGGAAATTTCCTGAGTGCACGCCCTTGTGTAAAATTACCTTATATATTATTAGATTCTTTTGAAAAGAATTATAAATGAATATCCTGATCAAACTCTTCATAACCTTGTGCTGTATTATTCTATAATGTTTAGCTTTTTCTGGTGAATAAAATTACCCCTTCTGCTCCCTCTCTCTAAGAGGTCTCGACCGCGTTTCCTCCAATTTTTCTTCTCGATCGTGCCGAAGGAAGACAAAACGGAAAAGCGAATGCTCTCACCGTGACTTCTCTCTAATTTTAAGACTCCGCGAGCGGGGATTCCCTGTTAGGGTACTTCTCCATTTGGATCGAAGGCCCTTTTAGGCCGCGGACGGAGAATCGCTCGAACGTAATGGAGCGAAGCGAAGAACTCAGAGTGGAGAACAACGCATTCTGGGAAAAAAGAGTAATATTTCCTTCGGGCAGACGATAAAGTATTTAAAGATAAAATTAGATGGCATCTACTCGGTTGATTTTAGGACTTAAGAGGTGTCCTATTTCCCCTAGCCTAGAGGGAGGGACCTGCGGAATTAAAAGCCGCATGCGGCTTCGAAAGGCGGCCAACGCTGCCTTATTCTATATTTCCTAAAACAAAATGCGTGTAATTACTAGTACGTTCAGAATATTTCCGAACTAATCCTTTCCCCCTAAAACGCCGAGCAGGAGAAATGTAAAATTCTGGTGGTAGATAGCGCCACATATTGAAGGTAGTACCACATATTGAAGGTAGTATAGCTACCTATCAGCTACCTATCTACCATCGGAATTTTACATTTCTCCTGCTCGGCGTTTTAGCGGGAAAAATAAGTTCGAAAACTTTTGAACGTTGTACTATTTCTTTCCCAGTTACGTCACGTGAAGGTAATATGGTAAATATTCGGGTTAGGTTTACGTAACAATGAATTACGTTATTATATTAAAAGCAAAATCCGTCCGTCCGTCCTTCCCATCTCCACCTCAGAAACTATTTGTCGTAGAGCTATGAATGAAACTGCATTGTATTTCTAATAAGCTGAAAGCCCCACGAAAACTTTTCTCATCTCCATGAAGGCTCGGGTTCGAACACAGGACTCCATAATACCTTTCCATAAGGAATGCACGTAAAGTTCATTTTTCTACCTTGCAGGCTTTGTTACATTTACAGAATTAAATTGGAAATGAGTGTTCTACAAAATCATGAAATGTACCAAACGAAGGTAAATTAAATAAAGAATCTTATCATTGTTGTAAAATACACTTATCGAATCGAAATTATGAGAACTGTGACAAAATAAACGAAAATTTTGTAAAATTTCGCCTTAGTAAACAACCAGTCCCCCTGACGACCAAAGTGATTGTTGAATCCGATACATTCATTTTACCACATGAATACACGGGGATTTTGAGTCCATACCGATATTCTTTGCTTAAAATTCTATGCTGATTAGTACTTATCAAAAGAATTAGGGTTTGATTAAGTTGAGTATTCAGTCATAATAGATTCACAATTCAATTTACATCGAGTTCCATCGCCAATGACGGGGGCGTTTGCCAAACACTATATTTGATGCCTAGATGAATTTGTTATCATAAAATAATTGTCTTGACAGTTAAGAATTAACGGTTGGAAGGTGAAAGTATATTTTCGTACTACTAGTATGGTATTTTAAGGTTTAAAAATATAAAATTTCTGTGAACGTTGATTTCATAGTTTTTAATTTAAAAATATTCCGTGGAACATTTGATCATGTCCAAATTTATTCGAAATTCATACAGTAAAAATAAAACCAACCACATTCCAACGCATTTCCCCTTACTTATTTTAAAAATTATTTGATTATATATTATTTTATTCCAAATTTATACGGTTTGACTTTGGTGGATAATATCTATGGTACGTAATGTATATATTACATTATTATCGATTTAAATTTTTCAAACTTCATGGCTCATAAGAACTACATGGATTCAATAATGCGTACATATTTAAATGTTGCTTATTTATTAAAAACTTGAAGTTAAGACCCGCCATGCATGACGGGGGAGTTTATTGGTTTTTGATTAAAAATTTGTTAAATTATTTGGATACTGGTAATTCGTCTCTTTAGCGCGGCCTGGTGGTTTAATTTGGAAATTACATGACCCATGATATACCCTATTGTTATAAAAATTGAAGAAGCCGTAAAGAATAGTTGGAAAGGGTAAAAAGGATGAAGCATCGCGCGAACGAGAAAAACTTGGGCAAATGATCGTGAAAACATCTCCTTCAGGAAAGTACACGGAGCGTGTGAAAGATCTGCCTACTTGCTTGCCAAAATGTATTCGGTTGATGTACGACTCAAGTACCGCCTGATGGTTTCATTTGCGGTCCAATGACTCCTTATGCAGCCAATTAGCACATTTCTTCCAAATATGAAATGTACCTCATCCCTAGTTTACCCTTTTGTTATAAAAAATGAATAAGTCGTAAAAATAGCAGGGGAGGAAGATAGAAATAACATACCATAGATTCCCAAACGTTTTCGTGAACCCCTTTTAATTTTACATGGACCCCCTACCCCGCCCAATTTTGAATTTTTCTGTTTAAAAGCAATATTTGGGTTCGATTGAAATATATTATCCTTTAAAATGGAATCTTTGGCTTCTAAAAGTACCAAAAAGTACCTCCAAAAACTAAAATAAATCTTGGAACCCCATTGTTTTTACTCCCTAACTCTGCACCCCTTGTAAATCTACATTGGCCCCTGGGGGTCCATACTGACCACTTGGGAACCTATGCAGAACACGAATGAGAAAAAACAATCATGGAAGCATCCCCACTGTAATACTCGCTGTAAGGAGCGCGTGAAAGAGAGACAAAGAAAAAGATCTGCCTATCGCAGGTAGTGAAGAAGAAATCTTATAAGGAAATGAGGTTTCAAAGACCCGGATTTGAGAACAGTCATAACACTTATATGGTGTGGAATTTCTGCACAATTTGTCCTGATTATTGCACGCAATCGGGGCATGGACAGGAGATCCACGTTTAGGCCATGTTTGGTTTAAGATGCCAGATTCATTTCCCCTGCCTTATTTTAGTTCGAACAAACAAACAATATATCTTCGCAAATAATCTTTATTACTGAATTATACCAGAACATTGTTTATAGAGGGAATAAATCCTCATCTACACATTGTGTTGAACATTATATTTCGGTGGATGTATTCCTTTCTTTTATTTATTTGGCTAAAGACGAAGGCAAAAGTAAATTATAAAACTCCCGTCCAAGAATGGATTGGAGGTTTGAGTCACGTATGACACTATAAGTGCTACTACTATTTGATTCTAGAAAAAGATAAAAATGATTACATTCTTGGTATTCAAAGGTAAAAATGTATTAATTACACCGTCATATAAATACAATTCCACAGCTGAAACTTCTTAGCATGAAAAGTAAGACTGTCTTTTCTTTCTCTCTGAGTTAAGTAGGTTGTAGGTAACTCAAAGTTGATGTTATCGATGAAGTAATTGAGTACTGAATTACAAATGAAATATTTATACTCAACTCATACTATATAATCGATGAGAAGTTTTCTACTACTCTTCAAGCCATCTCATCTCTTCATTATCATATAATTCCTTTCTTAAACACTGACCACTACTTGCCTATCGTCATTTAACTCAGGTCTTTCACTCTAAAACAACTATTCCTTCCAATACTTCTCATTGAGTAGTTCATTACGAGAAAATTATAATTTCAGATATGGAAATCCCTGGTGATTCGGAAGATATATTTTGCAACGATAAAAGGAAAATTTGATCCTAAGGTTCACGTTTTTATTGCTGAGAAATGATTGCGTTCCTTTATTTTCTTATATTGTTGTGTTCTGATAGTTCAACAATAATAATAGGAATTCCGGGAGATTCCAACCTTTCTCCGGGAGGAACGCGCTAAATGGAACGAATTCCGGAATCTCGAAATTCCGGAAGAGATGGAAACCCCTTCCCAATATTTTGAAAAGACTGCTGTGCCTTTCTTCTCTCAAAACACTTCTCCAATTGAGATATTTCCGCGGAACAACTGGGTTGTTTTGTAGTGTCGGTAGATATTAATGAAATAGCGAAATCCCTATTTAACGTTATCGTTTCTAACGTATACTCGGCTCTTAGGTTTAAATTTTGAAGTCCCAACTTTAGTAACCACACCCTTTGTCTTTCGCATCTTATGTTTTTCCGTATCTTGAGTCGATTTTCAATGGTCCGGTAAAAAACGTTAGATCGAGGTTTCATTGTATGTAGCTAAAGCAAGTAAGAGTCCATATAACTCGGTGCTACCATAATCTAATTGCTCAGAGAGGACTCTCAAACCTGTTTCAGATTCATCCATGATTGAATATAATTCGAGACATATATTTTTACAATGTTTAATAGTCTCCAGTTAAATCTGGTTGAACGTCATTCTGAAAAAATTACAAAATTGAAATATACTGTTCACCGGTTATTTATCCAAAATGCCATGGTTTTGGTAATGATGTCCATTGACGATAGTGAGAGACAACACCAAACCCAAAATGGTTTTGAAGTTTGTTTGAATTGATAACCTATGAACAGTGTATTTCTATTCTTAGTGAACTGTAAAAATATTTTCCACCAGCGTTACGTGGATTATATACGTAGTTTGGGAATCACGTCCTTAGAGTATGCCTTTTCCTTTTATTTCTATCGGTGATTTATTCTGACGACTTTATCTTCTTATTAGGTTCTCGAAGAATTTCATTTTCATCTTTCCTATCTAGCATCACATCTCCACTGTTTCTTATTCTGGAACAACTTTATTTATTTGTTTATTTATTTTGCAAAACCGTCGCAGTCAGTCGCAGGGACTGGTGGCAACGTTAACTTACTTAACAATTAATTAAAGAAGGAAATAAAAAATATTGCTACGCATACATACAGTAAACCCTACCAAGTACAAAATAAACATGTATAAATAAATAAGTAATAACAAGAGAAATAACTACAAAAGTATAAATATGCATTACATACATGAATTATTAAAATGGCTGGTGTTTCTTATTCTCTTTTAATTCTCAAAGTTCTTCTTTTGCCCTGTGTTCTATCAAATGGCATTTGCCGGTCATCAACTGGATTTATAATATTTAAGTATAAAAAATAGCAAAAAGGTCATGGTCATCAACAGTTCATTGCAGAAAGAGGCAAATTTGAAAAACTTCACAGTTTCCTCTGGTGGTAATATGGTTGGACGGTTCTCGGCCAAGTAATTTTTCATTTCGAAATCGTTCTTTAATCGATTCCCAGAGCCTCCCAAGAGACGATGGCACATTTATTGGCTGCGAATCAATCGAATTTAAGAATCAAGTGGCTCTAATCAAATTTTCCCTCGAATTTGCCTCTCTTTCCTTCAACGTCCAATCGATTACGGCCGAACGCCTGTTTCCGAGCGGATTTTATCCTTTGCATTCCCACACCTTATGATTTCACCTGTTTTCCAACATCGTGAAATGCTTTTCAAATATCAGGAAGTCTGTTTTATCTCCCAGTGTATCCTCATGGGACTATCTTTTCCATTAGGTTCATATGAAAGGGGAGTTAAGCCTTTCAACTGGTTACCGAGGTGATTGTTTACGAAAATTTGTTGAAGTTTACTAAGTGTCGTTTTATTTAGTAATTTTTTGCGTGAACGAATCATTAATAATTTTTCCGTGAGAAGAAAGTGAATCTTGATCCAGCTTACTTTCTTGTGGCACATTCCTCAAGGTCGAGTGACCATGGTTTCTAAATTAAATTTGCGAAAGAAAAAATATACTTCGAACCTGAATGATACTTCATTGATTTATTTTTTAAGTCCGCAAAAACATCCATTCATTGGAAACTTATAGTCGAAGACGTAAACAACAACAATGGACGAACACAAACACACCGATTTACTAATCAGAAAAATTTGACTAGCTGGAATTCGAGTAGGCACGCTCCTGTACATCCATGAGAATCTTGAATGAGTGACCATACCCGTGATTTAATACTTAAAGAAACTATTTCTTTTCAGTATATAGAATTTAATTGCAATATATGTAGCGTTCAACAAGAAAACATCACTTAGCTGAGTATTCGACTCTTTTCATTGCGTATACGTAGTTCTAATAATTACGTAGTTTTTACCGTAACCGGTAAATGTTTGTCTTCCCTTTTAGTTTTACTGTGGAACAAAACAAATTTTGCAATTAAGGTTATATATTCAATATGAATGTCTGCTAAGTATCGCGGGAGAATGTTCATTTTTTTAAAATTTTATATTCAAGTTGAAATAATCTATAGAGGCAGCCTTTACCATGAGGAACTCTATCACAGGTACAATGAAGTAACTATTTAAAAATTCCACTTGAGAACATTTATTAAAACGACCGGTTTCGAACAGAATTAGTTCACCCTCGGGTAGAGAACCACAAGCAAACAAGGAATATATACAAGCCATTAACCAATAATAATTATTATTATGAAAGGACTTTATTTAGGGCAAAATTGAGACTATATAGCCTCCTCTCACATCTAACCTTTCGTCATGTAAATTTAATAAAAAAGAGAAAGCTTGAAAAAAATACAAAGAAATTTACTTTATGGTTTTAAAGAACCTAAGCTAAGAGCTTAGGAAAAAATGCCACTGCAGGAAAGCACCCTCAAGAAGGGGGTGTGAAAAACCTGCGAAACCTACAGATAGGAAAACCATATTTAGCGATGAAATAAGATTAAATGAAATTTTTAAGACAAGAAGACATAGCAATAGTATCATACGAGAATAAAATAAAGAACAAGCGGTTACACATTTACATGCAAGTTGGCACAAAATAGGCTGATAAATATACTGGTTAATAAACAATTAATGAAAAACTGTCGAAGCATTTAAAAGGAAGACAAAAGGAAGAAAATAATAAACTATGAAAGGTAAAATACAATTTAAAATACATTCATTAAAACTAGGGATAAGGTAGGGACGGAAAATGATCTGAAAGTAAGGAGTACACCGACGCTCCTCACCAATAGGAGTGGAGCGTCAGCTGCATATATTCCTAGTTTGCTTGTGGTTTTTTTTAGCTGTAGATGAACTAATCTGTTCGAAACCGGTCGTTTTAATAAATATACTCTGGTAGAATTTTTACGTAGAGAATTTATTTTACCCAGGTTAAAATAGGGTAATTCATAGTGCTGTATCGTTGACAGGTTTGAAGAAGAGACACTTAACTTTCTGTCTCCTCCCTCGGTGTTATTAATATCACCCGGAAAAGAATCATCCAATCTTAAAAGAGAAGAACTCATTCATGCTGCTCTACTCGAGCGTTTCCAGATTCTTCCTCCGACTTCTTTCAGACGCCAAAACAACGGATCTCAATTTCTTTCGCGTCGTCCCAATTTCTCTTTCGAGAGGCCAGTCTTCCTCTAGTTTTTCCGGATTGCCATTCATTCTGTGTGGATTCCTTCGGGTTTTTAGCATCAGTTGGAACCAGGGCATGGAACTGTAGCTTTTTCCTCCCGGTTTCGCCCCGTCTCCCACCGTTGAAGCGGTAGGAACCGGTTTTTTACTCCAGACGTAACGTATCATAATCATTCTGAAAGTTTTTCATCTCGTTACGCTTTCGCAAAAGCGTTTAATTGAATTAAAATTTGAGGCCGTAAGTTGTGGTATCAATTCTGCGTCAGTGGGGCATTTCTTAACTCTTGACCAAGAAATGTGTTTTGTCAACTAATACATTTGTATTAATAAGATGAATGATAATAATAAACTTCATTACGGGAATTCTCCCTCTTACCGTTTACAGATAATAATGACATTGTGTTGAATCCAACAAAAACACGAATATAAATACTGAATACAAAGTAAGTCATATCAATTAAGTACAATTATTTGGAATGTAGTTGAATTGCAAAAAGTAGAGTTTAAGAAGGATAAATATTTTATAATAATACAAGAAAATTTTATAATAATTCATAATATAAAATAAAGTAGGAAATGTTAACATAAATGTACATAGTTATTAATATAATGGATCAAATAAAATTTAACTTAAATTTAGCAGTTTATTTAGCAAGTACGCAATTAAATATTAAAAAAGGTCTTACATAAATATATAGCTAAACTTATAATAATTTCAAATAAGCAATGTTAATTTTGTGTTAAATTTATAAAATGAGTTATTAATAACATGAGTTATGAATAACATGAATGCAAATGGAAAATATAAAATAAGTCATATCAATAATAATTTTTACTGTAGTTCAAAGTCCATAACAAATTATCCTTTCCTTTTAATTAATTTGCATTAACTTTGGTTACCATGCTACACACTCTCCTCCAGTTAATTATGATTTGTAGAGTATCTTTATTTCGCGTAGGAGAGTGTGTATACGCATCGTTGAAGATGTAAGAATGACAAAATGACGTAGATTTTAAAATCGATGTTAGAAGGCGTAACTTTGTGGAAAGAAAATTTAACCATAATATCGAATATATAGTTAGGCTTGTGTGGATGGCTATACTAAACACCTTCCCAAATGCATGGTCTCTCGGCGTTTAAGTATCAAATCAACAAATTCTCATGTTACCGGGAAGTAAGACGTATTAAAATATTGCCTATGGATTGTGGTGTCCAGATCTCTACATAAAAAAACGACTTCTATGATAAAGAAAATACAATGAATCGGAAGTGAATGGATTATAGGTAAGATATTCAAATTGTTACACAGAATATCTACATTTCTCAATAATATTTCATTCTTAGTGCGGAAAAAACCGGCTCGAACCGGTTTAACGCTGACTACTGGGGAGTAAAACCGGAACTGACCAGACATTTGATGCTTTTAATGAACGATAGCGAATATAATTACAGTTTGAAACCCGGTTCGATGATGCCGTGATTTGAATATAGTTTTCTTTGTAATTTATTGAGACAATACGGTCTAAGAATGTTCAGTCTGGAATATATAAATTTATTTTAAGTACACCCGAAATGATTATTGTAATTACAATTCTACTTTGTTGGCGAGGTTAGGCCAAAACAGTCTCTCTTAAACCTATCCTGTATAGTTATTATAAGAAAACACTTGCGATTTAAACTCATCGTTTGTCTACAGTCAACTTGCATCTAGAAAATATGGATCAATCCAAACGACAGATATAAATTGTATATATTTATGCATATAATGTTATATAAAAGAGTACCGAACTATGTATGAAGATAACGTGCAATAGTGACTATCATACATGTGTGACTAGACAACATTCAAATTTAAGAATACATATGTTTAAAACGACTTTCTCAAGAAAATCAATAATAATTGATGGATTTAAAGTCCTCCGAAATCGATTTAAAAATTAGAAAATGAAAATGCATTCAGAAGAGTATGTGTAGACACTGAAAAAATCTAATTAGGTGTAAATTTAATGGATGAGTTCAACTTATGTTTTTTATTATCATTCTGTTCCTTTTTTAACGACTGTGTATCCTTGTTTTTTATATGTTTCTGACTACAAATTGTAAGTTCATAGTTTATTTAAAATATTTCTTGTAAGGTAATTATTAGAAAACTTCTAAATAAATGTCCATCTATCAATTGGTAAAATAGCATATTACAAACTAATACATAAATGTCAACTTACGTATAGTTGCGAATTCGATCTGAACGTAAACAGAGAAAAAGTTGGGTGGGCAAAAAATCCTCAACTGAGGATATACGGAGAAAAAGCCACGATGCGGGAAAACGCCCACACAAGAAAGGGGAGCGGAAAAAATCCGTGGAAACGCAGGGGTGATAAAAAAGAAATGAAAATGTGTGAGTGGAAATAAAATAATGAAGCGATGAATAAACGGGTGGTTCCAAAACATTATGGAGATAAATCTTACGAGAATGATACTAAGATGGCCTAACAACTACGTAGAGTACCATAAAAGTAAAGTAAGATCTTGTGCTGTACCGTAAGAGTGTCGGAATACGTGGCAGGCATGCTCATCTTCTGTATTGGACGTTCGATGCCGCAAAAAATTCAAGGAGATATATACCAATCCAAGGATTATTTTATCCACGAGCGATCCTCGGAAGTAACTGACGAGGATAATAATTGGTAATGCGCAACCCTTTTTGTGTTTAAATGCATATGTTAAAGGATTGTGCTATTAAAAATGTTTGTTTGATGGAATGCAGTGGGCAAAGAGTTATAAAAGATTGTAAGTTAGTGAAGGAACCTGGTTTTTGTAAAATAAGCTTAAAAGCTTCGTAGAAATAGAAAATATGGAGAGCTCGAATTATAAAAAACTCGTCGATTTAACTGCTTAAATCATTCTGTAAAATACTACGAATGCTTGCCGCATCATATAGCGACGAATTTCTCTATATATCATCGGACGGATAATCTAATCTTGTTCTCGGATTTATCTAATAGGTCGTTACTGTAGATTAGGAATTTCTCGGATCTTCCTCAATGAAAGTATTCTGCTGCAGCTTCAGCTATTATTATTGTGATTATTAATCTAAGGAGTTTTTTATTTCCTATGCTTTACTTTTCTTTCCTATGTTTCTTTATTTATCTCCTAAACATTACCATGCCTCGTAAACCAACCTATATAGTACAACACTTTAACCATGCTTACTAGTACTGCCTTTAGGCTACTTAAGTGCATCTAATGTTTGTGCAATCAAACTTCTTCTTTTTCAGTGCACTGACTTCCCCATTCATTATCTCTCCGAGAGGCCTCATTATTTTCTCGGTCTATTTTATTTTTGTCCTTCGTTTGTAGTATCTCTATTTCTTCTTATCTTTCTTCTCTGCCACGCTTAGAATTTGTATCATTGCCAACAAAACAAGGCGTAATTGACATCTCTCAACTCCTAACGCTACCGCACGGCAGTCGAATCAAGCCCTCCGATTAAAGAGGATTAAATAAATTGAGGATGCCGGCTGAGATGATCAAAAGGTGCGGCTGTTGAAGAAAGAGGGAAACATTAAAAAAATAGGAGGATTGTCAGCTATGCTAAATAGGTTAGCCTGGTCAGTATTTAGCCATGTTGATACCCTAACCCTCTAATGAATGAAGAAGGTTATTAAAATTAAAGTTCAGTTTACTCAATAAACCTGAAAAGATTTGTTCTTTGATAACTTCTTCCTTGTTACATGAACCGATATGAAACTGCGAGAATAATCAGGAAATTAGACACTAGAATCTGCTGCCATGTCATGATGAATAGAATAATTTTCATTTGTCTTTTGGTACAGGATAGAGAAAAATGCATCTTTCATTTACTTTATCACTGTCTTGTTTATGGCTGTGATAACCTGAAAGCTAATGAGGTATGAGTGGCGCTGAATAGTGGCTTTAATTGAGATATCTCTTTATGGAATGCCAAGAAAAGTGTTACTCGTAGAGTCATTGTGGTTTACTTACGTGGACAAGCTCCCCTCTTAGCATACTGGCACTGTGAGGAAAGCAAGGGGACCTACCTCACTCCTCATCCTGCCTAGTAAGCCTCCTTCCCCCCTACTAGCGAATGTTAGAGGGGGTGAAGCAACCAACCGGCCTTCAGCCCGAATACGGACAGACCTTTTTTAAGGGTCAAAGTTGAAATGTCGGCTTATCCCTGTCGGGGCGCGTGGAAGTTAATTTTTAACGGCTTTTCAACCATTCTCGAGACTAAACAACATTCGGTTGTTTTTTAGGAAGGGGAAATTGGACAAACGCAGCGGCAAACGAGGGTCGGGAGGGAAGGGGAAGATTTGAACGATCTTTAATGCAAGTATCGATCTCTGCGTGGTTGAGCCATCAGCTTCGCGAAGTCGCCGATGGCGTCGCCACATGGCAGGCGCCTAAGGTGAGGGGAGCAAGACGACGTCGCTTCAAGGATCAGCTGGATTTTAAGCCATTTACGCAGATGAGATTCTTAAACGGCGCCTTCCTCCCGCGGATACCCTTTTCCGGTGGTGTTTTGGCGTCGGCGGCGGTCGCAGACGCGGGAGGAATCGGGTATTAGTATCGGCGCCGTCCGATTAAATGGATCGGTAATGAGGGTCGTCTACTGTTATGTGTGGCGGTCTGTGGTCCCATTGTCCCGGGGAGGTGAAGTATCTGGAACGTCCCGAATGCAGATAGATACATAGACCAATTATCGGTGAGGTTCTCTCAACTATCCTCGTATGCCGATATAATGTATACTGTTAGAAATTAAAACTATAAGTACAGAATGGGAAAAAGTCTTTGCAACTGAAGGTTGACAGTGGAAAAACCCAAGTTTCGGTAGAGCACCCGCAGAGAAGGGGTTGAAAACCCACGATAATGCAGTAAAAATTGAGTATTAACACAGTAAATCTCATAGTAAACGTTCAAAAGGCAAATTTACAATTACATTAAATATCAGGATGACAGAAAACTTAATTAACCACAAGAATAAAATTAATTCTAGGAGTAGAATACTCTTGGGATTAATCAACAAAAGCAGTAGCCTAATTTCAGAAGATCAGACGTTTCAAATCGTCTGTAATCAAAACTAAAGAACATAACAAAATATCAATATGACAATTTATAAATAGTTACATATACATTTTCTAGTTGGAATTGAGTAATAGTAATATTCATAGTTTTTTAGAGTAAAATAAAGAAATATTTGAAAAAGTGTAAAATATTTTATATAGTTCCTTGAATATAAATTTAAACTATGGTTAAGTCTTATTTATAAATTGCAGTTTATTAAAGCATAAATATAAATTATTCATCACGTAATAATTAAAAATATAGTAAAATATCAATTATTCAGGAAAATGATTTTTTAAAGAATTTTTAAATATAGTTAAAAAAGTCACGTTAGTAAGAAGATCTTTGCTTCTCTTATCATTCTAACCAAAGGACTAAAATACTTAAAATTGGCCCCATCATAATTTAGATTGAAATTTATTCGCGTTCGTTTAACTTAATCTAGGGCGGAGAAATAGTCGTAAGTTATATGTAGTATGAGTTTATTTATTTTTGTTGTACCATTTTCAAAAATACCATTCGGAAAGAAGTATAGAAATATACTTATCAAAGTATATAAAATTCTCGTAATAGCTGAAAAATTACATCATAAAATCTTGGCCGGTATCTTTAATTAAAATTTACATTCATAAATTATAGAAAATAATAGACATTACGTATCTTAAATATCACAGAGCTATTTCATAACTTTTCAATAATGTTTAAGTTACGAGAAAAAAATAAAATATATAAGTACACAGTCATTTTTATTTATTATATGAAATCAGGAATATTGCATGGGCTTCATATTGCAGAGATTTACTTTTCGAATTCTTACGTAAGTGTTGCAGTAACTTTATAAAATAAGGTAATAGGAGGAATACATACCAACATACATAACAACAAGAATATATCGAAAGTAAATAATGCATGGAAATAAAGATACGTTTCTAAAATGTGAAAATAGATTTTTCTCTATCTTGTACTTTAAGACAATTGAAAAATATTCAAGTCATCGAGTTATTGTTCGGGAGCGTTTTAAATATATCTGAGACGAAGAAATTAGTTTTTGACGTCGCAAATGGTACTAATAAAGCTACATAGAAGTCGGAGAGGAGGATTATATTCATCATACATGTAGATCCGTTATTCTGCCTGGGTAGTGCTGAAAAAACCACATCAGGCTTATTTTCATCAAATTTTTCTTGAGTATGTAGATTTTATTTTCGCTGATTAGATCTCGTCGACTACAATCAGGAAGTTTGATTATAGTGCCATAATATAGTAGAGATAACATGCTGTCCGCGATGAAAAATTTCGGTGATAATTTTATCAAAAATATTTTTAAATATAGACTTAATTCGCATATTATCTTTCTTTAACATTGGTGAAATTGAGAAAATTTTTCAAAAGTATTTAAAACAAGCCTATTAGAATAGTCGTAGTAACACGGAAATAAATTGGAAATCTCTATCTGTCCGTGAAAATATCATTCGAGGTGGTTAAGTGTCAATTTAAAAAGATTAAGGACACGGGCTATAGATAGGCGAGCAAAGTTATTGATTGACAAAGGCTGTGAACTAGCGGAAGATTTTGCAGCTTTTGCTGCTTCCTTCTTGATGTAGAAGATTTACTAGAGAGTAATAAAGGCTGCTCCTGATACAGTAACTAGATGAAAGGAATTTTTTCCACTCGTCTTTAAGTACAGGATAAGAACAGGGGTTCCCAACTCGCTACCCTTGAACCTCATTTGGCCTTTACAGGAATTCTTAGAGAACCTCGCCTTGTTGAAATCAAACTCTTTCTTTTTTTGTAATTACAAGGTGAAATGCGAACAAATTCAAGGGCGATAAGTATAACTCGGTGCTCGGATAGAAAGAATTGTTATGCATTTATCGCCAACAATAAAAAAATGAGCGAAGTTTTAGTTAGCGCAGTAAAAAATAGTCTGCTTGCGACCCCCGATCTCTTTGTATATGATAATACTGGAACTGTTAGATTAAGAGCAAAACTTCTTGCAAGAAAATGGTTATTCACTTCCGGATGTCAATTAAGAAAGTTCCATGATTTCCCTCCAGAATTTTTGACGGAAGAAGCTAAAAGGTTAAAAGTTAAAATCAGATTACAGCTATAAGTAACAATACAGCGAAGTATTTCCTACAAAACTATAATGGCTGTTTTCAGAATTACTAATGATATTTATTCAAGAAAACAATTTTATATATTGTTCCTAAGTGTACGCATATTTGGAGTCGCGGTAGTGCATCATCTGCAATCTTCACCAGCAAGTTACAAAAGGTTCGGAAGCCGCGATGTAATGTGCGATGTTAACTCGAAATATTTAAGGTACGAAAACTTGATTGGCGTAAAGGTGTACGTATCCGTTAATCGTCCAAACATTCGGAGAATATTAGAGCGCACTGCTGCGTTATTCTTCAACATTTTCTTTTGAGTCGCGTGGATAAGTGATCTAATTCATAGATTGCACGTCGCGGTATTTTTATTAGTATTTTTTTCTTGACAAACGGTGGAATAACTTTGTCTTAAAGTCTTTAACAATTCATGTTAAATCATATCACAGTACAATTCATTCAATAAATGTTAACGTAACCCGTTAACTGCTAGGCAAAATGCCTTGGGAACAATGTCATTTCAATCTATTTTTTAACACATAAATTCGTCGCAACAATTATTTTATCCCATCATATTTTTCAGTAGAATTACTGCATTTTTCTGATTGTGAACTGTGACCCTAGGGTTCTAAATGTAAATACAAATTATTTTAGAACGTATACCAAATTTAGAAATTCTTCTTATAAGCCTTACTTTATTCCTAAGCGTTGACTTGGATATTTAGAAAATCTAAAATATAATTTGGTCTTTTGCCTTTTCTTTTATCCTACTCCTAAAAGTTCTTTCTTAAAATATCTAAAGACAGAAAGTTAAATCTAGGATGAGATTTGCAAGTCTAAATATCGCCCAGAAATAAAGTCGTTCATTATTATTATAATAATTTTAAATTTAGGCAGTCTCAAGTCTGACCATTTCGAACTTGAGGTATCAAAATAACCCTCATGGGCCCCAGGGAACGGTAGGGCGTGGGTTAAATATGGCTTTTATAGCAGTTAAAGTATTAAATAAGTGCTTAAAATAAGGAGACATGGAGCTTCGCTGCATCCTGTAAGCCCGCCAGTCCCTTACCTTCTTTCCCTCAAGTCTATTTTACGAATTCAGCCTGCGGCCGTTGGACCATCTCCAGTTTGAATGTGAGATCCTCCCAAAAACACCACCAGTACTCTCGAACTTTGGGCTAAATGAGGAATAATAACGTATTAAGCGCATGTTCCAAGTAGGTTCTGAACTCTTTCCCTTGATTCCCCGGAGGATGCACTACAAACACGATAATTTAAATAAATTGAAAATTCTTTGAATCAGCAGTGATGTTAGTAAATAATATTTGCATCACTGCAGATTGACTTTGTAATCTGATGGTAGCTTATATGTAAAGTTACAGATCACGCTTAAATAAGAAATATACTTTTATAACGCATACATAATAAGTTTACTAAACTGTAGACTGTGAGTGCAGCTAATTATGTTTATATCTTCTGTAGTAGGAACCCTTTTTTTTTACTTCCGGACTGTCTACTAAAAACATTTAAAAACAATCCGAGGAAAAGTTTTAGTTATAGCTATGAATCGTGAATAGCATTTACGGGAAAGCGTACTAGTTTGATGAAAAATTGCAGTATTACTTAGCATTGTCTGTTTTGGTCAATCGTCGGGACTAATTAAAATAAAAACATGGATCCAGAAGATCTGTCAATCCAGAAACGATAGAGTTCCTCCATTCTTTATTAACTTTTTTGTTTTTTTGTGGTTTCGTTATTAGTGGGATTCATAGCTTCCGTATGTCAAACCACAACTTAATGGTAAGCTTTGTAGCATTTATTTAGGAATTACGATGAATTATGGTAGCCTGCTTGTATTATTTGTGATTTACTCCGCTATTATCAGCACAATAACTGATTCCTCCCCTGAAAGCATAAAAAAATTTAAGATATGCTTGGAAGGTTGGCTTCTGATAAATCTTACGGCTGTCCAATTTAGGAATGACAGTATCAACAGTGTCTATCTTCTGATGGTTGTTCAGAGGCAATAATTTACTTCAATTCAATATTTTTAGTACAGTTATTGGGTTTGAAATACTTCGGATTATTTTCATGCTGCGCGGGATGATCTCAAATATTTTACGATAGTGATCAGAATGACAATCTCCAATATACTACCAAAATCTAAAGAACTCAAGTTCTCGTTCCGAATATCGAGAAAGAAATTTAAGATTTTGCTTGGATCCCTTCTTGCGAAAATTCACCCGTTACAATATAAAAAAATTGAGAGACAAGAGAAATTTCTGTTCAGCCGAACTGTTGTGGAGCTAAATTTCCATAATGTTAAATTCATTTGGGTGACTTTAACCCTGTAATTTCATAATTCGGATGTATCTAAAACAATATTTTTTCATCTTAGGTTTCGTAATATTTCAACGGTATATCACGATGCTTTTAAAAGCATAATTGTAGCTTACATTTTTGTGAATCCTATAAAAAATTAAATATTAGAATAACATTTACATTAATTTCTTTAGGATTGTTAAAATGAATTAAAAAGTAACTTCGAATTAGTTTCAAGGTTAAAGCGATAAAGTTACTCAGTTTTTGTTTCATCGCTTTATGAGGACAAAGTAAAATAATTAGTAACGACGATTTTTTTATTCAGAGTGGTGGCAGTTAAAAAAATTCCCCCGGGCGACACAGCAAAATTCTTGTTATGTTTTAACTTGAATTGTTGTTGTTGCCATAAAATAAGGAACACGAAGAAAAAATAAGGCAAGTGGCTGCGTAATAGAAAGAAAGCAAAATAAGAATGATGTTTTTGCCGTCATAACATTGGACTATACTCTAAGGGGACTGAGAGTTTATTTTGGCTGAATAGATGAAAACTTTGGCGGTAACATGTGTGACCTTGTTGACTAGAAATGTTGAGATGAGCAAGGACAAATACCTCGTCGAACGATTGCCAGTTTCTGCAGGATATCCGGTTCCCAGTTGGGTATTTTCCTTAGATAAAGGGTATAGGGCGCCACGCTTACTAATATTACTATATAATCTTGTTTGTGGCTGTAAACAGCTACGCTAACAGATATATTTTTGTACAAAACACTCATATTTTCATCTTCCATTCTTAAGAGCAATTGGGAATCCTTATAAATTATGAAAACTTCCGCTGAAATTTTCGCCGCCTTTCATAATATCGTTGGAAAGGTAAACAGGTCATCCTGAATGAGGGGTCCGTTTGTTATTTTACGATGGGATGACCTTTTATTCATTAAGGGTAGGACTTAGGGTTTGGCCGTTCCTCCTTCTATACAGTGTCCTCTTAATTTTTACCGAGAAAGTATGATCAAATAGACTGTTGTCTGACTATTCAATCCCCCGTCAAAACTGACGGAATTAATATTGAATTTAGTTACCAAGAACATAAATAATCCCAATACGATATTGGATTGTTCCTTAGAAATATGTTAATTATAATGCATTTAAGCTCAGATAATAAATAAATTTACTAAATATTCCATGTGTTCCATATTGAGAATGAGCTCAACAATCACCTTTGTCGTTAGGGAATTGTTTATGGCCATAAAATTTACGTCATTTTTGTCCGAATTCTTTAAATACTTCATTTATTTTTTATGACGGTCAATACAAGAATCTTTATTCAATCTCCTCTCTTTTGGTATTTATGTCGATTTCTTACGGCCATTATTTCTGATTGAATTCTGCAAAAGAAAAAAATATTTGCAATCGATAAAAATAAACTAAACGTAGATTTCTTATGAGAGACAATTCGAGTCGTCCAGAGTCTAACCAAGGATATTTAAGACAATCTATATATCAATATGTAATACTTCATTGGACCTTAAACGACTATCAAAAATCCTATCACGTCCGGAAGTGCATGAAATTAACGTTCGAAAATTTCTCCCATGTATTTTTTACGGGAGTTACTGACATCTGATGAATAAATATATACCCAACGGTGATTATTATACAAGATTCGAGGAAAATTAATTTATAACTTTAAGTAGGCAGAAAATTTCAATATGGAACAGTTTCTTTACATCCGAGAATAATGTGTGTATCTAAAAACCAGCGTCACAATTTTTGTTGAAGTAGAAAATTAAATCAGAACCGAAAACCAAAAGTATTTATTTTTGCCTGAATGTAAACTGAACTGCACCGGAAACTGTTATTGTATTTCATTCCGGTTTTCGATTCGCATTCATAATGAGCGTAAATATAGTTACATTTACTAATCATGTGTATCGAGGAGGCGAATCTCACGAAGTAACTGCTGAAATCAAGGGTACTTGTATCCTAATTAAACTACTTGTAAACGGAATTCTATTTTTTCGTTTTTTATCTCTTCGAAGTCCTACCACGAAGTCAAGGCCTTAAATTTTAATCATATCACTGATCAAAATTTATAATTCTTACTGACAAAATACCTTATTTTGTATCACAACGAGTTTCAAAATGAAAGAAAAAAGAACAAACAATTATGGAAAAGGTGAAAATATGAGTTCCCCCATTTTTTTCGTGATTGATTTCCTCTGCACCTTATCCGATTCTATGTAGTTGTTTTTCAGTTCAAAGTTACTTAACTGCAGTGGTGTAAAACATTTTGGTGAAGGATACCTTTCAAAAGGACTATGATCTTATTATGTTTCAGCGGAAATCTGGTTTGAACCGATAAGAGAAACCGGAACCGCACCGATTTTTTTCATAGAACCGTAGGGATCAAAGTAATTAAAAAAGTATTATTTCATTGTAAAGTTCAGTTGACTGCAATGCCGTTAACATTTTATGAAATGATACCTTTCAAAAGGATCTTATAGTGTTGGAGTTAAAATCCGGTTTGAACCGGTTCGACAGTGGCTGTGTAAGAGAAACCGGAACTGAACCGAATTAGTTTTCATACTACCGGAAACTAATACTTAAGTAATTTGGCGGATGGATATTTATTTAGAAGTTTTCTAATAATTATCTTACAAGAAATTTTCTTAAAACAATAAATTTTCTTAAAACAATAAATTTTCTTAAAACAATAAAGTTACAATTTGTGGGAATAAGAACGATTGAGATATTATTCCATTTACATTTTTTCACAGCATCTACACGTACCCCACTGGATGTTTTTTTTCCATTTTCTAATTTTCAAATCCATTCAGGAAGATTTAAATAGCTTAAATTGCTGGTGGATGCCCCAAGTTGGATACTCTAAGACATAGTTGATTCTTACATGTCGTGAGTTCCAGTTGGTTTCAATATAAACGTCACGAAAGTTTAAAAATTCGTCCAAATTCCCCGCGAAAATGTCTCGCCCCTTCCCCCAAGTGTTTCCTGCACCCCCTTTAAGAATCTCCAGGACGTGCTCTCGGCTGCCCACAACTTCCTTCAGCCCCCAGATCAGCGCCCACGTTGGAAATCACTGCTCCATACTTGGCGCCATGTTGATGTCATTGCCCTCCTTGCAACGTGTCTCTAAGAATGATGAACCCGCGCCCGGAGATCGAATCAGTCAGCGCCTGCGTCGGCGGCCGCTTTTAAAAATCCTCCGCGGCGTGCAGACAGACGATCGTCCGGAAGGCACCGAGACTCGCAAGTCTGTGCTGAAGGAAAGTAAGACGGAGCGGGTTATTTGGCGGAGAGAGGGAGGGGCCCTTTCTGTATTGATCGTCGCGCCAGGGCACTTTTATGTGGAGCAGCGGACACCGCGCTTAACCATTCTACGCTATCGAGTATCACTTCCTCACTTTCTTTCCCACCGCGCGCACGCTCTTTCCTCCCCTTCCGTTGCTTCTCTTCCTGATTTTCCTTCGCTTCAGAGGTCGTTCAGAGATGCTTTCCTTCATCTTCCATGGCTGTGGCATACCATTTTCCCCGAGGAAAGGTCATGAACTTTGCTCGATTCGCTTTGAGGCCAAGAAAACGTTAAAGATTTGTTAGTTAGTTAGTTTGACCCTTTATTGGCGAGGTTAGGCCCATGTGGGCCTCTATTTCACTTAACCTCATATGTCGGAATTATATGTGCACACATGAATTAAAAAAGGACAGAGTAGAACGTGGGAAAATATCTTTGCTACTGAATGTTGACAAGAAAAATCCTACGTTGCGGAAAAACACCCACAGAAAAGGGAGTTAAAGTAAAAGCGCGAATACACAGTAAAAGATAGCAATATATAGTAATGACAGTTGTGAAATTACATAAATTACAAATAAATTTACAGGATAATAAAAAATGTATTAATTACAAGAAAAAAAATCACATTTACTAATCCTATGGGAGAAAAATGAGAAAAAAAAAGAAATCAAAAAGGGATAAAAATGAGATATCCTACTGATTAATATTCAACAGAAAATAAAGGTCAGCCACCCGCGTCCGTCGAGTACTTGGTGTTTATAAGATGCGTATTTTTCAAATTTATCTCAACAGAGATGAACCAGAAAATGAAGATAGAAAAAAAGGGTTGATGTGTATTCTTAGCTATTCAAATAAATAAGACAGAAATAAAGAGTATTGAGAGAGATGGGTGCAACGGCGATTGGAAGGAATGATGGAAGGAGATAAGAAGTTATTTGATGTAAAGCGGTATTTAGATAGCCTAATTGAACCTGGACTCGATCCCAGATCTTTCAACTTCCGAGCGCATGCTCTTACTACGTTTGCCCCTACGAGGGCCTTCAGTGCCGCCAACCGTCTCCCCCTTGACCTACTGAGTACCCCGAAAAATGAGTTGAGACTTCTCCAAAATTGCTCAATAGGAGAAGGGTTGACCATCTTACGACCAGCGAAGCATCATGCGTCCTGCCGAAGGTTTTAAAGGCCCGCCGATATTCGGGATGTTTGGCGAATAAATTTTAATTTTTTTAGAATGTAGTATTCGGTATCGCGCATGTCGTTTTTTTAGTTAATAATAATAATAATCTTTATTACGGGCAAAATTGTCCTCTTACTTTTTCAACAAGTAAATGAAATATTTTTTCATTGAAAGTTTTACAATTAGATACATAAGTAAAATGATAATAATAATACAAATGATAAGGATAGTAATTTAAATTGAAATATATGTATAGCGACTAATATTGTAAGGTAAATAGAGTACGTATTTAACTAAGTATAAACTGATTATAAAGTAATAGAATTTAAGAATACAAAAAATATCATTCTTATTACACATTTACGTATTTGAGTGAGCAGAAAAATTTTAATAACAATTAAAATAAAATTAATAATAAAACAATATTGTAAATATTGACATTAGTAAAAGAACAATAAAAGGTTGTAAACATTTCAAAGGAAAAATTAATATAATTTACAATAATAGAGATGCATAATTTAAATTGAAATATATGATATAAGAATACATAATGTTAAGTGACGTTAAGTAATGTATTATTTATCACATTAAAAACAAAATAAGAGATATCATAAATTTAGGATGCAAAAATATCAGTCTTAAGATATGATTTAAATAATTTTTCATAATAGAAGTTAAAAAAGTGTATAAGATAGTATATAAGAATGCATATATAATTTGGAATAAGAAAATACAGATATTGGAAAGAAACAATTATGTTGATAAAGCTTTCAATTTCCTTTTCAATGTGGGCAAATTTAAGTTAAAGTAATGAGTTAACGAAGATAGTCATGCGCATTAGGAAATACTCCTACAAGAGAATGTTAGCGGAATTCAAGGGACCCTCATTCGCCCATTTCCTTAATGGAGTTCGCGTTGCGGTGCACCGGACGGAAAGGTTGGACAACCTAGGGTTGAAACATCCTCTCGGAGAGTGAAGTCTCGGTCCCGTCGGGCTGTTTTACTTCCGTGCATCTTTTGGGCATGCTATTTGTATCATAACTGATAACAGAGATGGTGATTCTAATCGTACTACCAATAGAGTTAGATGTAATATGAGACTAAAACGTCTCAACCTCGCCTTATAAAAGACTTTTATTATTATTCTTACCAATCGCAGCATTTCTTGCTAAGGGTGCAGACCCCTTTTCGGCACATTTTGGGTTGCTGCAAACGAGAGTTTTTCATTACCTCCACCTTATGCTATTCTCTTCAAGATAGAATCCCCTGAGAATACTATGCAAACCAGCAATCCCGTCCCTTTACCACTAGGACTTAATTGCATTGTTCTGGCAGACTCGGGATGCTCTTTGAAAGTTGACTGTGTCAAGAGAAGCATATGAGAAAAGGGTTTGAATGAGTTGTGAAGAGAAAGATGAAGTACCCACTCAGTAATGAGCGGTTAATGGATGTGGACTGCAAGATAGACTGAGGGATTTTATGTAATTGAGCAGGATTTTCTACGGATCTCTTTTATTCAGAAAGTTATTTTATATATTTTGTTTTTAAGCGGAGAACTTTCACTTCCTATTTATGAACACCAGTAAACGTGAATTACAACCAGCACTTATTTTGTTCAATTCCATCGGTGTCCTTGGGCATTTATCGAATTAAAAATATAGAAGAAGCCGTTGCTTCAGAAGGAAGATGGGCAAACTAAGCCTGTAGCATTCATCTGCTTCCCGAGAGTTTTATCTAGTTGAATTCTTGATAAGAAGGCCGATTTTAGTATAGTACACCGTTTTTATATCTTGCCATTCTCACAACTATTCTTCTGGCAGCTCTCCGAAAAGTGGTTTCCCGTTTGGCTGCGCAAAGACGTATTCTGTTGCAGTGTTCCTCAAAGTGGAGCAAAGATCGTAGAAGTTACTGCTGTACTATTTTTAAGGGCTAAGCGGATGATTTCAGGGTTGCAAATATTTTGATCTGTAACTTCACTAAGTTTGCTGAAGTATCGAGAACGCATTTATGAAATAAATCGTGACGTAGTTGAAAGCCGTTATGATATTAGTTAACTTACTACTTGTTATTTTCCTCCATTTATTGAAAGCATGACCAGTTTCTGGTTTGTTATACTTACGCGCATATATCATAGGATTTCCAGCAGTTAGTATCTCCCTGTAGAGTTTTCTTGCCAGGGGCTTTTTTTCCTTAACAAGATCATTTGCCTCCAATTTCCTCACTTCGAAAAATTGCAAGTGTAGAGTGAGTATGTGTAAGTGTTACGGAATAACACGATGAAATCCATCTCCCGCTCCCCCACAGCTTCCATATTATCACCGATATTGAACATGACCCATTGGAAAGGAAATGGAAGATAAATTTTCCTGTATCGTACTCCCGAAGAGGGGTGAAAAATATTCCACTCAACAAGAAATGGTATCTCGAGCATAACGGCTCCTGTCTCACTGTATAACTGTTCCCCTATAAAATAACGAAGAAATATAATTTAGTAGCTAATGCGCAATCACAGCGCAAAGAAAATCTTGAATTTCTTCTCTCGAAAGTCGTATAAATAAGTGATCTGAAATAGGAGCGAATACTGGCTGCGGTAAGAATAAACTGTTTTATCGTATTTATTGCTTTCATAGCAATTACATGCTCGTGAAATTCGAAGTTAACTGTCGGCTTTGCTTGCGCGGATATCTCGTGCCTGTCATCGCGAACTCTGCATTAATCTTTGAAGGCGCTTTCCGTTGAATCGGAGAAGAATGCAGGCATGTCGTATCATCCGCCGCACGCCAGAGAGAGCAGAATTCCTCGCAGGCAATAGCGAGGGAGATATCGCCGTGTATTTAGGCAACCCGCAAATCTCGGAGTGCCGCGGGTGGTATCCTACAGGGGACTTGCTTCGTGAATTTTTAAGTTCGCTTATTCCTACCAATAGCGATTTTGAGTCTATACAGTAAGTCTTAAGGGTAAATTTTACTGTATAGGCAGTGGTAGGTAGGGTACTTGTGTTTGCGGCTCGAGGTGAAGATTGAAGAAAAATCTATTTATTTATTTATTTAAGTTTACGTTGAAAGTTGGTAACATTTAAGGAGAACATAAAAATAATGATTTAAGCATGGAACTCGCCCAAATACGGGAGGGAAACCCCTCCAAAAACCTTCCGTAGGCTGTTTAATTAAGTTATACGATAGATTTAAGATCATCAAACATAAGTAAGATCTATCATTTAAGTAAAATAATACAGTATATGGTAGAGTATCCATATAGTTATATATATTCATAAATGTGTATTGACTGTATAATAAGAAATACAACTCGAGATAATATTACAGGAGAGTTTGCCGTGAACCACAGTACAATAATATCAAAACGCAACGTTTAAAAAATATATTTCTCTATAATTCATTTTTGTTGAGAATCTTCATCATGTGTCCAATGAATTAATTTTTAGTTCACTCCTTTACTTCTCTTACAGTCCCCAACGCCTTCTTCTGTAATGTGTTCCTTCCATTATTCTTTTCATTGCTAACTTCACCAGACTATCGTAACTTAGTGTATGACCGATTAAGTTTCCACAACTTTCTTTCATTGTTCTCCAGGGACTTCTTTCTGTGTTTACTCCTCGATGACTGCTTCATTAGTCACTTGGCCTGTTCACTTTATTTTAATTATTCTTTTACTGTACCATGTCTCCATTTTTTCCAACATTTTCTTCTCTGCTGCCGTTACACTCAGTGAGAGGTTTAAAATCCCCAATAGCCGTCTTTGTCGGCGTTCTTCGTCTCATTCACCGGTATTCGGAGAAAACAAGAAAGGACACCGCACTTTCAAAAACACTCAAGTGTTCTTGACCAATGTCAAAGACTTTAAGACAAAGACGGCTATTGGAGATTTTAAGCCTCTAATTCTTTAACATTCGTCTTCCAAATTTTCTTTCTTTACTAAAAGGGTGAAGAAGAACTAACTTTTACAAACACCACAAGATAAATTTTATTAAACGACCTTGGTTACGAAGCGACGCATCATTGTCAGGTGTTACAAAATAGTTTTTACAAAGCATATGAACATCGAAACCATGGTTGTTTGATAAAATTCATCTTGTGGTATTTGTAAAAGTTAGTTTTTCTTCACCCTTTCATTATGGAGCGATACCACCAAGTCAAGGCCGAAGTTGTTGATTATATTCTTTCTTTGAATTACAGTCAATGTTCCACATGCATACATTGGGAATCTCGATATATGTGTTTCATTAAACAGTTTCAAAATACCTTAAGTAATATTTTCTGCTGTCAGCAAGTGCTTTTTTCCGGTAAATTGTCCATGCACCTAGGCTATTCTCCTAAATGATAATCTCTCGTTATATGCATTGTTACTGGTTATCTCACCATCAGTAAAACAGAATTCTTCAACCCGTTCAAGGGCGTGTTTCCTTTACAATTCTTCTCCTTGTATTTTATTACTTTGAGGTCGTGCTTCCTCTTGCTACTTTAAATTAAGAACAGGGGTCTTTTCATGTCCTCATCCTTTTCGGCAGGTTTCAATGCATCCTCTGAAATTTCCAGCATGCTGAATACTTAAACGACTATTTTCCCTGGGTTGTAAAAAGATAAAAAGTAACAGTGGGTGTAATTAAAGATGCTAAAGGCAAAGCAAATACGCTAAAGGATTTTTAGAGTAATTGTGACCATCAGTGCATTAGATACTCTACCGAAAGTTCAATCGACCCGTGGCGATGTCGAAAATCACCCACAGAGAAGACGGCATCATTAAACTTTTGCGACAGATTAAACCCAATGAAGCTCCTTGTCCCGAAGACGTAGCAGCTCGGGTATTCAAGGAAGTAGCGGAAAGCTTAGCTACTTTTCTTAAAGTAAGTTTCTTAAGTTTTCTTGAGTGGAGCGGAGGCGAGGTCCCAAAAGATTGAAGAATTGCGAATGCCTCTCCAATACTTAGAGGCTGCTTAAAGGAGCATCCAACGAATTACAGGCATATCTCTTTAACATAATTGGTAGTTAAATATGAAGCATATAATTCTTAGCTCTTTAAATGATTTTCCTAGAAACGTGTAAATTTTTATATTACAAACGAAACTGTTTTCGTACCCTTTCCTCCGCATTTCCGATTCAGCATTCTTGTGCGAGCACATTTTAATGAAAATTAACTTTCACTTTGTAGTAATGAGAATGTTGGTGAATTTCCATATGTAAAGCGTGTCAAATAGGATTTATTTATCGGTTGCCATAAACACTTGCATTTGATTAACTGGCCACGGGTTGAGCTCCTCTGCTATGATATTGAATTTATTTTGTCCTCATTAAGTATGTGTTACCATTCTTATTTTGAATTCTCTAAAACTTATGTCGTACCAAACGCGATTTAGCTATCGTATTCATTTTGATAGACATAACACCTAATATTGTGTAGGGATTACTGTATAAATATCTATTATTATTGGACGGTAATTATTAATAATTATATTAATTTTAACCACATTCATTCTAACTGCCGTTTTTGTTGTCATGTTAGCATATTTAGGATTTAGTTTCAAAAATATTTTTAGATTAAACTATACAAAAGATTAAGATGAACAAATAGTGAACGTATTGTGTGTAAAATATAAAATTATTATTAATACGTCTTATTTGGATGTATAAAATTAGTATAATTGTTACCGTAATTTTAGTTAGTTTTCTTAAATTTCCTTACGGTATTACGGAAAACCCTTTATTCAAGACAAATCTAGTCGTAATTGTTAATTAATGTTCTTCATTTTTTAGTTCTCGGAGTGTGTGCTCTTGAGAAATATAAATTTCTTCGTGTTTAAAGATATTGTGAAATGATTTGGAGTAAAGAAAGGGTGTCTGGAAGGGAATAGAGTACATATTGGACAATAATCTGCGGAGAAATTTAATACAAATTTTATCTTACTCTCTCGCATTTCCCTTCTCAATTTATCCCAGAGGAATTTGGTCTATTAAACTTTTGGTGTGTAAAATTACAGTTATATCAGTTATTTACAGTTATACAGTTACCGAATATATCATCGATGCTTTTCTACGCATGCGCGTGCTCTCGTTTTCGGCTCTTCCCTCGGTTCTTCGTCAAATGAATTCATCTCAAAGAACGCCGTCCGCACACCTGTTGCTACTCCCCTTTCGATATATCCTGATCTTTTCTGTTTAAGTTAAAATTACAGTTATCAGTACAGTTTTTCGACGAAGAGGTAAACTACCATCGATTAACTCTAATCTATTAACTGTTATTAATAATCGATATTTTATAAAAATATAATTTGGAAATTTTATCCGCCCCAAACCTTGCAATAAAGTTAATTTATTGGTATATTGCAATTTTATCGGATCTTATTGACATTGGTATTATTAATTAATTATTTTCATCTGTATATTTGCTATTGATATTCTCTGGAAATGTTACCGTATATTTCATACAATTATTTACGTATATTCGTTGTTCCGTATCATAATGGAAACAAATTTCTTATCAGTTAGCATAATATATTTTTACGTTTGGATTGACAGTGAATTTCTTTGACTAGTATTATAATAGTTGGCATTGACGTGTTTATTCTTGTTCGAGTAAGAAGTTAATTTATTTTATGTAGTTTATTTCTTAATGATCATGGTATTACAATTCCTTGCACTAAAATGCAGCAGTTTGAAGAACAAACATGGCAAAATTAGAATCATGAATATCAAAAATACTATAGTAATTTAAGGTCAATAGCTAAATTGCAATCGCTAGCCCGGCGATACATTGTTACTTATTTTAATATCTCCAATCACATTTGAGATTTGGAGCACCTTGAATACAATCTTAAAATCGAAATTGGAGAAATATTTAGAAAAAATGATGAAATAATGCAGTAAATGTTATTTTTTCCTAAGAATTAGTGTTCGCTAAAATTGATTGTCGTTAATGTTGTCATACCTAACAAGAAGTTTGAATTTTAAAATTTCGATCTTTTTGATTCTCAGGTGGAAGCCGGGGACGTTATACTAGAAGTGAATTCCAAAGACGTCTACAAATTCAGCACTAAAGAAGGTAATTATATTTAAAATACTGTTGCTTTAAGTTTTCTGTAAACCATTCCTATAGCCAAATGCAACCCAGACTTTACTCGTTGCGTCATCAATTTATTTAAGTTCTGCCTATCATTAAGCCTATTAATGATTCAGTAAAATAATTTTATTTATTTTCGGATGATTTTGAAAAAAAATATCCTATTAAGATTTTATTGTACCTCTTTAAAAATAGACTAAAAATAATTTTCTATCATCAGTGATTATGCAGAGTGACCTGTAATTTTGTGGATAATGATGTAATGTTCAAAGTTTAACAATAAGATCTGGTTTTGGTAATTTGTTTTGCTCTTTTTCAGCGCCTAAACTCGCCAAAAGAAGTACAAATAATAATATTTTCAAGTTGCAATGATGTTATCATATTTACTTCTATAAAAATATCGTTCAAAATCACGATTACTACCTGTTATAAGCAATGAAATGGTAGCAAGGTTTTATTTAGAGCTCAAATTCACTCCTTTCGATTCATCGACACAATTTTATGGTTATTTATTGTTAAGTTGGCGGTGATTATTCACGATTATCTTTAATACCAGAGTTGTAGGCTGCGGCAGGCTGACTTCAGTTCAGATGTCGTCATTGTTGATTCGGTATCTATGGCAAAATTTGTAAACACCTAAATCAGAAATAGCAATCTAAATAGCTTTAGATTCGCCCTATTGGTACAGCTTGAAATTCATGTGTGAAAAATTCCTCACTTTTGATATTCATTTAATAGTTGTATCTTCCCATGCTGTCCCGAAGAAAACATGCCATCTGATGATTATTATTACTTGAAAATAAATCTAAAAAGTGAGTTTTAATACATGCAATACGTTTTTTTCCCGATCTATTTATAGTTAAAGGTAAATTTTCTCATGGCTTTGTACTGTAAATGGATGTTTATTTTATGTATATTTAAATGTAATTCATTATCATCGGAATGTTCTTTATGTAATTACTTTTAACGACATTAATATCGTTCAAACTTTCTTCGTTATTCGAATAAGATTTTAATTACTAATTTGCTCTCTTTTCTACGTTTTTATTTCAGTCCTCAAGTGTCTTAGGTTATCCGGCGATACTGTAACGCTGAAATTAAAACGAGGTAAGTTTGATTATTCCGTTAGCATAAATAAACATAAAATATATGTACAAGAACATTTAAATACCTTTGTCACCTTAAATATGTCTTAAGTTAATGCTGATCTCTTTAAAAACTGTCATTCTTCATCTTTGTATTATTTAAGTTCGCCTTTTAGCATTTATTTCTATAATTTTGAAGAATTTAGTTCGTACATAACGCAGTATCAGATGTAACTTTAACGATTTTTCATCAGATAATTTAAACGACTTTTAGACCAAATATTTATTCTCATGGGGCACATCCCCAATTTAGATATTTCAATGGAATATCCGGGTTATATTTTAGAATCGGTAAATATCAGGTATAATTAGTTAGGGCAAGCACTAGTCAAGAATTCATCGTTCACACAATCGCGAAAGAACGCGAAAGTTCACTTACTTTCAAACTTGTTTCTAATTTAACCATAATTGAATATCGTACGAAACATTTTTATGTCTTAAAACAGAATAGTAGTGCTCAACGGAACATAGTTAGGGAAACGCTGTTGAATTTGATAATTATTTACGCGATTGTTGTTAGTAAATAAAACATTATGGCAAATACGTGTAACAGAATTTACTTCCTTCTTTTGTTTGTAAAGCCTTAGTAATTAGTCTTTATTGGCTTGCATGGAGAATTAGCTCCGATTTTTTGTGCCAAGGCTCCGGTGCGTATTTTAATGCTTGAATGTAAATAATACGCGTACGGAATCGTAAATAGGACGTTTTCACCATCTCAAAATAGAAGATTTCGCGGAGAATATCTATTTATGTCAGATTAATACCCTAACGAACATTGAAAATAAATTTACGCGTTGTTTTTTATCTTCTTTGAAGGGTTTGGAGGTAAGGACACCAATGAGCTAGGAAAAACGTATATTTTGCAGGGAGGTAATTCAAAATGTTTTGCGTAGATCTAAAGTTCAAAAATAAGAAATAACAATTGAAGAATAATATTTTAATTATTTTCCGGCTACCAATAATTTAATACAACATTTACTTTCCTCTTGCGGTAAAGTAAATGTTGAAATCCTGAAGTTGGATTAACTGGGCTGCATGTAATTGGAGAGGAGACTCAGAAAACTGTATTAAGAAATAGGTTACTTTTATCTTTGCTTTGATATAATTTATTGCTTCAAATTATAGTCTTTCAGATTGTATGAAAACATTAAAAATTTGAAGCAAATTTAATATTGTTTAAACAATAATGTTAACATTTAAAATGTTCACCTTTCATCTAACTCATTTGCATTATGTAAAAATAATAAATAAGAATTATTTTGAAAAGATATGGACTTTTTGGCAATATTTATTTATATAAACAAACAGAAAAACTAAGGAAAAAGTATCCTTAGCAGTAAAAATACAAAGAATTTATACAAAGGTTTAATTAAGTTGAAGGTGTTAGATTGCATATTCAGTTGATCTAAATTGATTCATTGAAAAGTTAATGAAATATTTGTGTATATTTTTAATGGAAAATTTAGAAAATCCTCAAAAATTTTGTCTGTCTTTAAATTAAAAGTGTAAATGTAATGTTAGATTTAATTTAGTGCCCTGAATTACTCCATACTGCCAGTATAGATAACAAAATAAATTATATATTCTTGCCACTGTATTTATTTTAGTTTGTTAATTTTAAGGAAGTGGGTAATTCATTAAATTGTTTGAATTATTTTATTTTCCACAGATCCAAAGATCAAAGCTCGTGTACTCCAGTACCTGTCTGTCGGTGGTGATGCAAATGCTTTCAATGTGAGGCAAAGGGAAGAAGCCAGTTCTAGGTCCTCTGCTCCCAGGGGCTTAGGAGTTGGCATGGCAGCAGAAACCACTACAGCAACCACCATCACAACAACCACGACAGTGGCAGCGACTGCAGTACCGTTCGAAAAGGATAAGAAGCGGAGACTGAACTCACCTCCATCAGAATCTCATGCAAATGGCAGTCTTAGAAGCCGACAGGAATCACAAGAAGCTCCCGAGAGGGAGGATGTGGATGCAGGTGATGACGAAGATGAAGACGAAGACGATGATGGGGATGAGAAAGAAGATGGCAAAGATTTGTGGAGGACCAAAGATGCCTTCCAGGAAGCAGACCGAATGCAGTGGGAGCCCATGACCAGCAGTTCTGTAGGTCCTGGAAAGTTGAATCGACCTTGTCCGGCACCTCCACGTTTTGAGGCATTCATGATGACTGGGGACCTCATACTTAACCTGTCAAGGAACCAACAAGGTTCTGGAATATTGCCTTCAAGGGAGAAGAAAGTGGATAGTCTGCTGCGATATCATGCCCCCTCTTCTCCGCCCCCCACCTCCACTTGCCCACCCACCGCCATACGCACTTCCTCTGCCTCAGTTCCCACGTCACCCGCAGAGTCCGAGATGGGTTTGAAGAGTAAGAGGAGGAAAAAAGGGGGAGGAAGTGGGAGGAGACGGGTGGGGAAGGAGAAAGGAGGTAAGGGAGGAAGAGGAGGGGACTCAGACGGTGGTGGAGGGGGCAGTTCTGGGGGAACTGCTTCGGCCTCTGGGGCAGCTGCTTCTGCTTTTGCATTTGTCAGGACCTCTCGTTCAGAGGACCACCTCCAACTCCAGAAAGACTCTTTATCTACTACAGTAGACATAGATATAGATGAGGATGTGACATCCTCCCTTAACACTCTCTTGGACACGCGTCCTGATGCCTCACAGGGCGGTTCAGTAGCAGGAGACACCCCTGCCTCATCCCCGCCACCTACATCCACCCATGCTGAACCCAAAAGCGAACGAATCGTTTGGACCTACAATGATCCAACATCTGTCACTACGCAGCAGCAGAATGGTTCCTCCTCTTCTAGTTCAACCTCTGGTTCTTCAACAGCGTCTTCCTCTGCCTCTTCCAGATCCTCAAACTCCTCTTCATCGTCCTCCTGTGCATCCTCCGAAGAGGGTGTTAGTCCACATCGCTCCTTCTCTCCCGCTTCCCCCACTTCTGTTTCTTCTTCAGTTATGTCGAGTGACAGCTCCAAAAGGCAGCACACTCCGGGGGCTGTGGCTGCCGCCTCAGCTGGTACCAACCTTGCCAATGGAGATCTAAGTCAGTCAGAAGCAACCGTTTCGAACATCTCGAGTCCCGACTTCCGAGAAGAGGCGGAGACTTTGGATATAGTTGTGAGTGGAGGGGGCAGGGATCCTCTTCTGCTGCTGATGGAAGCAAGTGATCCTAGTGACAGTGACTCAACCATTCTAGTGAGTGACAGAGAGCCTGGCCGAAGACGCCAGCAACAACAACAGCAACAACAGCAGCAACAACACCAGCAGGCAGTGCAGCCTCATCTGGCTCCCTCCAATGGGCACTCTGCCACAAATCAGCAGCAGCAGAAAGAGCATCATCGACACCATCACCACCACCATCATCATCACCATAGAAGTCATCGGCGGCATCATGGGCATAGGCACCACCATAAACGAGGGGAAGTCTCAACAGCTGAAGAGGAAGATGTTGGATGTTTGGGAGAGGAAGGTATTGAGGGAGGACCCTGTAGTGGGGAAAGGCAGCACAGGATAGTAATAAAGGTGAAAGGTCCCGAAGGAGGTCAAAGGGGTGGGTGTGCACCTGTTAGGTCTCCCAGTGTTGGATCAGATGATACAGGGAATGACATGTTAGGTTACCAGGAGCTGAGGGAATCAGAAGATGATGTGCCCTCGGGTGTTTGTTTAGGGGTTGTGGATACTGGAGAAGGGAATAGACAGACAGCAACTTCTCCTCCCTTATCTGAAGACGATTCGGATATGGACAGTCTACATAGCTTCCACTATAGTCCAAAGGCAGTAGACTTGCCTTCGGCCTTTAGGCTTGCAAAGAGGTTGTACACTTTGGACGGGTTCAAAAAATCAGACGTTTCAAGACATCTGAGCAAAAAGTAAGTATTTTTATCCATAGGTTTTGATATTTATATTATCTTTCCTGCTAGCTGTTAATTTTTTCTGAATAAATGCCATGTTTTTGTGGATAATAATACCTATGTTATGCATATAAAAAGGTCTAAATTCATAGGAAATAAGCATGCATGGTACACATAAGAGAGGTATGAGAATTTATATTATTTTAATTTAAAGTAGTGTAGAATCATTACTCATTGCTTATTAAACATAACACTATTCAAACCTTAAGAAATTCTTCATCAGACCTTACGTTAGAGGAATCAGCAACAATTTAGATCTCTTTTGGTAATTTTTCAAAATCAATTTACAAAAATGTATTGTCATCTACAGACTTATAACTCTTGCTCTAGTTAACAGCATCTGCATTATCTGTTCATCAGAAAGAATATAAAAAGTTTGGGTGCCATGTTAAACAATAGGTTTGCATTATCGACAAAAATACAGCAATTTAAAATAATTTATTGTTTTTTACAATAGACCCATTTTATTTTCCTCATGTTTTATAGTCTTCATTATAACAATTGGTAAGCTATGCCTCTCACGTTGTGGTTGGTGAACCACTCATTTGTCCCTACAAGAAGTTGGTGCAGACATGCTCTAATTGTTTTGCCTCCATATTATAAAACTTGTGGACAGTGAGCATGTTGCTCCTGGACCTATTGAAATCATCATCAATGTAGTTATAATTTTCTGTGTAATTTATTGAAGTGATTATGCTATCATGTTATAAGCATGTTCATTTAAATAAATAAGGATATGCTTGAGGTCAAGCCTGTTTGACAGCAGTATAATATAAAAGTAAAAACATGTTGACATTACTGTATTTATATAATATTGTGGTTTAATATTTTTGCTGCCATAATTTTTTTCAGTATTCAGGAGTAGGAGTAGTAGTAACTTGTATCATGTAGAATCTCTTTTTACTGATTAAACTGTAAGCTTAGTTTAGTTTTTCTTGAGAGAAAAATTGATTAATTGGGCATCATTACAACAGCACCCTACATGTTGAGACTTTACGTCTGTGCCCTATGACTAAATTATGAAAAATTACAGACCTTATTGTAGCACAATATTTGATTTTTCTCCATGTCCTTCCTTTCATAAGTAATATGAATGAAGCCAAATGTATTTTCATTTAGTAGCAAAAAGCATTTCTGACTCTCATTAACTATGTATATGCTTATGGTTATTCCTTCTGTTTGTTTCTATTTAACAAAAAAAACAATATTTTAGTCCAGGAACCCTGAATAATTTAGTCAAAGTTCAGAAAAAATGTATGAATGGTATCTAAATGGGATTTGGTGGTTACTAAATTGGAGTCACATAATCGATGCAATATATGCCTATTTCTGCTTGTATAGCTTATTTATCTATGATAGGGATTTCTGGAAAAATATCTGTGAAAAAAAAAATCTAAATTTTAATGTATGGATATTAGCTATGTGTGATCTGTCAGGAATATTTTTGGTCAACATATGATAAAGCGGGATGACTTTGTTGTTGCTTTTTGAAATCAAGTCCATGTTTCTTCCTGGCCTAAAGAAGGAAGTTTATCTCCTCTTATTTTTTAGAACACTTCAAACCGAATGTGAATGGGATGAAAATGTGTGATGTTTGTGGATAATGTAATTCCTCAGCTTCATGAGCATTTGCTGGTAAAACAAAGAAGTTATCTTTTGTCAACTCTTCTTATTTTTTAGCGCTCTTCAAAGTTCTAATGTAAATTAAAGGTTTCAAAAAGAGGTGAAGAGGTGTTGATGTTTGTAGAGTTCCTATTCTGAACTTCATGGGAATATGCTGTCAATGCACATGGAAGATCTGGGATTTACCTTTGGTTATCACATTCATATATCTTTGGGTCTTGCACCTGTACACTTGAAATGTCTTTCTTCTCTTTTCCACGGAATTCTTTATCATCTTGTGCTGCTTTGTGGATGAAATCAATGAAATTTATGTCCAGATGGAGAACATTTCAGTTCAATTGGAGTTCCCCTTTAGGAAGTAATTATATGGAATTTTTTGAATTTGTTTTTGTAGATTCTCTGTGAAGAATCAATCTTATTTTCATGGTGAATATGTACCCTTTCTGGGATTTATGTATCCATTTAATGAATCAGGTTTCTTTTTAATCTCTTTTCTTTAATTTTTTGTTCTCTTTATAATGTCTTTCGAATATTAATTTTTTGTATTTAAAAATCACAGTTTTGATTTTAGTTAAAATTCTTTTGTTTAGCTTACTTTATTATGCTAAATAAGTATGATTTTATGCTATCTTTGTAACTTTATTGTATTAAGGTATTATCTGATCTGTTTATAAATTAATTCCAAATTGTGTAGGCAATTCAAAATGAAAAAGTAAATCAGGTAATTCTTTCAGTAACCACCATGCTTAGTTATAATTAACTAATCCATGCGTCTGTTTATGATTTTTTATCTCATATTTTATTATCCAACTGAATCTTCAAGCATTTAAATTCCAGTTGATATATATCCATTACATTTTTGCATCTGTATGTTTGATGTATCACCTTCTCTGGTTTTAACCACTTGTTATTATTTTAACAGAATTTACTCTCAAGTTGTCAAATTCAATATTTTTTTCCATTTTCAGCAATGACTTTAGCAGAGTCGTAGCAGAGGAATATCTGAAATATTTCTCGTTTGAATCTGACACACTTGATGTTGCACTTCGAAAGTTCCTAAAGCAATTTTGTCTGACGGGTGAAACTCAGGAAAGGGAGAGAGTTCTTGTGCACTTTTCCAAAAGATATTTGGACTGCAATCCTGGCTCTTTCAACTCTCAAGGTTAGGAACCATGCATATAGTATTCTGCAAAGTTTTTCCATGGGCTTTCATTTGCCATCATTGCCCTCAAAAGTATAAACTTTGCTGTCTATTTAATTACTTCCATTGCATTTGTGAGTTGATCCAGTTTACTAATTGTGAATTATGAGAACTATGTTAACTTAACGTAAATTGAGTGCAAGATATCAAGTTCAGCTTTCTTTATTCCTTTCAAAAATTTAAATAACATAATTGAAACATTGCTACAGTCAGAATTTTGAAAAATACGTGCTTGAAAGGAAAACTTATTTTTGTTCAGTTTGCTCTCACGTGAGTCCTTTTACCTTTAACTTTTTCTTGATTTCCAGATGCCGTACACACTCTAACATGTGCCATTATGCTTCTCAACACCGACCTTCATGGCCAGAATATTGGCAGGAAGATGACGTGCAGTGAATTTATAGAAAATTTATCCGAACTGAATGACGGTGAGAACTTTCCTAGAGAAGTTCTCAAACTGCTGTATCACGCTATTAAATCACAACCCTTGGAATGGGCCCTGTAAGTAATTTCTGTCTTCAATTGATGATTTATTTATTAACTAGATTTCTGCCCTAGTTACATGGAAGTCTGTTTGACAGCATTGTAAAAATAATATTTAAAACTAAAAATAAGTTATTTACTGCATAAAATACATCAGAAAAATTAAGAATTAATTTAACAAAACAGAACACTGATTTAATCAATTAAATAATTAATAAATATTACAAAATGTTTTGCTTATTGTTATCATTTATATATGTAGTATTTGTATGGTTAAAACGTGAAAGATTTTTTTGTGGTTCCTGAGTAATTTGATTATTTTCATGTAGTCCTTGGATACTTTTAACAATAATTGAAATATTAGTATTAAAAAGAGTGACCCATTTTTAAGATTAATTATGATAAATTTCAAGCTATGCGGCACGATTATTATTTTTGTTAAAGATTCTTGTCAGTGCCTCAAATTAATCTAGGGGATTTGAAAGAATTCATTTAATTTAGTGTTTTCATCTAGTAATTTTGAAATCTGAAGCAATCATTTTTCTAATTTAGTCAGCATTTATAACGTTATGTTTTATTCAAATAAAAATGATAATTTACACAATGTATGTTAAACATTTGTTTATATAATCTTTGCCTGAAAATCAGTCTAAAAATTTAATCATTTTAATTATTATTGTAACAGATTCACCATAGTATAAGTAGATAAATTATTAATGGAGCTCTTTTGTTAAAAAAAAACATTTTAATTCTATGTTAGAATATAGATTTTAGGTTTTTGGTTATATTGCCCTTTCTTGGAAATTCTCAAATTAATATTTTTGCTCTAATTTTCAGGCAAATTTACTTTGTAATTTGTTTTAGTACTCCTGTGGTGGTATATTTGCTATTTTTGTGCAAAATACGCTGGTATAAAAGTTTTTATTATAAAATTTTGCATGATCAAGGAAATAATTTTGACTTCAGCATTTTCCATATTTCTCTGAAAATCATCTAAAAATCAATTTTTCAATTGCCCCTCTATTTGCAAATAACTCTAAGCTGGCTTTGTTGTATAAATATTAATGATTACAATCAAGATTTTTAATATTTAGGCTATGTAAGGAGAAGGGTAAGTCAATTTTAAAATAAAAATTTTTTAAAATTGAGTACAAGATGAATAAAACAGGCCCCAAAAGGCTGTATGTGTTATAAATAGACTTAACTTTAATTTTTGATGCTGAATTATTTTCTCTATAAACAGTATTCCTGTCTTATTTCCAGATTTATTGATTAATTGAATGGAATTAATGTAGCTTTCATTCATCCTTCATAAAATTTAAGGCATTACTTGTTGTGGAATGATACTATTCTTTATTTTTCAGTCTAAAGGAAATTTCAACCATTAGTTCCATACGATGTCCTCTTTAATTTTCATATTTTGGAATATGTGCATTTGATTCAGAAATCAGATTATGAAGATATATAGAAAACACAATTCTACAAAGAAAGTTTTTCATTGTACAACCAAGGGGTTGAAACTATGGTCAAACAATAAAAAACTTTGCATGGTATAGCATAGAAGTGTGTTTTCTATTTCTCATCATGATGGAAGACTACCACGAAGTCAATGCTGAGTTATTGGATTCTATTAAATCAGATTATAATACATCTAATGTAACTATACAGAATATGACTATGATTTTTGGATTATGAGTGTAAAATACATGCATGCAGTTTGCAATTTGTTTTTAATTCAAGTAATGAAAGGATTGCAGGGTTGTATGTACTCATTCTTTCATAAATTTTAGTTTATTGTGAACTGGTTATTTCTTTCAGTGATGATGACTCAGAAGATGGGAACATTTTAATGATCCATCCGAACAAGGGTTCAATGGATGGACAGCCTCAAGGTGCAGGTGACAGGGTTGCTGGTTTGGGTGGTGGTGGCGGTAATTCTGGAACCATGAATCCTTTCCTCGATGTACCGAATGCAGCTACTGCAGTGGAGTACAAGAAGGGATACGTTATGAGGAAGAGTTGCATGGACCCAAATGGCAAAAAGAGTAAGTTGCCCCAATCATACTAGTAGAAAATTTTATTAATATTAGTGAGGAAGTAATTAATAATTAAATATAATTAGTAATTAAATATTTATTTTATTTATTTATTTGACCCTTTATTGGCGAGGTTAGGCCCAAGTGGGCCTCTCTTCCACCTAACCTCGTATGTTGATAGAATATGAATAATTACAAATTAAATTAAAACAAAAAGACAGAGTAGAGTGTGGGGAAAAAATCTTTGCAACTGAAGGTTGCTAAAGAAAAACACACGTTGCGGGAAAACACCCACAGAGAAGGGGGGTGAAAAAAACCCGCGAAAACACAGTAAAAATAACAATTAAATACAGACAATAATAAAATTACATACAGAATATACATAAATCAATGAATTTACAGAAGAAAGAAAAAAAATAAAAATATTATTTATTTCCTACTAATTAGTATTTGTCAAAGAAAAAAAATAATAATAAATAAATAAATATTCTACTCCTATTCTTCTACCTCTGGAAGAACCTAGAAATAGAAGGCTAATAAAATGTCATCCATTCTCTTGAAGAATTTCTTCAGATTCGTAGTATGAAAGTAACCAGCTACTCTTTAAGATGAAATTCTTGAAATGTAAATTTTTAATGTTTAAGTGCACTTCAACAGTGTAATGCAATTTTCTCTCAGTCTATCATGACTCAGTTTTATCTTATAGACAACATTAGACAAATCTCAAATTAGTTTTTGAATAAAATCATAATACCATATTTTGCATCAATGGCATACATGTTTTCTATACAATTAAGTTGTTAAGTTTTTTCTTTACAATTAAGCCTTTGAAAAAATGCTTAGTAAACTAGCTGCCTCTGTGAGAATCTTTACTGGTTGTGGCTACTTTTAATCTCTTGTCTCATACAATGTTTTCCTTACCTTAATATTACTAATAATTTTTTAATTTCCTCCAAGAATGTTTATTTTATAAATTCCTTTGGTGCATTTCTTGTTTAAAATCAGCAATTCAAATAATGGCGAAAGGCAGTCAGGTTATTGTTTATTAATGTTGATGAATTCACCTCAATGACCAAAATCTATCATACATTTTTTTTTAACTATGATATTGTGATAAACCTGCTTGTATTTATTTCCATCTGTGTTTTCGCAGGTTTTTTTCGCTCCCCTTCTTGTGTAAGCGTTTTCCCGCACACTGGGTTTTTCTCTGAAAGCCTTCAGCCAAGGAGTTTTCCCCACACCACAATTCTTTTGTTAGTTTACCTCTTCTTTGTATTTTCTTTTTATATATATGTATTTGTATTGTTTTTCCTCCTTTTCTGTAAGTAATATTAGTAATCCTTAATGGTTAGGTGTAAGAGAGGCCCTAATGGGCCTAACCTCGCCAAATAAAGAGTTTTTATTATTATTATTAATACATTGTGGAGTGAATGCTCACCCCTTAAAACCATGTTGAACTATTTTGGTAGGTTTTTCACACCATTAAACATTTTTTCTACTTGAAAACAATTCTATTTTTCTCCAGGTATTATGTAATAGCCTGTTGAACTGTTGAGATGACAGTAGTTAATAAAAATCCACTATTTATTTGTTTTTGATGCAGCATTTTATGTTGTGTTGATGTTCAAGAATTTTCTTAAGATATTAATCTTATGCTAGCATTTATAAGTAAGTCAGTGAAAATCTCATGATTAGAATGTTTTATTTGCTTTACTGGAATTTTTAGTCTTATTTTCACAGTTAACATGTGAATTTGCACTCAAAATATTGTTATTCTGTTGTTTTCACATGTCACTCCTCTCATTTGAATTATTATTTCTCTCACAGCTCCATTTGGCAAGCGTGGGTGGAAGATGTTTTATTGTACATTACGAGATATGGTACTCTACCTACACAAAGACGAGCATGGGTTCCGAAGAGGGAGGGAAGGGACAGCCATGTACGAAAGCTTTCATAATGCAGTGAGAGTACACCATGCCCTCGCAACAAAGGCAGCTGATTACACAAAGAAGCAACATGTTTTTAGACTCCAGACAGCAGACCAAGCGGAGTATCTTTTTCAGACAAGGTCAGTTGCAGCGATTGTTTTATAGAACAATAATTTTATTTTATAAATGTCATTAGAATTTTGTAATTCTGTTATGTAACCAAGGAGGAATTGTAGAACATATGAAGCAAAAGCATAAAAGCAGAAATTGAGTGAGAGTTAACTGTTGTAACCCTAAAGTTCATTCGAAATTAAATTCCCAATCATTTGTTCATTATTGTTTTTTATGGTAAAAATTACAAGTTTTGAAATACAACCACTTTCTCCTTATATTAAGGTTAGTTGATGAACTTATCTTCAATTAGCTGAAGTTAAATTCTCTTAAGAAAGACCTTTATCAACCTTTTCTTGAGTATAATTCATTAGTGCTATAATTATGGATTCTTACACTTGTATTATTCAGTTGAATTTCTTGTATTTTAATAAATTGCCTTTTATCATTAAAATTTTCTTATTAGGTTGGTATATCTACCATAAGTTGAATTTATTCATTACAATCTTCCTTGCACCTAGTGCTAAGGAAACGGATATAAAAATGTTTCTAATTTTTTATTCAATTTTTTTTCTAGTGACTCAAAGGAACTTCAGTCCTGGATAGACACAATTAACTTTGTTGCAGCAAGTTTTTCTGCTCAGCCGCTAGCAAGTGCAGTTGGATCTCAACGGAAATTTCAACGTCCTCTGCTCCCATGCAGCCACACAAAACTTAATCTTGTAAGTTTTTCTTAAAATGTTTTACTATCAGCTATGAAAACATGAAGATGATGCTATGGAAAACTAATGTTATTAAATTTAAAACTATTTTCTCCTCCAGTGTTTTTTACCTATTATTTTATTACTATGAAACATATTCCAAGTATGCAAAATCATGTACCGTATTTACTTGAAAATAATGTACAGTAGAACCCCGATCCATCGTTCCCGCATTTGTCATTTTCCCGGATTTATCGTTTATTTTCTATAGTCCCGACTTAGGCCCATAAGGAGACTTGTAAAGTAATACCCCATTCATCGTTCATCGAAATATTATTTTCCCGCATCCATCGTTCAGATTTTTGGCCCAATCGAGGAAGTAAGACAATGTATTAGGAATTGTGACAAAAATTTTCTTTGAGAGCTTGGCATGAACTTTATTTTAAGGCTATCGTAGCACTTGCTCAAAACGGCCGATTTTTTTAAACACATCCGGGGCTGTTTCTAATACATTGCATCCTATTGGAGAGCTTTCACATGGGTGTGCGTACGAGCCCTGTTTGTCCGTCTCAGTTTACTGGCAATATTTCACCCTGTTTGGACCGTCTCTAGGAGTTCAGTACGTTCTTTTTCAAAATATTTAGGGATTTTCTTTGGATAAACTTTCGTTACGTATTCATTTTAATAGTGTGAGCTGAGTCTACATTTCCCGATTTGATCGTTTTCCCACATTCATCGTCTTTTTCTCTCGGTCCCTTCAAAAACGATAGATCGAGGTTCTACTGTATACCCTTTTGGGTCTATTCTGGGTCAGAAATCAGGGCATGGGTTAGAATCAATGGTGCACTTGATTCAGGTGCTATACTTCTCATGTATATGTCCTGTAGCACAGGGCTGCCAACATCCTTGGCTCACCCTGGTCCCATATAACTAGTGTGCTATCAATGTTTTCACTGTAAGAGTGCCCTCAGACAACTCTGTCCACCAAACTGTTCTGGAAAGGGAATTTGATAGCCCGTCATACTTTTTAAATAACCGTGTGCACACTTATGTAGGGCTTTCGGTGATGATGACTACCTGCATTTTGTATCCAGTGTATATGCATATAAATATACATATATAGCATTGTATACGTGCATAGTAAACAGGTATTGGGTGCTGCGAATAAAGTGACTGCATGACTTAAGATACGCATTTCATTCGTGGGTATATAATGTTTCTACTTCTGATGCACCAATTTTGGGGTCCGCATTGAATTTGATTGAGCATTATTTTTGAGTACATACGGTATGTCTATTTCATATTTTCTCCATTTATGAACAGATTGCAATGATTTGATTCATCAGATTATAAAGTTTGCCTAAATAAAATAAGAGACATGGAATCAGAAATCTAAAAATATTGGAATAGTGTGCTTGGTCTCATAAATGAGCCTAACGAAAAATCATTTGAGCCACTCCTGTCTCAGATCATTAAAAAATTCCAATGGAACTTGTGTACTTCAATTTCTTATTTCCTATCAATATTGGATTAGTGCTTGGAATGTATGAATTCTTTTCTAAATAAAATCAACAGTCTCAGGCGACGTCTTGTGGAAATTCGTCATGATAAAATTAATGAAATTTGTACTTTTTCCACAGCATTTATTATAAACAATAAATGGAAACAAGACGCGACTAGTTTCAGAGATTGATCTCCATCATCAAGTGATAATTTTTCGTCTTGTTTCTATTTATTGTTTATAATAAATATTGTGGAAAAAGTACAAATTTTATTATTTTTATCTTTTCTAAATGTTAAAATGAACATTTAACATTCATACGTCTTTGATTTGAATTTTGGCTATATTACTGAAATCCTAATGTTTTGCTTTTAGATATCCTTGAATATATAAGGAATCCGTTTAAGAAAATAATAAAATTCTTCTTTCTTGAAAAGACTTTTTATTTTTCTTTTGTGTCAAAAGTATTTGAATATTAATAATAATATTTATAAATAAAAGTGAAATTTATAATTAAAAATAGCTGATCTATTCTAGAACATAATATCTTCAACAGGATTATGAGCTGTAAATATAATTCAGTCTTTGGAATAATTAATATTTTTTGTCATATCTTCATGAAGAATCAAATTTGATATTGTATCAGTTGGGAAAATGTAGAAGTTGGAACTTATTCGATTATCTAGCAATTTAAAATTTTTTTGAAGACTCCAATAGATGTGAATGTTTTCCATGTTCAAATGGTAAATTATATTCATTTATTGAAATGCTTATTATTTATCACACAATCAATATCGTTGCTGAAAATGAATTCCCTTTTTTTAAGATACTTTCCTACTGGAAGTTTTATTCTAAGGAAGTTGAACAAAATATAACAGCAAAGTTTTTTTTTTCAATTTCAGTTGGTCCAAAAACTTCCCCATCTCTTAAATTTCTCTGAAATATTTTTCTCCTGAAGTATTTTTATGTCAATAGCAAAAGAATGCCATTATACAGAATTTGGTTGTAAATATCTCGTTTTTGGTTGTAAAAACTGTAAATTTTCTGACAAATGCTAGTAATTAATGTAAAATATGGCATCGCTTTAATTTAAGACCTACTATTTTAAAATAGTTTTGCTTTACCTTACTTCTCATTACGATAAAGCAACAAAGTTTCAAAATGTTGTATTCATGTGCACCATTCAGGAGAATTAAGTCTGTTCTCTAATTCATATTGAATGGTGCTCTTTTAGTGGTGAACATGATATTACATACCTACTTCTTTCATTTTGCCAGATATAGTTCGATTTTCAGTTCAAGATCTGATTTCAGTTTCATGTCTTACAACCAATGTAACAATTCCTTCAAATTATATGATTAAGACTGTGTTGATAATTGCAGCGTGAACAGCTGAGAGATCATGAAGAAAGAGTGCAGAAACTGGAAGCTGAATTGGATGAGCATAGGAGACATCCACCTGATAGAGGAGCTAAGTCTCTTAGCATACAGAATTACAGGGAAAAAGATGCTTATTTGCATTTTGAGGTATAATATTTGCTAATCTTGAACTCCCTTCCCTGAAAATTTTTCATTTAGCTAGTTTCATATCACTTTGTGTAAAAGGTATGAATTCCAGTACCATTGCTTCATAAAACTGGCAATCTGTGTCATGTATGATGATTTGTTAACAGCCGAGTAAAGCAGATTAAATTTCATTCTGAGAATATTCTTCGGTTTGTAGTTTAAGACCTCACGGAACTGAGAAATTTCTCATTTATGTTTAAGTAATTACATTATTTGAGGTTCATGAATACATTTTTGTTAATGTCTTTGCTTTTGTTAAATATCTCTGCTTAGTTTATTCTTTAGGGAGAATAGGTACCTATGCAATCTAATCTGTATCACACTTGGTAGTATATCAATTTGTATGGAGATTTCACTTACTGAGTATATTTTCTGTTGATGGGTGCACTTTATAAACTCTTGAAGTTAAATTAAGAATTAGTTTGACAAAAAATTCAAAGTGGAAACCCTAATTTGGGACTGTTTCTGAAACTTAACATTTGTTTTTAAAACAAAGCGTTATTTATTTTCTTAAATATAATGATAATCTGCCAAGAAAATAGTAATTAATTCGACGATTCATTTTCTGGTTTTAAAGAAATTGCAGTATTCTGCATGATCTACTTTGCATCTACTTCGAAACCTAAGATTGTGTTTTGGCAACTGTTAATATGTTAATATAAATGAATTAGCCTTTTCTACTGTTAAATACTCAGTAAACATCATATTATTTATTTTTTTCTATTTAAGTGCTTAAAAATGTAAAAAAAGATAACCCCAGACCTATTATCTCTTTGACTGCATTTGGCTGCATTCTATGTGCAGATGATTAAGTTTTTATTTGGAAAGTTTTTAAATGCATTGCAGAATAACAAAGCTCTGTTTCAGAATCAAAAAAATATATATTCAATATGTATGTTTATATCTATATTTTTTCAACAAAGTCTTTTTGTCCAATGCATATTTGGCATCTTAGCACCAACTTCATCACTTCAATGTCACTCTTCACCTACCAAATTCTCACCCAACAATCATTATCAGTTTGGCATCTGATGCAAAAAGTATATTGTTGTAAAGCAAATTGTCAGCCTCCAACTCAGGAAGAAATGATTATTTGTGAAAACATTGTCTCTCTCTCATATTTTACTTACTCTATAAATGGTACTTGGTTTAACTTTTTCCATAAGCAGCCATCATAATTATGCTATCTGTAATGCTCTGTTAGAAAGCATGGCACCACTATAGTACCTTACACATTTTTGCTTATTTCAGCTCGCCTAGGTTGATATTATAAATATAAAGTTGAAAAAGATTCACTTCAACATATTTTCCACTTACTACTGGTCCTAGTGTAGATTGTTCATTGCTGGATGAGGATTGCCAGCAAAAAAATGCATATTCGACGTAAAAGGTTTAGTTGGAGGAAACAAGGGGATTTTTAGACCAAAATTTGACTTTTAAAAAGCACACTTGCATTGGAAAAATTGACTATATTTTTTCAATTGGCTTAAGGTACATTGAAAATCTTTTCTTTTTAATTCTTCCATCCCTAACTTTATCAACCCTCTCCCACCATTCTTCCTCTAATTTACCTGAGTTAATTTATATCTATCTTGAAAAATCATGAATCGGCAGAGAACTTTATGAGAGAATATTTGAGAAAAGCCAATTACAGCTTCAAATTTGTAATAAACTTTGACTGAAGGTCCCCTAGATATTGTGGTCTCATGAACAGTGTTAACCCTTTCGTTACGGCGAGCGTGCCGGCACGCTCTCTGGTTCCTTACCGAGGTACGGAGAGCGTGCCGGGACGCTCATACCCATCAGTTTTAAATGAGTGGGGGAACGCTTCAGAAACTCGGAAAGGTTTTCCTTTAGTCTGCCGTTAACCACGAAGGAATACAATCTCATTCTCACGCATACGGGTTATATCATTATGAATGCGCAAAAATCGCCAATATGGCCGCCGTAGTGAAAGGGTTAGTCACATCTTTTGGATCAGTTGTCATCAGTTGGCTACTTTGTTCATTATCATAAATGCTTTGTCTTCTTCCTTGTGTCACATTTGCCAAAAATGAACCATTTTATTAGGTATAGAAGGTTAATCACATCCTGAGGATATTGGTGATATGAATTTTCACTGATGTTATAAAACAATAAAGGAGTTTAGTAGAAGAATGATAAAACATTGGAAAAAGAAACTGTTGCCAAGGTGTATAAAATCACTTGAAAAATAAGGTGATTGTCATAAGATGTAGTGATGAAGTAATGTATGCTCGAGGAAAAGTTTATTTTGTATTTACAATCTGAGTTTTGATTCTCTGTAGTTCATTAAGGCTTACTTTTTGGTTACCAAGTTGATACAATTTTCAGATCATTTATCAATTAATAATACTTTGCTTCTCTGTTTTCAGTTGAAGAGGTACAAGACATATGCGTACTTGCTGCGTTCGAAGATGGCCCAGTACCCGGAGTTGGAGCCTTCGCTAGCAGAGGGCAGCATTGGGGAGGGCGAAGAGAGGATAGGGGAGCTGGGAATTGTGGGAGGCAATCTTACAGATGCAATGTCATCAGTGGGGGCGGGATCCGGGGCTGTTGGGACAGCTTTGATCCCGCCCCCTATCCCAGACCGTCGCAGTCCACCCACTACAAATAGGTACAGTTATCGGGCTGCAATTTATAATAATCGTGGAGAGGATATTGGGTGACGGGTTATGGGGGTCTTTTCAGCATGCGTGCTCTAAAAGTGCCCTCCCTTCTCTCTCTCTCGACCCCTTTCTCTTTCCATACGTCTATCAAAGAGTACAGACTTCATCACTGGCAATTAAATGATAAACTTGCCCTTTTTTTCTCAATTTTGTTGATGCTCTCAATTTGGACGACACTGCCTGGTACAGCTTCCTAATTTGCATTCTTTTGAGTGTTGCTTAATTGGTGTAATTCTGCTTGCATATTGGCTGTTATGCTACCAACCTGACATTGTTGAGGAATTGCTACAGTGCCACTCTAAAACATGGGAATGGTGATGGATAATCCTTTTCTTTGGAAGTGTTTTCTCTGCAGTGATGCATTCGCCTTTTTCTGAAGCCTAATCATGGAAGGCTTTAGAGAATTGGGAAGAAGATACTTTTTGACAGAGGTCATCTGCCTCAGTGTATAGTCAGATTTGACAAGAGAATGTTCAAGTTTTTTTTTTGCACACAAGTACTCTAAGATGTTGTCGGTGTGGGTGATGTGCTACATCAAATGTTTGATAATGTATGGGCAAGTCTGTTGCCTGATGAGCAATGGTTCAGTAAGCAATATGATTCATGGTAAAATCAGGAAAGGATGGACTTCTGCAGAGAGATCATGTTTCAATGTAAAATATATCAAGTAAACTTTTCTTTGAGAAGTGGATGGTTTATTTACTTGAAGAATCAAGTGCTGTGAAAGTATTATAAGTGCTGTATGTGTGAGTATTAAAAGGTTTCTTAAAGATATATAAATATATATATATTATGGAAAGATATTGGGAGTTGCTATCGAAGGAGTAGCTCTGTATGAAAATTCAAATCTATTATAACATTGTGCATGATATTCTTCTGTTAAATTCAAAATGGAAAATGAGCTTGCTCTAAGAAATAGTTGATTGATCGCTGTAATCCCTTCCCAGAAACAGTGGAGAGGTTATCTTTCTTATAATGGTGTTGTGATATCTTTCTGCAGCTGATGTTATGATAAGAAAGTCGGAATGGATGAAGTTGAAATTTGGGTGAATCAAAGAGTGAAGTTGGCCAATCTCCGTGGAGACCGGAATAAATTCGCTGAGGATGAGTTTCTTTCTCCCATTTTGTGAAATGGGGTGAACTTTTGTATGGCATTTTAATAGGTAATGTGGAGATGAGAGAATGCAGTTTGAAAAACTGAAATTTAAAGATGGGAATGTTAAAAGTCGTTGAAAAATTCAATTGGAAAAGCATTAACTGTTGTTATGTTCTGAAGAAGAACTAATCTGTTATTATGTGTACCTATTGATTAGGCAAACTGTATTAGAAACTACCTGCATGTGGTACTTTTCAAAGAGAAATCTTGATTTTTGTCATATATAGTTAAAAGCATAGTTTAAAGTTACTGAACTCTTTTGTATCACAATGAATGATGATTCAAGTGTAGTATCAGTTATTCTATGAGCCTTTGAAGAGAAGTTATGATTTTTTATCTCAAAAATCATTGTGTAATCCTCAAAAAAAAATCCTAGCATAACAGCAGAATTGTAAAATTATACTGAGGAGTGATGAGATTAGGATGATCATCACATTAAATTACATATTTTAACATCACTGTTTTTTTTTAATTTGTGGATAGAATTTGAGGGGCAAAGAATGCATTGAATGCTGGTGGATACAAAATTTGCAAGAATACGTGGCTGTGATTTTTGTATTCAATATGATACTTCTCAAGTATGAATGGATGAGCAAAATAAAGATGTTTATTTATTTAACCTAAGGTCTGTAGGCCTTTGTGCATGGTTAGACTGTAGTTTAACTTTTCTTGTTGTTTATTTATTTTTTTAATTTTTTTGATTTACTCTTATTGGAGAAGTAATATATTTTATTCCATTACTTCTGTCATGGCTGCATTTATTATCCTATTTGACTTGTAAATATGCATGAGGAACTCAGTGGTTTGTACGATATTTGGCAATTACGATATTTTGATAAATACTCTTGCTGAAATGGATTTTGTAGGCTTATTAGCTTGTATTAATTTACAGTTCTGCTTAAAGAACTTCAGGCAGTTCTATTTTATTTGCCGCATTCTTACATTCAATGCATACAAGATATTTCTATTGTCCAAGCATGCATTGGCTAATTTATGTTGCTGCATTTAATATTTGTGACAAATTTACCACGAAAATATTCCTTCTATCAATTTTATATATTGTACTCTTCCATTTATGCTCAAAGACGTGATTGGCTTATGTTTTGGATCACTCTGTCTTCCCATTTTCTCATTATAATGAAATTATGAAGTATTTGGTAATAAACATTAAACTTAAAGCACAACATTTCTCTTTAAAGTCTGGTTCTTGAAGTATTTTAAAGGAGAGTTTCATTTTTCTTCCATGATCTCATTTATCATCCTTATGGCATAAATTGAGTTAGTTGAGGTTGGATTTCAGGAAAATTGGGGAGGGAGAGTTTGCAGCATTTAATTTAGTAGCTGTAGGAAAGTCATTAACCCAGGTGTACCTTTGCCTTTTTTCTCATTGTAAACTTTGGATTAACTGGTCTCTCAATCGATCCTACCTTGCATCTTGGTTTATGCTGTGTGGATCCCAGTTTGTTTGTCTTGAAGAAAATTCTTAATTTGTCTTTACATGCCAAGTCAGTCATTTTGTATTGAATTTTTTGTGTGAACAGCTGCATTTCAGTGCTTGTATTATTTGGGTTCTTATTGTGTGCAGGGAGAAGATGGAATAATCACTCTATCAATGGATTTGGAAGATGGTGTTATGATTTTATGATCATCTACTCAGCATTGACCAAGCATGGCATGATGCACTTTCCTATATCTAATGAATAGCATGGATGAAAAATTTGTTCAATGTTCCTTTTATGTGGGCAATAAGTGGACATTTCAGTGTTGATATTACTCTCATTTGTCCTTTATCACGAAATTTATTGTGTAAACAAAATCCCATAATGTGATAGAGTGTTTGAATCTTAAATCACTCAAAAACTCATCAGGATGCTGTTCATCTCCTAATGCTATTTATTTTAGAACTTGTACATTGCACTGTGATTGTGACTTGTTTAATCTTTCCAGTTTTAGGACAAGGAGAAAAATATCTCTGTTTCTTTTCCAGTTTAAATGAAGTGATGAAATTTTAATTGTATGACTGGTGGCTACTGTCTGAACTTAATAGAACACAAGTGAAAAGTAAACCAGAAATGTCTTCTTTCAATGCTATCTGAGACTGATTTTAAAAATATTGTGACTTACTTCATTATGTTTATTGTGGTAAATTATACATATTCTTTGTTAAATACATCATGCTTTTATTCTTATTCTTCGATATTTATTTTATTTTTAATCCAGCATGTGATGATGGAAGCTGAATAACTAGAATTTTAGAAGGAGCTATGTACCTCTGTATGTGCTGGATTTGCTGATTTTCATTACACAGTTGTGTCTTTTGAAATTCATCTATCATTGCAAAAATACTGTGTTATAGGTTTCCATCAAAGCTATATTAAACATGTAAAAAGTTTCTGCAGTCTTGCTTGATACACATGGAATCTACTTAGCTCATACTGAGAAGTTGTTTCTTTTATAATTTCTCTACTTAAGTTCTCGTATTTTAACTCCATGATATGGAGGTAAAAAATGCAGACTGAATATTCTTAGAATTAAAAAAATGTAGCACTGTAAAAATCATTGCATTTTATACATTTGATTGTAAATATTGAAGTTCTGTTTAATAATGTGTCAATGTTAATGGTGTATGTGGGGAAAAAAGGTGCCATTTCAAAAAAGTTTGAAGTCTTATTTATGATGCCAAAGTTCGGGAGAATCTCAAGACTGTCTTTGAAAATTTAAGGAGATTTTCAAAAGTTCACAGACGACAAGATAAATTTCTAATGCCTATATTATGCTGATTTATTACATGTGGAATGTTCATTGGCTTTACATGAACAAAAGAATCTAAAAAGTATCGTAATGAATTTTGAGAGATTACTCATCTTTTTACTTGAAGTGAAAGAATGTAGAAAAATTCCAGGTGTGGCTTCAGTATTCTACGAGCTAATTAGCTTGTTATTCATTTCAAAATTTTGATCACCATTTCTCAGTTCTCGTGAAAAATGTGTGAAATCCACCTTCGTTTACATTTCCATTGAATGAGAGTTTTGACTACACTTAACGAAATTTATATTACTGAGAATTGTTAACTCAAGTGTACTCTTTTATTTCTAATGTGACTAATACTCAAATTCGCTGTTCTAACAAATATTTCATATATTCTTTATTCATTTAAAAGTAATGTTTATTTCTTTAAGTTGAAGAAAGATGAAAGCTTCTATAAAATTGTACGGATTGATGTTTTGAATTTTAATGTTAAACGTATTTTAATACATGAATGATCATAATGATTAAGTTTATTGCATTCTTTATTGACACTTATGAGTATTTACTTTCTATCACTACTGAGAGAATTAGAACTTGTGGAAGGTCATACCAACTTGTATATCTATCTTATGTGTAAGCTGTAAGGGCTTGATTATGGAGTCAATTACTCAGCATATGCATATATATTGCGTGTTTGGTGTATTCGTTGAAACTGTTGCTTGCTTTCATTGCAGGCTAATTTTGTAATGTGAAATCATTAGCCATCCATGGCTATTCCTGATCAGTGACTTACGAGCTTGTATCATTTATGCATGTGGTTGTTAAGCCTTAGTTTCTCATATATTGTCATGTGCGTGACTATTATGTGTTACACCTTGAGTTACACATGCAACTCTGCTCATTCTTAATCCAGCCTTTAATGCCTTCCCAAGTTCAGAGACTTTTTCATAAGTTAACATACTTATTGTAAGAAAAATGAATGATGTTTCCCTTTAAGAAGTATGTAATCTCTCTGTTCCCCTGGTCAAAAGAAAAATCAGCATTTGGTTGTGTCATATTTACCTTATTATTCAATATCAGAGAAAAAACAAGGGTTATTTCAATGAATTCCTGGTATAAGAGTATAGAATAAGGTGAGTTTGCTGTCCAAAACATCTAAACTATGTTGTTGTATCATGTTCCACAAGTTTATGTAGGTGCTATATATTGCTCTGATATATTATTTATTCTTAATAAACAATGTTATGGAAGATGTGTGTTTTAAAATGAAAAACTTGGATTCAAGAATGTGCTTCTTTCCTTGTATAAAATTTTGGTTTATCCATTTGGGTCATTGTAAAGGTAGATCCAAAGGTTCTCTTCTAAGATTCTCAGATTTCAAACTGTCCCTTCATTTCTTCAAGTGATGTGCCTTAAGATGAAGAAGAACTTTGATCCAACTTCTTGGCTGGCCCATTGAATGGATTGGACCTGATATGCAGAATCAGAAGAGAATTTAGTAGAGTTATTTGCATGAGAGAAATAGAAATTCTTCATTTAAATAATTAAACTGTATGAAATTATAATTCCTCTTTAATTTCAAATTGGGCGATTAGGAAGTACATAATCTCTTTTAATGGTATGTTCAGATCTTTTATTTTTTTCAATCTGAATTATTAAATTCTTTAAGTAAAGAATATAAAATATTTTAAAAGAAAAATTGCATTGGATTACCAGTTCTTTGATGTTATTGAGAAATTCATTAATTAGAAAGAGGTAATTTCCCCAGATTTTTAAAGTAATATATGCTTGGGCAGAATTATTAATTTTAGCTTCATTAATTTTCATTGTAAATACTTTTCCCTGAAGGATTAGGTCTAATGTGGATGTTGAACATGCACATACGCCCAGAAATTGTTAGTTAGAATTTTTTTGGCATGATATCAGTATTATTTTGTTCTTTGATTCAAATTATTAAAATTAAAATAAATAAACATTTTCAGCTCATAAAATAGTTTTTCAAGAGTCACAGCATCATAAGTTCTTAATTGCATTCTCCAAATCCTCATCTTCGAAGACCTGATAGCATTTATAATGCCCTCATCTCATTCTATAGTTGGCTCTCAATTTTCTAAGTTCATAAAAAAATGTTGCATCTTGGTCCCAAGGTTCATCATTCTGTTCTAGGATAACCACTTTGTGGGTAGCTGATATCTGGTAAGAATTTCTACTGATATTTATTTACCTGCTATGCTATAATTGATACTAAACATGCTGCTAGGAGCTGTCAGAAAAGACAATTGAAGGATGTGCTGCAATTCAAACAATACTGCATTCATAGTTTCCTTGCTTTTAATGACTACTGGGAATAATAAGCAACTTTGAAAGCAGGTAATCTGCCCTTTTAAGGAGTTAAATATATTTTATAATAATCACTGTTGTGTATATATTATGCATTTATTCATCCACTCAATAACTCTCGCAAGAAATTCTTGGGAGAAAATTTCAAACATTAATTTTGTGCACTACCCGACGTGATAGGATTATAAAAATTTTTGGGAGTTGTTGTCCAATGAAGTATTACATATTGATATTTGTTTGTCCAAATTATCCTTGGTTTAACTCTGGATAACTTGAATCGGCTCTCATTAGAAATACATGACAAAGGTGATTGTTGAACTCATCTCCCATGCAAATATATGGGAAAGATAGGCTCATAAGAAATACATGGGGAAGAAGAGCAATGCATTTTAGGGCAAAAAAACCACTAGTAAGCCTTGGAAATTGAAACTCAACTTTATAATTTTACAAATACTATCACTATATATAATGTAGGTTTAAAATTTAGCTTGGTGGATAAAACTTCAAATGATTAATGTTTTTGTTCTCAAAACATGGGAAAATTTTGCCATCTAAGTCAATTGAAAGACAGCAATGAATACAAACACGAAATTGTTCTAGCAACCAAATTAACAAAGACTATATTATAATTTAAATGCATTAACATTCATGTATTTATAAAGAACCATACAATATTGTATGGGGGTATTTATATTCTTTGAAATTAAATTAAATTTTAATTTAGTAATTTTTGACGGGAATTTACTTGCAATATGGAGTCGTTCTGTCACTTTTCATTAGCATTCTGAAAAAATTAATTTTACCATGAAAATAAAGTCATTTAGGTCAAGCACTAGGATAGGAATGGCAATGCTCTTTGTACAATGGGTCACCTTCCATCTCAATCTCTCTTTCAGCAGATGAGACCAATTCCTGAATATCAATAGCATTAATGATCCAAATAAGCTTGTAGAAATAAGGACTGTTACAGAACTTTAATCTTATTGAAGGATAAATAATTTATAAATTCATTGTTGTATTGTTCAAACAAAATAGAGCCAAACTATGAGGAAATGACTGAAGGAGATGAAACGGCTGATAACATATTTTTTAAAATAATAAGTATTTTCATACATTTGCAAACTTAAGGTAGAAACAATCACTGCTCGAGTTAATAACAAACTGAAATAAAGGAAATCTAACATTCTTACTTAGAAACGGAAAATTTTTAATAAGACCTTCAATTTGCAAAATTCCGTAAAATATTCACAATATTTGTTGAAATCATTCAAGTTTAGACGCCTTTGACTTGAAGACAAATATTGCTGTTTACGAATGCTTTTACTTTGTGAATATTCTCACTGTTTCTTACAGGTAATGGGTTAGCGGAGAATCATTGGGCTTCTATAACATTTTGTAACTGAAGTCGGCCTGTTAAAGGTCTGCCTTGGTCAGGTCTCCCTCTAACAATGGGAATGTCGAGGGTACTACGTAATACTGATTCACTTGAGACCTTCAGGATATATTTCCTGCTAAAAAAAATAATGGACACTTGTCAAAATATTAAAACCATTAGGTCTTTGTTCATGAAAAATTTGCTAACTAAAATCAGAGTTAGGCAACCCGCCCTACATTTGTTTTACTCCGTAGATCCATGGAAAAGCAAGGTAGATCTTGACAACTTCTTATTGACTCAACTTTTGCATGTCTCATGATTGGTCCCAACAGGAAAACCTCAGAAACTGTGAGATATTCATCCTGTTTATCAAAGGATTGATCGATGAAGGCCACATATTCCCGATTTGTTTCGGAAACGTTTTTGAATCCTTGAGTAGGGAATCGGGTATGTGGATCTTGTTCGTAGATGTATTTCTGTGGCATTAACAGCATAGATTCCTTCCAACGCCGTCCTTGGTTCGACTCCCGCCAGTCCCGTACAAAATTCTCCCATGAGGAATGCATTGCGGAGAATTGAAGAAATATATTTTAAACCAATTTCCGATTTGATAGATATTTTTCACTTAGTATGCCATTAGGTGATATTTATTTACATATACATGCTCCTTGGATATTTCCCAAATAACTGAGTTCATCTCCTGGTCGTTGAACACTAGAAGGACGGAGGTGGTCATTTGACCACTTTTCAGAGTTTGACATCAAATTTTTTTTCGTAAAATACCTCAAATTTTTTTGAAACTTTTTGACTTTGTTTATTACCATCAAAAATTTGTTTAAAGTATTAAAATATTTTTCTTCACTTCTAGGTTAAATTTTATATCAAAATATACCTAGAAGGACGGGAGGTGGTCATTTGACCACTTACTTTTAAAATTCTTAATTAAATACTTTTATGATTTTCAAATACCTGAATTTTGCTTAACTTCTAAGTTTGACCATTACACAAATGCTGATAAGGTGTTTTACCTCGTATTCTGATAAAATTTTAATTAATTAAATAAAATGTTGACCGATGTCCTAAATCTGCAGAATTTCATATTCTAGAATATTTTATCTATTCATACTGGACCAATGAAACTCATATTTTCGGAATAAGTGGAAAAAAGTCCGAATTGTTGATAAAAGTCAGTCACGTCACGCCAAGATTGTTATGCCATCTGAAGGAAACCATATAAAACCGCTCGTTCGTGCCTCGGAAAAAACCTCCATCAAATACGATGGCGGTAGAATTTTTCGAATTTCGTCGTGAAAATTTCCAATCTGTGGTTTCCATCAATGCCAAATCGTTCTATAAAATTTAAAAATTCATTAAAAATTTTTAGCAGGGTTGCCAACATATTAGTTTAATTATTATAAAATGCTCTACCAATGTTTCTCTCAGGTAATTCTCAAACTGATATCTCAAGTTTACATTCAATCAGCTTTCTTGAACATTTAGAATTCATTTCCAGGGTACTAACTTTATAAATCAGGGCTACCAACCGTAAGAACGGATCTCTAAACAGAGAGTTATGCGTTCGCAGAATAAATAACTAAAGGGATATTTTGAGCACAGATGTGTTTCATGTGATTTGTAGTAACTCTTGGGGATCCCGAATAAGTTTATAAACTATAAAGAATCAGGGTTACTAAAATTTTCGGTTGTAAAGTGTAAAGTAAAGAAAACCTAGCAATTAAATATGCATTTATCGAGAATGGCCTTTTATTACTCATATCTCATTCTGTGCTTATCCACTCTGGTGCTAGTTTTATTACGTTGATTTGTATTTTAGACTTACCTTAACACTTACATCATTCTTAATATGTTATTTCCTTCCATCATTCGCTAGTTTACAATAAATCCAAGTCAATTTAGTAACACTTCATCATCTTCACAATGTAAGGTTTGAAATCATAATTGAGCTTCACTATTGTTCTTACAAATTAATATTTATTCTTTATTAAGTAATGGATTAACAATTTTACATATTTTTTTACCGCAGATTCTGCACATTGCCACTCTTACAGAGCATATTCCACTGTATATTTTCCTACATTTTAGGCACAAATTACTGGATTTGTTATAACATCCAGGTGAGATCTGACACTTTCTCCTTTTCTGCGGTCTTATTGGCGCACTTGCTTCCCCTGATGAAATTCCCGACATTGCAAAGGAACATGAGGGAGGTGACTCTATTATTATTATTAGGGGTTTTTATTAGGCGAGATTGAGAATTGAGACTAAAAAGTCTCCTCTTCCATCTAACCTGTAAAGTAGAGCTCTATCTATAATGAGGTTCCAATAATTTCTAATACAAGTCTTTGAATTTACTCCTTCCGGCTGAGTTTACGCCCAGTGGTTTCTTTGAATAGAACCCAGCTGTTTATTGAGGCCAGGTCCAATCTGTTAAAAAATACATGCACTGGCCATCTCCTTGAAGCCGAATGAGTTAAATATTTCCTGCACATGCTATCCATTATATCTACTCCTACTTTGTTGTAGTTGTAAAACAAAACTGTAGCCGGTTTCTTTTTCTGAGTCAGAAATCATCACGTCCTGATGCGTTGTACTGATTAAAAGCAAATTTTTATATTTTTTGCTTGGTAATTTGTCAAGCTATGGCCTAGTCTATTTTTATAAACTCTAGTTGAGTATATTTCGTCGCTGTGATGAACCGAAGGAGGTAATTCTCTTCTATATTTTCTTATCGTTCCAACCAATGAGATTTTGTTTTTTTTTTAAAGTTTTTCAGCGAGGCAGATTGAAGAGAAGTAATTGTGCAAGTTATGTTGATACCGGAGTTTTTGAACGGCTCTGTCAACCATAGCACAACATATTCTCCAAGAGACTGCCTTGATCCCCTAGCATCATCTTTTCCACAATAAGGAATTGCATTTAGGCAATATTCAGACTTCATGTCTGCTAATACACAGTACTTGATCCCAAACGTATCTGGCTTATTCGGCATGTATTAAATGAATGGGCATCGGCACTTCGTAGGATATAATTTTTCATCGGCCGTAACACTCTCGCCAGGGTTGCAGCAGACTCGGGAGTTAGTTATAAATTATTTCAAGGCTCAGAACCCAAAGCAAATTTTTCTTCTCTCAGAGCTTGACTCCGAGTTTCTCTGTGATCAAACCGTCATTGTTTCATTATGCTTACGAATCGATCCTTATTCTTAGTGCTGGAGAATATTTTAGATACCTATGTGTAGAAACAAAAAGTCTATCCCAGCGCGTTTCAAGGTCATTCTACTAAAAACATTGTTTAAAAGCCATTCCCGCGCTCCCTCGCGCGTCACCGCTTGCCCCGCCGCTTCCCCCGCCCGCTAGTACTTTCCCCGCCGCATTCTTAGAGAGAATTATAAAAATGTTCACACTTCTTTAAAAATTAAGTATCAATTGATTAACTTAAATGCTAGAATTGCTTATTTAAGAATTGCATGTTTCCAAAATATTCTTTTTTATTTCCTTGTCGTAATCTTTAATTTTCCTTCTTATAAAATTTCATCAAAAGTTTTCCATAAATTTATTCCTATCAGCTTGAAAATATTATTTACTAGGGCAAGTAATGCTTACATAGGTCTTAACGGACACTTTTTATTTAGTTGAAAATATTTTCAATACTAGTTTTTGCATTCTCCAACTCACCACTTTCAGATTCACAAAAAATTGTCAATTTATCTACTCTGTTTGAAATATTTTTATTAATAGTACGCTGACTTATTGGTATGAATTTTAGAATACTTGAAAGTAATTTGCATTTTATCAATCAGCAAGGTTATGAAAAACGAGAAAAAATTATGAATTACTAGAGATAGTACGCTCATTTTATGTTGATAATTTGTGAACAGTTCTTCCGAATTATTTAACTCATTTTTTTAATTCACGCAAGTGCAAAGATGATGGATCTCGGTCTCTTATAGATAAACTTATTCACCGATAGAAATGATTAAGTGGAATAAGGGATTCTCTTTTGAAATAATCTTTCAACACGCACGCGCTCCTAGAATCCGCTGATTATGCAGTACTTGTAACTTCTGCTGACCAAAGACGATATCAAATGCTCTCCTCGAAACAAAATCTCATGGAAATGATGTAAAAGAATACCTTATAGTGAGTTGGTGAGAAAATTTACCTAGGGGATGAGTTAGAGTAAGGAAACTATGGGTAGCGTTTATACTCCCCCTAACGCGTTGAAATTGTGCTTGAATAGGAGGAAACGTTTGTAATGAAGCGGTAGTGGGGGTAAATAATTTAAATAGAACTAAATGAGGGGAACTTTCTCATTTACTCCTACGCTTCGTCATTGAAGACTTGGTGTGACTTTGCTTCATTCTTCCGTTTCAAGGTTTTGGAGTTATTCTTCCTGTTTGGAATTATTTCCTCTATGAAGAAATACAGTAAAGTATTAACAGTTTAAACAGAAATCTGAGTAAGTATCAGTATATATACTTTTGAGTTATTCCATAGTATTATTTTTTAACAATTTTTTCAAACATTTTAGGATGGAGTACAGTCAGTTGAACCCTCAAGTAGGCGGTGACCATTCGCTCGTTGAGATTGACAGGGTCAGAAAGGGTCGACTGAAAACCTACTGGGTGGTGAGTGAAGCGCATAAAGACCTTATATCATTTCTAAATTATACTTTCGATCTTTTAATTCCGAGGATAAGGGATGAGCTAAGTAATTCTGCCCTTAAAATTAATATTGTGGTTATGGCAAACTTTGAGAGGGGTGAGGAGACGATAGAACGAGCATTCAAAACGAACAACGTCAGGGTTTTGCTAGCCGATGACGTTGGGGAAATTTTAGAAAGTTTATTTGGAAAAATCCGAGATGCAGGTGAAGGGATCAGGGTGGGTGCTGAGTAAAATCTTGGGTTTAGAACTCCGAATTAATCGTTACACTCCGTTAGGCGGATCAACCTTTATTGAGTTACCACCCAAGATCGCAAGCAGAAAATCCGTTGTAAATGTTAGGAATGACGATCAGTTTTGTTTTAAATACGCGGTTTGGGGAAAAAACATACATAAAGACCCTCAACGAGTCTACAAAGATAATATGGATGAATTCGACAATGGGTACGATTGAGATTGTGTTGAATACCCAGTCAAACTCTCCGATATTCCTAAATTCGAGCGAACAAATAAAATTTCTATTAACGTTTTCGGGCTAGACGAAAAAAACAATATCTATCCAATAAAAATTGTAAATACCAAGCTCGTAGATCATCGTGACCTATTATATATAACAAATGACAACACGGCTCATTATTGCTGGATTAAAAACTTTGAGAGTCTAATCCAACTTCAGGTAACAAAAATGTCGTAGAATTTACATTTGCAAAGGATGCTTCATTCATTATCATGACGAAAAAAATTAGAGACGCACACAGCAAACTGTAATAGTAAAAAACCCGAGAGAATTGAGCTAACTATCGAGGGGGATTAGATATTAAAATTTACCAAACTCGGGCATTCATTTCCAGTTCCGTTTGTAATATATACAGACTTTGAATATATTATCCAAGGTATCAGCACTTGTGCATCTTTAACTAACGCATCCTACACGCACGCTATTCAGAAACACGAACCATTCAGCTTTTGCTATGTTCTCATAACGCCCAATGGATGTGAGACAACAGCTTTACCGAGGTTCCAATACCGCACAGGTCTTTATGCAGAAAATGAAAGAGGAAGTAGAGAGAGTATTCAAGTTGTATAAAAACGTTGTGCCAATGGAATCGCTTAGCCCGGAAGAAGAGGCAAATTTTAAGAATGCGTTGTCTTGTCATATTTGTGGTAAAGAGTCAGATGCCGTAAGAGATCACGATCACTTGACAGGTAAGTATCGAGGGCCCGCACATTCGTTTTGCAACCTGCAGTACAAAATTCCAAATTTTCTACCTGTGTTTATTCATAATCTTTCATCGTATGACAGTCATTTCTTGGTTCGGGAGTTAGACTATGATGATAAAAAAATTAATGTGATTCCGAACACCGAGAAAAAGTATATTTCATTCGCAAAGTCAAACGAAAATAATTTCACCATTAATTTCTCGACACATGTCGCTTCATGCCAGCGTCATTAGCTTCACTGGTAACAAACTTAAAACCATTTAAATGTACTATTACTAATCGTATGTCATAGTCGAAAACTGCTAAACTGAAAGTTTCATAATAAAATTGAAAAATTATTTATGCGCTATATTTTGACTTTTTTTCGAAGGAATGAAATTAATTTTCATTATTTTCCTATGGCATTTCAAACATAGAGTGATTTCTGTATTAAAAATCAATATAATAAACCATTTTTACATTCTCCAAAAGTTTGAAACTGTTAGGTTACTTATAAATAGGAAAAATATCAATGTTAAAGCAATATTGGTACATAAATTTTGAAACATTTTTTAATTATTATAAATAGAAAATGGCATTTGGTTAAAAAAGTTAACGTTTATTTTTTTAACCCGCCTTCCTAGGTAAAGTAGACTTTTGCTAAATATAGTATAAGTATGATACTGAATTATATCTCAACTTATGGTAATGTTTACTTGCGGATATTTTTATTTTTTAGTTAAAAAAAGTTCACATTTTTCTGGAGATGCAGCATTAATGTCAATGTTTAATAACGAAAGTACCAATTTTCCTCGAGAGATGGCATTAGTGGCGAAGAAAATAAAAACAAAAGTTCCAATTTTCCTCAAGAGATGGCATTAGTGGCGAAGTTTATAAACAGAAGTTCCAATTTCCCTCAAGAGATGGGAATAGTGGCGATGTTTATAAACCAAAGTTCCAATTTCCCTCAAGAGATGGCATTAGTGGAGAAGTTTATAAAGAAAAGTTCAAATTTCCCTCAATAGATGGCATCAGTGGTGAAGTTTATAACCAAAAGTTCCTATTTCCCTCAAGAGATGGCATTAGTGTCGAAGCTTATAAACAAAAGTTCCAATTTTCCTCGAGAGATGGCATTAGTGTCGAAGTTTATTTTAAAGTATGTACATTTAATGTATCGAATGTCAATTCAATTATGACTATCGATATCAGTATGGACAATACTCGGAGATCGTGACAATTTGACTTTATTTAAGATTTGACAAGAGAGAAAAGAGATATAAAGATTTCTTCGATAGAAAGAGGAGATATAATAATTATAATATATTAATAATCGCTTCATGTCTGGCAATGGGGTATGACTTAGTGGAAACATCAGAGACGATAACAGGAATGAGGGATGTCGGTGCGTTCTGTTTTACACACCACTTCCGGATTATAAAGCCGATACATTAAATGTAAAAATGATCATCAAAAAATTGCGCATTGCTGGAAAAAATTACTCATGTATAAAGGGTAGATTATGATACAATTTGATGTAAATATCATTGCCACAAGTTGCAATGTATTGGAGAAATTAGATGATTAAATACAATGTGACGTCACCATTCTACTGGTTGGGTACTCAATTTTCGTTTTGCATCGCTGCAAGTGCAATTAAAAATACTTGTAAGAAATAAATAAATAGGAAGTTAGTGCATAAAATTGAATACAAACTGTGTTAAAAACCATGTTTCTACGTAGCAAAGCTATAGATTAATTAGTTCTTAATTATTATAGTTAAGTTATAATTAATATTTAGTTAATTAATATAATATTAATATAGTTCTCCATCGCTGAAGTACGCCATTGATAACATCGACATAATCCATACCTTTCCTTTTTTTAAATAAAAAAGTTATTTGTATTAAATTATTTACTTTTATCAATTAATTGTTATATTGTTTATTGATATTGTATTAATTATTGATATATTTTAGAAGTAAACGTCTCGAAAAAGATTCGATTCCCATGAATACATCGAAAATGGTAAAGGTCTATTCACTGATCGAACTTTTTAAATTAAACTTTTACATTAACGCTATATATTAAAACTTACGAGGAAAATTGGAACTTTTGTTTATAAACTTCGTCACTAATGCCATCTCTTGAGGAAAATTGGAACTTTTGTTTATAAGCGTCGACACTAATCCCATCTCTTGAGGGAAATAGGAAATTTTTGATTATAAACGTCGCCACTAATGCCATCTCTTGAGGGAAATAGGAACTTTTGGTTATAAACTTCGACAGAAATTCCATCTCTCGAGGAAATTTGGTACTTTCGTTATTAAACATTCACATTAATGCTGCATCTCCAGAAAAATGTGAACTTTTTTAACTAAAAAATAAAAATATCCCAAAGTAAACTGTAACATTACCATAAGTTGAGATATAATTCAGTATCACACTTATACTATATTTAGCAAAAATCTACTTTACCTAGGAAGGCAGGTTAAATAAATAAGCGTTAACTTTTTTAACCAAATATCTTATTCTATTATCGTCGGCAAAGAAATGCCATTTGGCATTTCTTTGCCGACCTCTGCCTGACGATGACTTCGTGGAAGTCGAAATACGTATAGCTGCTTTGCACGTTTTTTGATGGTTTTGGAGTTGTTTTGTGTCAAAAGTTTTCTTAAATGAATGATGCAGTGGCCTTCTGCATTGATTGCTTATTAAAGCCTTTTGAAATTTCCCTCTCTTATCTTACAAGCTGTACAGTTTTAGCTTTTTCCACTTGAGACAGCACAATCTGTCTGTACTGTGCTGCCACTACCTGATGAATTATGAATTATTGTGGTATAACTGTGTATTATTCATTGGGTTAGGGAAATGGTGGGAATTACAATTGTCTTCGAAAGCCCAGATACCTGTATCGTTTTGCCATTGCTTGGAAAAAGCATGAAGGATAGAAGCACTACTTTAAATGACAGGAATGTTACCAAGTTATCAACCATAATATTAAAAATCTCTCAGATAAAAATAAAAAATTGTACTAACAAATGTTAACAATTTTTTAATTGCTGATTATGCTTCAATGTTTACGATGAAAAAATATTTTGATACAATGGAAGCATTTAATAGAGATTTAGACAATGTAGCAAATAAAATGAGTGAAAATAGTTCAAAATTAAATTCTAGAAAAACTAAAGCAATGTTACTGGGGAACAGTGTTGATTTTAGTTGTTGAATTGAAGTTGTGGGGTAAAAAATGTAAATGGAAGGTTAAAATGTGGAAGTTGTGGATAATTGTGCTATTATTAATAGGCAATAAGTTAAATTTCAAAGAAAATTGTGAATATGATACAAGAAAAACTGCAAATAGTGTAGGATTGTAATTTTAGATAAGGAACTGTTTACCCAAAGATTTGAAAATAATTTTATATAATTCTATTGTTCGTCCAGTTATAGTATACTGTTAAACAATGATTTTTTTAGCTAGTAATGATTTGTAGATAGAATACAAGTGGTGCAGAATAAGGCAATGAGGACTGTGTTTAAATGTGATGATTTTGTTGGAGTTAAAAACATGTTAACAGTGTTAAGATTACTTCATTACAAGACATATATTTTACTATTATCTTTTACATTTTTACAAAGATTTTTAAATAATAAATTATCATTGTATTTCACATTTATCTTGTTAAAAATGGTAATGTACTCAATCACTACACATGCAAAAATTACATGTTAGAAGAACATACCAGAGTAAGACTAACATAGTGTATTTTATAAATGGAGTGGAAAAATATAATGCACCAAAAGTATATTAGGGTGTCTTCTGATGTATAACAGTTCGTCTGTGATATGAAAGGATATTTTATGGAAATGAGATAGCATGTGAGATACAATAGAAAACAATCAAAAAATGCAAAAACAATAGAATAACAATGGTTTTTTTCAATCGATTGTCCCATTTCCATATATATCAATATTAAAACGTTCATTAGTTCCAAAATAGCTTCAATTTTCAACTCTTTGTCTTCCAATGAAATCTTTGTTCCATCTCCTTCTAAAAACAATGCTGAATATGGCTGCAAAAGAATGATCTCTGTAATTAGTCTGATTGATTTATGTAATTTTTTCTGTATTTTTGTTTCATCATTTTATAACTTACATCGCTATTTATTTGTAAACTTTATTTTTTATATTGTTTTTCGTCATCTGCAATTGCGTGCTGTAATTTGATTTAGAGTGAGAGGTTGAAAAACTCCAATAGCCGTCTTTGTCGGCGTTCTTAGTCTCATTCACCGGTGTTCGGAGAAAACAAGAGAGGACACCGCACTTTAATAACACTCAATGCGCATTTCGAAACCATTGCTCTCTTCTTGAGGAGTGAAAAGAGGTTTTCAATCTCTAATTTTTAAACAGCCGCGTTCCAGATCTTCTTTCTTTACTGCTATTTGTTGTTTTTTGATAAATAAATGTTTGGGTGGGAAAAATCTATTAGCGAGGGCATTTATGAGAAAATGCTGAATTGTTTTCTTATAGAGCCTGAAAAACTTAACAAATAACTCAAATATAAAAAAATCGCCTACTGCCGGTTTACCTACATGACTGGCAGGTTGTGTTTCCGTGAGAGACGGATTTTGAGATCGGGAAGGAAGCTCGTTAAGTCCCAATTATCGCTCGCGCAATAATTTCTTACGTCGCATCTAAAACGCAGTAAAACACTTCTTATGGCGGCACCACGTTGACTCTCCAGCAAGCCGTCTACCAATAACGTTTGCGAGTTCTCTAATCCCACCAACGCTTCCTCCAACTCCCACACTTCAATTCTCTCTTCCTCTTTGGATCTTCCCCCTACATTACCTCCCCTACTTGTTACATCTGGCCTTGACTGCATATCTCTCTATGATGAACCTGTATATATACAGCCAGAGGAGTGATTGAGAGCCCCTGTTCGGTGCGAATACCACGAGAGATTGGGATTAAGACTCCGTTGGACACAAATTCGCAGTTTTGGAGACGCCATGGCACCCAAGTTCACGTTGACTTACTTTCCATTGAGAGGATTAGGAGAGCCGATTCGGATGCTTCTCTGCTATGGAGGAGTAGAGTTTGAGGACCGTCGCATTCCTATGGAGGAATGGCCTTCAATGAAAAAGGGTGAGAGTTGATAATTTTTCCCCCAAAATCAGCCGGGAGATTATTTTTTCACGTCGTAAAATCAAGAAGAAACCACATTTGTTATAGCCATTACTTCCTTGCTAAGTTTTGCCGATGCCTCTCGGAGATCGCGTTCGTTGTTTACTCGAACTACAATGTCGTTTACTTCGTCTAATTGGTACGAATTGTTACAGAGTAAGTTTACTCTATTACATGGATGGCGAACTTATTGTCATAGATGTGCTATTTTATATCATAGAAGGATAATCTAGTACTAAACTGTAGCATAAGATACTGATATTGTCTTTGCTATTATATCGACAGTTTACCTTTTTATTTATTGACGAAATTAATTATCAATTAATATTATTAAGAACCTGAATCCCAAGTTGTTTATAACGTATTAGATAAATCTCTTTATCACAAATAAAATAAAGTAATAGAGGTAAAGTTCCACTAAGTGAAGGTCGAAGTGATTGAATTTGTTTTCATTTTGCGTGATGGATTTCCACCATATCTCGCCCGATTCTGTGAATTTTATTCAATTTATTTGTTTCGAATCAAAGATTTCTTAGGTAAAGAATTCATAATGATAGAACCCTCAAGAGTTATTCGTGCCAAGTAAATTCTCATAACTAGCCACTTTGGGCACGCCATCAATCCACCACCTTTATGATGTTGGTGATGAATTTCGAAGTGATTCAAAAAAGTTAATATTTCAATCAGGGCCGGATTTAGATGAAAAGAGGCCCTAGGTTATTCCACTTATGAGGCAGTTTCACCTCCAATTTTGAAGTTTGTAAATTACATGAGAGATAATAAAATACATCATTACTGTGATATATATCAATGTCTCCTTATTTTCGGTTCAGTGTTTTAGTGTTCACTGTTTTTAGAATAGTGTAATTTTAATTTTGCTAACATTTAATGCAGACCCCTCTTGATCTTGAGGCCCTAGGCTGAAGCCTAGTTAGCCTATTGGAAAATCCGGCCCTGATTTCAATTTAGAAGCACAAATTAATGGTGGTACCAGAAAAGCACAGAAAGTTTTTATCGCTGTCACTCCACTGTGTAATCCATAGCACGATATCATTTGATTATTATATTTACTTTGTTAATGCGATTTGATTCCTTTTTTGTTTTGTGTACGTTGTCATCTCTTAAGATACAAAACGTAGATTCCTCCAGTACTCATAAGTTTTCTCTGAATTCGTGGCCTTATTCTTTTCAGTCTCTTCAGGAAAAAATGATTAGTTGCTATTGAAAAAAATGGCGGGAATTTCCGCTCTAAATCCACTCCCTCCTATGCCATAATTTTGATCACATTCTTTTCCTTAAAATTCACTCCGCAATTTCCTGAATGATTTCGAAGCATCGATAGCGGCTGTTTCGAAGTAAAACTTCAACTAATACATGAGTGTTCCCTCCTACGGTAAATAAAGTAAATTAATACGAACAACTAGAGTTTGAAATTACTCGTGAAAATGTGAACTTGTGAAAAAAATCACTCTTTCTCATCAATAGTGAAATGGAATAAACGACGTATGTAGAATATTTTATGAAGCCAATTGTTCCATAAATTCAAATATAATCGTTACCTACAGATAAATGAAAATGAAATCATTAAATTTGTTATAGATCATAAACTTCTTCTCATCTACAAATCTCACAATCAGTAAGTCATAACATATCATAAATATTAATCATATATGATAATTCACGAATAAAATTTGCTCCTTCTCTTTCAGATAATTAACTTATTTTTAAGGTGACGTTTTTTGTTGTCATAGAAAAGCGTAGAAGAGGATAGAAATAGCAATAAAATCAGACTCAAGAGGATGCGAGATATTAAACATATTTATGATGGCGTGCAGTAAAACTGATAAGGTAATGAGGAAACGCAAACTTTATAGGTTAACTCTTAACTTAGCTGAACTTAAACCAAAGAACTCAAACGAACAAAATGGTGTATATGAACCAAAAACCGAAAATTAAACGCTTCTTACAGACTTCCTTTTTCAAGCATACACTTTGGAAGAGACCCAATAAATTATTTATCAAAATTAGTGAAGTAAATTAGTAGTGTGTGAAATTTAGTCAATTTGTTTGTAAGTTAAACTGATTAGGTAATGAAAAGGAAAGGCAATAGTTAGACCTTAACAGGGGAGGATGCATTTGATCTTTAACCACCTAATCCAAATCTACTAATAAGAAAACGTATCATTAAACTACGAGATAAATTTTTAATCTCCCGTCTTGAGCGATAACTAAGAAACCAAAGAATTTCTGAAACAATTTCAAAGTATAAAAAAGAAATATGAATCTATAATCGATAAAAAAGCCCGGAGCTACGAACTGACGCCTTTTTAAAATGCGTACTTTCGAAGAGACACAATTATACCTCGGCAATTTCAGAGCAGGAGTGAGGAGAAACTTGAAAATGCCTTTATAGGATGACTTGACAAGAATAGGCGAGCACCTTGAAAATTTCAAAGGTCAAGCGAACTTGAGACATGTCCGTTTTTCCTTGAGAATTACGAGAATCTATAATAATCCATGCATCACCATATAATTACAGTGAATAATTTCTCATTTAATTAATTTTAATTCTTTACGAATTTGAATAATTTATTTTATTACTTTTCTGCTTACTGACGTTATTTTACTAGTAAGAATCGATTCCAAAATCATCGATGAAAATCTTAACCTTTCCCTCCAAATGTTATAAAATATTCTCAATGAACGTTATGGGATGTCAAACACATTGTAACAGTCATCACTACTTTGTTGGAATGAGTGCGTATGAAATCGTTTAATCGACGAGTAGACTTCCGTAACTCACAACAGAATAAGTGATGAACTGTTAGATAACCAGGTAGAGAATGACACAGCTGTTTCCAAGCTAACAAATTGAAATGATTCAAATCGAGCCAGTAAACACTTCTCAGCTCAAGAATGAAGTGCATCAGGAAGCGTAGCGTTTGCGAAGGACCATTAGAAACAATTTTTTTGAAGGATGAAAAAGTTCTTCTCTTAATACATTGGAAAAAAGAGCAAACTTTCTTTGATCAAACATTAGAGATACTCAAGTGTACAGGGAAATATGGTCTATAATGAAAAACACCTAGTCAGCCTATATGTCTATAAATTGATGCTGTTTAACTATGCATTCCGCGGTTTTTTATATTGAAATTATAAAATATTATCACCAATTTGATTTACTGCAATATGAAATTATTTAAGAAGACAGTAAATTTCATACTAACATTTCTACCAATATTTTCTGTCTTGTTTTAAACCTTAGTTCAGTCCTTTCAGGAAGTTTAGCACTTCATTCTTTAAAATTCATAGGATATACTATAATTAACTTCTTTAATATCGCAACTAAATTCCCTAAGAATCTTCATTCATTCCATTCATCGAAGGCAAATTAGTTTTAATTACAAGTAAGATATTATAAGATAAATTATAATGTGAGAAACTTTAATGAGAAATTCAAAAGATATAACACGTTCAAATTCTACAAATATTGCACGTTCGTACAAGTTATATCTTTTGGCGTTGTCATTTAAGTTTTTAATAATTCTAACGTATGTGGTTCTATGCTGTGTTATAATTCTATATAATGTGTTTCTAATGTAAATTTGTCTGTGTTGCGTCGGTGAGATTATTGATGCATATTATCCTATATATGCATATATATGTCCTTGGATGAATAAAAAATATTATTATCATAAAACTCTACCAAGTTACGCTAGATAATATTTATTTTATACGAGATGTAGTATACAAGGAAACGCACGAAAAATCAATTTCGAGTGCCTTCTACTTTGATTTTCATTCACTATTATAAACCAATTTTGCTGTCATTACTTTCTGAAAGCAATATATCTGTAGAAGTAGCACTTTAAAATCACTCTCAATAAAGGCATACACACGCGCAGCCAATTTGACTATTCGGGAGCCCAAATGCCATTATTCCTGAAACTCTTCTTAGTAAGTAACTTATACTTAGCCGTTCCTTGCATCTCTTTTCAGACAAGCCATTTGGAAAGCTGCCAATCTTAGAATTCGATGGGAAAGTCCTACATCAGTCAGTAGCAATTCAGCGATATTTGGCCAAACAGTTCAAACTCACTGGTGCAAATGCCATGGAAGACCTCCAGTGTGACATGATGGTGGACACAACAAGCGACTTGAGAACACGTGCGTATTGATTTCTCTGGCATTCATTAATTAATCATTTAAGTGTTACATATGTGAACACTATATATTTAATACATAGCATAACACAGGCATACAGCATTCAGAGTGCCGCATGGTGACACATGGTTGTATATCGACGGTGACTTATTGACTTCTTTAGAATGTGCTGCCTATTAATTCATGTCTTCTTTTTCTTCGGTCATCGATCTTCTGATGTGTTAACTGATTGGTTTGCAGTGCAGAAACTGCAGTTATTACTCTAGCATAGGTCTTCCTTTCCTCCTTTTGCCAGTCCGTTTCCTTCCATTAAGTTTATCATGAACTATTTTAAACATGTTGTATCAAAAATGTGATCAATCTAGTTTGTTCTTCTTTGTTTCAGGGTACCCAAAATCTTTTAAGAAAAAATGTAAAAGTCTAATGTAGTGTGAAGGAATGATAATTCATAAAATTATTATGATTAATTTAAGACGAAGTGTGAGGGTAGTAGGGTTCTGTATAGTGGGGATTATGTGTGCCCAGGAACCCCCACGAAAGCCCTGGAGGCCTAAAAGGAACCCTGAAAAATCTTGCATGGATGGCTATGTGTAATTTGTTTAATATTTTACATAATCACAACCGTACATAGCTAAATTGTATATTAATTTCAACTGTGATATAAATTTAATTTTAATGTCACTATTACGCTGCCACCAGGCAAATATGTAACTCCGGGGGAAATTCTAATAAATAAATAAATAACTCTCTTCTTCCTTTGACTTCCGTTAGGATCTCTTCATTACTTACTTTATCTCTCTTAAATATTCTTTTTCCTCTCCTCTAGCAACACATATCAGATGCCTCTAACCTCGGTTTTCTCTTTCATAAATTATCCATATTTAATATCAATTCACGTAGTATAGCATAAGTATATCACCGTCAAAGTCAGTCATAATCAATGTGACATCGTCTCCTCAAACGTTCTCTTTTATGCATTCCCTTAGACGTTTCGTGTATTTTTTCATCATATACAGTTGTTTACCGGTACTCTCTTCAGCATGGCATGATTTTGTTCTTTTGCTCGTACGTGCATGAATGTGCCATTCTCTTTCAGTTTGGCTGAAATTTGCTTCTTTCCTACGGCTGGTTTTGTTTCTCATGGTTTTTTCCTTTAATATAACTCCGTACATTTCTCCTGATGGTTCTGACGTCGATTTTAATCACCCTTCAGAAAGATTGGCAAAGCTCAATCTATTGATCTATGAACCTTTGGGCACGTCTGAATTCTTCTGTTACCTTATATATTTATAATTTACCAATTTTCATTTTCTATTCACCGCTAGTCTTGGTGCGATTTCCACTTATGTTACCTTCTTTACCTATTCCTGAGGTGTTTTGTGATTTTCTAGTATAAACTTTTGGTAAATAACATCGGCTTAAATGGGTAACATCAAAAATTAATCCCTGATGACGTTGTTACACATGAAATTTGGAATAGAATCATCCAGAATCAAATAAAAGTCCTTGCTTTGTAGTAAATTCCACAGAGGCCTTCCGGGAAACCGTTTAGTGTTGTTCGAGAAATAGCCACAGGAAAAAGGTGTTATACACACAAAAATACAAACACTAAAAATTAATTATTTTGATACTATTGAAGTAAAAATTATTGAATTATAAGTAACATTTCCTCTTGGACAAGGAACAACCAACCGAAATGTTATATTCAATATCTATTTTCCGATTTTTCAGAGGTGGTAGCCATTTTTCACGAAAAGGACGAAAAGAAGAAAGAAGAGATGAGAAAGACTGCGGTGGAAGAGACGTTACCCTTCTATTTGCAAAGAATGGAAGCTGAGGTCAAGAAAAACTCAGGAAATTTTGTGGCCGGAAAGGTAATTATAATTAACATTTGGCGCAAGTTATGCTGTCATAAGAATTCTTACCGGAGATATTGCCTACATAAAACCATACACTTTTCTACAGTTTAGCATAAGAACAATTAGAGAATAAATCTGCATAAAACGACGAAATTCTGCTAGGCAGTGCTTAGAGAAAAATACCTTTAAAATGCTTTTCTGCATTTTGCGAGATCAATTTATTTTCTCTGAAAAAAATTATGATAACCAGTTCTCCCATCGAAGATGCATTGACATTGTGAAGGTTATCACTTTGACCTCTTATGACATGAGCTTGGTATCATAAACTAACGAACTTTAAATTATAGCGGTTGGAAAGCTTTTGTATTTCCTCAAAATCAAGAATAACTGTTACTGATTTAAATGTTTACTCTAGTGCATATTTCCATGCAGAAGAAAGTAAGCAAAATAGAGAAAACTTAAGGATATCACGATTGAAGATTTATTTTCTGAATAACTTTGCGATGATAGATTTCCGAAGCGGTCTTTATAGCGTACGCTCTAGTCTATATAGGGCGCAGTGTAATGCAAATCACCTGACTGAATTCGATAATACTTTACATATGTAAGCAATAAAATTATTGATGTACCATACTGTTTTCGCCGTTGTCCATGGGTTATTGTTAGTCGATGAACAATATAGATGAAGTTAACAGAGAAAATATTAAATCATAAGGTGATATCTTCTTACTGTGCCTTCTTATGTCATGGTATATGAAACATTGTATTCAATCTCCCATGAAATTACATCAACGCAAATCTAATTCAAATTTCTTATTAGAGTTAAAGAAATCAACTTAAGTATCTTCAGTTGAATTAGGTGGTGGGTTGAAAATTTTTCTCAAGGCTAGAGTGCGTTGCTTCCGTTTTAGTAATTTCATTATGAGATCAGGAGAGTATCCATTAACGGAAGCAAGATAACGGATAATATTAAGTTCGTTATTGAAATTCTCATGTGATAAAGGAATATGCAGAAGTCGGTGTATTAAGGAATGGAAGATGGCGAATTTATGAGAATACTGATGATTGGAGGAAGAGTGAATAGTATGGTCCGTATAAGTGGGCTTTAAAAAAATGACAAAGTGGAATCAGAAATTGAAATTGTGACATCTAAGGAATTAATGGAATGATTAATTTCTACCTCATGAGTAAAGGAAATTGAAATGGACGAAAAGGTACCAAATTAGACCGTTTAGAAGAGTTTAACATACGCCTTCACCAATTTTATTCTATCGCTTTAGCTAACGAGGATTCGTTTTCTTACAGCCAGTCCCCACTCTTCAAGACTCTTATCCCCCATTTGCCCATCTCATGATGCAACATTGTGTCTTTTTAACCCTCCTCGTTCCCCTCCCTTCCTTTTGTTTTCATATATATGTTCTTGCTCCTTGAAATAACTTCTGTTCTGAGGATAGTGCTGTGACACCGAAACCGGTAAACGGTTTTATTATATAATTTGTGGAATTTGTACAAGTGTGTTTTTACCTTTGTAAGTTCTTATTAAAGATTTAAAATTTCCAATAGACGGCTATTGGAATTTTTAAACCTCCAAATAATTAACAGCATTGCTCCAAATTTTATTTCCTTACTTCATATTTACTAATTTTCGAGTAGTAAATTTCATTCTGTTTGCTGTTCTGTTCTATGGTTTATGAGATAATAATATATTATTCTTAAATACCTGGGAATAGTGGAGTAATATATTGCACTGTTTTTATTTTCCAGCTGACTTGGGCTGATATCCACATAATGGCCATTCTCGACTTCATCTTTTCATTCCTGAAGTTGCCCTTTTTGGAAGATGACAAGTATCCCAACTTGAGGAACCTAAAAAACAAAGTGTGGAATACTCGTGGAATTAAAGAATGGATCCAAAGGAGGCCGAAGACTGATTTTTGAGACTTCTAAAATATCAAAATTGTAATACTGTAAACAAAAGAATCTGTCAAAATCGATTTTTTATTCAAAACAATCAACAGAATATCTTTCAGATGTAAGCATTGCTTACTCCATACAACAATGTGTTATTATTTGCGTTCTATGTCAATTTATGTTAAACATGTCCTCAATTTATTTTCTTAATTATATCATTTACATCCGAACTCCACAATTTTTCAAGATTTGTGATGACCTCGTGTTTCCTATTCCTCACGAATTTCTTATTTTATAGATTTTAATCATCTTGTTCAATGGATTAAGAGTTCTTACCATTTTTATTTAAATTATAGAGTAGGTACAGTCCCTTACAAAAAAGTTACCACTTATAGGGGCAACTCGTCCAACAGACGCCACGTTTCGAGCGAGCGAGCCTACAGAAAAGAGAGAGAGAATATAACGATGGAGGACATAGTATACTATGCAGATCCACGTTGAGCGTTTGGAAGGATTTGTTTTCGTTATTGTTATAAAAATCACTTGCTTAAATCGACTTTGAGTGGCGTTAACATGGAAGAGTAATATTATAGCAAAACGGAGGTCGGAATGCATTAATTTGTTGGTTTAAAAGTGGTTTCTGTGATAGTTTTACTAAAGATTTTTTCCCTCTAGTATTGCAATTGTGGACAGATTCCAAGCGAGAAATTCAGAAAAGAGATATTCCGCAGTTTGTGTTCGCAAGACGCTGAAACATGACGTTAGAACATGAATTCTTCGACGATATTTGAGTAAAATCCAAGATATTTTCTTAAATGTGTCGGAAATATGGTGAAACTTTTTCAAGTTCAATATGAACCGAACAGACGTATTCTGGGCACGTTGCATCTTAGTAGCTAGTTCTTGCGATAAATTTTGGATTGAATTTACCAATTGAATTTTAATAGAATGCGTTTGGAAATTTCCTAAGCATCTGAGGGAATGAATAGAAGAATAAACTATTAAAAAAATCATGACGTGCTCCGACAACTTAAGATCTTACGTGGATGGAGCAAGTCGTGAAAATTTGTAAAAAATAGTCTATTCTTTCATTCATTCCCTCAGATGTTTATGGAAACATCGATATTACTAGCAGAGTTACAGAATGGGATCTCCGTGTTGTTCAAGATGAGCCTTGCATTGATATCTCCAATAATTCGGTTTAATAACTTGGAATACCCGATGAAAATTGCTTGGAATTCTAATGAATTTATCTTCCAAACATTGTCCTTGCTACATTTGTGAATTTGTTGGTGGCCATGGTTCACGTACTGAACACATTTAAGTAAGCAGGCAGCTGTAGAATCGAGATATATCTGCAAGTCATCAACGTATAATTGATGCTAACAGTATTGAATATAATTTAATTTTTAATATGTATCTGCTTCAACAGAACCAAATGCTTTACTTAAGTCCAGTAAGATCAAGGGTGGTTAGTTACTATTATCCAGCGATTTACAAATGCCATCAATAATTTTAACTAAGGCAGTGGCGGTGCAATGCGACTTCCGAAAACCTGATTGTGAGCAGTCAAGAATCGAATATTAATCAGTTATTTGGAAATAATATTCAGTTATTTGATGAAGCCCGAGTTTTTCGAGGACTTTTAATGAAACCAGGAGGAAACTGATTGGTCGAAAATAATCAGAATTGTATTTAGAGTTTTTCAAAACTGATTTCACTAGCGCGTTTCCATGGCGTAGGAAAGTTTCCTTAAAAAAAGATTTGCCATTTCTTTAATAAGGAAAGCAACCGTGATTTTTTAAATTGAAAAATAGGTTTATGATATGGCGTTAATCTTACTCCATAATCTTATTCGTATGATTTCAGTATCGGCTTCATAATTAAGATTATCGAAATGAGGCAGCTCGCAAAACTGCCTTCGAATAAGAAATAGCGGAAAATACGATACGAAGGTTTGCCATTCGACCGGAAAATGCGCATCCGTGTATCTTAAAACGAGCCCTTCGGACCATTTCAAAGACGACGGTTTCGTCGGTACGGGAAACCGCTGCATGGTTTTAAACCGTGTCTCGTGGGTAGTAAACAATTGAAGAAAATTGAACCTTACACACCAGCTGTAAGGAAATTATAGCGGGCGGTCGCCGTCTTACAGCCGTCCCAACGACTGAAGAGGACGGCACTGTGACGGGACCCTTGCGACCGTATATTGGTAGTAATACGCTTAACTAAATGAAAGCTTTCACATTGAACAATTTTATCCGTGTGCCATCCGCCATCCCTAGCTGTTTCTCTGCTTCTTTTGACCATTTAACGCCATCAGTATCAATTATTTTTTCAGCCGTATCCGTTGAATGTAAACATACATCAATTATCATTTACCGAAAATTGAGGTTCATTTTTTCTTTTCGACACAGGACCGCTGCCGGGTAAAAAAAATGTTGCGTTATTAAAGTTTGTAAGATGCTGTTGGTGGGGTGGTTTCATTTTACGCCTCACCTTTTCCCTATCGGGATTTACAATGTAGAATATATACCTATAACCTGTTTATACCTTTACCTATTTTTTCTTTTCCACAATCGAGATAATTTTACTTGAAATCTAAGACTTCAAATGATTCTAAAGGGAATACAGAAAAGGAGAGAGAAAGAAAAGTACTCTCTCCACTGTTTTGTTTAGGCATCATCGCCTATGAAAATGGCGATCATTTTCTGTAACCGATCGTGCATACATTTTTGGAGAAAGTACTATATTCTGGCTCTTTTTCCTATCTGTGATGGAGTTCCACAAAACATTTAAAATTTGGAATATCGTGGAGCCTGAACGAAAAGATAGTGACAGCACAGTTATCTTTGCTTAATCCACTTTGTAGAACTCACTGCTGGATATCTGTAAGAAGCTTATCTGTCCCTGTCCTACCTGTCTGTATTATTCTTGCTGTTTAACCATATTCATTATAGCTGTCACCAGAAAATTTCAGGGGAAGTAATCGTCTATCATTCCTACTATTTTTCTTCCGTTGCCAGAAATGCATGACTGTTGGAACGCTAAATTTCTCACATTCAAATAAAAATAGCAATCTCACAATAACATCGGATGTCGGAAAAGATAATTATCCAAGGTTTAATGCAAAAAGAGAGATAATACAAATATAACTACCTAAGTTATACAAAGTCGCATAACTAGAAAAGTAACTTGGTCCTCATAAACAAAAGAGGGCTCATAAAAAGAATCATAATTATACATTAAAAATCATCCTGCAGTTAATCCATCGAAGCCTATGTCTAAAAATATGGTAATATATGTAACATTACAAAATAAACAACTTGAATAATAATTAATGTAAACATATATATTATACAACGCTTCCTCTTGTTACTAATATAATATATAAAATATAATATATAAACTAACAAAATATATGTTACAAAACAAAATAAGCAACTTGAATGAAAAATAATGTAAAGATATATATTATACAAGAAGCCTTTCTTTCTTTCATATTGGGAGGAGCTTCGGAAAAGTAATCTTCTCATTGAAAGAATTAATAATTATTAATTCTTTCAATCACTCTTTATTTAAAGCAGGAGGATAGACCCAATTGACCTCTCTTCTGCTTTACCTCAATGTTCAATATCTATTTGACTTTAAAGTTGAAATTAGAAAAAATACAGAAAACAACACGAAAATATTTTGGTTTGTGCGGAAAAATCTTCTCAAAGACGGTTAAAGATAACAAAACCCCAAAATTTATATTTGCATATAAACTGGTGTGTAGTAACATCAACATCACAACCTAATCCACCCTATTGCCTACATAATAGACTGCGAAGGGAGGGACAATAAGAAACTATCTGTTTTAGCGATTATTGTTTAATACGATGCAGGAAAACACAAGAAGGGAGATGAAAAAACCGCGAAAGCAGTTAATATGACGTAGAAGAATACTGTCAAATAAATTCTTTAAGAATTGAAGAAAAAGATGATGCAGCGCATATAAATCTAAATAAAACGCAATCCAATAGCTAAAATCTGAGTCTTGATGAATACAAAGTATCTAATTCCGATATAAATACATTTTATAATAGTAATTTAAACAATCGATAACGCTTTTACCGAGTTAAAGAAATGTATACAATTTAGTATTCATTTGAGTGAGTACCAAAGCGTGAGTGCCATCCCTCGATTCTGTCAATGTCACTCCAATTCCAGACAACTTGTAACAAATAGTTCCGAGAGAGACACTGTACTCACTCTGTAACAAACGGTCTCCTAGCTGAGATCGCGAATTTTATTTATCTCACCATATCGTTCCTAAGCAACCATTCCCACACTCTGCTGCTCTTTAGATCTTCTTCCCCTACCTCAACATTCCTCCTACCTTGCACCCGGCCTTGGTGCATATCGCTCCGCGAAGAACTTCTATATATATACTACAAGTAGCGCAGTTTTTCTCCCTTATTCGAAACAAATATCCAAATAGTACAGAACTGTCTGAACGTCGATAAACACAGGTTCTTCAAGAGTTCTGCTTAAGAGACGCCATGGCACCCAAGTACCGATTGACTTACTTCCCGGTGACTGTGTTGGGAGAACCAATTCGCTGGCTCCTTTCTTACGGAGGGGCGGAGTTCGAAGACCGCCGCGTACCCATGGAGGAATGGGGAAGCATGAAAAAGGGTGAGCATTTCATACTCCTGAGCATCCATTAAAACTGCACGTTTAGCGTATAATCACGATGAATTGAGGCCACGCCCACTTGTAGTTTAAAAAACTTTAGTCCAAATATTGCGAGAGAGATAAATCTAAAATACCTCAATACTACAAAGAAATTCATGTTAGAAAAGAATGTGTAAAATCTTCAAATTTTAGTAAATGATTCAATCGAATCCGTGCATGGATCTTGATGTTGGGATGCAAATTGCTACTCTTTCCCTTGAAGTTACAGTGCCATACATTTTGTTTTTCCCTTCTTTAAGTTTATTACTACTAATAATTGTTAGTTTACGCGAAATAGAAAATAAGAGTGCGTTTTATCAAAGATATTTGTAACCATCTTAAAATGAGAGGGGGGAATGTGGAATTAACAGCTATTTTAATTACTCATATTATAGTTAAGTAATATCACAAAGTTACGTGTAAGACAGTCACTATTTTAAAATTTGTTTAGTAGAAAATGGTTTCCAAATATGTTTCCAAGGTAAATTAATATGAAAATAAGATTTAAATAGATTATTTAAGTTCATTGGAATTCTTCGAAGAAGTAATTTAATTCATGATGGAATATTTGTCAAGCGTCATTGAAATCTTCAGAGTAATAGGAAAGAAAATAAATTAAGTTATTCAAAAGTGATGGAATAAATATGGGCTGCATAGCAAAGACACTGCGTTTATTTTTTAGATTAATCTCATGTTAAGGTTCTACTAATAGGTGCTAATGGTACTGCAACGGATTACTTCAACGTCAGCTGTCGTTTTAATTCTAACGAATTTTAAGTTTTTCCCCGATTTTAGTTTCTCTCCTCATTCTCGCTCTTGAGTGCGGATAAAACTACGTTCTGAGTTCAAAAGTACATTATCAGATCAAAGGATACGCTTGTAAAACTTCCCTCACAACACCTATCTTATACCAACTCCTTGATTTTTCTCCTTGATATCTAATCAATTTCCTGCTACACTCAATCATAAATGTGTCAGAAGCATTGCAATAGAATGCAATACAAGCAATGCAATACCTTTACTGTATCAGCCGTCCCTTTCTACAAGTTTATATCAAAACCATATAATTTATCAATTAGATTATAAATATCACATTCGATAATACGCAGTGCAAGATAATTGTTGCAAAATTTTACATAAGATGAAAACTATATTAGTCCTATATTAATAGTCCTTTTATTTATTATTTATTAACATTATGATTAATGATCTGCAGTTCCTTCAGAAATGTATGCCAAATGGATTAAAATTAAAAGCCGTTTAAAGAGCTAATTGCTAGTTTTAATTCATCGCATTTGGCTCAGAAAAACATCATTTAGAAACAAAAACAGACATTAATGTTAGTTTTTACATAGTATAATTTAAGTTTGAAAATCTGATTAGTTATTTGATAATACATTGATATAATTTATAATTATTGATATATTGCTCCTACAATGAATCTTGCTGCCGAATATTCCATACAACTGATTTTTGAAATTTATTTACATTTTAACTTCTAGAATTCAATGCTATGAAAATGTACTCTTGAAACTTTTTTGCATAAGTAACCGATTTATAGGCTAAGAAGCACACGGTAGGCTGTATATGACATGGTAGCGAAGAAATGAACATTAAATTTTCCCGGGATTGTTTAGCCCAAAGCTTGAATTCGAAGAATAGCCTTCTGCCTTTCAACGATGATTTGCTGTATTATTTGGAAAAGCATAAATTTTGATGACGAACCAAGGAGTATGAGTCAGCCGACTGCTGGATGATAGTCATGAATTTTAGCTTTTCCAAGGATGAAATTTTATTGACTAGGTAGCCTAGGAGTGCTAATAAGTGCTAGCAGAAGTTTTCATTCACATGCACTCATTACTAAATATACACAAATAGTATTACAGTAGTTTTTCTCCAGAAGTCCTTCATTTTGAAAGAAAAGTAGCCAGGTTAAATGCTTAATTAGGCCGAAAACATCGACATTAATGTCGATGGTTTCGGCCTTTACTTTGCTGTATACCTAAAAGTACATTGCAAAAAATAATTAAATTATCAAAACTGACCAATTAATTTATGAAATTCCAAAATACACACCTATACAGTTTGAGTATATGTATTGCAATATTATATTTGTTTTATAAATTAAATCTTAGCTGTGCTAATTTACTTTATTTTGTTCGAAATTATTCATCAAAACATCATAATAATTTATAATGGAATGCTTAAAAGTAATGACTGAATGTAAAATAGCTCTTAAATAAGATTAAAACCTAAATTCAACGAGATTTTGGAAAACGTTTATGAAAAAGAATGTAGAGAAAACACGCCCATTCAAAATTCGTGGTAACTCTAATCATTTTTCTTTAAATAAATCTAAAGTCACATATTAAGAATGATTGAAAGGTAAAATTAAACGACTAATATTGATGTGGAATATATTAAATGACCACTCCTCAATTCTTACCCTGTCTTTCAAACGAATTTTGTAGTGTGTGGGTTAACAAATGTCTCTCATCACGAACATATTTTCCGAACAAAAATATTCTCTGGTGACGAACGACGTGTTGACGAGTCGAAGACAAATATTGTCGGCAAGGTTTGGGAGTCTGCGGTAGAGTTTCGATGGATTTATGAAACAATATTTAAATGACTCGACGCTCAGTCGTAGGAAAAGAACCGACAATTTCAGAAACTAACTTTAACATAGTAACTTATGTACATGTAAAATATCTTTTCCAGACTCACCATTCGGGAAACTACCCATGTTAGAGTTCGATGGAAAAGTTCTCCATCAGTCGTCAGCAATCCAGAGATACCTCGCCCAACAGTTCAAACTCACGGGTGCAAATCCTATGGAAGACCTCCAGTGCGATATGATGGTGGATGCAATAAGCGACCTGAGATCGAGTACGTATGATTTTAAATGTAACTTTGTTATTGAAAAGTCAGAAAAGGCACTCTAATTTTACAAGGAATTGAATTATTCCAGTACTCCAGGCAGTATAGTTGTAAATGTGAGCATTGAAATTTTGAGAAAAGGTTTTATGGCGCAACGTCGCGTATTCTACTTCGGTTTATAATTACGGTGAATATTGAAAATAATAAAACGACTATTGTGCTACTCATGTTGTGTATCGGCAATTAAATTCTAGGTCATATCTTGTTTAATTAATCGACACATGTTTTCCATAAGGTAGTACTCCTACAATAACAAGGACATTTTGCAAAGAGATCTGATTGTCACGTATGATAAATTGATTTTTATTTGTTATAGATATCAACTTTAACGGACTGAATTCCATTGTTAGGGGTTGCTTGGAGCTTAGGAGTCCACTAGAGGTCGATGTAAAATTAAAATATACTTGATCTGTACTTAAAAAAAATAATAGCGGGATATTAATCGTAGCATTGAGATCGAGATTTTTTTTGGGGAATTCTGACTATGGAATTCTTGAGAGATGACGAGAGTATTATTTATTACTTATGAAGATATTATTGATTTATATTAAATTACTACAAATAGATAAAAGGCCAAATGGTAATCATAGAAATATAAAAATATTTATATTCATTCTAATCGGGGGGGAAACCCCTCCGAAAGCGTAGGTACCGAAAAAGTAGTAGGTAATAGTGCGCAATATGTGACACAGAAACAAATACAATGTTGTTAAAAAATATCACAAATTTAAATGTGTTTTACAATTACCAGTATTTCATATAGTGATGTAATTATGAGTAAAATTAAATAAGGAATTATTAATATACTTAACTCACTATGTATGTGCAAAATCGCATTTATCTTATTTTACAAAATCTTTATAATTTCATGCATAAAAATATAGCAGGACGCTATCATTATCCCACGATTCAGGAATGAATATTTACAAATATCTATTTTTTGTTTGATAGTCGAAAATTTGAATTAATATATTACGCGCGTAACCCAGAGTTGAGAATGTGCGGTTGAATGTTTTATTTCTTCTCTCTTTTTGCTTACGCAGATGTGACCGCCATTTATTACGAGAAAGATAAGAAGACCCAGGAAGAAATGAAGAACACTTTTTTGAATGAAACACTGCCTTTCTATTTGCAAAGGATTGAAAGGGAAATCGAGAAGAACTCTGGTCACGTTGTCGCTGGGAAGGTAATTAGATCGAACACGTATAACTGATATACAAATAAAGTGATGGTGATTAATCCCTTGGATAAATATTGACTCCTCTCGAACGCAAATTAAACGGTAATTATCAAATTATTCCATGATACGAAAATTATTTGCGATGAAATGCTAACTATGAGACAGTATTTCCATGTTGTGTCTAAGAAGAGCTACGTATTTTAAAATTTTAGTTCTACAACTTGATAAACCCAAAAATTGTTATAAAGTTGTTGTAAGACCTTATTCTAGAAAACTAGTAACAATTTAAGAACATATTTTCTCTTCATTACTTTGATTATTTTCCAGTTTACGAAGCCGTTTGCAAATTGCCTATCGGGTAAAACGTAGTTAAGTTATAAGCAGCGTAAATTTGACCGTAGCTGAGCCGCCATCTAAGGAAAAAATGTGATACATCCTATGGGATGATTTTTCTTAGCTATATTTTTCATTTTCGAGAAAGCCTTGTGTTGCTAATAAGCAATTTTAAACATCTGCGCAAATTCATATTTAGTTATGCGTTTTTCAAAGATCTAAGGTTTTACGGTGATTATTTATGAATTCATTTGGGTATGAAAAATAAAATCTATTTCACCGTTTTCCGATGAATTGCTCTAGTCCGAGCTAAAAATGTGCTGCGGGTTTTAATCAGTTCATTCTAAAAATGTTCACACTAACAAATAAAATCATACTTACGTAAGGAAATCAGGATATGTATGTTCCCTCCAAAATTTTGTGGATGGTAACCTCCGTGAACGATTACTTTGTAAGTTTTCTCACGTAATGAAAATGCAGTATCCGAATTACGAGTATGCTGATTTGAGAAAACCAAAGTATTCGGTAAATACACAGTAAATATATTTATGATTACATTTTTGTGGTATATGAAGTTGGTAATAGCAAAAAAATGTTCTTTTTTAGCTCACCTGGGCTGATATCAACGTAGTTGCTAATTTGGAGTTCATGCTCAACGGGTTCAAGTTGCCTTTCCCTGATGACAAATATCCCAACTTAAAGGTCCTGATAACCAATGTAATGAATATTCCTGCGATCAAAGAATGGATCAAGAAGAGGCCCAAAAGTATCTTTTAAAGCTCCTTATTTATATAAATTGTACAACTTAAGTATGCTTTAGTTTAAATAAATAAGACTGAGTGAAGCATGATTTTTCCTGAATCTAAACATGAACTTAATTTGTTTGATGGATTATAATAAATCCGTAATTATTGTTTATGTCAATAATTATCGCTTATATCAATAATTATTATTTATATAAAAAGATATTGTTTAAATCAATATATATTGCTTATATAAATAATTATAGTCTACTAGCTCAGGGGGAATAAGAGCCGAAAAATAAATATATTTTTGCTCCAAAAATATTATACAAAAGAATAATTTCAAAATAAGATTGAAACAATGACGTAAAAACCATAAGATGTTCAAAAAATTAAAAGAAGAACAATTACTTGAAGAAAACATAACGAAGATTAATCATAAAATATTAGAAGACGATTAAATAGTTTATTTTTAAAAGATGGTAGAGAGGATGAGTTTTCAATCCTACAGGGTAAGGAGTTCCAAAATTTAGAGGCAGTAATTAAAGAGGAATTGAGGTATGTGTTGGTATGAGGAATGGGATAAGTCAGACCATCAATGCTGGCCCGAGTATTAACAGAAGATTTTGAATCTCTTACGGGATAAGACATGCCGACATTTTCTCGTGATTTTTTGTGCGGAACTCAGCGAGCATCCACATTAATATTTCTTCTTCACTCAATTCTCTAATTCAATACCGTTTATTGGAACGCTTTAGGAAATATGGGGAGGGAAGATAAAGTTTAAATGATAAGTAAAACTTAATGATTTAGAGTGAATCTACTCGTGATTTACCTTTCTGGTTATTGCATCCAAATGCGGATCATTCAAAGGCAAAGGCATATCCATGATCATTCACGTTTCAAGATCTCAATCAGAATCATTACATTGAAATTATTTAGATCTGTGTGACTTTGGTGTTACTTTGAGAAACTTGCTGAATATGTTCAATACAGGTAAGTTATTTCAGCGATGAATAGCAGGAATGGACTATTAGGTGTGAACTTACAGACAATTGAGATGTCCACGAACCCATTCGAATGCCATTGAATCCATGTGAACAATGGAGATAATATAAGCAATTATGTTAAATCCTAAGAGGAATGCTTGTATAGACAAAGGGACTTGGAGGATTTGCCACAGTTATTTCGCCGCGGAGTATTTTTACGAACGAATATTAAAACATCGTTTCTAGAATAGGATCTTTCCCTTCACTGTCCTTTACCTATAAATATATCCCTTCACTGTAAGGAAAGATTAGGGTTGGGTTGTTTAGGCAAGGACTTGCTGATAACTAAATTATCTTTACATGAATTGAAATAATTCCTATTTAATCGATTAAGTGTTTAATAAAGCTAACAGTGATTTCACATTCGCTCATTTTCCATGTAATTCCTTTACCTATAAATATATCCCTAGCAGCCAAAGACACCCACAACTATTTTGAATTCAATATGAAGTTACGTTTATCAGTGGGAATATTAGACATAATAATTGCTGCGAATTATTCCAGACCTACCAGTAATGCCTGATAAACTTAACAGTAAATGAAAAATGAAAACGAAGAGAGTTGAAAGGGTAAAGTAGAAGGAAATTCAGAGGCGATTAGATTCAGATGGATTAAGTTAGCGAGTATATATTACATGGATTACATTTAAAGTGATACAAACCAAAATATATACCATATATTTCCGCAGATAAGGCGATAGACGAACCATTTAAAATGCCCCCATAATTCGGGATCGTCTTATAGGACAAATACTAGAACAATCAGTAGGAATATTTGCAACGATCTCAAGGCAATGCTACCAGATGCTAGAAAATAAAATTTACTCGTTCGAAAAATTGCGAATAGGACATGATTCCATATATGCTACACAATATTAGTATCCAGATTATGATCACCGATTTAAACTGAATTCATAGGGTGTTAATAGTTTGAAGGTCGTCTTGTAGGACAAATACATGCAAAAACTATAAAACTTTGACGAAAATTCACACCTCGTCTTATCTGACAATTGTCTTACCTGCGGAAATACACTGTAATTAAATTAGATAGAAAAAGGATAAGAAATTTCCACCATATAGTTAAAATAATTAAGAGATTTGGAGGCAACCTTTTGTGTATTTGATTTGATGATTTCTATTACTAATAACGTTGATGGAGGAAAAAATGTTAAAGTAAGAGGAAAAAGATCGAACGGGAAGAAAGATGGCGAGAAATTTTAAGTAGGGTGGAAAATCATTTGTGACATTATAGATCGTTTTACGCGTTTCCAAATATATATTCTGGTACGATGAGATCCAAGCAAATTTCTTAAGTTTGAAGGAAAATATTGTAATTCTGCATGCTCCATGAGCTTACGTACGGTTAAAGGTTACTGACCGGATTCGTAATTGAGAATCCGGGATTTTTCATTGTTTCCGGAATCTGCAGCAATGCGGTATGGAGCGCTGACATAGACGACTTTGGAGAATTCTAAAACCTCTAATTCATTAACAGTCGTATTCCAAATCGTTTTATTGCACCAATTTAATAGCATAACCAACTTTTAATCAAAAAAGATTACTATAATAGGTCAGATTGCAATTTCAGTCACCGAATGAGACAAGAATGATTATTATCAGCGTATCAGCGTACGTATAAGTCTAGAAACTGTCTAGACCTAGACACACAAAGCTGTTTCGAGACTCATTCGGCAGAGTTGATGCGTGTCGTTTTGAATCGATAGCTAGAAGTATGAGGACAGCGAATGAGGTCCAGAATTCAATCAATATTGATTTATTTTCTGATACGAATCAAGGCGAAAAATTTATTCTAATTTTTGTATTTGTGCTGTTTTTATTAGTATTTAACTTTATTTGTACTTTGTTTACGTATTAGTGTTTCATTTTTATATGAGTACTTTGATTTTGAATATATATTTGAGCTATTGTTTTATTATTTTTAAAATTGGTTGTTATTTATTCATACATTGCACCGAACGTAATTGGGAACTACCTGTTTGCGATAAATAAATTGTTATTATCAAGTCTTTTTAATGAATAGAAGAATGAAGCTATGCACTTCTGATCGTCGAAAATCTCGCGAAATTCCGCAGAGTATACAGCAACTGAGCTCAACCCAGTAACCCAACCAACAATAACTGGGGATTGCGAAGTTAGATTACAATCTGCGAATTGCTGTAATGTTTTAGGATGAGTAAGTTTCCATTTGCTCGGTTTACTTAAATACCTTTGTCTGCAAAAATAAAAAATACACAAATTGGATGTTTTTTTTTTTTTAGGGATGATTGATTTTTAAAACATAATATTACCCCATTAGGGTATTAAAAGGTGGTAACCATTTTGAAAACTCAGATAATTTAGTTAGAATACTGAAGACCGTTCCAATTATTTCTTAGACAAAGATGTATCTACCCGTACTTACTAAGTGCTCTTAAATAAAATGAAAACATTAATTTCTGGAGAACTTTTGTCGAAAATTTTAAACTCACGGTACATACATCGATATTTGAAGGCCTTACTTCATCCCGCCTATTTTTTAATGCTAGAATGTGTAGTTAGTTTCAACCGGTCCGTCACAGCGCTAATGATGGATTTTTTTACGATTAATTCATCGGTATTGTCTACAGAACTTCAGAGGTTCCCTCTGGAAGCAGTTTCCTCAACTTCATCAAAATCTCGAGGCCGTAAACGTTCACTTTGATCACGATTCGGATATCTAATTTTCTTATTTTCCTATCTATACGAAAGAAAAAGTTGAACGATAAGAACAAAAGTAGAGTAATTTCATTAAGTTACCAAATAGAAGTTAGTTCTTTAGAAGTAATGTGCGACACAACAATACGCATGAATAATTAAATTAAAATTTTTAATGGAAAAAAGTACATAAGTAGTTATCTCACACCTGTCACTGGAAACAAATCGTCAAAATTGGACGGCTTTACCTGCCAGAGAGATTACATAAACATTTACTTGAAAGATGAATTTCATTACAGAATAATCTATTTCCTTTACAAAAAGCATTTAATTTAATTTACTTTACTTATCAACAAATTATGATACATTAAAGAAACATATTAACGAAATTCTGGCTAAAATATAAGGGAATATGAAATTCATTGTAATGTATTGCTGATTCATTTTTCATTTTTATTTTCAGTTGAGTTGGGCTGATATAAAAATAATCACAATTTTGTATTTCGTTCAAATCCACATGCAGTTGAGTTTCTTGGACGATGGGACGTACCCGAATTTGAAAATGCTGAAAACAAAAGTGACGTCGATTCCATCGATAAAAGTATGGGTAGAAAAAAGGCCAAAGCCCGATTGCGCTAAGTGAATATCAATTTTATGAAGACACTTTTACTTAAAAAAAGCAAAATTTATAGTGGAGAGTATTTATGATTGACTTTTTGTCATCCTCTTCCACGAATGTTATTACCATTATATTTAAAAACTGATATCGATGATTTATTTTGGAAGACAAATTTCTACCGAAAACTTACGAAATATGACAACTGTAACTCGTTATTTTTTATCTAAACTGAAAAAGGAAAAATATCGCCTCTTAGTTCACACAGTTTGTTACTCTGTACTCTCGGATAAGATTAACCAAAGGAATATAAAGTCTAAGGTTTTATAGTTGTAAATTGGACAAGAATATTTTGAAGTGTACCACCTATAATGACTGTTGAAGATTGTAGCGATATACTTACAACTCAATAAATTTTAATTTCATTCATTCAAGTTTATTTAGAATGACTAAGTTTCCATGTGTTCGGTTAACTTAAATACCTATGTGTGCAAAAATTAAAAATTGGATTTTTTTAGGGATGACTCATTTAAAAAAATGCATTATTACCTCATTGGGTATTTAAAGCATGTTTAACCATTTCGAAAACCTTGATATATTAGTTGGAATTTTGAAAAGCGTTCCGAGAATTTCTAGAGAAGAAAGATTGAATTCTCTTTACCATCAGATTTATTTTTCGTCTCCGTAAGAACATTATGGCTTTTAGAATAATCTTTCCTTTCATCGAACGTATTTGCCAACAAAAACGTGAGTGCAAATTCTGCTACATATAAGTTATAAATGGTCGGCGTAAACATTCCCATCATTGGCTCCACACGATATGGTAAAGTTAACGATTTACTTTGCCACGTTTGCTTGAATTGTTTTTATTAAGTCTTTCCTTACTTACTTACCTACTTACTTACTTACCAAGTGCTCTTATATGAAGTAGTAGCACTAACGTCTGGAGGACTTTCTTATGTCAAAAAAAATAAAACTTGCGGCATGTATATCTATGCTCGAAGGTCTTACTTCATCCCGCCGATTTTTTATGGTAAAGTGTGAAGCTAGTTTCAACCGGTCCGTCACAGCGCTAGTAATGTATTTTTTTATGATTAATTCATTGGTATAGCCTACAGAACTTCAGTCGTTCCCTCTGGAAGCCGTTTCCTCAATTACACCAAATTTTTGTGGTCGTAAACATTCACTTTGCTCACAATTTGGGCATCTAATTTTCTTATCTGTGAAAGAAAAGTCTGTGTTATCACGTCATGTCTTTCTGAGATGATGAACGAAATTAATAAGGTATCCAGTCATCAGGTGATCTGCTAAAAATAGTTTTTGAATGAGTGTTAGAATATAGGAATTGAAAAATCCATGGAAAAGTTAAATTCTATTAAGTTAGATCTAGATATGATTAAAAGAGGCAGGTAATGATTAATGATAGGAATCATAAGTACATGTTGAGATTAGAGTAGTAATATACTGCTCGTGGTATTATTATACAAATATAGAATATAGTCGTATCATATAACAATACATTTGATTTATAGCACTAATATTACAGAATATTATTAGCTGCAATAAGGATACAGATCAGCATACTAAATATGTACAACAATCAGCAAAATCTATGTATATGAAGAAGAAATCTATCCATGTATATAGAGCTGAAATTCTGTGGGTTTGTATGTGTGCTTGTCTTGGATTGAAGCCCAATTTGTGTCAATCTTTGCATAAGTGTTCTCTGGATTAGGAAGGAAGTAGTGTTGTATTTTTATGAAATAATTTTACTGGGTTCGAACCAAGATAACTCTGATAGATTTCCATAAGAGATACTAGTAAAATTCATTTTTATCGGTTGAATACTTTATTTCTTTTGAATAATTAAATTATAAGGAATAGTCGTATCAACTCAGATAGTAAGAAGCTACAATAAAAAAAATCCATCCACAATGAATATTACTATACACAGTTATTGGAACTAATTATTGGCTCGGCTGATGATGATGCACAGGAAATTTAAATGACAAACGACAGAAAAAAGATAGGAATGATGACTGGCACTAAAATCGTATAAGTATGCTACCTGAGGTTTGAGAGAAAGATACATGAAAAAAGAAGGAAGCAGAAATAAGGAAAAACTGCAAAGAAATAGTGCAGCCAACTCTGAAAAAAGAAAAGTAAAAGAGTTGAAAAGATACTACCAGCAGTCAGAAAGCATATTCGTAATCTTAATCAACCATTCACCATGAAATGCTGTTTTTCAAGTGATTGACGCCCCACCGAATGGAAACTAAAACTACATCCAATATTTATCTAAAGAAGAAAAAAAGATAAGCAACGGGCACCTTAAAATCGTTGCCTTGTCATTTCCATTCGCGACTGAGAATCCAAACGACACGGACGTACCCATCGACGTTCCGAGAGTGAAAAATCAGTTTCGTTTGTTACTCGACTAAAAAGTGAATCTAGTTACATCGTCATGGCAACCAAGTGCAAGTTGACTTACTTCCCGATAATGGGACTCGCGGAGCCGATCCGAGTGCTTCTCGCTTATGGAAATATGGATTTCGAAGACTACCGATTCAAACCTGAAGACTGGCCAGAAATCAAAAAAGGTACGTTTCATTCAAATTTTGTGTACATTAAGCGTACTTTAACGTTTCTGAGTTATGAATCATAAAATCGGTGCCGTTCTTCAAGCATCTCCAAGTATTACTCGTTTGCATATCAAAATTTTGATCTTTTTATACACTGTGACCTTATCCGAAGTAACGCTTAACGTCAAAGTTATTTTATTTTTAATCAAAACCATTCATAAAAATACACAACCAAGTACTGATCGGCGGCTTAAGATTTCCCTCAAAGCAAAATAAATAGCACAATACCAAGATATAGTAACCATTCATAATTTAATATTTCGAAGAATGATATATTTTTCTTTTATTTCAATTCGTGCATCATTTAATAATCGTATTCTCAAATATTTGTAATTTGAATTTTTTACATTTTATTTATGTCTATTATCAATATTATTATTTTAATATTTGTATTGCTACTATTTTTCAATATTTCTCTTCTTATCGATTTTCAATATTGCATATATCTGCATTCTTCTTCGCATTCTTTTTGTATAGGCTAAATGTGAAATTGGACTTCATTGTCTCAATTTTCCTAATTCGCCTAATAAATTCCTCTGCGTGTATGTATATTTTAAATCTGAATTTATCTAAAAAATATTAATAAAATTACCCTCGTTCATATACGTGGTAGGAATGACCATTGATATCGTCGATCACATTATTATAGCGAATAAAACATTTCTTCTTTACGTATCGATAGGCATGCCTTTCGGAAAGGTTCCAACTCTGGAAATCGATGGAAAAGTGATTCACCAATCAGTAGCAATACAACGATATCTCGCGAGGAAGTTCAAACTCAACGGTGCTAATGACTGGGAAGATCTTCAGATTGACATCACCGTGGACACCATGGGTGACCTGAGATCAAGTAAGTTGCTGTTTACATATAGTAGCAGATGAACAGGCGGAGTAAATGATCGGACCGGGTCCCCTGCCATACGCCACTGGTTGCTTTCAGGGTCATTATGTAAATATAAATAATAGGGGACGAAATAAATTTTATTGGTTTGATTCCTAAATTCATATTGTTCCTTGTGATTCAGTATTGGATAAGCAAAATTCTTTCAAGCAACGAAAACGCACATGCATAGTGAAATACTTATGTTTCATTGATGAAATCAACTGCATGTGCAATAAACCGGATGAGATTGAAATAATGTCTTTCCGATTAAAGAAATAAACCCCGTATTTACAATTTTTAACTTTGTAATAACATTATATTGTTCTGTGGTGTTTTTGGAATATTGTAACATTAAACAAGATCAAGTTTACCTGTAATATTTATTCCTGATATATTATTCTTGTCAAGGAATAGAAAAAAGGTTACTCCAAGTTTTTTTTTGCTTACTTTGTATCTCACAAGAACAGAGACCGAAACGAGAAGAACCCTCGAAGGAATCAGGAAGATTATTTTGGAATGATGAAGTAATACGTTTATATGGATTCATAAGCCCAACCTATTTTTAATAAGAATTAAAAATACTATAAGTATGAGTTCGTTTGAATTTTTTTACATTTCTAATTATAAGCTACCTTGGCTATCTATGATTATAATCGCCAAAAATACGAAAAAATTACTATATTAACTAAACAGTCGGAATCAGAACAAATAAAAAAAATTAACAACGTTTTCCGGGAAAATTGTTTGTTATTCTCAGATTGCTACCAACTAAGGTAGATTTTTTCTCTGTTTATGCGGACACAAAAACGTTTATGGAAATATGATAGGGTCAGTTAAATCGCAACTTTCTAGGATAATCGTTAGATACTGATATTGCTTCTTCTAAGGTATTAACGAATTCTTCGACCGGTATGAAATTTCCGCTTTATATTTGCAGGTTTCAGCAGTTTCTTCAGGGAGCAGGACGCAGAGCGGAAAGAAGAGCTTAAAAAAGCTTTCTTTGAAGAAATGATTCCCTTTTACTTGAAGAAATTTGATCAGCAGGTCAAGGAAAATTCTGGCTACTTCGTGGGAGGAAAGGTACTGACAAATTAGAGTTAAATGAATTTCACAAGCAAAACAAAAGCTGGGGGATAAGAAGAAAACAAGACCAACTTCAATAAGTTGCCACGTTAAATTTAGCCGCTAAATTCTAATTTTCACCTCTATACTTGACACAAAAATATACCTGAATAGTAAAATTATAATTTTTAATGGAGAAATGACGTATGTATTTGACTCACACATATCACTGGAAAAAATATTAATCACGGTGAGTTTTAGCTGCCAAGGCGAATGCATAATCATGTACTTGATGTATGAATTTCAATAGAGAATATTCTACTTCCACTGATGGAAACACAATCAACAATTTATTATATATTATTGCAACAAATTGCTCAAATTTTGGATAAAATATAAGAGGCATATGAAATGTATTCCCAGTGGAGCTGATTAGTTTTTCTTTTCAGTTGAGTTGGGCTGATATCAACATAATCACAATTTTGGATTTCGTTCAAATCCACATGAAGCTGAGTTTCTTGGACGATGGGACGTACCCGAATTTGAAAATGCTGAAAACAAAAGTGATGTCGATTCCATCGATAAAAGCATGGGTAGAAAAAAGGCCAAAGCCCGATTGCGCTAAGTGAATATCGTTTTTATGAAGGCACTTTATGTAAAAATAAATAAAAAAGCAAAATGAGAAGTAGAGAGTATTTGTGACTAAATTTTCGTAATGCTTTTCCACGAATATTATTATCACTACCATACTTAAACCTATACCTATGCCTTAATTTAAATCCATTGAAAGGTTTCTACCGAGAGAATACGAAAAAGACATAACTGAAATTCGTTAATTTTATTTCAAAATAAAAGAAACAGTATATAATGAACAATATTACCTTTTAGTTGACAAATGTCGTTAATTTAAACGCTCGGATAAGATTAACCAAAGAAATGGGGGGTGTAAGGGTTTGTAGCAATGAATTTGACTAGAATATTTTGAAATGTCCCAACTAGAATGACTGTAGAACATTTTAGCGATATACTGGTAGTTACAACACAATACATTTTAATTATATACGTTCCCGTTAAATAGGCATCCTTTTTAACACATAAGTAAGATAAAATGAACTAGTTTATTTAACTCAACTAGTTTATTTTATCTTATGTGCTGATATGAAGTTCCACCAAGTGAAGGCCGATGTGATTTAATTAAGACATCTTTTTATTCAAATCATAATCTTTAGTGAACATATGGACAAAATTATTTAACAATTCAACAAAATGAGTTGCTACTGAAGGAAAATACGAATTTATTATGTGAAGTATACTTAGACTTACACAATACATTCGGTTATGAAAAAATAATATTTATGTTCATATAAACCATTAGCTTATCAAATATAACGAACCACTTCTTCAGTATTCGCTTTTCTTATTCAACATTGGTGAATCTCCGAAATATAAGGCGCCTCAACAAATTCCAATTATTACATGTCATGCCAAGTTATTATTAACTATTATTAACATTTAGAACACATAAATTACTCTAAAAACTCATTATAAAATGAATATTAAAAAGTAATTAATAATTAACATTCTCGAAGTACAATGGGAACGATTATGAATTAGACTCAATGCTTATTCAAATTGCCCAATAGCATCTCATTCCTTACGGTGTTCAGGGCTAAAACACTGTGTACCTCCGAGGCAAGTCTAATCAATTAACAACAGTATATTCCTCGCATTATTCTACTAAATATGCTAACGTTGGAAGTGAATGGTTATTATTATTATTATTACATGGACCCTACAAGTAGATTATTAATCTGGTGGCAGTGTTTGGACATTACATATAATACAAGCATACATTCATACAGTCGTACATGGTCAAGCAATATATAGATAGTCAATATAAATATAAATTGAGGGGTAAACCTGTCAGGCATTTGCCCACGGAGGCAGGGAAACCCCTCGGAAAACCTCCCTCTGACAGAAGTAAAGACATATACATTATACAAAATTTACAAACATTATCCCGCCCCATTAAAAGAAAACATTAACAGAATTAAAGTAATAGCTATTAAAATTTATTTAACTTCTCCTTGAAGGTACGCACTTGGGAAGGAAATGGCTCAAATATACCTGCAGGGAGATCGTTGCATATATTTCTCCCCATTTACGATAGTACTTTGTGTACTTATTGAGGCTAAGCTGAATATTTTTAGCCTAACGATTTCGAAATATTTTTGATATTCCATCACAACGTCAGGCAATACGTAGTTATAAATGATGAGAGAAGTCTGGCAAAGATTTAGCTTCTTAAAATGGATTTAAACATTAGCGTCGAACGAATATTTGTTGTCGTTGCTATCGTGATATTTCTCAATCGTGCACATTTCTTGAGAGAAATTATTTCTCAGTCATTATCTTCGGGAAATGGTTATAATCATTTACCGAAGATTCCCCAAAGTTTAAATTCTTACAATGGGATTGCCTAATCAAAGTTTACGATTAAATTTACCGAAAGCACCCAGCTTCTGCTACTTTCCCGTCGATTACCGACTGAAATATTTTTTTTGCTGGAGATTATATCAATCGCGGTGGTGTATCGACATGATGGGATCCAGTTACAGAGGTTAACGAGGAACAAAAGCTTCCACGGTCTAAGTGCTTTCGCAAAAGTGTTATTTCAAGAACCGTTATATTTCTGTAATCAAAACATCGGATGTGGATCTTACTTATGGGGAGATTATTTTTCTTTCTGATTAACTGGTCTGAAAGATAATCGCAGCATCTTTTACGCCAATGTAATTTATAGCCCGCATGGCTTATTTGAGAGAAACATAAAGGTTAAAGTCATTCATCGCTGCTTTCCTTTACGTCATCGATTTTAGTCTATCAGACATAAATAAGGCTACTATGAAATAACTGTTTCAATCTGAGGTAGGTTATTCATCATAAAATATTTTACCAATATTATTTAGATGTAAAGTTCCCATCTAAACCTAAATTAACCCAATCTTATCATGGTGATTTAGCTATCGATATTTTTTATAATTATTATTATCATAATTATACCGATATTTATATGTTATATATTATTTTATACTTTATTTATTAATAATAACCTACATGTAAAATAGTACAATATTAATAAAAAATTCCAAAAAATAGAAATAAGTTTACTTATTGTCTGATCCGATGGACAATTATTTCTCATTTAGACACAGTCGAATTTTGAGTACCGAATACATCTGTCATCGTAACGCCAACACAAGTTGTTGTTTTCTGATTGGGGGCAACCTTATCACCAAGAGACTGGAGGTTTATGGACCAAGATACGACAGCTCAGGAGCAGTTATGTTTAAGGGTCAACACCGAGTGTTTATAAAAAGATTCTTTTGAAATTAGATATTTAAGAGATTGGAGTCCATTTAGAGATGGTCCAACGTAGACAGCTCGTTTCGTTAGAGGAGATTTCAAGTTCAAAAGTAGCGTTAAGGCTGTGATGGAATCTCTCGGGTGGATTCACTCCAGGTGAGAAAATCTGATTGCCCACTTAAGAAAAATTCAGCGTCTTTAGAACGTTTAGACGAATTAAATGATATTGTTATAAAAAACAACGCAATCTCACAAAGGTATCGACAAAGCATTTTAAGGGAGTAATAGGTGAAACAGACAGTTACCGTATACAATCGAGTATCAGCCGACCCGAATATAAACTGAGGTACCTAATTTTATCAGAAAAACAGGGAAAACTAATTAACTCGAGGATAAGCCTAGCCTGTAAAATACAGCAGCTATTGGTAAATTTCAAATTAAAATAGATTCCAATAAAATTAAAGTAATTGAGGCATCAGTGCATTATATATTTTTTAATATTAATTCAATTATACAATTTATATAGTAATTTAATTAGGACCTCATCCTCACTCGAGTATAGGCCAAGAGGAGCTTTTTCACCATTAAAAATTCTGCTGAAAAACTCGGCCTTTTACACGAGTTCATAGGGTACTTCTGGTCGTTCTATTTGCAGACTATTAACAAAGCTAACAGGGCAGATTAGGTGAAGATATTGTTGTTTCCACACCCCCTGCCTCATGCCTCTGGTGGCACGAGGAGTATATATCTAAATCTACACTTCATAATATAACAGCCAACGTCATATTAGGAGATTTTGAATTCGTTTCTGCTAAATTACGCAATAACTGTTTCAAGACAATGGGCAATAAAAGCTGAAAACTGCGGTTCGAATGAGTTTTCAATTCTGACACGAGCGTTTTATATCGTTCGCGCTACAATGCACACGTGCTCTGAAGGATCACGTAAAATTCGCACGTTCATTTTCCGCTCCGGCTCAATAAAACATGAATAAAGATTAACGATTTTATATCCGTGTAAAAGATCTATGAGCCTAACGAGAACGAATGCCATTTAAGCTTCTGCGAAAAAGACTTGTTCATGATAACCTTTATAAGCATTTGTCAAGTTGAAATCAGTTATTGTTGAGTTTCATCATGCTTGGTTTCTCCTCTTTCGTTTACACTCATACTTGGCCATATTTTGTTTAAAATTAAATTAATTCTGTAACCATGGAATGATAATTCAATTCCCGATAAAAAATCCACCGCAGCAATAATAACTGAAATAAAATCCGGGAGAATCTAACCTCTCGCCGTAAAGAACGAGCAAAATGTGCCAAATTCTAAAAGAATACCTACGATCTGAGAAAGGTGATAATTAAAATTATGCGTTTTTTAGTATGTATGCGTATTTAGGAAGAGGTTTTTCAAATTGAAAAGAAATTTCCGCAAAAATATAAAGAGAAGCAAAACTTTTCATTCTAACTTAACACAGCTGCGACTTAGATATTTAGATTAAGATTTATACACTTGGAAGCGGAAGGAAATAGATGTATGAATTCGAACGCCCTTAAGTAATCTATCCTGTAATCTTCTCTTATAGTCATCGGAAAGAACGATCAGAAGAAACTATCTGTTTTTGTGGTTATTTCCTTGTAACGTTTTGTCGATGCTTCTCGGAGATCGTTCGTTTTTCACTGGAACTACAATGCCACATAATTGGTCTGTTTGCACTGAACCGATAATTTTTTTAAAAGGCTTTCGTCGGTATTTCCATCAGATCTTCTTCTTTAACGAAACGAACTGCTTTAAGTTGGAGCATTACCTATTTCGTGCGGATCCAAAATCGCGCAGCAGCATTGGAGATTATGTCTAACGAGAGAAAAATAAGCTATTTCGTTGACACTTGATGGGATTCCCCTCAGAATGTACCTGTTTATCTTCGCATTCTATTTGCCTTTCCTATTGCATCTCGAGTATGTTCTTCGAACGATAAAATACGGCTGAACATAACAATTAGGTATTTATTGTGACACACGTACTCAGAGATAACCTGAAATTCGGTATTGTGCGGGAATAACGTTCGTGGAAAGTGTTAAGCTCATAGCAACGCATTTATTTATGCTGAAATTAATATGCCAATGTTTTCGCCAACTTGATACAACGTTCAGGTCGTTTTGCTGGATGGTACCATCTTATCATGAAATACCTCTGTGAATGAGAGCATCATCGGTAAAGAATATAACCTCTATAAGATATATCTCTTTACATTATCCGCTAAGTCGTTAATAAAGGTATGAAACAAAATTGGCTTTAGAACACTTCCCTGCGGAACACCTGATGTGATGCTTACTTCGTCGGATAAAAATCTATCTCACGCTATTCGTAAAGATATTTAAAAGTAAAGATTTGATTCATCCATCCACTTTTTCATCGGAGCCGCTCAACTTTTGAGCTAGCTTTTAATAGAATAACATATCAAATGCTTTCCTTGAATCTAGAAAAAATGCGCCTGTTCCAACAACCTTCTCCTTTTCAAATACGACACGAGTGATTTAAAGCGTCCACGCTATAATACACACATGCCCTAAATCATCACGCAAAGTTAGTACGTGCATTTTTCGCCGATAGATACGTCATCCATAAGAAGTGCTGACCTGCAAAAGTTACCGCTCCTTTAGTCATGCTTGCGAGTCCAATGAAAATGTCTGCAGACGGATCACGTCTCAGTGGCTCGAGGGCTTCTTTTGGGCGGCGTGTTCGGGGAAAGGGAAACCTCAAGCCAGCGCGAGCGAGTATGCGTCAACGGACGGAAAATTATCCCTCCCCCCGACCTTGAGTCGGGACTCCTTCCTCTTTCTTAGCCCTCAGTTGAGGCTTGCGTTAAAGGCATTCCGGCTCTCCTCACGGCAAGAACGCCGCGCACCCACTCTCCCAGTTCACCGAGCGCCTTCGCCCGGATAAAAAGAAGAGTTCCTCAACGGAGGGTGGGATCATTACGCTCAAATCACTCTCTTCCTGTCGCAAGGAGCAACAAGTGTGCCCGCAATGGCGGCCAAGTACAAGCTGTCGTACTTTCCGATAATGGGATTGGCGGAGCCCATCCGCTTCCTGTTCGCCTACGGAGGAGTGGAATACGAAGACATCAGGTTTAAACCTGATGACTGGCCAAAGATAAAACCTAGTGAGTGCACTGTCGATATGATTTACTTTTATTTCATCTGTTTTGATGTTGCGATTTTTTACTTATTGCTGTGCCTATTTGTAGCAGCTTTGCAATGAGTCCTGTTTGATTCCCTGAGGGGACAATAGCGCCCCCTAGGGACTTTTTAGTAATACAAGGGGCTGTTTGATACTAAGATAATTTATTTCCGTGTTTACTCAATCTTATTGGGCTGTAGGCAGTTATCAAACATCAGATATGATGATTTGGTGGACGTTTTAAATATTGTAGCTTTTACTTTGCTTTTCTTCTTATTTGGATTTGGTCTTACAGAAAATATTTTTTGCAGATGTCGGTTGGGGGCGGTGGTATGCGAATTTAAGGGGTTGTAGCATGTAAAAGTTTGGGAAACACTGTGTTAAACTATGTCCATCTTTGTTATATTTTATTGTGAGAGCCGATCCTCCATCTTTCCTATTGTTTTTTTTTCTGTGGACGGATACATGTCGTTATTAAAACGCGTTCTACGTTTATATCACTGCCAGAGATGAGCAAGCATCGCATATTTGATAAAACTGTCAGAAACGACTTCTTAGAATGCCTGCCAGAGATTTTTTGCGGAACTCTTTAAAGCTACCGGTTTCTCATTTTGAGGTGAAAGTCAGAAAAAGGGAACGTGATTATGTTTGCGTAGCGAATTGGTAGCAATTCGCGTCTAGCGTAATGCGTGAATGATTCGCCGATTCTCACTCCTATTTCAATTTAAGACAACTTGTAATGTGTTAGATTATAATATACGCTTACAGTAGGTAGAGATGGAGTTCGTAGTCATTATTTTGTTTTTACTTGAACTATGTTTTTGAAAAAAATAATCAAGTTCAGGATGCTGTTAATAATTCTCCATTCAGTAGCGGGTAATATATTTCTTTATGCTGAGTTTTTACAAAAATACTCCTCTGCTAGAGCATACTACAAGTAGATGTAAAATGTCGAGCCATACTGCTAAAAATATTTATAATATGAATGCACGACGAATGAAAAAATGTAGAACTTCGCGAAAACCAATGGTAAAAACATTACAAAAAATATCTGATCATATGCTTGAATGTATAGTTTAAAAAAGTGTCATATTCATCAAATTCACTTATAATTATCAGATTATTGATATTTATGTGACTACAAAAATCTACATATTGTGAAGAAACATCTTAGAGAGGAAATAAATTCATAGGTTTGACTGTTGTCGAAGAGTACGGATCCTCGTAAACAGAGAGGCGATAACTGGTAAATCGATTCCAGGAGAGCTTGATTAAAAGCCTATAGCATCATTTAGAAAGAAATTAAATATAGATAATAAAAAAGAAGATCAAAATTTAATGAATGCAACAGAGCGTCATAGAATCCAATTTCAACTCCGAGCGATGTTTCGTTTCGAAATGCCGCAATCAGGCGAATCAGAGACTAAGTAAAACACTAAAATACCTCAATTGAACATGAGTAATAACAAGCAAAATGCACTTGCTAAATTATCAAAAAGAAACATAAACAGCTAAACTTCAGAATATACTCTGTAATGATTAAAAATCGCATGGCTTGGATACGTAATTAGCACTTACATTTATCACTTTCATTAACACATAAGGCAGATCAAAATCTCAAAATGTATGGCTGTGTATGGTATATAGAGAGAAAACGGAATTTTCTTCTGAGTGTGGCTATATTAGAATCATGATCATTCTTCAGAAATTAAGTAAGATAATTATTAGATATCCAAGTAAAATTTACCTCCGAAGCACCTTCTCTCAGAATTGCCTTCCTCCATTTCTTTAATGCTCACTTCGATTTGTGCTGATATTCATAGGAATAATATGTATGACCTAGTATATCTGAAGCAAATCCCTAAAAATGATTGAAAGCTGTGGTTCTTTGAGTAATAAATGGAAATAATATTTTCCGAGGAATATAAATCTGCTGAGGAGGTTAAGTGATACGCCTGCAGTTGTTTTCTGGGGAAGTAATCATCAGATATCTGCGGTTGTTTTTCAGCTGGGCTCTATGAATGAGAAAGTTTCCCACTCGCAACCGCAGTGACCCTCTTTTTCCGCTTCGAAAAGCGATGAATTCGTAGACAAAAATGAGAAATCGAGGCGAGATTGTGCAAAAGATAATATTCACTTGCCTTCTTCTATTCAGATCGGTTTGCGTCCGACTTTCTCCATTGACATCGGCTAATGACAGTGCAGAGAGATCCCGATCACCCTTTCGGGATGAACAGTGAAATTTCCGGGATTGTCGGATCTACAGAATGTTCCAAAAATAAAACCAAAATTCTGTTTAATATTCACTTTCAAATAAGGGGTAAATTAAGGGTTTAAGTTGCGTTCGAAAGGTGTAGTAATTGTAAGGTTACTAGTATGATAATGAATACATTAGACGTGTTTTAACGTGTTAACTCGCTACCTATTTAATGAGACTGTACAGACTTCAACAGGTTACAAAGTACAGGTTTCAATCTCACCCCCCTTCACCATTAGCTACAAGAAGCTGTGGAGAGGGGGATGAGGTGACTTGGTGAAATGAGGAGTGAGGTACTTTTGTATGCTGTCCTCACTGAGCTAGAATGATATAAGAGAAATAAGTTGACATAAGTGGACCGCAGTGGCACTACATTTACACATTACATTCATGCAACAGTAGCTGTCATCACAGCCATGAAGAAGACTGTGAAGAAAAGTAAATAAAGGATATATTTTTCTCTGTCCTGTACCAAATTACTTATGAAAATACTCCATTCATTGGGATATGGAATCAGGACACTTTAAAGCTTAGATTTTAAAATAAATTATAGATGAAACTTAAATTTTGATTTAAGCTTCGAGTTTAAATCAGATGAGTTCATCGGTGTCAGCCAACCCGAGGGTGTGTTTATATGAGATTAAACTTTATCGATCTATGAATAGCCGAAATAATGATGGCATGGGTTCTGAGGCATTTTCAGAAACCACGTTGGTATATTTAAGTTTCCTCGTACATATTTTTGTCAACGGAAACATTCAGTTAAGCATAAGTAGGTCTACGCTATATCTTACGAGAAAACCAACTTATCCGCCATTTGGATAATCTACCAGTTTAAAAATGTATCGCCAGATAGCCATAAGTCGATCTTCACGTCATTATAAGATATTGGATGCTGAGAGATTGACGGAAACTGATGTTCTGCGGTCCCTCCAACTGGTTTTTGAAATTTCCGCTGTAACCGGATCAAATCTAAGATACCGCATCCGAAGAACTTCCTAAATCTAAATAAAAATTGGTGGATGGGATTTTCGCGATAGCCAGATCAGGATGGTTGGGGTTTTACTCATTTAATTCTTAGTGACATCTTCTGAAACTTTTTCTATATCTATGTGTGGGATTAAAATGAGACCTTTTATATGGAGACTTTAATGAAACTAGTGTATTTTAGTAATCATCCAAAACTATATAATTGATATCCATGGTCTGACGTTGGAGCTTTTAGCTCCAGGAAAAATGAATGAAACTTTCATTATTAGAGGACATCTAAAGGTATTTCTTGAAACCTTAAGATTCGTCTTTCTTTCAAAGAAATTGATACGTTGGAAAACATTCTTTCCATTATCATTTTAAGCATTAGATATAAAAAAGATAATTATTATAAAAATTTGTGACTATTCTAAGCAGATTTATCTATGGTTCCGTTTCTCTGATCAACCCGCAAACCACTTTATGCACAGAAAAAAATACAAATAATTGTTTAACTATTATCAAAATCGTTTAGTTTCACTGTAAAGTGTAGTCAATAAATTGAACTGTACACGTTTGCTTATTAGCAAATATCGGTACTCAAATTAAACCAATGGTAATTCGAAAATTTGCTCATTAACTAATACAAGATATATGCAAGATCACTTTACCAACGGCATCATGTTTTTAATTAAATTAATTTCAAAATAAGTGAAATTTGTTTTTGAATAAGCTTTTATAGTGTTGTTGAAGCAGCACTTATTATGAGTAATGCCTAATTAGAGTTCATCTTTATTTCCTCTTTCAGCCACTCCCTTTGGGAAAGTGCCGATATTGGAGGTTGATGGAAAGGTGGTGCACCAGTCTATATCCATCCAAAGATACCTCGCTAAGGAATTCAAGCTCACCGGGAATGATGACTGGGAAGATCTGCATATTGACATGATAGTGGATACGATGACCGATTTCAGAATGCGTAAGTTTATAAGTCGTTCATAGAAGTCCTAGTCCCTTAGAGGGATTTAGCAATCATTAGGTTCTAGTAATAGATACCAATATTTGAATTAAACTATGAAAGACTATCTTTTAGCTATCTACAATATCATTGTAATTAAAGATTCGTTATGAGGCTGTTGAGAAAATTCGGAATCCATAATCATTAGAAAATCTTTACTCTTTAATTGTTTTTTTTCTTCCAAGTTTCCGTTTTATTCGAATCCGAAGAGGTTATATCAAAATTATAAGCACTGCATTTTGAATAAATGGATTTCAACGAGGCCTCCACCAATTGGCTCGAAACACAATAATAAATTTGATAACAATGGTGAAAGGTTATTTTCCAGAGAACAACAAAGAGTTGTGGCTTTAGCACCATTCGTATTATCAACTAAAGATTAAGTATCAAAAATACAATAACACAGAATTTCGAAAAATAATTCACCATAAGGTTCACATTGGAATTTACATTCATGTATTCAGGCAAGGGAAATTAGTTCAGAACAAAGCATTTTACTAACAAAAATTCCAAAACTTCTGAACTATTTAACGGAATAAATGGACAATATGTACTAAGTCTCAACTGTTTCTTTCGGTTCAGAGGTCGTCGGGTTCTTCCATGAGAAGGATGAAAGGAAAAAGGAGGAAATGCGGAAGATCCTGGTGAACGACACCATGCCCTTCTACTTGAAAAGATTCGACGAGATCGTCGGAAAGAACTCTGGATATTTCGTCGGAGGAAAGGTATTGGTTAAACTCTTAATTAAGAGGAATTCATTGGAATTAACGGAAAAGAAATTTACTAACAAAGTTTTTCCTTCATTACTTCAATGGCTTTCCACAATGTAACGCTGGATGAGACTAACTAACTAATTAACGTTAACGATAGACATCTATATTTCATTCGTAACGCTGGTTTGGCAGACAAGGCGAAATTATACAGAAAATATTGGACCAAGTTTCGTGCAGCCTCCCTAAAAATTCACTTCATCTGAAAATGCCTGAAGCAGAACCTTTGCCCTAAATTTGTGGACCTAAAATGCATTTACATAACCTCTCCAGCCCCTTATGGCTAACTTTGCAAAATATTTTTCTTTGCCAGAAGATGCTACTCCGATAGCGAAACCAGACGTGGATAAAAAACCGTGTGGAAAATTACAAAGTTTTTACTTCATTACTTCAAGAAATTTACTCTTAATAATTTCCTTGGAAAACACTTAGCAATATGTATTATCTATTGGAGCATTTAAATTGCAAATAGACTAATCCTTTTTCGTTTTCCAGTATATTTTTTAAGTTGTTCCAATATTAGAGGGAATCGAAATTTTAAGATTTGTATAAAATAATAAACTATACTCCTTAAATTGTTTGCACTGAATTGTTATTCTGAATATTCATTTTACTGACTTTACTAAAATTATAAATTTTATAAAATTTATCGTGAATACTTTTGTGAATCAATATAACGGTATTATAAAATTCAAATCTTTTGAGACTCTGTATGATAAATAACACAACCATTAATCATTTAGTTTATAATTATTGAAGCAAGTACATTTTATTTAGTATATCGATGAGTACTAATTTAGCGTATTCACGCATCTAAAACAATTTTTTTCTCCTTCCGGGCTTCTGAAGGAAATAGCGTTCCTCTTACTACTGTAATCAAAATAGTAAACTTAAATTGGGTATCTCAATCCAGATATTTACGTTTACTCATGTGAATTGTGTATGTTAAAACTTCGTCAGCATTATCTCAACTCACTTATTGTTTTTATAGCCTATTATTATCCACCGAGATAGAAATATGTTTATTTCCATCACCGATTATTATTCAAATTTATGTTACTTCAGGAAGTCTCAAAGAAAGAGTACCTATAGTTTTGAAAAAAACAGGTTCGCTTTAGATTATTGCAAATAAAGCATAGGCAACCCTTTTTCAATGAGTCGCAATTTAGATCTCTTTTATTCATGGACGGCATCAGCACTACAAAAGAGCGAAAATGTGCTGATGCGAAATATTGCTGCTTGCAAAAGCTAGTTCCTATTATGTTTTATTAATTCAAGGAATAGTAAACAATAAAGGACATTAAACAGGTTGTGCAACTAGGATATGCTGGAAATCGACTGGTGACGAAGATATTATATTCTTCAATTATTTCAACGTGATTGCAATTAATGCTTGCGTAAGTAGCGACAGAGGAACGACGTATTTTCCATTGTGGGTAGAAATTTTGTAACTCTGGCGTGCACATTGAAGTCATTTCCTAAAGCTTTTTTTTTAAGTCATACGATGAAAAATTTTGTAAATCGAGATAAATACAACTTAAATCTGACCCAAATTACAGAATTATGGGTTCCTTACGTAATCCCACTATATATAAGTAACAATTTATTTTCGTAAATGAAATAAAATAAAAAACAACTCCTATTGGAGAGAAAATACAAGCACCAGTTCGGCCTATTTTGGCCATCTTTCTGATGGCTAACGACGTAGAATACATAATTAAGGAAAAAGTGAGGGAAAGGATATTAGGGTATAATCAAAAGTAAATGGTGACTCAAGGGCTGATAGGAGACCAGATGTACATAAGTAATGAGCAAAGAGGTTGGTATGAATTCGTCACGAATTTTAAGGTGGAATTAGGCGAAGGGAAAGTCGTGTTTTAGGCAAAGAAAAGTGTTAGCCTTTCAATTAGTTATGTATGACGAAGGGTTTGAAAGGAGAGAGATAAAGTATTCAGTAAGAGGTGGAATTTTAAATGAATTTCATCTAGATCTGTAGAGGCCAATTCTCAATCTCACCCTTTGACGTGTAGGCAAAGCACAAATTGATTTTGAGACATCGAATGAGCAACCTGAAAATTTTGTGATCAGCTTCAACGGATTGTGAAATATAAAAGAATAGAGTTTAAAGCAAAATTTACATTCAACAGTAAGTATTTGAAAATTAGAATTCGTTATGATACAGACGCAACAGTAAGGTGAATTGAAACTCGATGTCATGATGCACTTACATTTGATTAATGTGTGTTTTTATAGTTATAAAACAGATTGAAAAATGATGAATAGAATAAACAAATTGGAACTTGGGATGAATCAGTAAATGAATAAATTCAGTAAAAATATTTGTGATTGATGTCTGAGATAAATTTATGACGCGTCTTGCATTGAGTCATAGAGTATTTTTAGATAAGCTCCATACATTATCATTAATTTCAACAATAAATAATGATAGATAAGAATTGATCGATGGATTAATTATTATTGTTCTCGTGCTTAAGTTCCAAATATACAAATTTTTACTGACTCGATATCAGAAATTTATCACGAGTAATATTGACCCGACGCGACTACTTGAAGGTAAATATTACTTTTGAAAATAATGGAATAACATAGTCTCGAAAACTCTGGTCATTAATCAGTAAAAAGAAATGAAATTGCTGATTTTCCACTTCCACACACTTTGAAAGAGAATGTATAGCAGTCGTATGAAGGAATGACTTTTTTCTCAAACTTATTTAAAGTAAATTTATTGTTTTACCATTTTAGTTATACTCGTTCACACACTCTTAATTGCAAGTATATTATTCTTCCGGGAATGAGTAAAATTCACTTATCGTTAAATGTAAAATTACTTTCTATTTGTATATTTTCTCTGTCAAGATAAAGAAATGGTTATCATTATTACCTCAAATTAATAAAAGCGTGCAGAAACTAGGCTACCAATTATTGATGTGGAACTTTTTATAATGGCCCAAAATTTTGAAAATAATTCAGAAACAACGCAAATGGAGCTTCACCATCACATGAATTGGACTCACTAATGCTTTATAGAAAACAATTTCATGAACGACCTCGCTCCAATTGGTGCCTTGATTATCACTTTTTCCTTGATTATCGCCTTTTCCTTCTCTTATTTATCGATGAGAATTCGTTATATTTCAGCTAACTTGGGCCGACATCCACATCATCTCCATCCTGGACTTCCTGCAGAGCTACATGAAGATGACCTTTTTGGACGACGGCACGTACCCACACCTGAAGACCGTCAAAGACAATGTGATGGACGTACCGGCGATCAAATCGTGGGTCGAAAGGAGGCCAAAGACTGAGCGCTGACGAAACTCCAGTATTCAAATCACACTCCCATTTACCTGAACCAGATTTCGAAATAATGGTAAACAGATCCGAAAAGATTTTAAGCATTTCCTCTGTAAATATTTATTATTGTGATTGAGAAAGATTTTTTGCAAACAATCTTAGGCCAAAGAATGTTGAATTATTCCAAGGCGGATCTACTCGGAGGTTTTACTCAAAGTATTATGCTTTTGCTGTTGATTTCATTACATTGTATCTGATTTTTCACTTGGTGATATAGAAACAAGAATAAAATGAGAAAATTGTTTTGAATCTCAAAAAAATCTTACTTGGGTGTAGAAACGTTAATCGTTTTATTTTAATCACTTGTGAGTGGTACCAATGCGAAGGAAAATTAATGCGATTGGTTTGTCAAGCAACCAGTTTCTGATGGTAAGCAAGAGGCAACTGGCTTTGCACGTGACAATGAATAGGGCGTATTAATGAATGTTTGAAGGTTTATATAACCAGAAAATATATTGAAGTTGTGTAAGACATTCTGAGTAAAAATAAGATATCAGTACACTCCGATATTATATTACCGACTTCTGTGTCACCATATCCTGACGATTGGAATGCTTTGACATTTGGTATAAGCAATTATAATTTTCATTTCAATTTTATCTTTCATTCATTCTGTGTCAGCCTTGCCAATATGAATGTTACTGGGGTGTAGATGAGGCAACATTTTGGTCACATCTTACCGAATGCAATGTGCAGAGGTTTTCCTCTCATAGAATTCTGGCACAATGAGGAAAGTAAGGGAATACTACTTAACTCTTGTATAACTTATTCCCTATCCATAACTTCATAACTAACGATGAAGGGATTGAGGATCTAACCAGCCATTGAGACTTTATGTACTGCAAGTTCTCATAAAAACCTTCCAAGTTTTCAGTAACTTTTGAGTTTAAAAATTGACACACATCAGATATTTCTTCTCCAAATTAAAAGTTTTATCATTGTGTTACTATCTCATTTCGTTGGATAACGTAACGACTATGGAAATTAATTATAGATTTGATTTATAATATAATAATGAGTCACGGGCAAATCACATATTTATGTTCCTTCATTCTTTTAACAAATGAACACTCAACTAAGAGGAAAACCATACTCTAAAAACAAACAAAATTGATTAAGGGTGACCTATTGTTGCAAGTACCAATATTAAGAGCGTGAATTCAATTAAAAGTAATTGCCAATATTTTCAAATCGTAAATATTAACAATATAAACTCTCTTAAAAGCTGTAAAAGCAGCCAAATATGTCTTAAAATTAAAGCAGAGAAGACATTAACCCAGATTTGAAACTACCAGGGTCCTTTGGAACAGCTTGAATTATTGACCCACGTGATCGTCTCCGGAGAATATCAGTCCATTGCCTTCCAAACTGAATACTTCAGCAATTTAGGGCAACCACATGCAAGGGTAATTTCTGCACTTGTGCATTTTCATATTGTACATGATTTGAAGGACTGAAGTGCCAAACACGCGTCAAGAAAGTGATTCAAATTAATTTTTTTTTCATTATTTGTTTTTATTAGAAATGGCATGATGAGTAAGTATTTACAATGTTATGATGACTAATGAAATTTTAAGAACGTGTCTCGAGAGAAGTAAGGCATTTAAAGAAGGAAGGGAGGGATGGATACAGGATTACTAGCATCTGAGTTATAAAACTGCTGATGAGTTTGCGAAATAGGTGGGAAATGACGATCAACCCTTCCATTTGGAGGTTGGAGAATGGAAGAAAAAATATTCAGACAGAAAATGTACTCAAGGAAATCGATTATATAACATAGCAATTAAAATAAACCCTCCGATTCATGAGAGGAAAACTTAAGACATCAAAGTTCTAAACATGTATTTAAATTAACCATTCAAATGCGTAATTTACCTCCTTTAGACCAATGCTCAGAATAATGTATTTTTAATTTACTTCAAATCTACTAGGCCATACATATTTGTTCATGAATATCTGCCCAAATCTACGTCAGCATTAAGGAAGGGGAGAAAGGAAATTCTACGAGAAGGTGCTTTGGAGGTGAATTTTTCTTGGATACCTAGTGATTAACTTATTTGATTTCTGAAGGATGATCATGATTCTAATCTAACTACATTTAGGTGAAAATTCCGTCAACTCTCTATATAACATTTACCTGACAGAACCTCAAATTTCGAGACTTTGAACAGCTTATACAAATGGGTTGATTTAATTATAACTAAATATTGTCTTTATTCATAAGAGATATATATATTGAAGCATTCAACTGTTTCGATACATTTCTACTTTTGCTGCAAACAATTTTTGGCAATCAGAAACTATTATAAACGACAATTATATTATACTATTATTGTTTTTGGCAATCTGGAAGTATTAACATTAAATATTAACGCTCGCTACGACATTAGTCGCGTAGAGTTTGGCATGCTAGCCAATCAACGCCGAGGTCCTTGGTTCGAATGCTAGTTAAGGCATGCATTTAAAAGGTTAACTATAAAATAATTCCCATGAGACTAAAATTCGCCTGATAATTACGTAGTTTTTAGATTTGACGAACCTTTATAAGAATAGAGAATTTAAAAATGAACTCGATTAATTACTAGTTTTTAAGGTCGTTAGATTGAATTGAATACTAATAGAATGCTAAGTTAGTCTAATTAAACAAGACAGTAACACCCTAATGTATTTTACAAAAGGCATGAAGTTGCAAAAGCAGGTGAATGGTCATTCAGAAATCTACGAGCTCTTTCATTACCCTAACGAGAGTTTGAAGCTCGTAATTAAATTTAGAAGAAAAATAGCGTAGTGAGAATAGCATACTTCAGAATTCTTCTGAGTAATAACAATAATAATAATAATAATCGTCTTTATTTTTGGCGAGATTGAGACTAAAAGTCTCTTCTTCCATCCAACCAACCCATTATTATTACTAATAATAGAATAGTTAAATTAAAGAGAGTGGTATGAGAAAAATTAGAAGCATTGTGAATATAAGAAACCTAAGAGGTTCTTCGGAAAAAAATTCTCCACTGAAGAAAAACGCCCAGAAAGAAGTGTGGTGTGAAAAACCTGCGCAACCCTACCGGAAGTATTAATTATAAGATGAGAAAAAAGAACACGACAAAATATAGAATTACACTACCAGCAAGTTTTCTTTAGTTTATTTTTCTTAAATATTACTATACATGTATTTTTACGTTCACTTCGTTTTTTTGTATTTTAATATGCCAAATTTCAAATTATGTTAACAGTCAGTTAACTCTTTTTTTCCTTGCGACGCATGAATGCACTCTTCTTGTATGATGGTTGGTCCACACAGGTACCTCTCTGATGCAACCTAATGCTTTCTTAACCTTTTTGGTGAATTTTTTATAAAATTCGATTTCTTTTTGAAAGCAATAAACTAAACTAAGTACATGAATGCGATACATCAATAAGAATTGCCAGTTTACATTTAAGTAAACGATATAAATGTACAATATAACATAAAACAAAAAAGAAAAAAGGGAGAAAAGTACATGGATCCCTATGGTATAACAATATACAGAATAAATACATGTTATAAAAAATCTCGTAAATTTCAACGTCAGAGTATTTCTCGTCAATAAAATATCTCATAGGCTGGAAGTGTTGCAGGAGCGATTATGACGATATAACTATGACACCCGTGATTTCATCGCAGGCGTGTTATAAAAAAACAGATATATTTCAACTCGTGCAAATAAACGTCTGGAACTAATTTGGTGTGGGCCTATGGTAACCATCATGCGAGTTCCCATTCCGTGAGATGACAGGAAACTTATCTCTTCGTGAGAACTTATTTTCAGGCTTTCCACGAAGTGATGAAAAATTCAAGCGATGAATTATTCAATACCGAAATTGTAAGACGACATATACATATTGTATCACATCTATGGTCGACGGAAAAGCGATGGTCGGATTCATTAACATGAAAGGTTCAACAGCTCCGATAAAATACATTTTTCCGTTCCCACAAATGTTTCTCACCGTTACCCTTGGTGATGCGTCTGGTTTGTGAGGTCGATTAGTTCGCAATTGGCGCTCATTTTCCGGTTCGTGCCGACGGGACAATTGGGCGAACGGTATAACACAAAGGGAGATGCTGATTACTCCATGGATCGTCGGCGTATACACTGTATATTGTTTAAAGGATGCGATGAGGTCATTTGGAAGTGAATAATCCTTTTAATTGCCCCACCAGACCAAGGCCTGAGTAATTACAAGATGACCTCCAAAGCAGACGAAAGAAAATTCACGCTTTCAGACAGACAAAGTAAAAGCCACGTGCTCGCTTTATTAAGCATCGTAAAGTTACAAAGTAATTCGTACCAAGTGAGATGACACAAGAAATTAATTAAACCTTTGACTTTAGGGTGTTTGAGGATGGTATAGTAATTGTAAGTAATAATTGAGTTCAGTTCGAAATTTTATTTTTCGGTAGAATAAAACTGGTTTTTCTTCGCCTTACAACTTTATTCGAGTGTGGTATTTATTCCGAAATAAATAATTTTGTCCATTTATGTCCACAGAATCTATTGGGTGCTAGTAATAACTAACTATAAACTTGTTAAGTATAATTAAAATCCAAATAAAAAATAGTTTTTTTTTCAATCCGTAATTTCAACCTAACACGTCTCGTGAGACCAAATAAGATAAGGTAGAAGTCAAATTGTAAACACGAACGAATAAAATTTTTAATCGACACAAAGAGAGGTTTTAAAATGTAAAAGCGACAATATGGTCAAAAGTTTGAGTAAAGAAGCCACTCACAAATATCTAAAAGGAAAGTTTGGGTAGTCATCTCTGTATGACTAAAGGGACAAAGTCTACAGTGTAAATCTAACCATCACGAATTTGCATAAGTGTCGTGAAGTTTGTGTACGTCTCAAGTTGAGATCCAATAGGAAAACACCAATAGAGGCCAATATTGTGTTCTATGTACTGTTGTTCGGCTAGGTGAAAAGTTTTTCTTTCGATATAATAAAGAGTACAGTTTCATTCCTTCCTTATTAGTTATGAATAAGATACAAATTGTTGAACCTCTTCCTCGGAGTCATATAATCTTGCAATTATTTCCTCGACATAAAATTAACATGTTCAATCTCGACAGCTAGAAACAGTGGAGTAGCGTGCCTTGGCGGGGCCCCGTATAAAAATATGTTTGGGGGCCCTTAGGAAGGGTAAAGATTTCTCACAAAAGAAAAAAAAATGTTTGCATAAAATTAAAAGAAATATTTATTCATCATAATTATCTATCTGTCACTTTTTCCAAAATTTTCACAAACAATTCAAATCAAATATACACTCTCCTTGCCTTTTTTCGGCAAACTGATTTATTAAATCATTTATAGCTGATGATGACTTTAGTTTTTCTAAAGTTTCTGCCTCTATAGACAAATTTGGGAAGTTTTTATTAATTTTTGCTTACGCACGTTGGGGCCCCCGTATAATTGATACGGCAGATACGGCGGTAGCTACGCCCCTGGCTAGAAAGAACTATCTATTACATTCGATTCGAAACCATATTTTATGACATTGATTCCGAAATGCGAAAATTCGATAGAAGTCACTCTTCCATCTCCGGAAATAACCTTTACTGGAGAAATTCAATCGAAGAAGCCCTAACTTGGTGGAACTCCGTAATCGGGATCATATTCAATAATTAATTAATTTTGAAAGTTTATTTAATAATATCCCGTTTACTGGAGAAATTTGTACCCTGTTTCGTCAAAGAGTATTTTCAAAACCTATTCCACTAGAAAAGTGCTATATACTATAGTGTACCAAATTTTGCATTTAGTTTGATAGCCTCAAACTGTAGTTGTAATCCTGAAAGGTGAGCAAAAAATCGAAATTTAATTAGTTAGTTTAAACTTAGTTAGCATAAAGGCAACCTAGAGTGAGGCTATTCTAGCAATATGAAAAATACATTATATTTCATTCCCATATAACCCGTCATTACTGACTAGAAAATTGGATCTCAGAATAGAATTATTCCTATTGCATCAAGGTGTATCTGGTTAAGAGTGACGCAGCAATAAAAATTGAGGTTGTTGCCCTCTCTCATACTACAGCGACTTGTCTAACGCGGTCCTTGTTTGTTTTAAAGCCCGAGTCAACACCATTCGGTCACGTCAGGCGTGCCAGCGGAATTGGGAAACATGAGGGCCTTTATTCGTCTAGCGCTCTTCCATTAGCATTTTCGGCGGTCTCCACTTCCTTCATCAAAGAAATAAAAATTCCTCCGGTCCTCCACTAACGACATCTGCCGACGGTCTCCCGAAGCTCCCCAAAATGCGCACCGTCATTGCAGGTCGTAAAATTTCACGCTTTTTGGAGAGAAATGGTGACAAGTCATCGCGTGTCTTACTCCGCCCGCTACAGTGGGATATATTCAATGGTGCGGAGGACCTTGGATGGATTCTTCGCACGAGAACAAAAGGCGGGAAGATGGTGAATAATGATGAATTGGCATTTCTCTCAGAATTATATCACTTACCCCCTGAAATGATACTGCAAATGTATCAACGCGTTATCTCAACCCATGCATGCAGGCTCTTTCGTCACGCGTATCATCTTATTGTTGGCATCCCAGAAGGGACATACCTATTGAGTTTTTCACGAATTCGCTCTCTCCCTCGGGCGCAGGTATGCATTTGAAGGAACCTTTACAAAAAGACATTCATGGGACGTTGCGAAATCGGGTGAGCATATGGATTGCAGAAAAACAGTGGCACATTCTGTGGACTGTTGATATTCACTCACGTATTCATTTACACTCAAACCTTAAAAAAGAGCCTATCAATCTTGTAGATTGCTACGGAGCGAAGTCGGTCGTTTTCTATTTAATATTCATTTTCTCTTCCTTCTTTTATTCTGATGATGTCTTGAGCTTGGGGACCAAAAACAACAATGAGTTCGGTGATATTCATGTTGAACAGACAAATTAAGCACCTTGAAAAGTCGCGAAAAGCATTGATTCTGACCCATCTCCTCATAGTAAATGGAATATTTGAAACATCTCTGTCCAAATAATATAGGTCTTCCCTGAATACATAGAATGTATGTATGTATGTACATACAATCTCCATGAAGGCGGATCTAAAATCTTGCAAACTAATTAACTCGTCTCTAATTAACTTTTAATGTATATTTTGATATATATTCAAAATGCTCAGTGATCGAGGAAGAACTTATCACTCTAATTTATATTTTAGCTCCTTATCAGATTCTACGCAAATTTCTAGCGTCACTAAGTTATCAAGATTACCCCTTTCCGCTGGATCGGACAAAGTTCTCCATACGTTAGTTTCCTATTAATACATGTCTTCTCTGAGTTCGTAGAATCTTCATTCCTACGTGCAGTTCAAGAATAATCACTCGGACGCGTTCCACATAAAAATGCTAAATTGTAAAAAATGCCATGCTGTTGAAATTTAATAAATCACAGATTTAGAAATGAATATTGTTATCACAACAAAATTTATGTAAGGTTTCAAATTAAACAATCGGTAATAGTATGATTTGAGATCTTGGTTATCGCAAGCCAAGGTTCTTCTTTTATATGTTTTCCTTATGATAGGTTCAGGAGTCTTATAAAAGGTTTGGTTGCTGCAAATCCAAAAATAGATTTTTAGTTACATATCTCAAGAAGTGTTTCAGGAGTTAGAATTGCTTGGTCGAGGCCAACCAACCTTTAATTATTCATAGACAATATGGAATGCATTTCAACGATGATTTCATTTAAACAAAAAAATAAGGTCGACGCAAAATGGACTCATTTTCAGGGAATTTGATGATGAATCAATACCGTGTTTAGTAATTTTATTTTCATGGAATTCAAATATTTCCCAGACCATTTTTTATTTATAAGATTCCTTTATACCTATATTTTATAATATGTTAACTATGAATGTAAATGTTTAACTAAATGTTCTCTTTTGTTTTTGTATGATTTTATTGGTTTGTCTTCTTGTCTTTTAAATCTCATTCAATCGGCATTCATCACTAAATTTAGTTTTCCTATCCGTAAGTTTCGCAGGTTTTTCACACTGCCCTTCTTGAGAGTGTGTTCCAGCTGTGGATATTTTTGTTAGGCTCTTACCTTAGGTTTTTTAAATCCACTAAGTAGTCTTCTCCTGTATACTGTTTTTTCAAGCTACCTCTTTTTTACATTTATATAACGAAGGGTTGCATGTTAGAAGAGTCTTTATAGTCTTAATCTCGCCATAAATAAAGTCCTTTATTATCACTATATTTACAATGACAATATGAAATGCATTTCTAAAGTTACTGCATTTCAACTAAAGAATTGTGATTGAGAACCTTTACTGAGTAACCTCCCTCATCCCGTACCTCCCCCTCCCACATTCCACCTTCCTCCCCCTATATCCCTTTGTTCCTCCTTCCGTTACTTGCTACCTTCTCTCCCCTCCCCCTCCTCCTTTCCTATTTGATGATTTCTTGACGTTCATGTGTATATATATTTGGAAGTGTTCTTATTTTGTCACCTGAAGATGTAGCGACGCTACGAGACCTAGGTCGTGTTTTTCTGAAATATATAGCGGTCTAGTAAAAGTTTCCTTACCATGGATTTTTTAATAGTTAATAACTACCACAAAATTAACCCTGAATCTGTATCGTGAAGTTAAAAAGATTTAATAATAATAATAATAACTTTTCTTATGGAAACAGGAAGAATTAGAATCCATTTCAATAATTATTACTATTTACAAAGACACACAACGATTCCCTAGTCAGAAAAATTCGGTTAGCCGGCATGCGAACCTGGGACCTTGGTATTTGAGCGTCATGCATGCCACCACGGCTGGTTTGAATCATTAATAGGGAGTTTAATTAACATATAGTACGGTGTTTAGTTATTTTAAATTCCTGAAACTCCGATACTGCCTTAAGCATTCGTAGCCTCTACCAATGTGCTGTACGACTGCTGTAAGTCGACGACCGAGACGATGAAGACGTGAGTCAGAGGGGCAGGAATTCCTCGAGCAAGAGAAAGAACAAGAGTGGCCGATGTTACGGCGCCCGTTCAACTGGATTACCTTTCACAAAAACTTCCCATCCTGTCTCGCGAATTCCACGATAGTTAACGGTAATCTTTGCCTTTTACTCCAATCTCGTTTCGCTTCCACGCAACTTGGAGAACCTCGCTGCAGCAAATTTCCAGAGACTTATAGAATCTTTCGCTTCCCTGTTCCAACATTAAAATCATCAATTATACCCATTGTTTTTCTCCTCTCCTGTAGTGTTTATGGATGTTATATATTAGGATAGGGTGAGTAAGAGATGTAATAAAAGTATTCGAGAGAAACAATTATAAAAAGAAAGAAAAACCAAACCAAAAATGATAAGTGGGAAAAATATAAGTATATACACGCATTGAAAAAAATAATGAAAATTGTATAACAATCACCACTCATAATATCTACCATTTACCTGGTTGCTAGTCAATTGGTTACCTTTTATCTATATTGTATATTCACCATTAAATCAGTAAAAGATTCCCATTGGCAGCTCTTTTTTCATATAAGCATATGGATAGATCAAAAGCAGTTGCAATTTTTCTTTTCTAATATACATTTGGAGTGAAGCCCTTAAATAAAAATGTAGTAACTACGAAATGCATTTTAGTGGAAGATTTGGGCGTCTCTTCACAATTTACAACATACATTCCTTTTGTCACTTGTAAACAAATATTGAAAGAGCAAAAAGTGTCCTCAGTGCTCATTACGGAATACCTACTCGTGGACAATAGACCAAAGTGACTGTCTCTCTTATTTCCTTTCGAAGTTCTAATTGATTCATTCCTCAATTCACTCGGTGATAATGTAAACCTTAATGGTAACGATGTTAAAATTAGCAGCGGTTAGCAAGTCCAGAATTTCCAAGAAAACTGAAGGCTAACTTCAAGGAAATATAGCCTGCATAAGGAAAATAAGCTCTAAATTGTTAGGCGATGATTGCTTAGTAGGTTAGCAAGTTTGTCATCGACTTATCGATTACTATAGAAGAAAGTAATAAAAAATGCATCTCGAATCTAAAAGTTTTAGAATGCAAGAATCACGTTTGCGCAAACTTATACACTGCGACAAAATGCCCCGACTGATAACCGTTTATGTCAGAGTCATACTATTTTACAGAAATAGTCGCTCTAAATTGAAATAAATCAAGGAAATATAAACTCTATATTACTCTCCCATCTTCCTTCCCTAGTTTGAATCAAATCTGCCATGGCTGTAACACAAAATGATAAGCGAAACATTTTACAAAGTCTCAATCTCATGATGATTTCCTTTTGAACATACGATTTTATCTCCGAGACTTATTTTAGAGATAAAGCAGCACTCCAAAGATATTTAAGAAACTTATCTAGCGAGGTTCTCATTAAGGAACGCTTTCTTTTGATGATATGGGACATTTTCTTAGATGAAGAGAGGAGATGCCCCTTGCATGCCATTTTATTTTGAGTAATGCAGAGACGTTGATGGTAGACTTGCTAATTCTTCACAGCATATAATTTGAAATAAATATAATTTGCATATCTATACCGGTTTGCCGAAGTTATCATAAATTTCAAAAATTATTAGCGTCTTTGAGTAACTACGTCTTTTGAGGTGTCTTTTAAATTGCTAACATAAATAAGATGCGTTCTTTATTCGATGCAATGCTAATTATATTGACTCTATTGAATATCCGCTATTCTGTTTAAGTAAATAATATGAAATGCAAGAAGTTAAATTTTCATGTATAAAAATATAAATATGTACAGTCCTGGCCAAAATTAACGCAGCACCGGCCGTAAGGACCGCTAGGGAGGTGCTGCGTTAATTTTGGCCAGGAGTGTACATTAAATGATCCATCAAAGTAGGCTGTTAATCAAAATTGTCGAATTACATGGAACTTGGAAAGCTGCATCTCTTTGGTATGCAGTCATCTCCATTGATATCGATTTCTAAAAAGTAAACGATTGAAGCGGAATCTTCTCCATACTCTGGGATATAATTACTTATTTTAATTCGATTACTTCATTCGTTCAGAATTTCAATGGGGAGCATTCAGCCTTCTGAGGAAGCGCAGGGTTAGCTTGACCTTCCCGGAGGCAGACGTCGTAAATGAAGATGATAAAGTTTTTTCGACGGCGTAGCTGAAGATAAACTCTGACTGTATACAAACGGCCATCTGTGGATTAAGAGTGTACTCCGACGATTAACGATACTCCTCAGAGTCGCTGAAAAAGTGATGTTCTAAACACGAGAAGCAGATGTTGTTCCGAGCACGGAGACTAAGTTGAGGGACAATTGAAATTTTCAGGCGCGTGAAATCGAAACATTGTTCAAATGTATGTATCGTATACATCCGAGTATAAACCGACCCAAATAAAAGCCGAGGCAACTAATTTGATCACAAAAAAGCTAGGAAAACTAATTGATTCGAGTGTAAGCCTAAGGAGAGAAATGCAGCAACTACTGGTTAATTTAAAAATAAAATTACAGTAATTGAGTGCTGCCGAGGCAATTACTTGTATCACAAAAAATTATAATACTAATTGACTCGATCATTAGCATAGGGGGACTTTTACAGCATAAATAATGTGTTGAAAAATTCGGCTCAAAACCAGTAAATATGGTACCTCATCTCATAAAAGTTGTATCGCTGCAGGCTCCAATTTATTTGGATAAATGTTCCCTGCTAATCCCAACGTTTAGTTTTTCTCAAGAAGATTAAAAGATCAATTATACTGCGTATCATAATTTATATTTTTGGTTTGCTTTTCCTTTTCGCACGTTGTCTTCATAAAGCCTGCCTTAGGAATTGATTAATTGCTAGGATTCATCAATACCTTTACTTAAGAAAATCTATTTTATATATGGAAATAATTCCATAATTTCCTTAACCTAAAAATGCTACTCCAGCCTTCATTTTTATTAAATTATAATATTTCTCAAAGCGATAGTAACTCAATTTTAATGAATTTAATCTTAAAGATTCCTGAAATCAAAATTAGTTTATTGTAAGTACGAAATTTTAACTAATAGTTAGCCTATTTTACTAAAATTTTGAAATTTCCTCGAGATAAATAAGTAAAATCAAATACTATGAAAATATTTCATGTGATATCGTAGTGTATAAGATTTATTTCTCTTCAAAGAGGAATTTTATGAGAAGAATGCGGAATGAAAATTATCTAGATTCTATAAAGATCACGATTTTAGGAAATAATTTCTATTCGATAAGATGGAAGTGTGATGTAAGATGTTAAAAATAATGCTCTTCAGTAAGAATATAAAAATACCTTGGAGTGCAAGAAAGCAAAGTGCAATCGTCTGGGAAGTGGTGCTAATTGAGGGTCGAATCTCTACTCTCTTCGTCTGAGTTTGCCAAAATCATTATCGCAAGTCAACTGCACACAGCAGAGCAGAGACGAAATAAAAGCTTTAGCTCAGAAAGAAAATATGTTCACATCCATAAAACCTTCCAAATTCAACTGCATCACGATATAAGCCATTGTATAGCGTGAAACATCCGGGACAATGATAACTAATGTGAAAACTTTCGCATTTAATCAAGTGCTGAATGACTGGCAGTCCCTCCCATTGAGAAGGGTTATGCAGACGCAAATAGCTCAGTTATTCACGTCCCGTTTGCCCTCACGTAAGGAGGATAAATGAGCGTAGCCATCATAGAAAAGTGCACTCTCAATAGTACTAAACACATCCGGGTTATGAGGAGGGATATAGTGCAGCGTTTCGCTAAGTGCAATCTTCGGACACTTGGGAGACCCTGAGACTTTTCCACGAGGTATTCTATTAGTTCTACGCAATTTTCAGATTGCTACTAAAAACGTCCAAGCGTCAAAATTTTTATCAAAACTATCACTTTGGTCTTTCAATTTCCCTTTTTACTTTCAAGGATTGAATTCTAGATGTTGTCACGGAAGGGAAGAGAAATACGGAAGTGGTAAATATGGGAGAATTAGGGAGAAAATGCTTATTAAAAAGAAATAATTCACACCAATGGCATGACAGAGACTTAATACACCTTCAAAAACATTTAAAAGGAGAAATGACAGATCAGTCATTCCTTATTGGAAAGTTTACTCTAGGAAAATATTTAGCGTGGTTATATTCTTCTTGAAAATTCAATTTCAATTACGTAAAGAAAAATGATTAGCACGGAACAAATCAGGAAAAGTTAAAATTTCATAAAAGCAACAGAAATTTCATAAATGGATACAATTAAAATTTTGACCATAAATTCATTCCGAAGAAAATAAGGACCTCTGTATTTCCCCGGTCTAAATAGTCTCTTCAAAGGTATATATTTTCATTGACTGATAGGTAAAATTTTGTAAAGAGGAGAATGTTTAATGAAAAATAATTGGGTTCCACGAATCATCTTTACTATTTCAAAAGTATTTTGTGACATTTGTGGCAGGCAGTTCGAATGTTAATAATAAATCACTGAAACTTAAATGGCAAACGTGGGATGCGTCACACTTAAAAGTATCCAAACGAGAGAATGAAATTTCAGCGACACATTACAAATGAGGAATTCAAATACCTGCTCCTATGTATAAAAATAATTTTAAATTTAACTGACGAACAGTGCTAGGAAAAACCGAGGATTAGGTAATTGTAAGCTCTTCCGAAGGCTATAGAGAACTATGCCTTTCATGCAAGGATAACAGGATGAAATTCATGTCACGAGCATTTTCTTCGCGTTATTAGAAAAATATCTCAACGAAAAGCCTCCAACAAAAACAAACGTTTCTCTGTTTTGCTGAGTGACTCAGAGCGCGAAATTTCCGAAGTGTGGTTCTGCATTCTTTAACTTCGTCAATGACAATATTCTCCGCACTTGTTCAACGTGACGGAGAAAACGTAGCACGTCCCGCATTCGACTGGGAACAAAACACTCTTGATAATGAGCGAATCAAGATGGAGGAATGCCGCAGAGGGGTAGTCATCGAGCAAAAACTTTCCTTTCGCCGAGTTTACAACCGACTCATTCATTTCCAGATCGCAATCCGTGACCAGAGTATCCTTCGAAACCATCAGTTATCGGGCGGAAATGGGGGACAAAAGAGAGCTGCCATGCAACGATGGGGGGAAAAATAACATGCGACCTCTCCTTCTATAGAGGTATTGCATCTGAGTCGAATGACGCTCTTCTACGTCGTAGATCGCCCCATTGGCGCCACCGATTCACGAATCGCGTGTTTATCCCACGTGCCGATGAAGTGAACTGGCTTACCTTCCCCAAGCTGTGGGTCCCTTAATTTCTTCAGCATTCCACTTCGACCACAATTCCGAATAGAAAGAGCAGCTATGCACTGTATCTTTTACTGTTTCCTATCAACACGGTATCTTCATACACTATGTACATACTTTCCAGACCACTGCATGTCTTAGACTTGGATTTACGAGGAGTTATGGGTGTAATTTTTTTGTTCAAATAAAAATTTTTGGAACCTTCAAAAATTCAGTACACTTACTTTCTGGGCAAGCCTCGTATTTTTCTCTATTCTGTAAAAAGAAAAAATTAAAAATATTTTAATATGATTATATTGAGATATTGTGTCAGGAACTGAGGAAAATCAATTATTAAAATTCAAAAATGTTAAATTGGTGAATTTACAACGTATTTTCAATATACTCAACTTTCTACAACAGAAAATTTCGAAACGCTTAAAATTTAACGAATCTGGTAGATAGTAGCATTTAGAGGAATATTACGGATAGCTTCCATTAAATTCTTTAAGATCTTGAATCTCAGTTTGCCGCAAGAATATAATATTAGACTCATGTGGCCATTTTATCAATTCAATGCGATCCTTGTCTAAGAGAAATTAAACTCATCTCTCGTCTTTCATTTTCCATGAATTCATTCAATTGCAATCGACAGGTGGATTGCTCGTTTTCATTTATTTCGAGGACAGAAGGAGGAGTTTGGCATAAATGTAAATAATCATTTTATAGTAATAGAAATATCGGTTTATGGTAGTTAAGTGAGGTTTTTTAAAGGACCATCCCTAGGCGCCGTTTTTGCAGCTTTATCACAGTTTTTTCCCCACGACTCGAGTTCGGAGCTGATAAAGGACCTCGACTTATCAGCAGATATCAGCCTTTATGAATTCAGAGGTAAAGAAATGCGTGCAGTACGATTTGAAAAGTTATAAACAATTGCAATATACAACAAATTGATATATTCGGCGTGTCCCTCGTCCTAAGACAAGTACATGCGTCTTTTGATCTACGCTCTACGATGAAAATCAAGGTTTTTATGTTTTCTTTAGAAATTACCCTTTGAGTTATGGCAACGCTGCAATGCCAGGATATCCAGAGGCGAGGATTTCATGTATTTGAATGCGGAAAATATTCATATCCCTTTAATAGTTTGTTATTCATATCCATTTTACATACCAACCCAACACAACCCATCCCAACCCATCCCAACCCAACCGAACCCAACCCATCCCAGAGAACGCCCCAAATGCTAATGTGGCCCACTGGAACAATCATTTTTGCGGTCTTTGGTCCAAAGCTACCTAGTTATTGAATTACACTCGAAGAAATTAACTGCGTACGTCACCCAACAGTGCATATCCGGATCAGACCGATTTTACTGTACGGTCTGTCGAATAAATAGAGAATTAAGACGAAAATAGAGGCCGTCTTGATAATTGGCAGATACTCTTGGAATAGTTAAATTAAAAATTACCTCCTCATAAAATACGATTTTATACAATAAAAAAAATACGACATATTGACCATCAAGCAGGACTTTATCAAAATACTAGGGTAAAAGTATCGTAAGCACGGTGATTACATGCTCTATCGTGTATGTTTTGGCACTATCGGAAGCTCATAAACCGAGGCCAAACAAATGTTTCCATTTCTCAATCAATTTCAATTAACTTTTAATTAACCACGTAGATCTATTTTACATTGGAATTTGGTCATCTCAAAAATCAATCTCGCCTGATATAAGGACGTTATTTATTCATAAGTTTGTTTGTTTATAAACCCCTGAACCGCAATAATTTTTGCGGTCTCAGGTTCTAAGCAACCTAATTATTTAATTAATAATACTCGAAGAAATTATCTGCATACTTCGCCCAGCAGTGCATATTCCGACTCATTTTTGGTGCGGTCTGTTGAACAAATGGAGAATTAATACAGACATAAGAAGCCGTCTTGATGATTGGCCGATAGCTAAGCCGAAGCTATTGACAAAATGGACAGAAGCTCTCATTCAAAAAAGTACTAGAAAGACGAATATGATGAAAAATAACAAAATTTGTACTTTTTCCACAGTATTTGTAATGTATACTATTTGAGTTTGAGTGTTTGTAATTTATATCGTTTATATTCTAGGTCAAGAGTATCTAGTATAAGAATATCTGTTTTAACATCAGTAAGTTTAGGTATGTGTTTGTTTTTCACACCTTTGTTTTGAATGATTTTCTTGGAAACTTTTTCTGAGCTCCCATTACGTTTTCTGACTCAAAACTAATTTTTTCTTATTCTCTATCAATCAAAACCAACTTTTATGATTAATATCTAAGTAGATATACCTTAAACTTGAAATTGGTTACCTCCAACATTAATCACGCCAGAAATATATACTTTATTTATGTATAAGTTTGTTTAATTATTAACTCCTGAATAGCTACCGACTTGTCTCTGATTTATACCCACTGATCTCAATAACTTTTATCTCACTTCCTCGGCAATGGGCATTTTAATTTTATTCAGTTCCACAATCGAATATTTTAATCACATGTTTTCCTGGCGAATAAGGATAGCTTATTTAACTTCAAGAATCTCAGAACAGTATCAATGAGTAAATTGAGAATAATCTCGACAAACCTTTCAACAAATCAATAAATAGTAAACAATTGGGGAGACTATATTTTTTGAAGGTGTCAATTTAACATACATTTGTTTGCTTTTACAATTAAACCTAAGATATTTTGTATAGACTTTTCTTGTAAAAATTTTACAATTTTTTGTACCGGTCATTCCGATTAATTGGTTATCATTCGACACGCGGAACTATCAACATGTTCAAAGGCTTATGTGACGAAAGTCACGAACTCTTAGTCACAGTTACGCGTCTTATCTTTCAATGACTTCAAGTAAAATCGAGAACTCTCTGAAACAATGCGAAGGCCAACGCATTGCGTAGCTTCACTCTCATTGCGTAACCTCCTCCTATCATTTTCAACGATACTCATGTTAGATAAGGAAACGTGGATGGTTTCGAACTCTTTTGGCCGCAATTTCAAACTCCGCTTTACGATGTTTAATTTCTTTGTGTTTAGTTTCTTTATCTATAATCTCCAGACGCGGCACTCCGATATCGAATATGAGGAAGCAGTCGAAATCATCGTCTGAAAGAAGATTTATCATCGCATGACATAACGGCTTCCAATTACTTTTATTCGGATCTAGAAAGAACAAATAGAGATAAAAATAGTCATCCTGCGCTCACAATTTCAGATGGCATCATTCGGTTATATTGATTGTGATGAGAAATCATACGTAAAGACTATAAATTTAATTTTTCAACTTCATAAGTGTTGAAATGTTCATATATTAAATACCTGACATATAAATTATAGGAAATATAGTCCGATGGTTGGTTTTCAGGATCACAGACCTACTCTATTCAAACAAAATTCAGAAATAATACGATGCCCTTATCTACGCGAGATATATATACCGCACTCAACTTTGTTACTTTCCAGTAGTGTATCCATAAATCTTCTAAAACCTTCATTCCAGAGTCTATGACGCCAATATATCTCCAAGACATTCGTAGATTATTATTTATTTGGTGCGGCCTTTTACGAAAAAGTCAGTTTATCGCTAATTTTTTAGCCCTTCTTGTAGCTTATGAAAAATAATTCCCAAAATGCTTTCAATTTCTGTAATGAAATGGGTAACAAAATAAACTTGTTAACTGTCACTGACCATATTTAATGTAATGATAAATAAATATATAAATTCATACAATTTAGTTTGAGGAAGGGTAAAATTGGACAAAATCATCCGTATTTCAGATGTTTGAAATGTGTAGAAGAAAATATTACTTTCTGTGCGTACTGCATTCCTATTCAACGAGTTCGTAATATAAAATATTTGGGAATTTATTTTGATGAGAATTTAAACTGGAAGTAACGTTAATTACTTACTTTAACGTTATTACTTGAATTAGGATCTAGGCAATCTCTTCAACTAGAAAATACTATTTAATAAGATATAAGGTTAAGGTAACCTTGAGATAAGGTTTATTACGCCCTTGTTAAATCGAGACTACTGTATGGAATTGTTTTGGGAGGGGGGGCATTCATAAACAATACAAAGCCATTAATAGTGGCTCGGAAAAAATATAAGAGTAATGTCATGAGTGGACAGTGCTGAACATTCATTTCCCTTATTCTATAGATAACAAAAATTGCCATTGAGGAATTAATAGGTTTCCAAAGTTTTATGGCTATATTATAATCATGGAGGTGATCAGAATAAACCGTCACCATATATGTTAAGAATTAAACCAAGTCTAATCCCAAAACCAATTTGTGGACTATTCTGTCACTCTTTTTTTGTATTTAGGTTTAAAATGTTACTCTAATTTGCCAGACAATATTGCCACTGCCGCATCAGAGAAAAAAATCATCAAGTTGAATCAGGAATATCTGCTTGAACACGAAGATGTTCAATTTTTATTTAAGAAAATTGTATGAAAGCTGTAAACACCTACGTTAGTTGCTATGAGTTTATTATAATATCATTATGTATAATGTTTTGATTTATTGCACACATAATCTATATTAAAATTTTTATTGATCTTATGGTTTATTTATTTAAATTATATTTTGTCAATAAAATGTCGGTTACCCCGAAACTGGTGACTGTCACCTTAGGGATACTTGTATTACTATAATGTTCTCATTATAAATATAACATAAAGGTGGAGGAATAAACATTATTATGTCTTTCAACTAACAGAATTATCATCGGGCTATGAATGCAAAAGTGAACTTAATTTTTCAATTTGCATTCATAACGAGATAATGACTCTGTGAGTCGTGTCCCTCAAATAAATCTGTTTAGAGGAACAAAGTTATTTTGTTTTCCATACAATGATGGAGTTTCGTAAGTGATTATAATGGACAAATTTTTAATATGTTACCTATGATTTTATATAAGAATTATCAATTGATATTTTCATGATAACGCAGAATCTAAGAATCGCGTACTCATTTATGAAGCTGTTTTTATTTTATAGTGGATATAATTAATGCTACAGCCACCCAATTTTATAATGTTCCATATTTGTAAGTGTTAGAATTTATATCGCTCTGTATTTTGGCCCAGTTGCCGAGCGAGGGGTTTTTGTAGATTTCCGCCCGATTCGGGGCAAACTTTAAGTAAAGTACTCACAGTCAGTCTACAAGAGTTCACGTGACCGATGAGTCATATTTACTGATAAAAATCGTATAATATAGCAAATGAAGATCTTTTTTGTTTATATGCAAAATTATTGGCTGTGATGTGTAAATATGAAGGGAGCAGATTTGAATTTTTCATGGATCATTTTTAACTATAGCTTCATAAATTATCTATACATGAGATTGGTCGCAACACAATTATCAGTAGTAATTATATTTCGTTAGGATTGATTCTTTTTCGGCATTTCATTCTATGACGAGTAAAGAAAATTTTTTAGCTTCCATACGCATTTAATGTTTGAACTGGAATATCTTTGATTAGGCAAAAGCACAACAATGCGCAAAACACAAAAAAAAAGCTTTCAAGATTTTACTACACTTAATTCAAGTTTTTCTAGCCGGTATGATAGAAGAAAATTGTATTTGAAATATTATAGTTTAAAATATGAAACAGTTTTATTTGCTAGATAGTGGTCACCATACAAGGCGACTTGGCATGAGGGTAATATCGCATAATGGACAAGAAAATGCGTGGGGTTTAATGTCTTCCTTAAATACCATTACTGTCCATAAAAACTGGAACAAGGTACAGTCTACTAGTAGATACACAGCCACACCCGAACATACACGCCTAAGCCATCCAATCAAGGAGAAATTAATCTATAGCACCGCTACTCTACATCTACGCCTTTGTCTGTAAAATCATTTCAGGACTCAGGAAAAATGCTAGAGCATGCGACTCGTCCATTGCTTGGTGGAATTTTATACAGAACAACAACAGTATTTCAAAGAATTTGGTTATTTTGTTTTTCTACAGTAGCTTAGAGTAGTAGTAGTATTGTTAAAAGTGCTTCGACAGCTTAGGTCATTTCGCACATTGGCTCCCACCGGGAATCGAACCCGGGACCGCTTTCACCAAAGGCAAACGCGCTGTCCACATGACTATCCGGGAGCCCAGTAGCTTAGAATATAGGAAAACTTATAAGAGTGTTATTTATTAATTTATATAATTATCATGACTTTCTGAAGGAATATTCAAAGAATAATTCTATATAATGTAACTCAGATAGCTTACAATCTCTCCGTAAAGTATTAATTCCGAAGGCCAAATGTTATATATTGTGAACATTAGCTACGAAGAGCTAGTTGAGGGAATGAGGCTTACTATGGAAGATGAGGAGTGAGGTAGCTTGCCCTTGCTTTCCTCACCAAGCCAGGATGATTTAAGGGGACATGTTCTCGTAAATGAAGCGCAATGAATCTATGAGTAGCACTTTTCTTGATAATTCATAAGGAGAGGCTTGTTAGTTCCAATTAGTGCCACTGTTTAGCGTACTCATTCCTCAGAAGCTTTCATGTCATCACAGCCATGAACAAGACTGTGACAGCGGTGAATGAAAGACTTTCCTTTATTCTGAACCAAAAGGCAAATTAAAAATATTTCACTCATCAGAGCATATCACGCAAGCATATCAATCCATATAGTTTCCCATGTGAATTTATACCTACGACCCTTTCTCCAAAGAGTGACTTAATTACATTCCATGAACGGCAACTGTCCAAGGACAGGAAATCTAAGTTTGGGCGTGAATATATCGATAAAGTCTCTCTGAATCGCTCGAGCCAAGTCCTTCCTCTGCAAATCGATCGCGAAGCGAGGGAAAATTGACTTCCAAGCGCCACGGATATGGAATGCGAATAAAAACACTGATCGAATGGGCGACTTTGAAATTCTCGTATCCCACGGCGACCGTCATCTCGACAGATGGGCGTGGACGCGTGGGGAACATTCCCACGCCAGGAAGTTGACAGGCAGGAGGTGCGAGCCAATGTAAAACAGGTAAACACAGGCAAAAATCTCGCTAAAGATTTGACCAACACCCCATTAGATCAGTTCCCTATTAGCGGATGTATCGGCATGACGGTGTGAACGAGTGCTTGCTTTGAGATGAAAAATTCGTGAGAGTTGATATGGGGTCTCTGATTCCATCGCGTAATTCAAGGCAATTTGGAGGGAGACGCGAAAGCAATCCAAGTTGCACACTAATGTCTCTATGGTCACTTACAGCTATTATTTACGATTATGCAACGAAATTATTATTTTCCAGTTTTCCACAGAGGCACGATACTTATTTTGGATTCAATGTCGCATAAATCATTATTATTACATTTCACAATAAAGATGGATGAACAAACAGGTGGCAGTTTTCGACAAAATACAAAGATATTATCAATTATTACAACGATATAAAGAACCGAATAGCAACTGAATGAATGTAGAAATCAAACATATAAAATGACTCGTATGCTCTTATGAGCATCTAGAACCTTGTTTGTCATAACTTACAATTAACCAAAACGAATTAATGTTGCCATAATGTAGAATGTGCCTCACAAAAGTTTTCTTTGACATCACTTTTATTTACACTATGAGACATGACCGCAGAGTTAACCAGACGTTGCAGCTATATTCATTTTTAAAGCGATAATCTCGACGACATATATATCAGAAGATATCACATTAGTAACTTGACAGTCCGAAGACGGGTTTGATCTCCTGTACCATTAGATACTTTGAAAGGATTGAGACGATTGGCCAAAATGAAGAGCGTGATTTCTTAACTGAGCCAGAATGATATGAAAGGGAAAAAGTCATTATAACAGCAGCGCAATCACCCAATTAATATCACTTTTTATAGAATTTTATTATGAGTGTCTAGAAGGAATCCCATAATTGAATATCGCTCATACTAAATTTCGTCAAGTCAACCATGTAAAAGACTGACAATACGTCAAAAATAAATTAAATATACATTTTCCTTTATCCAATACCTAAAGAAAAATGAAAAATATTCCATTTATCAAATGTGGTAGCGGGATCAAATTGTATAACACTGGTTACACAAATGTGCTTCCAATTATGAATCGCTGACATATTAATGAAGTGATTCTTAATTTTATACAAGAGATGCTTTTTGCAGCTTCATGCAGTCCTCAAGCCAGTTCATGCCGATGATAAGATATAGCTTATCAGTTCTCTCCTCAAGTGCATTCAAAGATACGTATTCCCACTATTCTGCGTTCCAGATTTTGTAGTCAGTTCGATAGATGGAAAGTATAGTTGAAATATCCTAATGTTAGCAGATAATCTTTATTCAAATCTTCAAATAGAGTAGCACCACATAGAGTGGACCTTGCAGGGCGGAGAAAAATACCTATTCTTCATTATTATTACAAAAATGTTACAATTGGACTAATCGTCCGGAGGCAACACATATTACACATATTATTAAATGTCCCATCTGTATATTTTTTTAAATACAAAAATTTACATATTCATCAAATATTTCCCTTCCCTCGTAATACAATTTTTTCAGTGTTCCCAGTAGGCCTTCACGGCTACCGTAGCGGTCCCGGGGACAAGTTCCCACCGCACGTCACCCTCCCAGACAATCCCCTACTCCACCTGTACTCGTCAACGTAAGTACTGTATACGTCAACGTCTGCACCTCACTCGTCCTTAATATTTATACCCAATCTTATTACAAACTCCCTATGATGTTTTGGGAAGGGCTCCAAGACTCCTGCAGGCAAATGATTCCAATCCGTAACAGCGCGATTTAGAAAAGAGAGTTTACTAATGTTTGTTCTCTGTTTTATTAATTTAACTTTATGTCTATGGTCTTTTCTGCCATGAAATTTTGCAATAGTGATTTTGTTTGATAATTCCTCTAACGATCTAACTCCTGTGTATACTTTAAAAAATATAGCTAGCCTCATGCGGGTCCCATAAGCATTCCCCACATTCCAAGATTGGCCTAACAAATGATTTGATCGCAGCCTTAATATTTTTATTTGATTTCCTAAGCGTACGCTCAAATAATTTCCATTTAATTCATAATTATCAGTAAAGTAGTGCCCGAAGGTGGGTTAGTACCTCATCTTCTCTAACATTAGCTACCAAGAGCTAGAAGGGGGAATGATGCTTATTAAGAAGGCTGAGGAGTGAGGTAGAATTCATCATTACTGAATAGAAAATCTGTAGCGCACTATAGCCAAAAAATATATTAGTAAGTGCAGCCGCTAATTCAATCACTAGAGCCTTCACTTGGTGGAAATTCATCTTAACACATAAGGTGAAATAACCTTTATAAAGTAAAGGAGGAAGTGTGGAATTGAAAAAAGAAACCTGTGGAATAAAGTTAAGCTGTAATCTTATGTGTTAAATATAGCCACTATTCACCTAAGGAAAGGGATACGAATATATTTCACTTCAGCTACGTTTAATAACACAAAAACCGAGGCAAAAATATGAAACGCGTAAAAATGAGTTTTATACGCAATTTCGCGCCAACAAAAGCCGTCGGAAATGAACCTCGTGTTCATTTTTCGGATCAAATGAGAATTCCCGTAAGAATTCGCACCACCCGACCGACACCGCCGTCTTATTTCCACTTCAATGAGATTTCTAGAAATACATCGGCTCAGTGCCCTCCGCAGGAATTCCTCCGCCTCTTTCGGTCCGTAAAGGGAAAAGAATGTTTGCAGGGCTTCTGCGGACATTCCCCATTCCTTTCCGGTGTCGCCCCTCCGGAACCCGTTCGAAGGCAGACGGCTGCGGTCGGTCCACGGCGTGAGTCTCGTGGAGCGGCCAAAAACCTTTATTCCACAAGCACGTAATTAAATAAGAGAACGGCGGTTTCTCTTTAAACGGCCTCAGTCGGAAAGTTGTTTCGCACCTCCAGTTGGCGTTAAATACAGTGTCACTATTGCTGTTTTAATAGTGGACTCACGGAGGAAATTCTAATTCCTGATATAAGCGGACCAGGTGGGCATTTCTTGATCAAACAATTTTCGAAAGCGGTGGACCGGATGCGAGCGGCTGTAGTTTCGTTCCCTGAATGCTTCTTAAACCGAAATATCTGTCAAATTTATCCACACAGTCGGTAAAGAATGAACTGTTATAACAGTTTTCCGGACATTTAGCACTATATTTTCATCCATTTTTTTATTATGTTACTTACAGATTAACCCAACAGCAATGGAGGCAAAGAAAGCCATGAAGCAGCCATAAAAAATAGTTAAGTCATTGGCTGTGGCTCTGTGGGGCTCGGAGGAATTGATGTCCAGTAGTGTTACTGGAAGGAAATGCAACTCCAGGGATAGAGAGGCAAAAACCCCTCTGAGCCCTAGAAGACTTTCCTTTTTGAAAGGTGAGATATCAGTATTTGTTAAATGAAATGCTACGTTTTCTATATAAATGGTGTAAGATACGCTACATTTCATAGGGAGATTGATGTTATACATGAAAGAATCATTATAAATCGTACTGTAATTGTTTTTCCCCATTTTCAGATAGATTAAAGGAAATTATGCGGGATATGGGATCTTCTGAGGATTTATTACAATTGGAAATGAGAAACTCGAGAAGACACATAGCAGAAAAAATTGCCGATTTGAGGAAAGCGGCCAAGAAGTTGGATGTAGTCATTAATAGCTGCTAAATTGGAAATAATTTTGTATTGTTGTTTGTTGTAATAAATATTTAAATGTATTTTGCATTTTTTGCTGAAAATAATACCTTAACACCTGGAAATAAATTATCCGATAAACCATTAGAAAACAAATAGTATTTTGGTTATAACCAACAGGAATATTAGCGGAAAACCTATAGAAAGCAGAGTTAAACCATTAGAATACCAATAGGATATTGGTTAAAACCAATATAAATATATACGGGAAACCATTAGGAAGTAGCAATGAACCATTAGAAAACCAATAGGATTTTGGTTAAAACCAACTGGAATATTAGCGGAAAACCAATACCAAAAGGAAACCAACGGCCAAAACTCTAATGGAATACAATAGAATTTCTAATGGAAATGTTATTGGTGTGTATTGGAAAATTATATTGGAAACCAACAAGTATTTCCATATGGGTAATTACGGAAAGTGTTATCAGTTATTTACTGTTACAAAATAAAGAAAGTTCCGTGAAGAGAAATCAAACCCCTTTTTTTTTAAAGGGCCTGCTCGAAAGGTGTTCAAATACAGATCAAAGATTAAACTGGCGAAATAACTCGAAATTTAATGTAAATACAAACTATACGATTATGAAATAAGAAATTAAAAACAAATTATCAATCAGAAAATTATAAGAGAAACAAAAATTGATGCAAAGAGGGAAGAATTGTTTAAGAGTAATTGAACTCTAAAATAAGCAAACTATCACAATTTTAAGGCCACAATTTTGGATCATTCTTCCTTCTTTTTTAATATTTCGTTCAGCTCATTTTCATCTAGAAAAAATACTCCATCTCTAAGGTAAAGTATACATTTCCGAGCAGAGAAGGCAAAGCTTCATCAAAGATTTTTTCATAATTTTCCGAAAGAATTCATTACAAGAATGGACATTGAATTGGCTTTGAATCACTCTCTGTTCAATAGAATAATCTGATCGTAGCTTTCAAGAGACTCGTGCTTTTAAAAATTATCTTCCCACTGGTGGTTAATCGATTATATAAGTTTAAAATCATTTTTTCCATTCTTGAACGAAGTAGAATTTCTTCTTTCAGAAGCAAAAATAGAAAAAAATAAATAAATTTTAATCTTAAATTAGCCACTGTGGTCAACTTAAGATTCTGGCTCTTAAAAAAATACAAGGGAAAATAACCAAATGATTTTTTTTAGCTAATATCCTTTTATCTACCGCATCGATTTAAATTGTCAGTAAGCAAAGTTATCAGCACAAAGACTTTCTCTGAAGACACCGTAGATTTCCGGTTTTTTTCTATCACTCGCTCTATACTGAAGGATTTTTTTGGTATTCATTCAATACTCTGGATAACATAATGAGTTTCTGAAGTCCAATATAAGATACTAATAAGAAGAAAAATACAAAATACTACGTGAACAGAGTACTCCAGTTCCATAACATTCTTTAACACCTTTTTATTCCCTTCTATTGCTTGATTTCTCTATGCAATTATTCTTGTTCGCTTAAATGGGTTCATGAGTAAATGAGAATAAATCGAAGCTTGATCAAAGCTGAAGAATGATTCAAGTTCATGTAAAACGACTCATTGTTCTTATAATAGTCAGTTACATTTGTCAATTCAAGAATGACAATTTAGCAAAGCAAAGAAAATAGAGAAACGTGCGTGAAGAAGAGAAAATTTAGAAAATAAAATCTGTGACTAAATTCGAAATACACATATGCGTACATTATAAGAGACAGGCTAATTTCTCCCTAATATGTGAATAAATATGCTTTGGACAAACTGGCAACCATGGCTCCCCCTTTCATTTTACCTCCCGGTGCCAGATGGGACTTTCAAATTAAGAAACAAAAAATCACCCTGACACCCGAAAATAATGGAAACAGCGCCGAATTCCAACATGGAGTGAGAGAATGGTTAGACTTACTATAACAAAATAACTACAACTACATGTAATGAAACTACAACTTACTACGAATATATCTGATTATACGAGGAAAAGTCCAACAGGGTGTCGCAGATCCAAGTCTCGCAGCCTCGCCCCTGAGTCAGCAACTTCGAATCACGAAATAATTGCTAATAAAAACGTAAATGAATTGAACGTCACTGCAAAACTTATATTTATTTATTATATGTCCAGATTGAATTTCTTCCGGTGGCAGCCCCAAACCATTGTCTAGGAAAGCTTAAAACGCCTCACATCCACAATCCCTTACCAAGAAGCTTTACACAGATAAATATTCCAAAATAGCATCACTCTATTTACAAATAGTATCAAAACATAATCAAAAGTTAAAGAGTAAACTTTGCGGAATGAGAGGATGCGGGAAATATGATGAGAATTTTTAAAAATCGTGACTTCCACTATTTACATTTAAAGTTTCATAACTTACATTAAGATTTAAATACTGGAAGTTACTAAGTTTGTTTTAATTCTCATCGTAATAGAAAACTGTAAAATTATAACAAGACATAAGTTACAAAACATCCCTCCGGTACATTACAGATCACTCTCCAAGTATAGATTAATAACAAAACAATGAAATACATATTATGTTTAAATATATTAGATTGCCATAATAACTTTATGCGACTTTGTCTTAACTCTTTGATTGTTTTCGGTAAGGGCTTGAAGGCCCCTTAAAATTATCAATTGAAGTCTGTGAAGTATTCAGTCCGAAGGCCGGTTGATTCCTCACACTCTTCTTCTAGAGAGGAATGAGGTTTATTAGGCAGGATGAGGAGTTATGTATTTTGCCCTTGCTTTCCTCATGGAGTCGGAATACTATACCCGGAATATGCTCACGCAAGTGAAGCAGAAAGACTCTACTTGTAACACTTTTCTTGCCAATCCATAAAAAGAGAGCTTGATCAGTGCAAATATTCACTCAAACCTAAGAAGCTTTCATTTCACATAATCGAGATTGTTACAAAAGAAAATGAAAGATACATTTTTGTCTATACAGTACCAAATGGCAAATTAAAATATCCCATTCATCAGAATATGGTAGTAGGAACTTGAAAAACTTATCAAAATTATATTCTCGAAATGGGGATGTTTTCAATCGTTGGTCCATACCATATGTCCTTACTTCCCGGCAGAAAAGAAAATCTTCGCCCGTACATTGATTACTTAACCCTCCCCTCGTGAATTGAAATGGATTACACAACTGAAGTAAGAGAATGGAAAGCTCCTTCGTCCGCCTCATGACTCACTTCCTCTTCCTCGATGGGGGAGTGCATGAGTTATGTCTTTATCCTGCTATTATCTGGGGCTTAGCCGACTCTTATGCGGGCGTCTGCGAGGCCCTCTACGGCGATCGGCACAATGGGGTTTCCGGGGCTATGCCATGAATATTTAACGCCGTTTTTTTAAAAATCCTAGGAATTCCAACTCAAGCCCACGCGGCCCTCATTCAAGGCGATGCGATTTCTGTCTCAAGGCAAAGTGAGTGTCCCATTCTGTAATGAGTGGTGGCAACATCTATAAAACATAAGACTAACATAACAAGACTAAGTAGCATACAAACCAACAAAAAAAAACTACAAGTCTTCGAAAATAACTTACTAAGGTTAGTAACGAACCGAACGCTTAACCAGGTTCAACGATATTAGAAATTCCCTTAAAATCCCAAATCTCGAAATATTTTCCTGATAACAAATAAAAATAATAAGTAATTCTACACAATATACCAATAATTAAGAAACCGTGGTCAGAAAAATTCAAATCAAATAAAAGATCTCTAAGTAGATTCCTCCAACATATAAAATAGCGGATAGCTAAAACAACCCCGACTGCAGTGAAATCATCGGCATTAAATTTTAGATCGGTGGGTATATCGTTTTTGACTCACTAATTCAATCAAATGTAGACGAAAAATAAATAAAGCTAAATCTGGTTGCAAAGTACCACAGATTTTAGTAGATGAATTTTCTCAGAGCTTCAGAGATGTTCTGTTTGTATATCGCCTTTGATTATGCATAATATATTCAAAGCATTCCATTTTCTGAGATGAGCATGAAAGTGCAAACGAGAAAATATTGGATAAAAATTCTAAATACGATTGAAATTGTTTCGTGACATATACAATAAAATATTTTTATAGAGTCATAACACCACTGCATGGTTTTCTAGCCACAGCATTCTTAAATTATTAATTTTGAAAATCTGAAATAAATTTGCTCAGTTGATAAGCTCTAAAGGTATCTACGACAGATAGTTATTGTTTCACAGACTATCTGAGGTTTTTTTCTTAATTGACTCGATAAAAAAGCTAAGGAAGTGAGTATCCTTTCTTTGGTGCATTGCCAAGGAAGCATTAATCAGGATTCGCTTCAATGGGGGCATGTGGAACGCTCATAGTCTTATTCATCCAGAATTGAACGCAGACGAAGACAGCGAAATTAAATTGAAATGAGTACGACACAGAATTTTAATACGATATTGGGTCAGATCGCATAGTAAGAATTATTCTTAAACACCTTGAACCTTGAGTAACTAATATATAAAGATATCATTTTGTTAGCTGTTGCTGTAAGTTGCGCTCACGCTAATAAAATACGCTCGTAAGGGAGGTTTGAAAGGATCTGACAATTTTTTGCTTCATTACCTACTTAGTACTTCACAAATTAATTATCACTGCAGATGATTACACTATAGCAGTAACTGATTGCGATTGTTATTTGCGATAGTATCAGTGAACCAAAATTTTTTTTTAATTTTGCTAAGTTTTGATGAATTTATTTGCCTGTTACCTTTATTTTATTTTCCCTTTTGTAAAGAATCATTTTGTAATTGGAGGCTTTTCAAAGAGCACTTCTTTTGGCATTAAAAAATATTAATGCCAAAGGAGTCTCTACATCCGTTGGTTGGCTTATATATTAGTGCCTCATTAGATGTACATGTGTACGTCTACATAATCTCATTTTAAAACCAACTTTCATTTGTGAGTAATGCTCTACAAGTCATGTCCCTTTGTTGAGAAATACTACTACGCTACTCAGGGGTTGGATGTAAAAAGAGTCACAATCACTCTTAATCTCGCTCTAATAAAAAACGCTTATTAATTTATTATCACTACTTCTCAAAAGTAGAAAAATGGTCCACCAGTTAGCCTCCTACAGGACCAGGAACAATATTATTTCCTCCTCAATTCCTCGTATACTATCGATACCAAGAGAAACATAACTATAGTTATGTCTCTCTTTCAAATTGAATACTCTTCAGCTGCCAATATTTTCCAAATGTATTCCGCTTGGATAAAACCAGTCATTTAAATTCATAATCGACATTGAAATATGATTATATAACCCTATACAATAAAAAGTGGGTTTCCTTCAGAATGGCAAATTGAGAAAAATCCACTAGCCTTCATAGTTGTGAAATGATTTACCTAAATTGGCTGCAACATCGATATTGTGACTTGATCACATACATATTTAATGTTACAGCCTACGCACGGATGCATAAATCTAAATCTTATGATCTGGATGTATAAATAGCTCTTTATTGCGCGTTGTACTCCCTAAAATTTTCCTTATCAACTAACCAGTTCGCATGATATAATACAATAATTAAAAAGGTTCCTCAAAGAATTTCAAGGCCATATATCTTTTCTGGTCCAAATATCTTATTTTCTTTCTCTTAAATTTAAAATACCATCAAAAGCATTTATAAACTACGAAAAAAGACCCTTTTTAAAGCATAAGGGCAGAAAATTTCATAATTTCTGTTGTACAACCCAAGAAATCTTCCTAGGCATGCCAATTTATAACTCAGTTATATAATGATTAATTTAGTTAACTTATTAAAAACGCCTTGACAGTATATAATATTCGTATTTACAGAAATATTTAATCGTACCCTTCACATTTACTTGAACCTTTTATTTAGCAAAAATAAGGCCGATTGTAAATAAGTGTTAAGGATGATAAATCCTTCCATGCATGTTATATTATGCTATCTATGTTAGCAATAAAGGAATACCTAAACATGTCGCTTATGTAACAAACTCAATGAGTAGACAATTCCCCGTAATTCGTACATTCTTTCGTGTATTATTTTGATTACATCCTTTACATGAAAATTTCTACAGTAAAAAACACGCATATTATTTTGTGCAAAGATCGAAAAATAAAAGTTGCCAGAGGAAATGAAAAAAATAGTTCCGTGGAATTTCATCCGAATTCCTGCACGTAGACTCAATCATTTACATCCAGAATTAGGATAGAAAGAAGAAATAATAGGAAACTCTTCTCTCTTCCTAATCATTCTTATGCAGCCGTTAGGCAAACACGTTTCACAAGCCCTCATCGGGGAGTTGATTAAAAGCCGGCGCATCTGCCGTCGACTTTACTTACTTTTCTTATCGGGCGGCAGAAATTTTTGATCCGAATCAACCTCCGTGGCAGGGTTGACATGGATACGGATCAAATTCGATCGAGTAAATAAATGGCCCCGCCTTAGCGGCGCACCCACGCAATTGTTCTACCGCCACTCCCTTCTGTGCGCGGTGCACAGTTCTTTCACTCCCTAAAAAATTCCTCTTCCTCCCATTCAAAAGCTTCTAATTTACTCTCCCTCCACCCCGTAAGTGCCGCCCCAACCCCCTGCTAACCATCCATGACCTTCGGGCCCAATCTGTGTGTAGACATACAAGGCGGCCTACCATTTCCAGCCGATAGTAAGCCTTCAGTCGAGGTTTGGCAGTCGGCGGACGCAACACGGTGTAGCAGAGCGGGTTACTTCACGGGAGCATTTACGGTGAGTCTTAGCATGTTTGAACTATGAGGCGAAGACGCAATGGCCCTCCGTTGTAAATCTATCTTTCGCGGACTTATTTAGGCTACCATCTTATCGTGCCGGGTTATTCTATAATGGATAAGATATGGTGGGTGTATCCGAAACTTTGGTGATAGCGACCGGGACATATTGAAGTCTAACTTGATAAGGTTTGATCTGTATTCATTTCTTTTTTGGTCTATCAAACTCTGTACATAAGGCAATAGTTTCGTAAGATACGTCGTCCTAATATACCGGATCCTTTAAACAGATGTGATTAAGTATACACCGTTATAATCATACTTAATATCGAATAGAGACACAGGATATGAAAAATAGCGACCACTTCTAGTATAATTTTGGGTTGAAGGCGCACGCTTACTTGTGCGTAGTTAAATTTAATTCAAAAGGTCTTTCTAGTTATGATTAAACTGTAGTTTTGGTCTCTCTTCAAATCGCTTGCTCTGTAGTTTGTAGTTCGTATCTAATCAAACAAGAGTGAAATTTTATCATTCCGATACGTGTCCATAAATAGCGCAGTATATACATTAGCTGGGTAGATTTAGTTAAAGAAAATCGCCGCGTGATATACTCAAACGTGTTACGTAAGTTGAGATTCACTTGCTGGCACCGGCTGACTGTGAGAATCTGAAGCCCTTTCGAAGACGAAATTGCGACGGAATGTCTCTTTCCGGGCAGTTAGACTTTGACGCCCTTTCTAACACAATTTTGTGATTCCTCGCCGCGTAAATCATACTTTCATCACACTATGTAATGTACGTCCAAATTTTTATCTTTTATGAAAAGCGTGTTAATGAGAATTTCCCATTTTAAAGGTCTCTGAAGATGCAATAAATTTTGTTCTAATTGTGTAATTACGCTCATTTCTGGCTTCCAGGTTGCCAAGTTGGCAGAGCATTTGGCTTTGGCATAAGCGGTCTCGAGTTCGATTCCCGGTTGAGAAATGTGCGAAATTATCTCGGCTGTCAAGGGCCTGTAAAAATATTATCTACAAAGTATAATATCATATTACCATAAATTATTATACAACTAATAATACAATATAAATTTATAATACTACTCTAACCCAAACTTTATTAAGAATGATAGCAATATATTGGGCGGGGAGGTTATAGTAAAGCCGTAGAAGTGCTAAATAACTATTTGTTAGTTAACAGAGGTTTGCTTTATTTCGTTTTCCAATTGACGACTGTGGGCGACTATTTCTACCCTTAGCTAATACCACCTTCAATTTTTTTTGAATGAATAGTTTGTTTCAAAAATTGATGCCAAAGTAAATTCTTCACCGCGATTCTCTCTTTGCTTGGAAGTCGTTAAAATGCGGATTTCAGAGACTTGAAAAATCGAAATTTTTGTAATTTAGATTGGTGTCCTTGAGAGGTTAGCACGATTCAACTCACGAAAAATTTAACTTCGCGGTGAAAAGTGAATAGAGCGGAAATGTGGTGTGAAAGAATTATTTCACTTCTCGGAAGTTTTGAGTGCCTGAAAATTCCTTCCCTAAAGCCTTTGTCTTCTCGATGTCTTAGTTAGTCCTTCCCAGCAAATCTTACCTCGCTATCTTCTGCATTTGTTGATGCAGAATATATCTGCTTTTTCGTAAGCTATATTTGTTTCGCTTCTTACGCATATTTATTATTTATTTATTTAACGTTACGCTGCAAGTTGATCTTTTGGCCATGTGGCAGCGTTAGAGGGGAACATAATAAATTAATTTTAAGCCTGGCATTCGCCCAAAGATTTTAAAAATATGAATAATTTTGTAAATTATATTTGAATTTTTAGGAAGAAATAACTTATTTTGAGGTTATCACAGCTGTATAAAACATTTTGAATAGAATGGGTTTATCAAAAGGAATATTTATCAATATATATGATTTTATAATTAACCAAGTTCAATTTATAAATTAGCGTATTCATTAATACAAGAGTCAGGAGATGACACCAAAGTAGAAATGAATCTGGTACTTTTTAATCATTTCGGAGATATCGCCAATGCCACCGCTGACCATGAATCGACCCGTTCCGACTTGAGATAGTTTCGACCTTATTTTCCTAATCGTACCCATTCACCATGAATGTCAAGTAAAAAATTGTTCGCTAAAAATGCCGAATCACGATTTGTCTGCAAAATCTTTTCAAAAGCTTCCTGTGCCCATCAGTTATCACACTTGGCTACGAAACACAATATTTTTAAATGCTCTAACTAATTGATAAATCGAAACCGAAGTCTGGAAACATTTTCTCATTCTTGGGCAATATATGTCTCATTAATAAATAAATTATTCATAATTTAAATAGCAGTCGTTAACGGCAATTTCTCACAACGACTGCTTTAGATCTTCATGATTTCATGTAATAAATTTGTTTTTTATCCATGTTCAAACTTTTAAACTATTTTTAAAGGTAACAAAAAATTGTAAATAATTTCTTCATTTTGAAAAGGCGTATAGGCATACACGCATTTTTGCGTATTTATGTATATGATTGTCAATGCTTTAAATTTTTCTAGCAGAAAGGGGTTAATATTACAATTATTTGCATGAAATTTTTATGATAGAAGAGAATATTCTAGCCAATATTTTAGCGTTTACTTTATATTGTAGCATGTTGGATTGTTTCATTCGAGATAGGTTCCGCAGAATATATTTATTAGTAATTTTTACATCGCGTGACCTCTATTCCATAAATGCAATTACTTTGTCGAGGGTCTCTGATCAATATATTATGAGATAAGGCCGAGCAGCTGATACATCGCTATTTTATCGTCTGAGTAGAACGTCTGAAAAAATATTTGGTAAAATATTTTTACATAGGTGGGAGTGATAATTTTAGAAGATGCAGATTATTTTATCAAAATTTTTACCTGACTTTCAGCACATTCATACCAATGAAACCTCTCGAAACTAAAAGTAATTTACCCACCGCAATCTCGTAAACTTTGTATTTAATATGTTAACGTATGCATTACTTGGGATGTAAAATTATAGATAAAAAATGCGACCGGTTTGCAAGAGTTTAAGTTAAGAGTTATAGTTCTAACTGATGCAGTATCCGATAAAAGTTCGCCAAAACATTCAAAAGAAAAATATGCATTGTTATTTTCCACCACTCATTTGAATTCTCTCACCATGACAGTTGTTTACTTTACTTGTTTATCGGTAACGGCTATTTCATTAGCATTTCTGTATGATCTAGTAAGACGACTAGTTCGGATATTGCTTTTGAACTTTGCTTCTTGTAATACCGGTCTTGCACACTTACATCATGGCCGGTGAGACGGGAGATGGAAATCAGAAACATGAGTAAGTGCTTGCAGTTTTAATTCAGTGTTTCAATGACAAAACCGTATGTGGAAATTTGGGTGTACGTATTATTTGAATGATAATGACAATGATTTTGGAGATATTTTTTTTTTTGCTTTTCGGATATGATTGAAATACGGCTTAATGATTTATCATAAATCAGATTTTAATTCTAATTTGAGCTTTTCTATTTTACTTTATCCTACGTTATCCTATTGTTGTCATTTAATCTGAAAAAACCGTTAGGCAAAGATTTTATATTTTCTTATCTATTAATTTATTTATAACTGTATAGGGTCTTCGTGTAATTGGTATCTAAATATTTTTAATGAAAAAACTGATAAGATTTGAAATATTTAGATCACGGCAAAATTATGAATCTATTTATACTGGAAAATTAGTGATATTATTTAATTGCTTCCGTACAGTAAAATAGAAATATCCAACATGAAACTAAATGGGCATATAAATTTGTTTGAAGAAGGGATGAAGATCAAATATCTAGATTTAATTGAAGAATAACAATGGATAATGCTTTTCCTAAAAAAAAGTTTTTGGAGATGTAGACAATGGGAATCTGACTGAGTATAGATTTTGAAGTTGTTAGTGGGTGATATGTTACAGGTAGTGTAGTTGCTTATAATCAAAGATATAGTAATTTTATTGTGAATGTTACGAATTTGTATTCCATCACTGAAAAAACACAGTAAGCCTCTGTATTTAAATTGGATGTAAGTAGGCCGTAGGAAACTTTTAAATTAAACATTAGTTGTATGTTGATTATTATTTTCGTTGAATACCTATTTCATCATCTTCTTGGATTCTCATATCTTGATGTATTTTAATAAAATTGGGAATTTATATAATATATTTATATTAATATATTCGATATTATCATTTTTCAGGACGATTTCAAAGATGTCGCCAAAATATAAGCTGACCTACTTCGACCTCCGCGGGCTTGCAGAGCCCTTGAGATTCCTTTTGGCTTACGGCGACATAGAGTACGAGGACTCCAGGTTCACATTTGAGCAATGGCCCGAGATGAAGAAGAGTAAGTACCGTAATTGAGTGGTAATTGAAGAAACGAGTGGCCACAAAATTGGTCGGCTGACCATCCAATTTCTCTCTACAGCAAATCAACATTTGATTGGCCGATTTCTAAGGACTGAGCACAATCGCTTGGCAAAAGTACCAACAGCTCTCTAGAGCGACTACGTTACGCTATCAGATATTTCGTATTGCCTTGACCTTGATTCATTGCGATCAACTGGATGGGATTATTTTAACAATTCTCTCAATATGATTGCGCACAGTTATTACGGCGAAATACTCCATGACTATAATTGCAATCAACCTTTTATCCTAGCATATTTAACAGGACGACGTTTTAACGGAAACAATAGGCCTCAGGAATTATGGGCTTAATTAACATTTTCATAATCGTCATTCTAATAACTGGGTCAGCCTATCATTTCTCCGGTCTTGGTTAATATAAGTAGTTTCATTGACATGCTACATATTCTTCGATGATATCTTTTAAATACCCTTAATTCGATCCTAACACAGAAGAAACCATGCGAATTTTCTAGCGTTAATAATAGGCTTGTAAAAAGGATTTCGTAGCATATTCTATACTGTTTTCTCCAAAAAACCTGGTTCTCACGGGGTCAACTATACGACTGACTACTCGACTAGCGTGCCTGACTAGCAGATACGCCGTAGTCGTGCAAGACTTACGTAATTTGCATCTTCTCTAAAGCGTGTTCATTCGAGTAGTGGATAGCAAAATGTCGGAGTTATGGGAGGGAATCTATATTGTTTGTGAAATTTTGGCCGTTTAAATTTCACACATTTTCGCAATGAAATTCAACGACCTTCATCATTCATTCAAACAATGCAATTCTTTTATTCTGAAAATTAACCTGTTGAACTTGTTCCCAGCGCGGCACGAGAAACCTACTCCACTGACTCGGTCGTGCAGATTTCAAAATTGCAAAGAGTATGTAGCAGTTGCTTGCTCCAGGAGGATTTTAGCACGACTGCCAGTAACTCGACCATATGTACTCATTTGGTAGATAATTCGTTGGTCGTGCACTTGACACCGTGAGAACTCTGCTTAACTCTCATCTCATAAAAAAACTTGCATTGCGGCTTCTTTTGTGGAGTTTCTACGCTGTTCCGCTGAATTGAATTACACGCGCTCCAATTTTTGCTACCTATTTTGGTCACATCCGGCTCTCATACATTAACGGACCCCCAGTGAAACTGTTGCGCGGCATATGAGTGAAACGATAGCATTATCTCACTGCGATCAGTTTTGAGAAGGAAGTGCGTGTTCCCAGGGGAAATAGCCAGCTACGCCCCCACGGGCAACGTGGGGCGTTGCTAATTTTATTATTTTAATCCAACGCACTCAGGTCTCGGATGTAACCGTAGTGCCTCTGGGGAAAGTAACGCAATTCGTAGAACCATGAGTTTGAGCATGACTTGCAATGATGAATGTAGCGTAAAGTGCTCCTGCTACTGTATTCTCATAATGGAATATTTGCCAGTTAGTGCAAGATGGAGATAAATTTATCTTTAATTTACTTTTGTCAGTCTTTTCCGCGACTTTAATGACATGAGCTACTGATGCGTGAGTGATGCTGAATAGTGATACTAATTGAAGTTTCTCCTTATGAAATGGCAGGAAAGTGTTAATCGTTGAGTCATCGTGCTCCACTTCTGTAATTTTGGCTTGGTGAGGAAATGGCAAACTACCACACTCATCCTACCTCGTAAGCCCCCCTACTAGCTCTTGGTAGAGGGAATTGAGGTACAGATCAATCCTCCGGTTGAATACTTTACTGATAGATATCAGAGTGTGTGTAGGTTTCCTTCAACACCGTGAAACTATGGCTGGTACTTGGATAAAAATATATTTCGCGTTTTAAGAGGGGAGACGGTGCTTTTAGAAAATTTAGTTTGCTAACCTATATATATACTGTTCAAAAATATACGAGAAGGTGCTTTAGATTGCTATAATTCTTCCTCACAACTTCAAACGTCTTCTAAGTTTATAACGTCCACTCAAGTAAGGATATGAAAATTAGCAACTTGATATCAAATTATAGAGTTATTGTACCCGTTTCCAATTAATTCCCCTTAAATTAACTTGGATAACCAATATAAATAAGCAATGCGAACGTAATTTTAGATATATTGAAAATACCATATTAGTATGACATATCATAACGATCCTAAATAAAAATAACGTTCAGGAAGAATTGCATCCATTTATTGCAAAAATATTTACATTCCCAATGTATCATTCTATTATCTTAAAGTTACTTTATCGAGGTCACGTCAAATTAATTATTTCTTTACGGGGGTATTTTGATGCACGTGTCCATGAGTCGTCACGCATTCGTGCATCTCCCGTGCTCATTAGCATTTCTTCTGCAGGCATGCCTTTTGGCAAGGTCCCTGTGCTTGAAGTCGACGATCAAGTGCTCCATCAATCAATGGCCATGACTCGCTATTTCGCAAGGCAGCAGAAGCTGACCGGAGACGATGACTGGGAGGCGATGCTGTGCGACATTATGGTCGACACCATGAATGACTTCAGGATGCGTAAGTATATGCATTTACATTTTTAAATACTTCAGCCAGCTTCCCCTTAGACGTATTAACTTCAATAAGATAGGTTTCAACTATATTACGATTAATTGATAAATGTTCCGTGTAATTAAGTTTGTCAAATGTATTATTTCTATTGGAAACAGCCAGAAGTGATTAATATCGGTCCTAATCGACTTACGATTAGCCGTTGGGAATCGAAAGGGAATCTTAAGTCTAGGACTACCTGTTTATATACATGATTTCATGCAGAAAATATAGATAACCTACCACAGAATTATAGATGACGCATTTATATAATATAATAATTGATCATCCTTTACAGAGCGTTAATGTAGTTTGTTAGGCTCATATAAATTAAAAATATAATAAATGAATCATGAGCTATGATACAAATACACTTCTGGCTTACAAAATTCACTGAATTCATTAAATGCGTGAATTCAAAGCTTGAAAAAACGTTTTATCTTCCAGAGGTAACTGCATACTACTACGAGCCCAACGAGGAAATAAAAGAGAAAAAGAAGGAAGTCCTCTTCAATGAGACGATGCCATTTTACCTGGAGAGACTTGATGAGGAGGTGAAGAAGAACGATGGTCACTTCGTCAAAGGAAAGGTAAGAGACCTGCCCTTCGACAAACATGGAACGTAATGGCCTTTACGTAAGACACCTATGGGCTGAATGTTTACTCTCGAATAGGAAGATAGGGATCGAGTTGCTGACTTTTCGTTCTTGGCCAGAATTTTTCTCGAGCCAGAACAGGCAGTTTTTAATGAAAATTATTTCCTTCTTCAAATAAAGTGCTTAATTTTTCTCTTATTTAGATTTTGTGAAACTTAAATGCAAGGGATATTATTTTGTGATTGCCGTGTCATTATTTGTATTTATAGCTTTCCTTTTAAAATGTTTGTAGAGGTTCACGGAAATAGAGAATCAGATGTTGGAGATGTTCAAGGGGGACTGTTTTCTGACAGATTTGATTTCCTGGCGAAAACTTTTTCTTGAATTTTAGCTAGAAACATAATGATCGGGCAAGGTTTAATTATTCGGTTATTAAATAGTACGTCACTGGATGCTGAATGCGGCGCATTACTTTAATAAAGTTGGATGCAAAAGTAACCAGGATTTCACTATGCACTATTTTAGCTGATCCTGCTTTTTCTTTTGAAAATTTGAACAAAAATTGTGTTAGAAGATTCGAATAAAAACATCAACGCTCGAGAAATGTTTTCGTGTATTCATGAATTCATGAATGATTTCATGTCGGGAGCATATGAACTCTTCCTAAATCAGTTCTTCACACATTTTTCGAATGACAAATTCTTAGAAAATTGAGCACCATACAAAGTCTGAAGATGCAAATCTATGTTTAAATAAACGGATTTGAAGATTAAAGTTATTCACTTTTAAACACTTAATCGTTGAGAATATTTCCCCATTTAAACGAGCATTACTTTGAAAGACATCGTTTAAAGATAAACGACAATCTGAAGTTGAGCAAACTTTTATTCTAAATTCACTATTATTAATTAAGGTACTTTATGGTACTTAATTACCCCTGAATATGAAAGCATTGCTTTCTAAATGCACATTGGGGTTTCTGAAAAGTACGGCAGATACTTTGTTTTCTGCGAATACTGGTGAATGAGACGAGTGGAGCCATAAAAGACGGCTGGCTGAGATTTTAAAACTCAAATTCATTGACAGCCGTGTTCCATAATTTCTTTCATTACATGGAAATGGTAGGGAAAATATATATTGAACTATAGTTAATTCTTACTTACCGTTTCAGCTGACGTGGGCAGACCTCGCTATCGTGGCGATGATAGACTTCATTGAAGATCAGCTGCAGACGAAGTTCACCGACAATTACAGCAACCTGAAGGCCATCAAAGAGAAGGTTCTTGACCTGCCGCAGATCAAGGCGTGGGTGGAGAGGAGACCCAAGACGAACTACTAGAGCTACCGTAGATGCTGCGTATCCAGATCTTTATCCCATTAAGTCTCGTTCTCTCTAAAATCCATCCAGTGATACACGTCCGTAATTGTAATGCACCCGTTTAAAATGCTATCAAGTGATTATTTTTGCACAATCCGGATGCTATACTGTTGGAGTCCAAAATGGATTTCTATATTAGATTCCGGTTATTCACTTGTGTAATCCGCCAAAGTACAATAAAAGCTACTTATTCTAAAATCGTTTTTATTTCTCTAAGTGCAGAAGCCTAAGATAAATAGCTGCGTAAGAAGTAGATGGCGTTAGAACTTGGAGGAAATCTCCATAAGTGAAGCTTTCCTAGAAATTACTATAAAGCTTTGTTTCCAAGTAAAACATGAAATCTGCAATGTATATACTATACTGTGTACTTAATATATAATGTATGAAAAATTACTGAAAAAATCCCAAAAATAATACCTATACTAAAGAAATCAACCCTTACTAAAGAAAAGTATTTCATGAACTTTCATCAATAAAATAACTAAAATCATAACTAACATAAAAAAACTAATGTAGTGAATAAGTTACATTTTTTTAGAAGTCTCTTAAAGTATCATTAAAGCTAAGCGCTGACATGCAACTTTTAGTTGCGCAACTATTTGATCGGCCAATCGTCGTTATTTATAGTAACGTAATACGTAACGTTGCTTACGATCGGTTAAGCATTATAATGAATGTGAGTCATTGAGTTACAAGTACATTCAATTTGAGGTGAAACTCAAACTATTTAATCTGTCAACTAAACAGTTGCATGTGAGCGCAATCTCATAAGGACCCTTTGATAGTCACTCTGACAATGAAATAGTACAACTCAAAATTGCAAAGCGTAGCATTCTTTATATTTTTGCAGATATATATATTTTATAAAATATTCTTAAATATCTTATTTCCTTTTCTTTGTCAAACGCCGTCTCCTTGTTAGTCAAAGTGCCTTTTGACATTGAATTTAAACTGGAAATTTCGTAATATAATATTTATAGCGTAAAATGCACTATAGTAACAGTCGCACGTTGAAAATAATTAATTTCCATACGTCGACCCTCAATTATGACAATTATTAAACTTTTATCGTAATAAGGTTAAATTATCTATATCTATACATAGCAGTCAGTGCAAAACTTTTCCTGGTGTATATTTTTACTTTCTCCCTATACGTAGTATAGAGAAAGTATTGTATTCGCAAAAAAATTCGACCTCCAGATTTTGACGGAAATAGATGTTTTGGGACCCATAGAGCTCATTTTCGCTATTTTCCCGAACATGTCTGTCTGTGGTAGAAAAGTTTGTGTGCGCTCTATCTTATAAAAGCAATTATCCGATCATTTCCAAAATTCATATTTAGTATTTTCCTAACAATGTCAAAAGTTGATTAGTTTTTGATGAATATCGCTTAGCCGGAAGTTCCGGTTAAACGGGAACAAAAGTTTGATTCTTTAATATCTCCGACAGAATGCAATGTAGGTATATACATTTACATATAAAAGTTATAGATGTACTTTACTACAACTTTTGTATGAAACATGTTTTCGTAACACTGATTATTTAGGAGTTATTCTTGAATAATGGTTAACCGGAAGTTGTTGTTTATCCAGAAATGGAGGTTTTTCATACATATCTCTGTCAAAATGCAATGTAGATATATACAATTACATACAAAAGTTATAGATATGTACTTAACTACAACTTTTTTATTAAACATTTTTTCGTAAAACTGATTGTTTAGGAGTTATTCTTGAATAATGGTTAACCGGAAGTTGTTGTTTATCCAGAAATGGAAGTTTTTCATACATAATTCTGTCAAAAAGCAATGTAGGTGTATACAATCATGTACCAAAGTTATAGATTATGTATTTTATTACAACTTTTGTATGAAACGTTGTCCAGTAACACTCATTGTTTTGGAATTATTTATATATTACAGGCATAGGATTCTGTTTTCAATAAATATGGAGAAAGTCATCTGTTGGCCACATCAGATTTTTTTCCTCGTGATAAGAAAGGGTTTGTAGCTTGTATATATTAAACCATAAATGTATTGACCAATTCGTCTATCAAAATTTTCTTATAATATAGCTTGGCAATCAATATATAATTAAATGTACGAAAAAGCTTCCCTGAAAGCACATGGAAAGTTGCATCCATAGTACCTGTTGTAAACTAATTAATTTCCAGAAAAAACAGTAATTTATTTAGTTCTTCAGTTGAGAGTTAAAAAGAAGATGGATGCAATGTATGCACGAGCAATGAATAGTGAACACGATTCGAAAAAAATGAAAACATCTATTAAGCTTAAATAATGTCATTAATGCACTAATGGAAATTTTAGATAGATTACCATTTTATAAATCTCTCGTATACGAAACACACTCACGATAGGTGATATTGAATTTAAAACCAAAATTTCCACTCGATAATTTCGATTAAAATATATTTAATATTAAGTCAAAACTACAGTTGCATTGCATTAATTCCACGCGTTATAGACAGCAATGTTATTTACGTCATAAAACTGCGCCTCCGTTTCAAGTTATTTGTTTGCATTGATTTACTTATCTTCGAATGGAGTAAACTCACAAACATTCCACAGGAAACGCCTTCGCATCGTTACGTAAGTTCTTTCGACTGAGGTTTAGCTGACTAATGCTGACTGAAAAAGCAGATAACGGAATAACAGATAACAATCAGATACCGTCTCGTTTCTGAGTGTATTTTTCTCGCATTTCCTTTCAAATTGAACGCTACTTTACAATGATAACAGTAACATAACATTTACCGACCAGCAGGGAGTTAAAAACGAAACAACCTTCGTTAAACTTCCTTAGATTTACGCGGGAAAATGGTGGTTTCCCGCTCAGATGTCAACGGTTAAATGATATCCACCAGGAAAAAAGGTATTGAACGATTGTAATCGAACAAACACTAAACTAAACTGCCTATAACAATAAATTCTATGTTATGATAGAAGCGAAACGAACAATAAAGATTACCTGGAAGTGATCATTAACAGTGATTTCAGAGCAGATATCTCTCATCACTACCTGAATATAGGAATATAAAAATATCAGAATGGCAATTAACTTTCGTTTGTAAGTCAAAATGTACCGTGAAGAGACCATTGAAAATCCTCCAGTAAGCTAACAGTGGATATAATAAGAAATCCTCTCCCTATCTCTGATAAGGATACCATCGACCGATAATATAACAAACTGAGGTGATAATTGTTTAGATAGGTCAATAGGTGAGGAACGTAGGTGAGGTGCATTATACCTACTGATCTGTGCAAGGAATAGTTTTACTCTCTCTACAGATTCCTACTTACTTGCACGTAGAAATTTATCACTAAAAATTCTTTAATTTTACACATATTTTAGCTTATATCAAATCTATTTGTCTTTCAAGACTCAGGGACGTTCAATGTGAATCCTGTGGAAGGATTAACTTCGGACTTGAGACAGCAGAAAAATGCACTAGTTGTGACAACGTTAAGAAGGGTCTGCTACTACCAACTAATACAGCTAATAAGCTTACCGCACGGAAGCTGTAATTTGGTCTTTTTTAATTGGTTGAATAAACTTTACGGGCACAAATAAAGTTCATTTCAACTTAAGAGCAATATTGTTTTATCTAATGTTTGAACTATGTCAAATTACATAATGAAACCTGGTGGTTGTCATCAAAACTCACAACCCCGAGAAAAATTACTATGCCCGGAGATAAGGACCAAAACCCATATACTACGGCTTAAAGCAGAAGAGGTGGCTCTATTCCTCATATACCAGACGATCCTTGATTTTAGGACCTGAAATTTGGAAAATAATAATTTTAATACAAAAATTCTGAACTAAGGTTTTATGCCATAAGAATACAGCAAGTGCAAAAACAACAAACGTGAAGACTATAAGCCTTCGTAACGCGGTGGGCTAGGTTGCAGCTGTAAGTGTAAAGAAACCAGGTAATACGTTTAACAATCTACTATCATTGCATAAGACGCACCTTGTTTTAGATGACCAATTTTCCGAAATAAAGTATATCTTAAATATGGAGAAATACGGTAGTTTCTTTGATTGGTCTCACCATAGAATCTATAGTCCCGCATAGTTTAGATTTTTAGTAGATTTCACAATCTCAATCAAACCAGATAATACTCAATTTTAATTGACAACATGCCAGATATATAAGCTGACAAGTACTGAAACATTAGCAAAAAGAAAAATGGTGCTTCTGTGTCTTTCTAAAAAATCTCAGCAATTCTGCTTATTTTCCTGGACTCATGAAAGGAGCATAATCAATGCTAAAGAATCTGACTGAATCCAGAGGGACTTATGTAAGGACCATGTATCTGGAATTATAATCTTTATCTGTATAGTATTAATTTTTCAGGCAAAACTACTCCAGCTTATCCCAAGGGGAAAAGGACTTGTTTTACTTGAGCATATTTTCATCCAGAACGTAATTTCTGTAGATGAAGAAATTGTTAAAGTATTGTATAGTTATAAAAGTGCTACAGCAGTATATGTCATTTTGCACATGAGCTCCCAACAAGAATCGAACCTGGGACCACTTTCACTAAAGCTGATTGCTCTGCCCACATAGCTATCTAGGACTGATTATGGATATCTGGGATCAAAAGTGATGAATAGGGGATTACATTGGCAATAGAATTGCTATTTGCTTCATTAAAAAATGAAGTTTCCTTATGATAATGACTTACTTTGAAATTCTCTAGAACTATTATTTTTACAAAATACCAAAAACTGAATACTGATACTCTTAACACCTTATTTTATCAATCCCAAACATGTTCAGGATGAAAATATGGTCTAACATATTGTTTTCTTTACTTCGATATTGTTTTAGTACAGGGAAAATTTAAAACGAAGTCTTCAATGATAGAGCTCTTCTACACAATTAAAATAATATTCAACTGAATGAAAATATCAGCTATATATAATCTTGAGATGAATAATTGTTATTAGCCAGCAAGTTTCTCTCAAGTTAACGTGATATATTGGGCTTTTATTTCCTTTAATTATCGACCCTAATTATGTTTTCTAGTTTGACCCATGAATCTGAACCTAACCTTCAGGAAAATATTTTTCTTAAAACTAAACACTACAGTATTTATAAAATATGATTTCATTCTCCTTAAATAAATCCAAACACAACATATATTAATATATGAATTGCTCTTTAACAACCTTTTTTAATTTCATAATGAGCAAGTTATCATATAATTGTTATCAAAATAATTTTTATGAGCATGTTCAGTACTGCAGCTAATTCACATTGCTTTTAATTTTTAAGTTCAGATGTTCTCTATCAGTAAAACAGATGAATAATTTTAATGCAATTCCTATGTAATTAAGCACATGATATTCACGTTTTCATAATTTAAAATACAAACTTAACAAAATGAGTACTCTAAATGTGCCAGGATTTATTGGGTCACTCCCACGACTCACTCTGTCCTAAGATGTCATAATATTTTTCTAGGTAAAAAAATAATGCTATCCATTGGGAAACTGATAATAAAAATTTCTTCAGAAGGCAATGTGTTAACTCACGCATATATTGGAAAATGCATCTTGAAACTTATATCAGTAATATATTTAAAAGAAAATTCTGCAATAATTAATTCCATTTTTCTTTGAGGATATTAAATATATATATTTAGCAATTGAGAGGTTGATTTTTAAGATGATCTGACAACTAAATGTTACTTCATAATTGAGCAACAACTAGGGAATTTTCAAATTTTGCATCTATCAATGAAAATTGAAATAAATATCACTGCTTAAAATTATATTTGCATTAATATAATTTAACCTAGTATTATATAACATTTAACATATTAATATATAAATTATTTATAATATGTAACCTGATTAAACCAGCTATACATTTAAGGTTAAACAAACCATGCATAAGTTGACTTTATAAATAATGAAGATATATAGTTGGATAATGAATCATTTCCTGGCAATCAAAATACAGAGTACTTTTCGAATTTTCAGTTGCATCCAAAGGAGTGCTTCAGTGATTTCGATTATCACATAGCTTCGGTCATTCATTTATCTATTCATTCGGTCATAATGGAATTCCTCTTTGCGTGCCTCACGATCATATAATTGCCGTGTTAATCTGAAGAATCAAATTCTTTATATCAATAAGAGTTTTCTCATCATTCCTAATAGTTCAATAGTTTTCTCTATCGTCCCGCGATATCATTCAAAAGTCTCTCCCCTCCATACGGAATGATTTGACATCATTGCGCTGGCAACACTGCTTCGGCCTTGAATTCAAAATTGATCTTGGACTGCACTGCCAAGCCTCGTCGTAGTCTCCTGTTAAGTCTTCTACTGAAACAAGGTCCCGAGGGTAGGTTCTATGAGCACGGCAGGTCCTCAAAAGATCTGACATCAGCTTTTCTAGCGTCAATATCTCATCATACGCACAGTCTGCATCTGTCTCGATAGCATCCATAAGCCGGCCGGCAAATCACGGAATCAATTCGTTTTTATTTTAATTTTCAGTCCACACAATAAGGAATACTAAACATGGCCCCGTCGTACAAGTTGACTTACTTCCCGGTCAAAGGATTGGGTGAACCCATCAGATTCCTTCTGGCATATGGCAAGATTGATTATGAAGACTACCGCTTTGACCGTGAGAAGTGGCCCGAGATTAAACCAAGTAAGTGCATGAAGTCCCATTTGCGTCTACATGACTATGTTTGGTATTCGTTGAGAGTCGATGAATTTGGCATCGGCTTCCTCATTCGCGAAGTTATCTAATACTTTGTTGTTTCGATGTTTAGCCACCCCCTTTGGAAAGTCTCCCGTACTGGAAATTGATGGTAAAGCTCTCCATCAATCTGTCGCTATTACGCGTTATCTTGCTAAGCAGTGCAAGCTGACCGGTGACAACGAATGGGAAGCTCTGGAATGTGACATTATGGTCGATACAATTGGCGATTTGAGAGCTCGTAAGTACTTGCCCGCTATTTTCATTAAAATATAATTTGAGATTTTCTGTTTGTCGAGTTAAAAATAGACTGGTGGAGCCGGTGATTACCGGCATGTCAATTTTTCTTAATCCTCAATTATCACCTGCATTATTTAGTTTGGCACAGCTGTTGTAATTTTTAAACTTTAAACCTGCTTGATGATAAGTCTTAAGTACTACATGTACAACTTTATTACAGAAATTGCCGGTTTTTTTTACGACAAAGATGGACCGAGCAAGGATGCTAAGAAAGAAGTGGCGCTTAAGGAGACTGTTCCTTTTTACTTAGGAAAGCTTGATGAAGTAGTTGCTAAGAATGGAGGCCATTTCGTGGCTGGAAAGGTGATTCATAAGAGTTTTATGAATACTAATAGCCATTTGTTCGTGCAAGATTTTAATTATATTTTGTTTCATTGTAGCTTACATGGGCAGACCTTTATTTCGTAGCCATACTAGACTACTTGGAAGCTATGGCTGGTATGAGTTTCACCGAAAAACACGCCAATCTGAAGGCTGTCAAAGATAAGGTCCTCGCAGTTCCAGCCATCAAGGAATGGGTTGAGAAGAGACCCAAGACTGAATTTTGAATTTCGAAAAGTAATTTGTCACCCAAATTATAAATTTTAATGCGGGGCCATGCAATGTGCCATTAATTCGTCTATTTTATACCATATTTGGTTTTTGTACCTTTCCAGTGAATAAACAGCTTTCTAAATCAAGTTTAGAATTTTACAATTAATTAATATTGTCACTCCTTAAGATACCAAAGTAGAAAGAGAGCAAGATAAGGTGAATTCAAGACTTCAAAGACATGTTTTAATGTAAAGAAATAGCACTATATCGTTAAGTACTAAAGACAACTGTTCTCGGAAAATTTATATTGAAACCAAAAGGTAACACAATGATGGAATTGAAATCCCCATGCATCTTTTCATCAGGCGAAATGTCTGCGGATAGAAGCGGGAAAGGATTACGGTAGAGGAGTTAAATTTTCTGTGAAGTTTAGCTGTAATAAGGGCCTACTGGTACTGAAAATAAGCTAACTAAATTTAACTTAAATGGATTCATGTAAGAGTTGAAAGAATGACCATATGTTTCATCCAAACCTGAGCAATACTTGAGTAAACGAAGTGATTGTTTGAAACTAGCGGATTTTTTTGTTATGAAACTGAAGAGCCAATTCCTGCAACCAGGGGGCTACTGTCTGGTTTCTAGCCAGCGCTGTTGCAGGTTGCGTTTATGCTAACAACTACGAAGCGGCGAGGGATATGCAAAACACTGAATCTTGCCCATCTGTGTTACATTATGGAATCTCTTCAAGTCGCGTCCACCATTCAGTCACCTCGAAACTGTTTTTAAATTTCCGCAAAAACTCCACTCTTCTCTACTCAGAATGTGTTCAAAGTACAAGTTAGTCTACTTCCATGCCATGGGCTTAGCAGAACCTATTCGTTACCTGCTTGCATATGGGAAAATCGATTTTGAAGATAAACGGATTCTCTATGAAAGTTTTCATGAAATAAAGAACGGTAATTCAATCTATCATGTAGCCAATCGTAATCTCTGCTTAAAATGTAAGTTTGTTCAAATGAAAATCTTATTAGGTATGCCAATGGGTCAGCTTCCAATTCTTGAATGTGAAGGGAAAACGCTGTATCAGTCAATTGCTATCTGCCGGTTCCTAGCGAAGAAGATTAAATTATGTGGAAACGACGAAGAAAGTGCTGTTGATTGCGATATTGTTGTGGATACAATTACTGACTTTCGATTGCGTAAGATTAATTCATTATTTATCTGGTAGATTGGCGTTCATGCAGTAATTTTTCTCCTTTAATTTCATTAGACTTTAAAGATGTACTGTTTACGGATGATCCAGATCTAAAAGCTCAGAAGAAGGATAAGTTGATGGAGGAGATGATTCCCTATTATCTCTCTAGATTTGAAAGTATAGTGGAGAAAAATAAAGGCCACTTTGTTGCTGAATCTGTAAGTATTTATACCCAAGCACTCATCATAAATCATATCTTTGAAAGAGACATTTCGTCACATTGAAGACTACATTCCTTAGTGGGTTTCTGAGTAGATTTCTGTTTGTATAAGAATGAATCTAAAAATTGCCTGAACGTTTTTTTATATTGCTGTATGGCATTTTTTTTGTTATCCAATTAGTTCTTTTTGTTCATCATTAAAAGCCATATTTCACTCTGCAATACTGAATATTCTTCTTACTGTTTATACATTTTCTTTGAATCATTTCTATGTTCTGAGTGAAAATTATTGTGAGATAATCAAACTTCAATTTTTTTCCTTAAGGTATATAGTTAGTTGATTTTAAATTTATCTTTCTTTCTAATCTATTAATAGATATTTTATTCCTCTTTTGAAATTACCATGGTTTTTCAATTATTCTCAACTTCCTTTTATTCATGGAGAATACATCTTATTACTTATCTTATATTTGAAAGTGCCTTTGGTTTATAAAATAGTACTTACCTATTCTTTGTTATAAAAATGGGGTGTTATCTCTAATCTCCTCAAGCTTTTGATTTTTCTATACTGTGTCTATAACTGAGCAAATTACAAAGAAAAGTGAGGAACATTGCTTACTATATTTAGCTTGGGTTTTAATTTGGTATATACTAATTCTTGGTCTATATGTCTCTTACCTGTTTGAAATGTGTTTTCACATATCATAAAAACAGTATTGACCAGGGTGCTTCTTCATATTAGTTTCAAGGGGAAGCATCAAAATGAATTATCATTTTTATTGTTACTCACTACTTTGTTACTTGTTTGAATGTACCTAAATTTGATCTTTGAAATTCTTACTAAAATTTATTTTCTTATAATCGGAATGAATTCTTTGCAAAATATCATGGATGTTGAAATTTCTTATTTACAGAATTTTAAATATGTACAAGTGTAGTTTACATTTATCTAAAGAATGACTGTATGTATCTTTCATCCATTATCTTGAATTTATTTTCTTTTACCTTTTATGGCTATTGCAATATAATTTGGAAAAGTCAACTCTTATCCATGTAGCAATTTCAAAGGGAAGGATATTCTCATTATTATATTATTTAAATGTAGATAGTAGAAAGAAAAATTATTTATTAATAATTATCCAATGATCAACATTAATTATAATTAATGTTGATCATTGGAATAGGTTTTGGTTTCTAAGATCATAGAGTTTTGAGGTACTTTTTAAAGTTAGCGTAACATTCTCACCATGTTCAAGAATGGGAACTACTATAGGTAGTATTAAGCCTGCTACTACTAAGCCTTCAACTAGCTTAGAAGGAGATTGAATGATATTCGTGCTAAAAATACGCAAGAGAAATATTTGTAAACATTCTTGTCTCTGCCTTGATAAAGAGTATTTCATTCTTCAGCTCTATCTTGATTCAACCATAAGAATTCTAGTCTGAAAAGGTGTTGTTTCTAAGATGGTTCCATTCTGTAATTAGAACTGCTCCGATACATAATTCCATTCAGTTAACTTCATCATGTGTCCTTCTCAGCAATTGACTTGTGTGCCTTATTTGCATTTATTTGAGTATTTCTGCATCTTGATTCTTACTGCTGATGTGTTTAAATTGGTCAGGAGCAACAGGTGGGTACAGATTTGACTGAGTGGGATTTTTGAGTTTTAGGAATGTATTGAATATTTTCAAATTAGTACTCAGGATATGACAGACAAAAATATAAGTCTTGAATATTAGTTTTGTTAGTCTTTTTAATCTTTAACTAATCTGAAGAATTAATCATGACTTCCATTAAAGAGGAGACAAAGTAAGTTACTAGTGGATGAAATATGAGTTACATTGGGGTAAACTGTTGTAATTTTTGTGGTAGTATTCTATTTAAATAAAATTATATGTGGTAGTTAATATTGCTTGTGATATTATGGATTTCTTATTTGCTAAAATATTCTATTGATCTTTCTACATTTACGCTAAAATGTTACAGTAAAATTAAAACTTCCTTTCTAGCTGACCTGGGCAGACCTGTACTTTGCAGGCATTTTATGCTTCATGGAGTCTTTCCTCAAAATTGATTTACTTGAAGGATATCCTATGCTTCAGATGCTAAGAGAAAAAGTTGACAATTTATCAGGTGTAAAAGAATGGATTGAAACTCGTCCAAAAACTGAACTCTGAGACTGAAAATGCAATCTTGATTAATTTAACACCCTGAGGGACTCTCAGCCTAAAACTTGCAAATAAAAATGCATAGCTGTGTGCACTCTTTTCACATGAAATGAAAATATTTTAATCTCAGCCAGGCAAGTTTAAAAAAAAACATATTTTGTCAACCGATATACTGTAGAGCTAATGTAAAAGTAGCCATTTAAATATATGATTAATTCTTAGTGAATGTGATGTTGTTTGTTTGATTCTGTTATGCCATTTCTTCAGTGATATGTATGTTATAAAATAATTCCTCATGCGAAAACCATTACCAATTGATCATCATGCAACCCTATTCCATTTTGTCTTTATATGTATATCTCAAAACATGTTTATGAATATTTTTGTAATACTTGGAGATTGATTGAGTATGCAGAAAACTTTTATATTAGAGTGTGAAAAATGCAAGCTTAAACTATTCTTAATTCTGTTCAGAATATCAAATTTTCATCATTTTTCAGTATCATTGGTTATCAGTATGATGTAGATGTTTCCTCAGTATTTAGAAGATGAATCATGAGATATTGTGGTATGTAAGACTGTCATTTCTCTTTCATCTTTGATTCTTACAATTTTACTAATTTCAATGAAAAATGTGTTTAAGAAGGTAGAGAATATGCAAGTGATATTCTTGCAGAAAATGAGATTCTAATATGATAAGGCAACTGTGTTCCTTAATAAATGCTCCATTAAATAAATAAAATAAAAAATTTCAATGCATTGAGTAGAGAATACTTGTAGTTTAAGTACATATAAGCATGAGTGTTCTACCATTCAGTGGGTTTCTAAGCATGCTCCAATATTCCGTATTCAATGGCATTTATTTTTAATTTGCCCCACCCTTTATGTCATCTAATTGTAAGATCTGCTGTTGTCTTTTTCTCTGTCTTTTCCTTATACTCTACCCTAAATGACTTTCTTTAGCAGCCCTTCTCTTCTCAATATTTGACCAACCTATTTCCTTTGTCAATACTTAGTTACTTCAGTTAGAACCCTCTCTTTCCCAACCTCTGTGTTTGTATTCCTCAAGCTAACTTTTTCATACTAAACAAACCTAAATATGGAGGGCCTCCATTCTTTTGATGCCATTTATCTTATAATCCACAATTCTCATCGATATAGCAAAACACTCCCAAGGATTTTACCAGTCTGTATCTAATTTTTACATCAAAATCTCCAGTTATCAGTTTCCTTTGCAACATGAAGACTTCCTTGACGTAAGCTATTGTTTTTTAAACCTCAGCACCTTCATCCCAAAAAAGAACACTAAGTAAAATAATTTATCCACCTGTTCTAATTTTTTAAAATTTACCTAGGGCTACCATTAATTAGGACCCAAAAATAAGAACATTCAGGCCCAAAAATAAGATTTCTCAACAGAAAATAAGACACAATTGGTAAAGCAGTTCTATTTACAATATTTTGCATTGCGAATGATTTTCTCCAACAATTCTTTTTCTTTTACCCGTCAAGTGATAAGGCAAGAGGCCTAAGGCACTCTCTCACTGCCAGCACAAGCACAGAACTCACTTTACTGACAACTCATAAGTGTGCACTTAAGGTAATTTTAAACTGGCTAGTAACTTGCGACTAATCTCGCACTAGACACTTCCTAATATGGAAGGAATTATCCTTAACACATGCAATAAAATGTCCCAACTTTCTGTTGCAACAATGTTGCAAGTTTACACTCCCTCAAGTTCTCGCACAGGTGCTTCTTATTACATACAATGTAAGAGACCATTCGATTGTCTTCGATCTGGATAAAATAAGCATGCATTATGTAAAGTAAGCACATTTCTTAGAAATAAGCACAATTTCATTTTCTAAGATCTCCTCCTTTAAAATAAACATGTTATGGCAGCCCTGCTTGTAGTTAAGAAGTTAAGCTAACAAATCAACAATCAAACAAAAAGGTACATACATACACAGAATTAATGATAAAGAAAAGACTTTTTAATTTGTGAAAGGACTCCTGTTATTTTAGAAAGAAGACTAAAAGGCAAAGTAATAAGCAATTAGACAAATTAATTAAGCTACGGATTAAGAAAATTACATAAAGAAATGAAAAGATTGGACTTTTACCCATACCACAGAAATAATTTATTAGCAGCCAAGGTTTCCACATATTCCAAGCATTGCTGATGCAATTGTAATTGCATGACGATGACGCAACACGTCAAAACCTAGGTTGCCGAATAAATTATTCCTGTGGTATGGGTGAAAATCTCACCTTTTCATTTCTTTACGTTATGGATTCCTACCACAAATTCATGTATTTATATTTTTATAGTGGAACTAATAGTGAACTTCGCCGTCAAAAATGACTGAACTAAAAAAATACTTATTTTTTTAATAACCATGATGAAAAGAATCGGAAGTAGTATGAGCTCGGATTCAACAATTGCCTTGTCTGTAACGAGGATGGGGCAGGTTGGGTTTACGGATAGGGACCACGAAATTTCATCCAATTTATGTGTTTTTTTTGTCACTGATGTCAATCCTAAAACAATATTACGCAACTAAAATAAGAATCTTTATTTCAATCGTTGGTCTTTAAGTGTTCCTGCTACCATACTATTACGAGTAGGATATTTTCATTTGTCATGTTGTAAAGGATAGAGAGAATTTAATTTCTCATTTTCTTTTGTCCCAGTCTTGATCACAGCTGTGATGAAATGAAAGCTACTGAGGTATGAGTGAATAATTTCCCTGATAAAGGTCTCTCCTTACGGAATGCCAAGAAAACTTTACTCCTTGAATCTTTGTGTTTCACTTGTGTGGACATGTTCCTCTTATAGCATTCTGGCTCAGTGAGGAAAGCAAGGACAAACTGCCTCACTCCTCATCCAACCTAGTAAATCTCATTCCTCTCTGCAAGCTCTTAGTAGCTTTTTTCTGAGGGATTGAGGTGCTAACTGGTTTTCTGGCTGAATACTTTACAGACAGGTCTTTTAGTATTTCCTAGAATTTGCAGGATCATTATTTCTATTTTAATTTTGTACAAGAAAGAAACATGTGGCCTGCATAAGATAAAATAAAACTTTACATTCACATCTTATGAATAGTACCAAGTAGAATCAAGTACAACTTTGGCAAAAAAATATCGATCTGTAGAGGTGTATTTGCCTTCTCATGAAAGTATCTTAGCCTTATACCCATCACCCATGGGGTTGGCTGATGATTTTGATGATTGGTGATGACGATGAAGTGTGATTTGACACTGATTTTTAGTCAAAGCTGATTGCATTGCCCACTTGGTTATCTATAAGAACTCTATTTACCTTATAATGAATCCCTAAATTTCACTTTCATATCTCATCAAGAAGTGTGAAAAAAATAATTGAAAAAAATTGCATCAGTGCATTTCTTATGGAGAGTTACTGACATCCAATATGGAACTGTGAGGATGAGCTTTTATAAAGTTGGCAGTTTTTACCATCTAGTTCAGTATCGTCTTCATTATTTCATTTCTTCTTTTTGGTGTTTTTCTTGAAGCTAGGGAATCTTAATGAATATCTTGATGAGCCCACTCATGTATAGTATAGTACGTATATAGTCTGTTCCTATTTAGCTAAATCTTCATGTATGCAGAAAAATTACTCTTTTTACTTTTGGAATAGCTGTTTACTTGTTTTGTACCTTGTCCTGGTTTCTTTACCCTAAATCCTTTTTGTCATTGGTCCGCCATCTAGAGACTTTGCTAGATACTTCAAATATGCATGTACAGTAAAACTTCTCGGGAGCGACCACCCTCCGTTCTGAGGAAAATCGGTCGTTGAGGGGGGTTGGTCTCTTTGAGAAGTATTAACATTGAGCTGCTTAAAACGTTTTTATCGATTTAGAAACAATTATTCAGTAGTAAAAATTAAGAAAAATATACAATCTAATTTTATTATTTTTATTTTAATTATATACAAAAAACGAAGTCGTACTATTTTTATACAATACGTATTTATTTTATTTTGAAATAAGAGGAAATTTCTATTTGTTTCATTTTTTTTGATTTTTCAGAAAGTACCTCTTTTTCCAACTTATTTTTCAGTTCTGAAAATAGACTACTTATTGAATTGTCTTTCGTTTGCAAATTTAAAATCATATAGTCTATTTGTTTTAACGCTTGCTGCGCTGTCATCGTAGGTTCGACCGCCTGTTGAGATGTCAGCAGGGGAACTTTCATCTTCAGATTCGGAATTTGCGCATATAAAAGGCATAAAATATAAGTCTTAGTATTTTTTTAATATTTTAAACATAGCAATTAAAAAAATAATATGCACACTTACCTTGGGCAATAGCATCCTGTATTAAGCGGTCTTCCCAATTTTCGCTGAGATTATCAATGCATTCTAAGTTGTCCTCGCACTCCAGAGACTCCGGCTCATAATCAATCCCCGCCAGTTGCGAAAGCTCCTCTATTTCACCAATAGCATCAGAGTCATCGAAAGAAAAAATGAATTTTTCCAATTCGGAATTAGTGAGTCCACAACTGGCGAAACACTTAGTGATTAAGTCCGCATCTAAGTCCTTCCAGGCGCGTTTGGTCCATCCCACGGCGTCGGCAACTGTTATCTTTTTGGCCATGTTTGTCGCATTTTCACAATTTTCCATTCTTGCATTAATGGATCTCAAAAGGTATCTCCTGTATTCTAACTTGAACCATTTGATAACGCCATGGTCTAGGGGTTGAAGCTTGGAGGTCGCATTTGGCGGCAAAAACAACAGTTTCACATTCTTTAACACAGCTTGATTGTGACAAGTCGCATTATTTAAAATAAGGAGCACGTTTCTACCTTCTTTCTCCATTTCCTTATCGAACTCTAATAACCACTCCTCAAATATTGAAGATGTCATCCAAGCTTTGCGGTTTGATTTCCAATGAATTCCAAGCTGATTGATGTCTTTACGCTTAAAACCTCGTGGATTCTTTGATTTCCAAATCATCAAAGGTTTCATTTTCTCTCCTGCTGCGCTAACACAAAATGCTATAGTCATTCTTTCTTTAGCTTGTTTCCCCCCTTTGAAGTCTGTCGACTTGAGTATCATGCTCTTATTTGGGAGAGCACGGAAAAAGAGACCAGTTTCATCAATATTAAAAATGTCACCGGCATCGTATCCTGCTAAGAGAAATGGAAGTCTTGTTTGCCAATCATCACAGACATTTTCATCTAAATCGGCAGCTTCTCCACACAATGCGCGGAACACAATGTTGTTTCTTGTTCTAAACTTGTCGAGCCATCCGTTGCTTGCGTTGAAGTCTTTTATTCCAAGGGCCTCTGCGATCCCTAGGGCTTTTTCTTTCATCAGAGCTCCGCTTATTGGGATATTCTTGGACCGTGCTGTTTTAAACCATTCCAATAATGCTTCATTTACGTCTGGAAATTATTCTGTCCTCATTCTCTTCACTCCTCTGAACTCAAAATCTTCCCATTCTTTGCGGAGATCAACTTTTTCTTTAATGATTTTGTTTATTTGAGTTTTTCCACAGTTAAACAAATCCGCCAACTTTCTCTCCGATTTTCCTTTTTAATGCAACTCGATAACTTCAACTCGCTGCTCCAAACTTAAAATCACTCGTTTCTTAGACATATTGAGAGCTCTTTAGCGTAAATTGCAAATGAATTTTTGGATAACTGATGCATTACCCATCCCCCCCTTATTTTAGACACAACAACCCCCCCCATCCACAAACATATGATGTCCAATAATAGAGATTGTCCATCCACTTGAGGGGCTTGACTCTTTTCCATTGGCAAGAGGGTCGTAAAAATCCTCAGAAGACAGAAAGCCTTCAAACATTGGATTGCAATGGGATAAACCCCCCTCCCTCATCCCTGAAAAGTTGCACAAAGAAAAGGAGCTTCTTATTGTAAACTCGGGCAATTCGCCCATCCATCAATGGTCGAAGGTCATTCAAAATACGAAAGGACGAAAAGGGTCAACAATGTACAGTAGCGGTGGAAAAGCTAGATTTTGTTCGGAAAAGTGACCCCCGAACGACCTCAAATCCGGTCGTAACCAGAGGGATGGTCTGGTCTGTTCGAGAGGTATTTTTAACATTAAGCGTATAGGGAAAAAAATCGGTGCCTTGAAAACTTGGCCGTTTGCCGAGGTGGTCGTTTAATAGAGGTGGTCTGTTGTAGAAGTTTTACTGTAATATGATGAAAGTGTATGAATGGTGGCCTATATCCCAGGATCTTACAATATTTTGTAGTGTTAGGTATCTTGTGATACCTAAGTTATCAATCGGGTAAGCACAACATGAGGCAAAACAATATAGAATTCAAAATAATATTTTGTTTTGTTTTATTAATTCAATTTTATTTCTGTATCAAACATATACCTCTATCAACATATTACTCCATAATTTGATTTTCGTTGAACCTTGCATTGTATATTTGAATTTATATTGAAATAAATTTAAAATGACGGAGTAAAAATTCTTATCTACAAATACATTTTCTTTGGATATTTACATAAAAAAAAGATCATTAAAATACTATCGGTATAATGACTTTCAATCTCAAAAATCACTGATTTAGTGATGATGCCTATATTAATTTCTTGAAGGAATCCAAAGGAATACACAAACTTTGAGGTGTTTTGAAAATTATAAATGATGATATCAAATAATTGATTATGATTGATTTGATTATTTAGGAGAAATAATGTAATCATAAGAAATCTGTTCTCTATAGACATGTGAGGAATTACTTACACCATTAATTTACTAAGCTCATTTCCTTTTATATTAAAAAGAATGAATTTTGCAATTTCTTCAGCTTTCTTTGATGCAATATTTTACATAATATCTTCCTACAAAGATAAGCTATGAAGATAGAGACCATTCTATCTTTCTGTACTTCACTTTTATTAGCAAGAAAGCTATTAGCCTAATACTTTTGTTTTTATTTCTTGTCTGGCAATTCTGGTAAACCACTGAAATGAGTTGTGGCATGATTCAAGGGAAAGAGAAAATCAACTGAAATCATTTCAGTTTTATTTACCTAGATCAGCTCGGGTCTCTGGTTTGAATCCTGGCTAATTGTTTTTTTTGTTATGGAATGGTTGTGGATGTTTTTAAATAGTAATTATTATTGAAATGAATGCAATTGGTACTTTTCTTCCTGTTTCCATTAGAGATATTATTTTTATGATTTAATGTAACAAAATATTTATTGCCCCTTCACTATGGCTTAATGTATCTTTACCTCAATTTTTGTTACTTGAATGAAGAAATGTTTATATGAAACGATGAAAAAAATTGAGTACCTGTTTAACGTATATTTTTTAGATGTTTTCAAAATAAAAGTTTTAGCAAAATAAATATAATTTCAACTTAAATTAGTTTATTTATATATACAAATTTTACATTTATCACTTAAGATTTTTCAGGTCAACATGCCACTGGTACATTTACACACTCCCTGCTATGACAAACTCTTCAATACCTGATTCATTAAAGCCTCTTAGAATTTTGAAAAAGCCCTGTATACCCCATTCTTCCCCCCATGAATTGGCACATAGCCAATATGGAAAATTATTTTCTTCTCCCCATCCAACAATTTTGATTGCATGATCACCTTGAAAGCCTCCTGTCATATGCATATACACACCTGCAAAAACAATTATTCTATAGTCAAGTTCTTTGAAAATAAATCCAAAGAATTTTTCATCATGGCCATTTTTTGTATCGTTGAATTTAGTTTAAAATTAAGTCATCAATGACATTTGAATCAGATTTCTACTCCTCTGCTATATACATACTTGTATTTAAAATTGAATAATGTAAATTCTACAGAGAATGCAAAGCTGTGGAAAATATTTAGTTTACCTCGACTGTATGCGATGAAATCATCATAAACTTTGAAACAGGCTACTACAGGCCCATTATCTAGTATTTCTTTTTGGATTGCAGCAACGTTTTGCGGAACTGTATATGCATTAGATCCTGGAAGAGAACATTTAAATTTAGATTTTGATTCCAATAACAATTCCTGATAGAAAATTTATTTATATTTTTACCAAATTTAAGGTCAGATTGATAATTCAGGTTTGAGCCACTGCGACACTGTCTACTGCATCCTGGAGTTATATTATCAAAGAAGGCACCATTGGTGTAAGGTTGGCATCCCTGAGAAAATATGTATTTTTTTCATAATTTTAATTTTCATAACTCCATAAAAATCCAGTTAATGGAAACTTATAATGAGGACCTAACATATTTATAATGCAACAATCGACAAACACAAACATTTATGTTTCAACAGAGTTAAAATAATTATGGAGATGGAACAAATTGTATATTCAACTACTGCCTTCTTGTTAAACAGTAGACCAACTGAAGGACTTCTTAAATTCATCGGGAATCAATAATCCATCTATGTAAGCAGACATTTATTAATGCAATCCATCACTTATCAGATTTATGGATTTAAAAACCTGCCCCATTGGTATAAAAATAGTTTTACAGAAAAATATTGTTAGTTTCATTGTTGGCCCATGAAGAACTTATATACATATTAATACATGCAATTTTTCTATTTAAATTAAGACTAGTATTTAAAGAAATGTTTTTTTTTTGGTTGGCAGATTTAGGATTAGAATTACCTCATTTGAGTTATAATCTCCCCCAGTGACAATTCCTGTGTTCACCCAATAACGAAGAGCCTCTTCGGGATATCCTCCATTACAGCCATCACCACAGCTTCTGCAGCATGTCATCAGGTTTTGAACAGATATGGGAAAATCCTGAGCTCCCATTGACTTTATACACATTCGGTCAGAAATTATTTCTGATGTAGCAAAAGCCTAGTTTATCAGATTTTCAAAATGAATCAAAGAGCATGAATGATTAATAAAGTAGTATTCTGAAAACAATACAAAGTTTTTTTTAAGAAACACCTTCATATGACATTAGTTTTAATGGAGTTGTACACTCTGATGGAAGGAAGAGTAATTAAAGAATCACCGCATTAGTGATTGATTTGGTCAGATGATATTACTTTCCAACCTTTAATCAATTGAATATTATTTGTGATTACAAATTCTAATTTTGTAATAATCAAAAATAATATGGTCCTCACTTGGCTATTCATTTTCCTCCCCTTTTATATTATAATGATGTAAATATAATCCCTAAATTCTGTAATCTTTAATCCAGGATTATCTTATACTTGCAAGGCTGCTTTTACTGTAAGGATGAGAACTACACGAGCAATATAGGTAATCATAAGCACAATGGTGTAGTTGTTCGTAGAAACCCAATGACAAGCTTAAGATTAATAAATCCAGAAGGAAAAAAATAGGAATGAAGTTAAGAAAGGATTATTATATTGGGAAAATAGAGGACTGTAATATAAATATTGATAACAACATGAAATTCACTTGAAATGAGTTCAAGTGGTATTGATTTGAAGATACATAAATACAACAACTTAAGTAAAGCAAGAAAAGCTAATAAAGATGAAGTGTTGTTCTTGTCAGCAGAGTATTCATTATATTTATTCTCACATCAATAGTCTTTGTAAATTATTGTAAGCAATCATTTAAATTCATCTTAGCAAAACTTATCTGCATTATGTAGTTATTTAGTTTATTTAGTTATTTAGTTTATTTAGTTATTTAGTTTATTTAGTTATTTAGTTTATTTAGTTTATTTAGTTATTAAGTTTATTTAGTTTATTTAGTTATTTAGTTTATTTAGTTATTTTGAGGCTGATGGGTGTATCATGTCATTATTATTATAAATTTAGTGTCAAGACTTATGAATGTTTTCTTGAATCCACCCAACTGTAAAGGGGGGTTGTCTTATATTTTGATGTGCATTATTTTCCATAAAATATGGTTGTACGTGAAAGTATTTTACCTAAATTATAATTAATCCTTGATAACAACTTACTATAGCTAATGTTGGATTGCATTTGGGGGTTAATTTGGTCTTCAGGTTTTCCATTTCAATTATTAATATTCTTACTCATTTCTTTCATAGGAAATTTTAACAGAAAACTTATTCGATACTTTTGTTGCCAAGTATAATGCAATATTCTACTGTAAACTTACCCAACAAGATCCACATCTGCCTTGATTCCTTATTTTATTAATTCTTTTGCTGCAGTATGGCCACTTATCACTTGCATTAAAAAAAGTAGGAAGACTAGAATCCCCTACTAGTGGTGAAGATACTTTTACTGGTAGAATATGAAAATCTCTTAATTTAACTCCCATCAGTATTGTGGTGTTTTCTCTATCAACTTCTGTTAAATAGTTTCTCCGAGCCTTGAAATGAAATGTGATTAAAAATAATTTTCTATCAAAGGAGTGTTCATGTAAAGGTTAGTTAAGTTATTGACTTACTTGCCAAGAACACAGGGGGTCACTATTGATTTGCCTGATTATTTCTCGTAAGCGTCGACTGATACATGCTGAAGAGCCTATGAGTAACATTATTATTAAAGCTGTCCACATTATTCCTTAAATGAAAATGAGATAAATCAAATCATGTATAATAAATATTTGCTCCTTTTTCTCTATAACAATAAATTATGAAATGAGCTTTTAATTGATCAGAAAAATCATAATGATGTAGAATTTACGGTCAAATTCTAAGGTTTCATGAAAAATGAACACATTTAGATAAGATTATGGTATATTTGATAATCAAGGTTTTATATATTCTCTGTTTTGTATTTTTGTTACCGTATGAAATTCGTTTAGAGGTAATGTATTCAATGTAGGATGGTACAACTTTGTGGAAGGCTATTGTAGTCATGAAAATGAGAGCACTTCCTCTGACTTATTATGATGTAACTTATTCAATGAGTAATCTAGCATCTGTAGACAAAAGAACATTGTCGTGCAGAGAGTGGTCCATATTTTACTCTTATTTTCTAATTTACTATTATATGTAATTTAAGGGGTTGGCTTATGTAATTAGTGCCAATGAATACCTAAGGATTACTGAATACTGTGTTTTTAAGTACCCCTCATCTTACTTGTAGTGAAGTTCTCTATCATTGAGGTTTATTTGGTTGAAATAAGGGTATTAATTCATTTCCAAATGACCCCTCTTACATCCATTTTCTGGATTATAACAGTGGTGGACTTTAAACGATAACAAGAGACAAACAAACACAACCATTCCCTAGCCATAAAAATCCGATTAGCCGGTATTTGAACCCCTGGACCTTGGGGTTGAAGTGCTAGCTCATTCACACGAATATTGGGTAGGAGAATGCATATATTATCCTCAAGTCCATCTTTGAGTAACAAGGGTTACATATAACAAAAGAAAATGAAAATAAGATATGAGAATCACTTGCAAAGAGCACAAAGTGTACATTGCAGGGATGCCTATACTTATATCATCAACTTTCCATTAACTATTGCATCGAAACTTAGTCCAATTTACACGAACCCTAATATATTTTTTTCATTGCTCTACTGCCTGAATCTCCACTAAAATGTTCATCAGAATCTCAGGGCAAAAATGAGAATCACTCCTTGCAAGAGAAATAGGGATGTATTTTAAGGAGAGGAGAATGATCTGGAGAATTTATTGACATCAAGAAGCAATAATACGTGTTGGAGAACATGAACTTGAGGCCAAGAAAAAGGAAGGAGTGAGGCAGGGTCTCAATCTTTCCCCTTTACTCTTCAACGTATTTGTATGTACTCTCAGAGAATGTTAGAGTATCTATATGGAGGAATGAAGATCCATGGAGTAGTAGTGACATTCCTCAGATTTGCGGATGACGTCGGCGAAGAGTGAAAAGAATCTCACACGCAAGGATAGAAGCCTTTTTGAGACATAAATACAATATGAACATCTGCAAAACCCAGCAAACAGGATAAGAATGCTGAGTGAATAAGACTCGTGGGAGAAATCACTGAGAGGGTACTGGAATCTACTTGCATAGGAAGAAGGATAACATCGGACGAAGGAAGCAATAAGGAATCAGTTAGCATGATAAGCCAGGCGAAAGTAGCATTTGACCAAAAGAGTAAATTTTAACTTGACCTCTAACCGCATCGTCATAGGGTTGAGGAAACCTCTAGCCATGATTGGTCATGATATCCGTTTGACGTACCGCGTTGTAATGAAGAGAAGGATTGAGGCAGTGGAGATATGGTGTTGGAGGAAAATGATGAACCGAAGTGGAGACGAATTAAAAAATGCTAGGCTCCAGGATAGCCATGTGGGAAGCGCGTTCAGCTTTGGCGAAAGCTGTCCTGGGTTCGATTTCCGGTGATATCCCATGTGCGAAACGGCTTAAGCTATCGAAGCACTTTTAACAATACAATTGAAAAAATATTGACAACAGCGGGAGAGAGTGTATTCATGAAAAACTTTACAGAAAAGATGAGAAAAACGTAAGGTTGCCACCTCTCCCGGAATCGACCGATATGGACGCGTCTCTCCCGGCTCCCAACGGTATATGTACCCTAATGCATAAGAAATATTCCTTGATAAAATTACTTCAGGTGACCGGTTCGCCCTTATATTTTAATCCCTTCTCTGACTTCATCACTTTAATTCACACAGCAGCATAATACTTCAGATGAAACATAAATCGTTATATAGCTTAGTACTAGCAAAAAATTGCTTGTACATATTCTTTTATTTTTTACTGATTGTGAGATAAAGTCTCCTGGAACTTTAGCCATCTAAATAAAAAATCTCCGGAATTTTTACCCTCAGAATTAAAAATCTCCCTGAATGAACCGTTCGTAAGGTGGTAACCCTAGATAATTGGTAGGAAATCATTAAGGTATGGCGGAGTGGTACGATTTTAGAAGGGGCTGACGGTAGAGGTCTGCATGGGCCGAAAATTTCAGCCAAAGCCCGGCCCGGCCCGTTCGTCGTTGAGCCCGACACGGCCCGAACGTTGATACTAATTTTCGTTCTCAAGCCAAAAAATATTTCAAATGCTATAATTTAAGCGAAATACAGACCTTTTATATTTGCAGAAAGTGAATGTAGCCTTTCCGATTAACTGGGACTAAACGAGGTATAGATGAGATAGATACAAGCGATGAAATTGATAAAAACTGTATGTTGTGGAGTCATGAACGAAAGAGGTTTTATAAACTAATGTGGGAGTACAAGTAGGATGAGAAAATAAGCACGGAGGCAGCTTCGACATGTCCTCTTCCAAGGACGCAAATACATGGACTTGCAAAACAAATACTGATTTTCAGTCCACTATAGTAAAAGGTACTCTCGGTATTTATGACTCATGTTTGTTATGAATTAAGCAAGGAAATTCCTTAAGAGTAGTTGCATCATCTTTCTCGTGGATGGACGGCAGCAAGGCGTGGTTTTGGTGTCAATGCCATGCTCTATTCTCTTTGAAATAGTAATCTTCTGTTTCTCCCTTCCATAAACTGTTTTGGGAAGATAGTGCTGCGAGAAAATTTGTTTTATGTCTCTTTTCACAGAATAATTGGTATAACTAATTTAACTTCCGATATTCGACCATAATCTTATCAAGTAGTGGCCATCTCTCATGATTTCATTCAATTCATTTTGGTGGTTGATTTGTCATCAAAAACACAAACCATTTCAATCTGCTTCAACTTTCAGTTAGCTCTTCATAACAAGGAATAAAAATCTGATGTGGCCAGCACATGACTTACTCCATATACACTACGCACTAAAATTAAAGGGACACCTAAAATTTTTCGAAAAAAACCCCATTTTAAAACGATCGTATCTCTGAGTTGGTTACGCCTTTTTTGACCCCAGACCCATTGAAATGTTTGTATGGATGTCTAGTTTAAGATGCTTGCTTTAAATCGGTGTTTTGAATTTTGAGGGAGCAATGGCGTTACGTTGAAGGCAAACAATTTGTTTTTGAGAAAAACCTTTTTTTTTATCAAGTTGTACGGAGTTTGGAGAATTTTCGAGAAAAAATCAAGATAATGGAAAAGTTGAAGAATTTTCCAAGCTTTAAAATACTTTTTTGAGATTTTTCCCACGATTTTTTGTAAGTGACTTATGGTCATTTCAATTTGAACAAAACACAAAAAATTTGAATCAACGTCACCGGCTTCCCGTGCATCCAATTGATACGATGTAAAGCGTAAATTCAAGAGCAAACATTCCTCTTTCTTCGAAAAATTTTACAATCCATTCATCGCAACTCCATGCCTACTGGAACTTCAGTGTTTTGAGTACCGAAAATTTGGGAAAATTAGTGGATAGACATTTCGGCGTGAAAATGTCCCAAAAACAGGTTCCTGGAATGGCCAATTTTGGGGATCTTAAGTTCTTTAAACCTTGGCTCAAACACTCTTTTTTGTTTAAATAAAATTAATGTTAAAAAATTTTTAAAAAGTTTAAAAAAAGTGAAAAAACAAATGACAAAGAAGAAAGTTTCCAAAATAAGGGCCACGTCCAAGGTCAAGGTTCCTGCCACGTCCACGTTGTTGGGCCTGGGTTAGGCTAAGAGCAGGAAAATGACCTGGAATTCTCGAGGGGTCAGAAGAGGAAATCGACAAAAATCAACACGGTAGCTTATACAGACAATTTTCAAGGCGCTGCCAAAACGATTCCATCTGTGCAAACTTCAAGCAAAAAACGCGTTTGCACCAGGGTTTAAAGAAATTAAGATCCCCAAAATTTGCCATTCCAGGAACCTGTTTTGGGGAAATTTTCACGCCGAAATGTCTATCCACTAATTTTCCCGAAATTTCGGTACTCAAAAAACTAAAGTTTCAGTAGGTACGGAGTTGCGATGAATGGATTGTGATTTTTTTTAAATAAAAATGTTTTTTCTTGAATTTGCGCTTTACATCGTATCAATTGGATATACAGGAAGCCGGTGACGTTGATTCGAATTTTTTGTGCTGTGTTCTCATTCAAATGGCCATAACTCACTTGCAATAAATTGTGGGAAAAATCTCAAAAAAGAGTTTTAAAGCTGAGAAAATTTTCCAACATTTCCTTTATTTCGATTTTCTCTCAAAAACTCTCCAAACTCCGTACAACTTGATAAAAAAAAGTTTTTCTAAAAAAAAAATTTATTCCTTCAACGGAACGCCATTGCTCCCTCAAAAGTCAAAAAACCAATTTAAAGCAAACATCTTAAACTAGACATCAATACAAACATTTAGATGGGTCGGGGGTCAAAAAAGGCGTAACCAACTCAGAGATAAGATCATTTTAAAATGTTTTTTTTTTAATTTTAGGTGTCCCTTTAATTTTAGTGCGTAGTGTATAAGATGCAAATATTTATCTACGACAGTATTTTCGAACTCTAGATTCAATCTAAACTTGGAAGATACATACAAATACATATTTTGTAATTTTTGTAGATAACTGTATATACCTAAATATCAGATTAATGGAGGAATTTTGCTAAAACGGAAACGAGCTTCGAATAATAAAGCTCAACTTCTAGTTTACCGAATTACTCAAAAAACTAATCAACTCTAACGGCACCAACCAAAGTGCTACATATGAAATTTAGACTTGATACGACAAACAGTTTTCATGTTAGAGCGCCCACAAAGTACATAATCAGCAACTTCCGGTTTATCAGTATTTCACAAATAACTCCTAAACAATCAGTGATACAAAAATATGTTTCATACAAAAGTTATGGTAAGTTACATTTTCTAAAACTTTTATAAACAATAGAACATACCTATAAATCACATTTATAAGATATTTTGCAAAAACGGAAATTTGCTTCGAAGAATAAAGCTCGACTTCCTGTTAACCGATTTGCTCCAAAAACTAATCAACTCTGACAGCACCGACCACCGTGCTATACATGAAGGTTGGTACGACTTATAGTTTTTACATTAAAGCGCCCACAAGCACACACACACACACACACGCATACCCACCAACATCATTCCGAGAAAGGTCAAAACGTATTCTAGGGATCCCAAAACATGTATTTCCGTTGAAATCTCGAAGTCGATTTTTTCATGAAAACAATACTTTCTCTACACTATATATATGAGAAAGTAAAAAGAGTTCAACTTTCACTTTTGTTTAGTCTTTCTTTCTAGATTTCAATTCTAGAGAGTTATAGTATACAGAAATTTACAGTCAACAATAAAAGTAGAAAGAAGTTTAAATGGAAAAACTGTCGGAGAAAGTCAGAGGGGGAGGAAGGGGTGGAAAAAAATAGTTTTGAACTTATGGAAGTAAAAGGATTGTACGAGAAATTGAGATGGTTGTAGGAGGGGGCAAGGTATTGAGCAAAGAGGTCAACATAGGGGAGAGAGGAACTAAAAATAAAAGCTCATTTGCGAGAGTGGTAAAAGAATTCGCGTGATTAGCACTTTGTAACTGCTCGAGCAAGCCTTGTCGTGTTCCTTCGGCGTAACCACGGAATGTAAGGGGAGAAAAAGGAAGTGTTATGTTCTAAATAGTGTTGGGCAAAGTGCGGCTCATAGGAAAAAAACTATTTTCCATGTTCAATGTATCCGTTTTTGATGTTCCCCCCGTTTGACCAAAGACCATTTAGTTCTTATTAAAATAACTATGCAATTTCCACAAAAAGTTTTTAATAGCACACGATAAATCTTGAAATAATTGAAATGACACACCACAATGCATACAACTACAAACTCTCGAACAATCATCTTTTCGCCAACCACTCTCCCTTATTATCTTTAGTCAATCTGCTGCCTCTCCTTCCCCCTTCCTCATCCACAATTCCTACGCTCAGCAGTAAAATTTTTCTTGCATTTGTATCTTGAGCCTGTTGATGAACGGTTAGCTCGAAACCGGTCGTGCAATTAAAAAATATGCGTCGAATTTTTCATAGTAATTTCAATATGATCCCGATTACGGAATTCCACCAAGTTAAGGCTTCTTAGATTGAATTTTAGCTCAATCTAATTTGTACTCGCCTGAGAGACTCAGGGAGTTTTCCCGCTGAAGTGATCTTTCCAACTGAAAAAAATTTCAGTACGAATGAAGTGGCTACTACCAAATACATTCATCTGTAAAAGTAATTGTTATGGTTAAAAATTCACATACTGCAATTTGATAAAGAGTTCCAAAAACTATTGAAAAGATACGGCTTTATTTTTACATAGAAAACAACCCATTTTTTTAAAGACAAGTAATCGTAATTAAATTATAATTGATACTAAATTATCTTCCGATGGATAATTGAGCGATATAAAAGACTACGTAGCGATATTACGAAACATGAAACGTCATTAGCGAAAACTTTTCTAATTAAATCAGTAAAATGAGAATATATGCAGAGGAATCTTATTGTACAGCTGAATAATTTCTCCAATTACTATAATTGGATTATTGAGAATTATAATGCGTATTAGGTAGTGATTAGCAATTTTAAAGTAAAATATTTTTGGTATTCAGGGGGTACGCATGACGGTCGACGAAGATTTGACGATCAGTTTTCACTCCAATCAAATGGAATACTGCATTGGATGAAAACATAGCGGTCGATAAAATTTTCTTTCTTTTCATAGTTCAACTCTCTCCCGTGCATTCCCATATTCCCATACGCTCCCATTTTATTTCTGTTTAAATAATAATGAAGAAAATCTTCTATGAGCATTCCTCTTTGATACTAACCGCTGGAATCGCAAGTAAATAAATTAACGAATATATAGATGGATGTGTGCGACCAAAAATCATTTCATTCAATTGAAATTCTGAGTAGGAATAGGATTAGATAACAAATTCCATTATTTCGCATGAGGGCGAATATTTTCGGGAGAATTCTCCGTTTTAACTTCAATCAAAAAATCAATACATTGAACCATTATGGTAGAAAATTAGAAAAAAATTTAAAAGAAAATATTAGTCACTTTGAAGTACCCCTTGAAGATCTGCTCTGCTACCTGCAGGTCTTCTGAAATTTGCCGCGGGAACGAGAAATAGTGGCCATGGGGTTATATCAATTATAATAAGTGAAGGAATTTCCCAACAACTTACTTCTTTCATAGGAAATGTTACGCAAAGCTAATATTTATTTAAAAACATGATATTTTATATAATTCCTCATAATTTAAAGCAATAATGTATTAACATCGTATAAAAATACGCTACACAAAACCTTATAATAGGAATTCATCCATTTCAATTGAAATCACATGTAACAACAAGGAGACGAAATTGCTATTTTATTTTAGGTTAATGTCGGACCAAAAATAGTAGAGATATTGACTTTGAGGTTTTTCCTTACAATGATCCGCGATTATAATGGTACATGTCGTACACAATTTTAAAGATCAACTTATTTTCTTTAATATGATATCCATTAGGCGTCAGTGTCATTCCCCTACCCCATCTGACAATGAGACGATGTGAAGCAAATCAAAACTCGGTGGATTCGCGGAAGTTCTCGACTCGGTCATGCACAGCGTTTACCAAGCGATCTCAGATCGGTGCTGCCAAGTCAGTTCGAGTTGGTAAACAGAAACGCGCGGGCTAGAATGGCTAAAAGTGAGCTGAACTCAACCCGGCAAAAAAAGTGGCCCGAGGTTCAGCACGACATCGGTCGCCTCGTCGCCTCGGTGTTCATGCGGACTCCGCTTCTCTTTTGTCAGCGGACGAAAACAAATACAATCGCAATAACTCCTGGCGCTATCATCAAAAGAAGGGAAATTGAGTAAAAATTTTTATTTTGGTCGGTGAATATCGCTTGCGATTCGAAATTGCGAGAATATTGATAAAATATACTAAAATTTTGTCTAAATTACCAAGTGTAAACAAACTCATTCCCTTGCAAAAATTGATTTATTCGTTGTTATTAAGTGCTTCCACTCCATATTCATTTACTATCCTTCTACTATTGGTGTTATAATCTTTGTTTCTATTTTGATTGCTTTTGTGGTTCGTGTTTATGTTACATATTTTAAGATTGAGATACCAGTCAGCTCCAAAATACATTTACTTTCCGTATAGAATATTCATCTTTGTTTATTTGAGTGAAATGTAATTTATTTCTGTCATTTACGTTTAATGCTTGATTCATTTGTCCTCTTGTACCTGTATGAAGATGTAACTTTAAACGTGGTTCTGCTTATCCTAATGTGATCTTAGAATATATATTTACATCGTCTCAGTTGAAGATATTTTTCATTCAGAGTATATTGAATATTGAGTTGATGCGGCTTTGTAGACTTCATTGTAACTTATATTTCTTAGTATATTGAATTAGAATGTCTGGTATTTCCTATCTATCAACAATTATGAAGTATTTCTTACGATCAAGGTTGTTACATTGCTATTTATGAAATTTAACAACCCCGTTGAGAATCAACGGACACTTCTGCTTATTCAATAAATAACACCACGAAGAAGCACAATGGCGGCCGTCAAATTTCGATGCGCCAAATTCTCGATGATTTGCAGTCGATACGTGAATATCGCAAATATCGATATGTTAAGCTCGTGTTGATTAACTCGTCGGTCCTATGAGATCGGTCCTACATTGCCGGTACGAGCTGCCACCAGATGGAGCAGAGATCGCTTGGTAAACGCAGTGATGGTCACACGATCCACACGATTACTGAACAACAACCATGTCTCACAGGAATACCAAACCTTTAATACAACCTTATCGTTACTGTTCACTGTGTGAGAATGGCTAATGACAAGGAGATCTAGCATATTATCTTTTTCGTGAGGAGTTACTCGAGTCCTTTCTGCCTTTACCTGTTCGAGCGCGAAGATAGATAATAATTAAATTAATTTCAGCGATGAAGTTCTATCTCGACTATTGCTACTTAAGGAAATTTTTGTCCAGTTTATATCTGGTAGATTAGTATCCCCACCTACTGATACAGTTGCGCTGAGTTTACTCTCCTAGAATTTTCTCAGTGTCCCACAGAGACCATCTGTGGAATTGTCGCCGACGTCGGAAGGGCGATAGAAAGAGCAGAAATACGTTTTCTTACAGTGTCTATTTGACACTGAACACCAAATGATATTGCTGTTCGCCCGGCTTTTAAGGTTTTCTGAATTAATTATTAAAATATTTCTCACAGCGACAAATACTCCGCCTCCTATTCGGCTGTCTCAGTCCTTATGATACTGTGAAATTCGGAGAAAAATCTCACTGGTCGCTATTTCTTCGTAAAGAAAATTTTTATTTCCTAAAATTATGCCGACACATGTCTTTCTAGTGAAGTCGAATATTACGCTTGCTTATTACAAATACTTCATCAGTTCACTATGACAAGCTTTATTTCTTCATGACTTTCGCTCTTGGGATGACGGTGAAAATCCGAGATTTGAACATTGAAACTACCTCGCTGTAACGTTACGCGATTTTCCGCAAACATTCTGAATTTTAATTTTTCCCTCACCATTTTGTCTGCAACCGCAAGAATCGAATACTAAAACTACCTGGGGTGTCGTAATATGTCTAAGGTCTAACCTAAAATAATCGTATTTACCTCATAGGTCATATGCCCCGCAGCCCAGGCAGTATGGTGTTCGCCAAAACGATTAAGTGATGTCCGACATGATTATAATTGTAATTATTGGCCAGGTAGATCGGAGCACTCGAGGGATTTTAATGCCAATATGGAGAGAGGCCCCGGATAGGCATTTGGGCAGCGCGTTCGAATTGGATGAAAGCGGTCCCGGGCTCGATTCCCGGTGGGATACTACGCGCGAAATAACCTACTCTGTCGAATCACTTATAAAATACTACCACAGATGAAAGCGAGAAATACTGAAGGTTGAGTTATCGATGTGCTCTACGTGATTGTGATTTTCTTCAGATAATCGTATCGTAAATATATTACATCAAATTATTTATGGAAATATGGTTTGAGCAAATTCAAAATCCTCATGCATTTTTAAATATGATGTAATCTTTTAACTGCGACGAATGACATTTTAAAAATGAGCGTTTCCTACTAAATGAACCTTTATAACTTGTTTATATTCAGAGCAATTGAACGTAATATATACTTCAATGTAACAATAAATGTTATTATATAAATGTTTTGTAGTCGTCAATACTTAAGGGATCCAGAAATGATGTGAAGGTGGAAAATGTTGGGACTAATAGAGAGGAATCTGTTTCCAACTTACAGCTACTGTCCTTTTCAAAATTTAATACCTTACTATTTAACGAAAAATTTCCATAAATCGCTGGTATAGCATTCCCTGGGATCTCAGATAAGAGCCAACCTTATCTCTTGGCCATACGGTGTTGCCAAGCCCTGTATTTCGAAGCCCCTCAATCTTATGCAGCTAAGAGTACGCCGTTCGGTTTTTTTGTGGGGAGCTGTACATACGTAAGGGTGTCCCAAGACGTAATGGAAATTTTTTTTGCGAATTCAATTACGCATACCCTCTAGTTTTTGTCTATGTAGCCTTACAAACTTACCTAATAAATATTATTGCGATTGGATTATGGTAACCCGTGCCGACTTCATGCCAAACATTTTCGAGTAATGAAAGTTTATGACACCAGGTTAATGGGTAATTAACGAACGGATTCTCACGAATCTTTCAGGGCACGTTCTTTGCTTAAAAATAGTGGACAAATGTCAGGCCGTTTAACTCAATGGGCTTTTGTTTATAAAAAAATAGCAACTGAATATCGGAGTTAGGCAACCACGCCATACACCTATATTACTAAATAGCTCTCGGATTAATAGGAATTTATTTTCTTCCATTTTTTTCTCTGATAACCTATCTTTTTGCGATTAAATATCATCTTGATACCTTGTACATACTTAGATACCAACAGTCATGGATAAGTATGCTTCAACAGGTGTGGCTCAATTATGCATACTCATCATTGCACAGCAGTCACTTCACTACTTACTAAGATTTTCGTTGGGTACAACATTTACCACTAAAAAGTTATTTTTTAATGGGTCCTTTCTAAGGGAGCCATTTGTCATTCATTTCCTCAAAATAATCATTTAGAAAAAATAGGAGATACGACAATTGTTAACCCATTCAGTGAGGATGGCTTCTTCGCAAAGTTGCATTCCTGTGAGTGGCGGATGTTGGCTTAAGGCTAGAGGCTAAACACAGTTTATGGCCTGAGGCCACACGCACTGAATGGATTAAAACAGACATTTTTATTGTAAATATGAAAGTTAATACATCAACACATATTTTCATTTTCTATGTAATATTCACAGTTTTGGAATCCCTGCAGTAACACTATCTTCAATCCCAAGCAATGTTGAATTTAGTACTGCTCTGAAGAAACCATTCTCACCCCATCCTGAACCCCAAGAATTGGCTATTAACCAGTAAGATGAGGTTTCATTTATGGGTCCCCATCCTATGATCTTAACTGCATGGTAGCCAAGGAAAACTCCAGATGTATACTGATATATCCCTGTGGAAAATAAAGTATTTTATTATTAAATGTAATTAAATAATTTATTTATTAATGATAAAAATGAAATAAAGTAGGTATCAGGGAACTTTTAAATAACATAAAAATGAGGATGTCATCTTAATTTTAAAATACTTGAAATTTAGCTCTAACTCTCTTGCTATGAGGCTTGCTATCTTGCCTATAATATATTTCTTGATATTTCTTTGATAACAAGATATAGAATAACATATTTGTATATAATTTAATTAATTTTTTTGGATAAGCTGTACTGTTGACCTGTATGTATTTTTTTATTTATTGAGGAATACATGTATATGAATATTCCAAAATATATTCATCTAATTAATGCATCTAAAAATTACCTGAATAATATGATAAGAAGTCTTCATATACTTTCATTGTTGCCACAACAGGTCCATTTGTGAATATTTCATTCATGATCGCAACTATTGATTTATTGATGCTGTATGCTCTGGAACCTAAAAGAGCAGGTTTGTTATATTATTCCAATTTTATACCATGGAGATTATTTTTAACAAATACCTTTGTACATGAATTAGAATATTTAATTACCCATGCGGAGGTCATTTTGAAAGATTAGGTTGCTTCCATTCTGACATTTTGTTACACATGCTGGGGTTGTTCCATTCAAAAATGCATCACCTGTGTATGATTGGCATCCCTAGAAAGGATAATATTTAGAATATAATTCAAGGACTTGGTTCACCATGTATTAAAATAAAGTCAGCTGCATATTTACTTTACATTTCTATTTGCGAATATTCCATTAGCATTTTTATCTCTTAGCAACAGTTTTTAATACTTGTCTACGACTAGAAACATTCACCTCTCTCTTGCAGAATATACTACTGACAATTTATTTTGCATGTAATAGAAAATGTGTTGAAAAGGAAGCAAGCGATTTAATTACCACTAAGGCAATCATTGTTTGCTTCCTTAGCATCAAGAGGTATCCAATAAGGTGCTTTGAATTGCATTTAAAATTTTTATGTTAATTTTTAATATTTTTCCTCTACTTTTCTGTTGAAACAAATAATTCTGCTAGAGCGAAGAAGATGATTTCTTTTCCAGAAGAAAGTTAAGCCTGCAAGTATGTGGTGATAACGAAAGACCTTCATGAAGATATTATATGATCCAAGGAAAGGTGCTTTAGCATGGAAAGGTCATGCACCTAGAAATAAACCAGGAAAGTTTTCTGAACAGCATGTTAGAACGATCTGGCTTGATAACTTATTTGGTAGAGCAACAGACCAGCGTCAGGAGGTTCATGTTCAAGTCCTGGCCTTGCCAGCCTTTTTTATGTCAGTCCTTCATTGTCATATTACATGAGCTTCTCTATTCAACTTCAACACCATATCAAAGTAAACGTCATGCATTTTCAGATTTAGATTTTATTTATATCAGCAGAGATGTTTGAAGAAGACTGGTTATCAGAAATTAAATTTGAGGTAAATGAAACTTTTAAAAATCTACTATCTTAAGTTTTATACAGATTGAGAAATAAAGATGAGTTTTTACATCACTTGATTTATAATCTCCTCCACTGACAATTCCATATGTCGTCCAGTATTTCCATGATTGTGATACATATCCTCCATCACATCCAAAACCGCAAGTGGTGCAGCAAGATAATACATTTTGAGCTGATACATTTACATTTTGTGTTCCATTTGACAGAATACAAAGTCGATCTGCCATAGCTGATACAGTTGCAAATGCCTAAAAATTAGAAAAGAAGGAAAATTGTATGATTATAATTAAATATTTTACGTAATCTACTAAATCTATGCTACTGTTTACTACTGAGGTTGTAAAATTTAATTCATGTTGATATCCACCGTATCTTGTCCCAACTCACTTGAATTCTGCTTCCTTTATTGTAGCTGACTTTATTATCATAGAAATGGGATCTCTAAGATAAACACTATATGCATGTATGTTATTTAGTTTTCCTAATGAGAAGTTGTATATAGATGAACAAGCTGATAGATACTAACTTTAACTTAGCACAAGAAGGCATGCATCTTAATCTAAGGTTAGATATAACATTGACTCAGATTTAATTTATCCAAAGAAAGTTGCTCTGTACAACATTATACATGTAGTTTGATAAATGATCACTTCAATTGTGTAAAATTTAAATAAAATTTACATAATGAATATTCCAGCAATAGAAAATGTTTTAAAGGAAGAAAATAAAAATCCTAGTAGTAATGCATATATTAACTTGTTTAAAATATACTATCATAATGCCATTTTTATTTACTGTATATAGAAGAAGTAAGGGCCAGACAATACATACCCAACATGATCCACAAAAACCTTGATCTCTAATTCTTCCAATTACAGAGCATTTTGGCCAGGCTTGTCTTGCATCAAAAGAACTTGGCAAGGTGACTAAACGAACCAAACGTGAAGGTGGCTTATTTGGAAGTTTTTTTTTCTCAGGTATTGTTCCCAAGATCTTTTTGACATTCTTGATATTCATACTTGCCAGAGCAGTAGGTTTAGCCTACAGAATAAGAATCAAAGTCACCATTGACTTGGTCAAAAGGTTTAGATTTATGCGTTTATTGTTAAATACTTACCAACCAAGTACTCTTTCTGGCAGTTGCAGCATTCACAACAACATTAACTGTCACCTTTCGACAAGAACACGAGACAATAAATGCCAATAATATCAAGAGAACCCTCATGCTGCCAGAATGAATCTAACTTGCCAATATTGTATAACTGTATGATGCCTCCTGGTTTTAATGCTGTGATAGTAATATTCCTAAGGAAAAACATAATTTATGAAGATAAATATATTTAAGTTCATAGGCTACTTGAATAATCTCAAAATTAAAATTAAATAAACCTGATTTTAAAAAATTATCTGCAATTGGATAGCTTTAAATTGCTTCATGCTTCAAATATAAAATGTCCTATCTGAAAAAATGTTTGGAAAGAATTATGCCAAACTGGTTCACTACTATACAAGCTTAGTATGAATCTCTTTTCAAGCATATTGAATTCTTAGAAAATTCAAAATGACTTTCTTACATGATTTACAAATTACTTTATTTATAATAATTTCTTACATGATTTACAAATTACTTTATTTATAATAATTTCTTACATGATTTACAAATTACTTTATTTATAATAATAAAGTAATTTGTAAATCATGTAAGAAATTCATTTTGACTTCATGGCATATTATTGACTCATGTGGCACATCACAAATAGTAATTAATAATGATTTGGTTAGTATCTTGATTTCTTATTCATTGTTATGCAATAATTAGGACAGGATCAGTGCACGTTTTTTCTACAAAGAACTGAAAATATTGGAAAACACAGAATTTTTGTTTTTTTTTTTTTTCAGATTTCCTGGAAAATCTGAGGCAGATGGGCATAGGTCATTTACATATTTGAATTCACTGTAAGAAGTATTCAGATGACGTATTTTACTCCATGTATCAGACCAAATGATCTAATTTTGTCTTAATTTTATTAAATTTCAGAAGAAATATATATGAAAATTTTATAGTGTCCCTTTGGATAAATGAAAATAGGATCAACAGAAGGAGGAATTGAGTTGAGCAAAGAGGGATAGGGGATAGAAAAAAGGGCGCTTGATAAGTGAAAGTCTAGGAGAGGTTTAACAAAGTAAGGATTGTCAAATGAGTGAATCTGATTGGCACACTGTGAGTAAGAAGTGAAGTCAAGGGAGGAATATCAAAAAGAGTGAATTATAGGGATAAAAAGGATAGGTTTATTGTTCAAGTGATGAAAAGATATTCCAGGGATAGAGAAGATAGAATCGATTTGTTAGAGGCTTGTCAAAAGGAAGGAACTAGCTTTTACAATTCTGAGTAAGAAGAATAATGGCCATATAGAAGTAATTCTAAACCAGGCAGATTTTCAAAAGCAGACTTACATGTCACTTTATCGCAGTCAATTAGGAGAGGTCTATCAAGATATCTATATATACTACCAGTACAGGTGGAAAAAAAAGGATTATTTTTTGGAGAATTGTGGAGATATTTAGTAAAAATTAGATGACCAGAGGAAAGGTATTGCATAATCATTGTAAAACATTGTTACATAGGTATTGTATATTTTGTAAAATTTCATAATTTAATTTTATAGTAGTATAGTTAAAAGTGGTGGCTAACACCTTATTTCAACACCATCAGAGACGACATTACACATGGAGGGCACCTGGTGATCATAAACGTTACCAGATAGACTTCATTTTAGTCAAAAGTAGATTTAGGAACCAAATTAAAGACTGCAGGGCTTACTCTAGTCCTGATATAGATTCTGACCGCAACTTAGTCATGAGTGAATGCCAACTCAAATTTAAGAAGTTGGAAAAGACAAAGAAGTCCACAAAGTAGAACCTGGAAAAACTTAAAAATAAAAACATAAGAGCATTATTTGCTGCCCAAACGGACCAAAGTGTGGCTATTGAGGAAGATACAGATGTTGAAGCTAGATGGAGTAAGATCAAAACGGAGATGATAAAGGCCGCAGACAAGATTCTTGGAAATCAGAAATTTATAAAAAACAAAGAGTGGGTGACTGAAGAGCTAGTACTAATGATAGAACGAAGAAGGCAATTAAAAAATGTTACAACGGAAGAGGGACAACAAGAGTACAGGAAGCTACGTAATGCAATAATTAGGAAAGCAAGAAAGGATAAAGAGATATTTCTGCAGAACAGATGCAAAGAAGTCGAAGACCTCATGAAGGCCAGCAACTTAGAAATGGCTTACGGGGCAGTGAAGGGTTTCTTTGGGATTGGGAGGATGTTTTGCTGCGCACTGCTGGATGAAAGCGGTACAATGGTCTATGAAAAAGAAGAAATAGCTGATACATGGGGATTATATTTGGAAAAGCTCTATGGGGAGGACAGAAACACAATTAGGAATGACATGATCGAGAACGAGGGGTTCATAGACCAAGAAGATATAGGCGACAGTATTCTGCGAGATGAATTCGATAACGCAGTTTGGACCATGAAGGACAGGAAAGCTGCAGGCATTGGCTTGGTTCCTGCTGAGCTTTTCAAAGCATCCGGTGATGTTATGAAGAACACCTTATACCAGCTGGTGTGTATCATCTATGATACAGGGAAACTACCCGAAGATTTAAAAAAAATGCGTCACTGTACCAATACCTAAAAAAACTACAGCAAAACGATGCGAACAATATCGCACACTTAGTCTTATCTCCCACGCCTTCAAAATACTAACAAAAATAATCTTGAAAAGAATAGAAGGGAAGATTGAAGATATACTCACTGAAGACCAATTTGGCTTCAGGAAGGGAAGAGGCACTCGTGAGGCAATCTTGGCATTAAGACTGATTATGGAAATGGGAGCTCGGAAGAACCAGGATATCTTTATTGCTTTCATAGATTTTGAAAAAGCTCTTGATCGGATTCAATGGTAGCAACTATTTCAGATACTGAAGGAGGCAGGAGTAAAGTACAAAGATCGCAGAATCATATGGAATTTATACAAAGACGAAGTAGCTGTAGTAAGATGCGGCTCACATCAGCGGGAGGCTACAATCAGACAGGGAGTAAGACAGGGTTGTTCTTTGTCTCCACTACTATTTAACGCATACATACAGAGAGCTATGGATGAAGTACGAGAAAGACAGGGAGAAAATGGCGGAATATGGGTACAAGGTAAACAGATTGATATGATAGGTTTTGCAGACGATATAGCGGTTTTAGCAGAAAGTGAAAGCTGTGGAGCACAATAAGAAAGAGAAGAGACTCCTGGATAGGCCACACCCTAAGACACGGTGGATTGTTACCAACAGTATTGGAAGGCTCAATCAGGGGCACCAACGCAAGAGGCGGACCGAGAAAGGAATACCTAAATCGGATTGTAGAAGATATGGGCTGCCATTCCTACTTAGAGCTAAAGAGACAGGTGCAAGATCGGGAGGAGTGGAGACGGAAAACAACTGCTGCAAACCAATCTTAAGATTGCCAACTGAAGAAGAAGAAGTTAAAAGTACTTTGACTGTTTAGGTCATTTAGTACATGGTCCTCCACCAGGAATCGAACCTGGGGCCTCTTTCACCAAATCTGAATGCACTGCCCACTTAGCTATTTGAGAGTCTTATAAATTATCATTTCTAGGGATTTACCTAATATTACTCGCTTTGAGTTTTATTCTTTTTGATATTTATTAAAACTTACAGTATGAATAAGTTATGTATTAAATTATTATAAATTTACCAAAGCTATTCTGATATGCTGATTTCAACATTCAATAAGTATACGCGGGAAATTTATACTTAAATAGGATTAATGATGAAAAGATTAAAAGATAAATATAAAAGTTTAAAAAAGTATATCTATTTTATAATTATATCTGGTAAGATATAACTTAATATATTTTATGTATTGATAATTGCATTGAAAACTTCTCTGGATCCCTACAGTGAGTACTACCTTATAAATATCATAAATAAGAAAATTTCGAATTTTTACTGACTTACGATACCATTCACAAAATCTGACTTATAAGGATCCGATATATGCAATGTTGCACATGCATTTTTAAATGTGTTAAATTAATCTCCGTTGTTTCGACGGGGTTCACTATTTCAGTAATAACAAATAGTTTCGCATCGTATTAGTAAATGAAATCCCTCTTACCTTTCGTATTTGTTAAAGGAAAAATTGGCCCTTCTGCTGCGGTCTTAAATCACCCCTCTTCCTCCGTAAGTCTCCTCACTTAAGAAGTAGAAAACTTGAGAAGGAAATTTGAGAAAGAAATTTATAAAAAAGACCTGTGATGCTCCTCAAGAATGGGTGACGGCACGAATGAGATAAAGAAGGAAAACGTTTTGCGAGATACTTTAGAAGTGGAATTGGAAACGAAAGCACGTATTTGTCACGTCTGCGTCCCATTTTATCTGATTCAGTAAAACTTTGTTCCGGGAAGGTGCGTAAGTACATGTATTCCAAAAAATAGGATGAAAGCACGTCTTAGGCGATTATTTAAATCTTCCTTAGAGATCGGGACCTACATTCTTGTCAAATCCCGCTCACAAGTGAGCCCGTGACGTCAATACATTTTCAACCACGATTACCCCGTTTCTCCATATTGATCCAAATTCGTATAATCTACAGTAGATTTTTATGCATCGAAATAATTTTCCATTCTTATTCATCCACTTCTTCATTTGAATTCAATTAAATCATCTTTGAATACAGATGGGTATACTGAAAAATATTATTCCTAAAATAATAATAATGCAATAGACTAGATATATTGTTAATAAATGATGACCACAAATAACTGTCAATAATTAATACAATTATCATTGAATTTGCCCTGTCTCATAAAATACGAGGAGCGAAGATGGCAAAGAGATACAAATACGAAGAGCTAGCGTGGCAATTAAAAGGTATTTGGAAATGGAAATTAGAAATCCAGGTTATCCTATTCCAGCGGTGTAGGTGCGAATTTTCCAGTGTGGGAACGCTAAATATATTTGTCAATTATAAGGAAAGTCGTATTTATATGATTTCCTAGAATGCCTACAATAGATAAAGGCATAGAATTAGACGGTATCTGAGCTCACTGAATAACGCTGAGTCTTTTATACGAAATCAATATTTAGCAATAAATTGAATGTTTTTTTTTAATGTGGAAAACCAGTGTGGGAAAGCCGTTCCCACGCGTTCCCGCTCCACTACACCACTGTCCCATTCGTAATGTCTGTGGAGGTAATAGCGTCTATACTATAGTAAAAACATGGAGAAATTTGGATTTGAGGTATGCAAAATTTACGCAGCACAAAATATGTGCAAGTTTCTCAGATTTGTTCTCAGACAGTTGACCGCATGGGTTTGTGTGCATTCTCTCTCCATGTCCACTGAGTCCTAACCATCTACTGAACAGGTTAGTTTTTTCCTGTGGAAACGCTTAGAAAATGCAACAACTCGAGTAGTTATAGTAATTACATCAACTTACAACATATAATCTAGAACATGAGAGTTTGAATGGAAGAGTAAATAATGAAATTGACAGAAATATAAATACTGTATCCAATCCGAGTCAAAAGGAAAATTTAATAACTTAATAATACGTGAACTTATCAAGAGAGATCATTGACTTGATCACTGACCAAGGACAAGAGAGATCATTTAATATAAAACCAATAAAAAAGTGGAAGTCAACGAATGGCGACAGGCACGCTCGCAAAGTCCTTCAATATAAAATATAAAAATAAAACACCACATTCATTTGAAGAATGGATTGGAGTTGATGGATATCTTAGTTCTTTCACGCTGTAGAGAAAGCCGCATCAAGAAAACTGTAGTTGGGTAAAATTTTCTCAGGGAAACATAAAAACTCGAATTTTACAAATTATGAATTTAGTATATGCAATGATAACTCAAATATTCAAATAAACCCAAATTTAATACTATCACAGAGGCCAAGAGAAACATTTTCATGGAAGTCTGTAGACAAGAGTTGCATTCGTTAATTTGAAAAGGTCGAACGTTAACCAGAACGTTTTGATAAGAATTGCCGCGACTATTTGATTTATCTAATTATATACATATACTAGTAAATGAGTGCTTGCATAATGCTAGCAAAGAAAATTATTAAGGGATACTACCCTCAGCTATGGGTCTATATGTTATATTTATGTTTCCTTTACATTATGCCATTGTATTTCAAATAAATAATTTTCAAACCTGAGGCCAAGATTCATCAAATCCATAATATAAAATAGAGTGTGGGTATGTATGTTCGCTAAAAACTCAAGAACCGAGAGTCGCCAAGCTTAGAAATTTTCTACATTACTAAACGTCGACCCCGCGCAGAGTATAGATTACTTTTTTATTTCCCTAAAGTTCACGGTTCGAACCCAGACGGGTCAAAACATTTCCATAAGAAATACACGTAAAGGTAATTTTTTCGTAGCAGGGTTAATTTCTTTTGCAAAATTCATTTGAAATAATGGTCCTAGAAAGTTGAATCAAGCACCAAAAGAAGGAAAACAGAATAAAGATTCTTAATTTGGTCGTGGAATATCGTTTTCGATTCGAAATTGCTCACATTTTGATAAAGTACGTGAATATTTTATCGAAATTTTGAGGTCGTAACAACCCATCCCCCTGACGATTAAGGAGATTGTTGAGTCCCCAGCTGATGTATTTAACCGTAAGAACACATTGAGAAAATATGCATTTAAGAATAAGTCATAGATTATATGAAGAGGGAGAAATTTGAGGAGATATTAGTAACTGCAGCTATGAACGATATACTGTGAAGAATCCAGTGTTCAAACATACGAATACCAGTATTTAAGAAAGATTTTACATTTTATGGAAGCGTCTGTAGCAACCAAGTTTTATGTCATCATCTTCCGGTATTCTGCCTGTCGGCAGGTCCTATATACCACAACTGTTTCCACATAATCCTGTCCCGAGCTTCTTCTTTGGTCTTCTTGTATAATCCTCTCTTCACCTCATCTATTAACTTTAGCTTTCTTCTTCCTCTCCTCTTTTCTCCTTCCACCATTCATTCAATGGCTGTAGTTAGAATCCCCTTCCCTCTTACAATATGTCCTATCCAGCTTCCTTTTCTTTTCAGTATTGTGCGGAGTAATGTTCTTTCCTCCCTAACTCTTCTTAGCTCTTCATCATTTCTTATTCTATCCACCCATTTTATTCTCTCCATCTTCCTCCATACCCACATTTCAAAAGCATCAATCCTATCCTTCTCTTTTCTTCCCAAGGTCCATGTTTCGCATCCATATAATATTACGCTCCATACATAACATTTCACCAATCTCTTCCTCAGTTCTAGATTAATACTACTGCACAGCACATTTCTCTTTCTATAGAAGGCTTCCTTTGCAATAGATATTCTTGTCTTGATCTCTGTACTACTCTTCCAACCCTCCGTCAGCATGCTCCCCAGATATCTATACTATACAGATATTTTAACCTGCTCTATTTTCCTTCCCTCATTTGTCACAACATTAAAAACTTCTCCCTCACTCACTCTCATAGATTTTGTTTTACTGGCGTTTATTCTCATCCCATATTTTGCAATTTCTTCTTCTAAGCATCTTATCATTCCTTGGAGTGCCTGGTTGTCATCGGCCAAGATAACCTTATCATCAGCAAATCTGATGCATTTTATTTCTCTTCCTCCAATACTTATTCCTTTTTCCTCATCCAGGGTGTTGCTAATCATATCCTCAATATAGAGGTTAAATAATGTTGGTGAAATACAACAGCCCTGCCTTACCCCTCGACCCAATTCCATCCACTCTGTCAATTTTCTATTAACTTACACTGCCACTTTTTGGGTTCTATACAATTCCCTGATCAGCCTCCTGTCCTTCCAATCTACTCTCTTAATTTTAAGAATTTTCATCAACTTATCCCGCTTGACACTGTCGAAAGCTATCACCAAATCAATGAATCGTAAGTTTACTCCTTTTCCTCTTTCCCGGTATCTTTCTCCAACTATTCGCAATAGTCCAATAGCTTCTCTAGTGCCCCTTCCTCTTCTAAAGCCAAATTGTTCCTCTCCTATATTATTTTCCATAACTACTCCTAGGAGTTTTTTATTCAAAACCTTCAGTAGTATTTTTGCAGCATGGACTATGATACTTATTGATCTGTGTTCCTCTCACTTTTTGGTGCCTGCTTTTTTTGGGATTGGCACCATAATTATCTTGACAAAGCCATCCGGCCATATTCCAGTATCATAGATCTTATTGCCCAATTCTGCTATTTCTTTTACACCCTCACCCTCTAAACACTTAAAGAATTCTATTGGCAGTTCGTCTATTCCTGTCGCCTTTCCATTTTTCATGTTCTTCATTGCTTGTATTATCTCCGATCTCATTATTCTTGGGCCTCTCTCCTCCTCTTCTACCTCCAGCCCTGTTTCTATGTCCACAATATTTGGTTTCTCCCTTGCCTTATACAGGTCTTCCGTATACTCCCCCACCTTTCCCTTACTTCTTTTTCACCAAACATCTCTTTTCCATTTTTGCTCAACATCGCTCTCATTTCACTTCTTCCTTAGCCCTCCCATTCAAAATTTCTCACCCTTTTATACACCATATCTGGCTACATACACTGGCCTATTTTCTTAAGATCTTCGATATCATTACATTGCTCTTTGAACCAGTTTTTTCTCGCCTTATGCGCTTATCTCCTTAATTCATTGTTTAGTCTGCGGTACATTGCTTTGTTCTCTTTCCCACTTCTATTTTTGTACTTCCTTCTTTTTTCCATCTTATATAACATTTCCGTTGTTATCCAAGGTTTCTTGGCTCTTCTAACGCCATGGTATCCTATTTCCTTTTATGCTGTTACTTTCACAGCACTCTTTATTCTTTTCATGCCTCTTCTACCTTCTCATTTTCCTTCTTACCTTCAGTAATTGCCTTAGCTAAAATCTCGCCCATTTTTTCTTTGCCTTTTCGATTTTCTTCAACTTTATTTTCATCTCCAACATTAGTAACACATGGTCACTTGCAATATCAGCCCCCGGTAAACATTTTACTTTCTTTACAGCATTTCTGTATCTTTCCTCTACTAAAATATGGTCAATTTGGTATCGATCGATTTGATCTCCTGGAGCTATCCATGTGTATCTCCTTCTTTTGTGATTTTTAAACCATGTATTTGTTATAAACATTTTCTTCTCTTGACAGAATTCGACTAATCTATCTCCTCTTCCATTCCTTTCTTCTAAACCAAAATTTCCCACCATTTTGCCTTCTTATTTTTCACCCTCTACTGCGTTCCAGTCTCCCATGATTATCTTGCAAAAGTCCTTTTCTCCATCTACTATATTCTCATACACCTTTTCAACTTCTTCATCTTCATATGCAGAAGTAGGCATATATACCTGAATTATGACTAGATCCTTTGGCATCATTGCTAATCTTAATTATCCTATCATCTATATATAAAACTTTCTCCACTCTTTTTTCAATATTATTTCTCACTACTATCCCCAACCCATTTTTTCCTCTTTTGATCCCTGAATAAAACATAATAACTTCCCCACTCTTCCTTTCACCCTGTCCCTCCCATCTTACTTCGCTTAACCCTATTATATCCATTTTATTTCTCTTCATTTCAGTTTTTAGGTTCTCCAACTTTCAAGCTTGTTACAAGGTTTTAACATTCCATGTACCTATTCGTATTCTTTTCGTATGTTGTCTATTCTCTTGTTGCTTCCCCAGAGATCCGATCGGGAAGTCTTTTTACCTCCGGAGCATTTGACAAAAGGCGACAACATTGTGGTAATTTGCAAGGAATATCTCTGGGATCTTTAATTCGTTGGTTTTCCGTTTCCTTACGTATCCTATTGCTGTTGACTTCCTTTAGAAGTTCCTCCGCCTTTAGAGGTAGTTTCCCACCTCAGGGACACTAGGATGCCCCGTCCCCACCTCCCGGAAAGGAGGTGGGGACCCTCATCCGTCCTGACGTAGGCCGTTGTCACTTGGTGGTGGGAGGATCTCTTATTCCGGAAATCATTCGGACGCCATTTCCTCTTTAGTTTGAACAGGGTGCAGGTGAGGTTGGCATTTGGGTGTGAGAGGCTATTAGAGCCGCATCAACACCCCTTGCACCCCAAGTTTTATTTATATCAACGTAATTGTTTACTTACTATTTCGTGGGATAAATGGATTTATAGTAGTTGGTTAGATGAAATTGCTTTCTCTAGATCAATACAACTGAATGCGTTAAAAAAAAACCTGGTAAGTTTCGGATGTTTTTAATATAATCTTCTGCATTACGTATTACAACTTATCAATTTACATTGAGAAATATTTATCGATTGACGAAAATAGATTTAGTGAATATCGTAAAGATTTCCCAGATTAAGTGTTGGAGTTAAACGGCGATTTGTAAAGATGTAGCAAATCTCCAACATCGTCTCCCTTCATTGAAAAGGTAAATCAAGTTAATGTTTTGTTATATGCAGTACAGTGGCGCAGCCAGGATTTGCCAATGGGGGGGGTCCAAGGAAACGAAAAATGCCTAACTTACAGGGGCTTGTATATTCATGCTCGTTAATTGCAAAAAATGTGTCAATTCCTTCAAAAAATAAATGCATTGGAAATTAGAGGAGTTTAACGCTTGTATGGCCAAATTATTTATCTTTCCAAGATAGTAGTTTACATAACCGAATTATAGGAAACTTATCATAAGTGTTGTGTGGAATTTTAGTTTGGATACATACAGTATCTATTAAAAAGTCGTTTTTCTATGCTGAAGTTTTATAGTGTTGTAGATGCTTCCCGATTCTTTGAGAGTTCTTTCTTCCAAGAGGTTGCGAAGCGTGAGAAGGAAAAAATTAGTAAGGATTATTTGGCAAGCGACATAAAACGTAATATCCACTCATTAGATCTCCACATTGGCGCGCCAATGCTTATTTGAATATCTTTCGTTATTTGACTATATCACCAGCAGGTTTCTTAGGAGTGCCTTCATCCCTTGTTTTTGAAATTAACTCCTCTTCTAAGAAATAAAAAATCATTGATATCAGATGGTTTCGCTTTGTTAAAAAACCATTTATATCAGAATTTTCTGGTAGGCTTAGAATTAAGTCTGATTTCGTTATTTATGTATTAGCTAAGTATTCAATTGAATGCGTCACAAACCGAACATTAAAACTTCGGCTACATTAAAAAATACAGTATAATTTTGATTATATGTAGTTGACATTATAATTGAATTTGCAGACTTAAAGTTACATACCGAGGTGAAAAAAATGAAGTCGTCAATTTACAATTATTTAGAGTAATTCATAGTTAGGTTGTGTAACCAGCAGAGAGCTGACGGAAACCCAGTCTTACGCATTGTGTTCAAAGAAAACAAAAATTTTCCTTGAATTGAAAATTTGAAGGGGCATTGCATGTTCACGGGGTTGACCAGAGAAGTCGTGAGATTCGTTGGATTTTATTACCAGAGAAAAAATTGGCTGCACCTAAAAGGAAGCTAAAGAATTTAAGCCACAGTTTTAACAGTTAATCAAATTTATTTCAAGCCACTGTTCCGATAAATCTGTGCGTACCTTACGCACATAATACCTTTCAGCTGACTAATTTGTTTCCAAAATGGTATATTATTAATAATATAATCGAAAATTATTTTTTAATGATATATTGTATTTCTCCAACACTTCTTCAAATATCTGCGGAAATTCGGTTATCGAATTATTTTCGTAAACATACAGCAAATTAACAAGTAATCATAAAAAAGGATCAGTATATTTTATATCAGCCCGAGTAATGAAGAGTCTACTGTACAGACTTTTAAGCGTCCAGAATGCTTAATAAAGAAACCATTGGATAATTTAACCTTTGGAATTGTCCCTAAACTCATCTTGAGATTTGCCCTCCAATAACAGTCCTAAAATAAGACAATCTTAATTTACGTATCTATTTATGGTAATTTCACAAAAAATAACATAACTATTAACTTACGTTTTTCCGATAGAGGCCTTGAGCTATTCGCGGCCTGTGAAAAAATATTTGGGATGTCAATCTGTACATTATGAAATCCAAACTAAACTCTCCTTCGAACTGTTTACTGCGAATTTCTCAAAAACACTACTCATGAGCCTAGCTTTGCATTCACACCCAAAAAACTGTCACATGCAGAAGATCTAACTGAGCGTTTTATCAATCTCTTTGTCTCTTACACGTAATCTTAATCTCTGTTTTCAGGGTGTAAGTTTCAAATTAGTTCTCAAATGTTCCCTAGTATTTTTGCGAGGAGCTAACGAATCAGCACTTTCGAATTTTTTTCATGGGCATCTTATCTTATGGTGTGTGTCATCGGTGTCATCTAACTTAAGGATAGGCTTAAGAAGTGCACGCCTTGAACATTAAGTGCAAAACACTCGTATCTCATTGATATCGATGTTGGCTCTAGGCCTGCTCTGCTACCGAAAACATCACCTTAATCGGAGCTATATTATGCGAAGCTTTCGCTGAATTTATCAAGCAAACACGTGACAAGCAGTGTATCTCTAAGACTTGCGTGATGATTGGGGTTTTGTACTCTTCAGCAGAAAAAAAAGTTTAGAGTTAGTCAAAGGACTTGAATCTTGGGGGGGGTTTGAACCCCTAAAACCCCCCCCTCGCTGCGCCACTGATGCAGTATAAAAAAAGTTATGCATTGTGGTTTTTTCAAGTGCTTCCAATTCTTACACATTTACTATCTTTCTGCTATCGTTGTTTAATATTTGGTTCTCTTTTGGCACCGATTGCATTTGTGTTATTTGATTAGTTCCATCTTTATGTTAAGCATTTTAGAATTGGGGTACAAGTCAGTTCCGTAATACACTTACTTTCTGCAAAGAATATTCTTCGTTGGTTTTGAGTTATATATGTATAGAATATATTTGTGTTATTTGTGTTTAATCATCGTTTCCGAGAACCATTTTTCCCTTTCAGAAAATGTCTCCTAAAAGGTGGTGCTGCTTATCCTAATGCGATCATCGAATATATTTTTTATAATCTTTAAATAATTTTTGTCTTCATCGAAGAAAGCGTTCATTCAAAGGATATGAGATTGAATCTTTAGGTGACTTTGTAGACTTAATTATAATTTTATTTACTTTGTTCATTGGTTTGGAAAAAAATATAGCCTGAAATTAGCTATCTTCCAAAAATTATGAGGCAAGTGTTACGATCAAGACTGTACCAAGATTAATTATTAATTTGGATTTTCCCGTTGAGAATCAACGGGCACTTCTGCTAGTAATATAATAATTATTTTCAAGGCCTTTCACGTTTATTTTATAAGGACAAAATCTTGGGATGTTCGACATGTTCCTGACTCGACTGTGAAATATAAACCCCCCATGAAAATTTCAGCCTTCTAGCTCGATTAAAAATACCAAAGAATTTGTATAAATGAGTCAAGAGCAGGGACGGATCAAGAAAATTTTTTTAGGGGGGGTCCGATCGAAAAATTTTAAAATAAAAGATACTTCTGCTTTACAAAACGTGACGTTAGAATTGTGTTAGACAAACTCGAATTTTTTCTCTAGTGATTGCTTATTAAATCGTGTGTTTATTTGCGTTATTTGAGTTTCATTTTCGAAAAATAGGCACAAGTGATATTTCGGGGGGGGGGGGGGGGGTCCGGACCCCCTGAACCACCCCCCTGGATCCGTCCCTGGTCAAGAGTGTAGCTTTATAAATATTAATAATAATAATACTTTACCAAGACGTTCCTTTGGATAGGATGGAAATCATTATAAAAAGATATTTTTATGGGATTCAAATTTGGGCTTGTAAATTATAATTTACGTCCATAATAAAAAAGAATTTTAGTTAAACTTAATATTTATTTAATAATATTGATGTAGGACATTATAGGTTTGATGCACGATCGAATTACATACCCAATTTTGGAATTTTAGCTAATAAGTGGCCTATATTTGTCAGTAATAGGTATTAAAGCTTGCCATATTGCACGATCGAATTACATATCTAATTTTGGAATTCTAGCTAATAAGTGGCCTATATTTGTCAGTAATAGGTATTAAAGCTTGCCATATCCATCAAGTTCCATTATTATACACGGATAAAAGATGGAAAAAAATTCGCAGATACGCTGCGATTGCCCTATAGATAACTTCGCAATTAAGAAAGTAACCAAGGAAGGAATAATTTGAATGTTGTGCAAAAATATTTCTCTTTTTAATTTACTTCTTCACGAGGCTATATTTCCTTTTACTATGTATATACATAGAATGGGGTGACTTCGGCTACGCATGCACTGCTCCACAAATTGTAAATTTATAGTACAATTTCTAAAACTTCACAAAGTTGCTATTTTTTTCTATGCTTTAGAGCATTGTCTGGACATATCGCCAGCAATTCCGTCTTGCTCCTTGCAACATTGACAGTACAATTGTTATGGGAACTAAATTGAAAATCGTGCATTCTCGAGACAAGTATACGAAACCTCAGTCGGGTAACTTCTCTATTAAAGCCAAGTTTGAGAAAATGATCTTATAATTTCATTAGTTCGGTCATAACCACAACATAAAAATAGTAAACACATTTGTCTTAAGATCTGGTTATTATGGCCACCTATGAAAAACAATTGCAATATTGTGGGGTGACTTCGGCCATGTCTAGGAACAACCAGAAAGTCAGCGTAAGGCGTTTGTATCAAAGGAACGATGAAAATAGCTTAAGAAAAGTGTTAGATGGAGTTAATAGTCGAAAAATAACAATTAAAAAGGCAGCACAAAAGTACCAGATCCTGAGGAGTACTCAGCACGATGGGAAACATTTGAAGAAAATCGGAGGCCAAACAGTGCTTAACAGTCAATAACTTCTTATCTCTTTACCTATTAAACAATAGATTAAATATAATAATAATTTTAAAATTTTAAAATATCAATGTACGTAATATTAGTCATATAGTTAATTTTATAGGTGATAATTAGTAAACATATTTAGTGTCCGAAATCACCCCATCGGTTGGGGCGCCTACGGTCGCTATTCTTTATTTTTTCAACAAATTCCGTTGCTTAAAGAAAACGTTTTAAATGCTATTTGCATGAATAAAATTTACCTCCATTTAATTTAAATTTTCTGTGCATACAGAATGTAATTGAATAGAGAAATATTAAAATTAACTCTAAAAAACGGCCGAGTCATCCCATTCTACGGTATATTAAATTACCTACCTTGTTTTCTTTTATCATCGCCATCAAGTTTACTCCAATCAGGAGCAACTGCTTCGTAAACTTCAATAGCTTTTAATTTATGGTTACGTCTGTTTTACTTTTGTATTAATGTTATATAACATCGCCGCTTCTCCACTTAATTTAATTAATGTTTCTGTTGAATTTTCTGTTATTAAAGACATGAGCCATGCACGCACCATAGCTTGAAGCTAAAATTTTTAATTGGCCTATTTAATTTGGTAAAAGTGTGGCCTCTCTGGGACTCGCGTTATGCCTTTATGCTTATTGGTACCGATTTAGCTGTCAACCGATAATAAGTCTGCAGCAAAGAGACTAAATAAACAGTTAGTACTACTCTCTTTGGTCTTTAGTTTGAAAGGACTCTTACACCGCTAATCTATAACGTACTTTCATGAAAAGTAAAATAAACAAACTCGACGTCGAAATGGAATTTATTTGTCCAGACGTTCGAAAGTGGTAGAATTTTGACGTTTCTCTAATTAATTTATCGAAGTTTGCGTTGTATGGACTCGTACTTTAACTGACGATAAGAAAAGAAATATTCGTGGATTTTTAATCTTATGACACCTGTCATTACTCCGTGAAATTATTTCTTCTATTTTAATTTTGTAAAATAAATAGTCTGCAAACGGTGAAATTGAATTTAGATG